>JANAVB010006993.1:2183022-2820522 GCA_029216955.1 Iris pallida | reverse complement strand
TAATCAGGGAAGTACAAAAAGCCCCATACGTCAGGTATTGTTCTCCCCACCCAATGCTCTTATTTAAGTCGTATCTATGACCATATACCTCTACTAACTGTTAAGTCTCCTAATATGCCTCTATTAGCAGTTAGCTCTAACGCATGTGTACGGGTGATCAACCAACACGTAAGGACCTCTATATGCTACTCATCTCACGCATACTCGTGGTACAACTATGTCAAGGTATATGCGATACACTACAAACGGTAGTCCCGTAACTCTAAGTCCATATGCAATCAAAGGATAATAAATAAAGTAATCTAATATCACTGAGCAGGCAGTAAATCAGGCACTGTAAAAAAATGGTACAACTAGAAAAACTGGAAATACATACACAGTGATATGTAGTAAATAAAATGCAGACTATTTATAAATAGTAAAATTATGGCAAGGTATCTTGCCTGGTGTGACATCTGGTGTGGTGCGATGATCCAACAAGTCCCGAATAGTCCAATAGCCATGATTGATGTGTAAGAGTCCAAACTTCGCAAAAAATAGAAGTTATTGATTAGTCAAGATCAATGGGTTATTCGAGGAAAATTTGTGGAATACGTATAATATGCTTTAGAAAATATTTATAATATTTTAAAGCTAAAATTTTATTTGTCAAAATCTTTGGTGAATATTCGTAAACACTAGAAAATTATTATATGAATTTTGGTAACTACTTTTAGTAAAATATTTCTAAGTTGAATACTTGAAACACTTTATATGTACATAATTTGAAAAAATACATTTTTATTTGTATGATATATGTCTAGATAAATAATTTGAAGGATAAAATAATTTTTAGGCTAGGTTCTAAGTTCGTAAATATTGTGGAAAACTAACTTTTCATTAGTCAAAATATTTTAATAAAATATAGGAGAATATTTTGAGGATATTAGGTTTTATAAAAAGTAATTTTGAAAATTATTATTTATCTATTTATTTTAATAAAACAAAATAATAATACCTCTCATAATAAACTCATATAACAACTTATGTACAAAAATACAAATAATTTACTCTTACATTTTATACTGTAATCATAAAAAAAGGTAATGCCAAGTCAAAGCTACAGCAGCATTGCTGCTCCCCCTTCGAGTAGAACCAACAGAACAAAAAAATTGATAATATAAGCAAAAGGAGTAGGGGCTTCAGTGAAGTAAATTTTTGGGGAAGGAAATTCAAGGGCTCACCTCGATGTGAGCGGACAGAGGGGGCGCCGGTACGGCGGCTGTCGAGCGCGGTGTCGGATGGAGTTCTAAGCGGGCGGAGAACGCGGAGGCACGGCACGGTGGCTTC
Organism: Iris pallida; assembly: GCA_029216955.1. Taxonomy (NCBI): domain Eukaryota; kingdom Viridiplantae; phylum Streptophyta; class Magnoliopsida; order Asparagales; family Iridaceae; genus Iris; species Iris pallida. Next base: position 2,819,193 of record JANAVB010006993.1, on the reverse strand, counting down.
CCGTGCGCACGGAGGGAAGCTCGGTCGGAGTGTGCTCGGTGTGGTCTCACGGTGGCACGACAAGGGGTGCTCGCCTGAGCCGATTCGATGAACGTCGAACTCCGGAGCTATTCGCCGCGGATGTCTGCGCACGCAGCGGGGGCTTTTGGTGTCGGCAGAGATCCCACGCACGGCTACGGGTGGTGGAGTCTTCGGCGCAAGTTGCTGGGCTGCACGACAATGGTCGTGAGGAGGAGAGCAGATGGATGGGCGCTCGGCCACGGCGGAGGGTGGAGGTTTGCCGCGAATCAACGGGGAAGGTGAGGGTTCTCTAATTTCTTGCTAAATTGGTATTTGGATTTGGTGGTGGTTGGTTTATTTTAGGGGCGGCTGCGACCGACGATAGCCATGGCAGGGCTGTGTGATGGCTGCGATGGTGGCGAAACTGGTGCTGGTGATGATGACGAAGATGGTGGTGGTTTTGGGTGTGTAGGTTGTTGGCCCATTCCATGGTCACACCCGATTTCGATAATCAACTTATACTTTAGTTCATACACAAAATATAGAAAATGCTGCTAACTATTTCAGGATGCATGAAATCTTATTCAACGGACGATGTACTGCATAAATCCAAGCGTCAAAGTCATCAAAACTTCTGAAGACTAGTTTTTACTTTTATTCTGTATTTTACATTTTATTGAGTCTAGGAATTACTTTGTAAAATCAATTATGGTAATACTGGCTTAGGGTTAAAATTGTCCTCCTTTCTCAAAACCTACTTTTATCCTTTCATATTTTCGATTACAAATATTTCAAAAATATATTTCGAAAATATTCCTTTTTAAATTATTTTACAAATAACCAAAAATATGTTTGAAAACTGTTTTACAAAAGAATTTTAAAATATCTCCTGACAGAACTCCAAGCCGAGTTCGGCCCGAGTTCGGTCCGAACTCTGACCGAGTTCGGTCAGTTTGTATTCAAACTTCAGTTGCCTCCAAATCTGCGAGCAACGTCTATTTTGCGAGATATTTGCATCCGAACTCTGTCCGATTTCTGCCCGAGTTCGGTTGATGAAAACACCTATAAATAGAGAAGAACTTTTCACTTCAAATAATCAATTCATTCTTCATTCTCTTCTCTATTCATTCAAGTGTTTTCTAGTGATCTAAAAGTTTCAAATCTCACCTATACTTCTCTTAGCCAAAAGCCAGTACTATCAGATTGATTTAGAAGTCTTTTGGTTATTCAGAGTTGTAAAGAGGTCGTCAAGTTTCAACAACAAATTCTCGTTGTGGAGCTGGTCGTGCGCTCGTCACCAAGCACGGTGTGTGTTGGAGTTGGTCGTGCACTCGTCAACAAGCACGGTGGTGTAAGAGTTGCAAGCACTCAGTTAAAGCTTGTGCCTTTAGTGGATTAACATCGAGCAAGAGTACTCGAGACTGGATTAGTCCTCTCAGAGGGATACCAGTATACATCGCTGTGTTACTGAGTTTGATTCTCCTTTCTTTACTTACTGCTCTTACATCATTGCCATAGTTTAAATAATTAATTGGTAATTTTATTTCCGCTGCACACACGCACTCTATTCACCCCCCCTCTAGAGGTGCTCAACGGTCCTACAATTGGTATCAGAGCAGGTTATATTCTTATATAACATACCCTAGAGAGTATATATATGGCAGCCGTGAAATCTATATTCAACGGTGAAGGGCAATCCATAAATAGACCTCCCCTATTTGATGGAACAAACTATACATACTGGAAAACACGTATGACTTTCTTTCTAAAGTCTCTAGATTTTGATTTATGGTCAATAGTCATTGATGGGTATAAGAAACCACCACCTACTGTGGTTGAAGGTATTCTTATGGAAAAGCCGCATGACAAGTACACCGATGCTGAAAAAGCAAAGGCTAGTCTTGATGCTCGAGCCATCAATGCACTATTCTGTGCAATTGACAAAATCGAGTTTAACAGAGTTTCAACCTGCAAGACGTCTCATGAAATTTGGAAACTTCTTGAGGTAACCCATGAAGGGACTTCCCAAGTGAAAGAATCCAAAATTAGTAGACTGACTCAGGAATATGAATCTTTTAAGATGAAACCCGGTGAGTCAATTACACAGATGTTTACTCAGTTCCTTGATATAACTAATCCTCTTCAATCTCTTGGTAAAGATTACAGCAACCATGAGAAAATCAGAAAAGTGCTGCGGGCTCTAACAAAGAACTGGAATCCAAAAGCCACAGCAATCATTGAAGGAAACGATCTCACCACGATGACTCTAGAAACACTGATGGGCAAATTGATGACTCATGAGCTCGACTTGCAAGACTTTGAAGAGGCCACACCAAAAGAAAAGACCATCGCCTTCAAAGCTCAAGCAAGAAAATCAACATACAACGACTCAGATGAAGAATCATCAAGTGGTGATGAACGTGACTTACTTGTGAAGAACTTCAAGAAATATCTAAAGTTCACAAGCAGAAAGAAGAAAGACATCCAAGAAAGCAATGAAGACGAGACTATATGCTTCGGGTGCAAGAAATCAGGGCACATGAAGAAGGACTGTCCAGCTACCAAGAAAAGCAGTCCATATGATCGGTCAAGATCAAACAGAAGATCCATATCTGGCCGAAAGTATGCCAACACAAGCATCTGGCACGAGAGTGATGCCAGTGACTCAGAAGAAGAAGACAGACCCTGCAGCAATGCAAATGTTTGTCTTATGGCATTCGAAAAGGTATCATCTAATCCTCTGTTTGATGATTTTACTTTTGATGAACTAGAGACTGCCTTTAGCGATTTACTTGAAGATCACAAAACTGTGCTCGACAAGTATAAGCAATCTCGAAAAGAGATTAAGGCACACACAGCCGAGATAGCTAGATTGTCTAATCTACTTGAAGACATTAAAGAGACATCTACTACCGGTAACACGGAAGAGATAGCCAAACTTAAAGTAGACTATCATGAGGCTATCCTCAACATTGAAAAGAAAGAAGAGGACTATGTCAAAATACACAAACTTTATGACATAGAGAAGAAATTGCACCTAGTAACTGAACAAAGACTCCTTGATATGACTGCAAGATACGAAGAGTCTGTAGCGATTTCTAAAAAGTTAGAAATCAAGTTGGGCAAACAGGCAATTCCTGTGACACAGCCCAATATTAGTCCTAATACAAAGCATACACCAAAAAGGACTAAACACAAGAAAGCACAGAGGAAAGACGAACACTATTATGCTTTCACTTATAGGTTTTCCAAACAGAACAAGCCTACAAACACAGTTTATTCCACTAAACTGACTTGCACATATTGTAGTACACACGGTCATATATCACAATACTGTATGGCAAGAAAGCTTGTTGATAACTATACTCTAGTTTGGAAACCTAAAGCTAATCTGAGTGGACCCTTCAGAAAATGGGTACCAAAGGATTCATCTACTTGTCTTGTAGGTGGACCCTCAACCCTCTCATACTAGAAGCAAATGGATCCTCGATAGCGGATGTTCGCGACACATGACTGGTGATGCATCTTTATTCGCTACGCTATCGATGAAGAAAGAAGGATACGTCTCCTTCGGAAATAACCTGAGAGGTGATATTATAGGTAATGGTACTGTAGGTATTTCTCCTTTCCCAATAATAAAGGATGTTTGTCTAGTAACTGAATTGAAACATAACCTATTGAGCATAAGTCATTTGGCAGATAATGGTTATGGTATCAATTTTGTGAAAGATAAATGTACCATATATGATATGTCATCTGGTGATCCCATATATAAAGGGATTAGAGAAGACAATATTTATGTTTTCTTTTTGGAGAATACTAATAATGCAGGAAGATGCCTAGTAGCCAATTAAGATGAAAGCTGGCTATGGCACATGAGACTAGGACATGCAAACATGGATACTATCTCACGTCTGAACACAAAGAAGTTGGTAAAAGGACTCCCAGAAATTCCATTCAAGAGAGACATGGTATGTGCTGACTGTGAAAAGAACAAAGCACATAGGTTTTCTTTTAAATCCATCAACGCTGTAAGTACTTCGAGACCTTTGCAGTTGATTCATATAGATTTATTTGGTCCTAGTAGAGTCGCTAGTCTTGGCGGTAAAATCTATGTTTTTGTCATTGTTGATGATTTCTCTCGTTTTACATGGGTTTACTTTTTATCAAACAAAAGTGATGCTATTTTTGAATTTCAGATATTTTGTGAAAAGGTACAAAACAAAAAAGGCTTCATGATTACTCGTATCCGAAGTGATCATGGTGGCGAATTCGAAAATTCTGATTTCAAAAAGTTTTGTGATGATAGTGGGTATTACCACGAATTTTCTTGTCCTAGAACTCCCCAACAGAATGGTGTTGTGGAGCGGAAGAACCGTACTCTAAGCGAAATGGCTAGAGTCATGCTTAATCAGTATAATCTTCCTAATTATTTTTGGGCCGAAGCTGTTAGTACAGCCTGTCATATTTTAAATAGGGTGTTGATTCGACCAATCTCGAAGAAAACACCATATGAGCTTTGGTTTGGAAGAATTCCAAACATTTCTTATTTTAAAGTTTTTGGTTGTCGCTGTTTCATCCTGAACACCAAGGATAACTTGGGTAAGTTCGACTCGAAAGCAGATGACGGAATATTTCTCGGATATGCTGCTAAGAGTAAAGGATATAGAATTTTTAATAAAAGATCTTTGATTGTTGAAGAAAGTATTAATGTTACCTTTGATGAGTTGAATAGTCATAGATCTAGCGACAGTGATGATGAAGATGCACCTACAAAGACAAAGAAGAGTTCTGAGAAAGATCCTACCCAAGAGGCAAGAACTGATAAAAGTTCCGAAGATGCAGGAACTGAGAAGAGCCTTGTGAAAGGTATGGCCCAAAGATTCGAATCATTGAGATTCAAACCGGATCATCCAGAAACTCTCATAATAGGTGATGTATCCAAAGGTGTAAGTACTCGTTCATCTCTTAGAGATTCTGAAGTAGCAGCTAATGTAGCATTTATTTCTCAAATAGAACCTAAGAATGTTGATGAGGCTTTTTCTGATGAATTTTGGATTTCTGCCATGCAAGAGGAACTTAATCAATTTGAGAGAAACCAAGTTTGGAAACTCGTTCCTAAACCTATTGGTCAATCGATAATTGGTACCAAATGGGTGTTCCGAAATAAACTTAGTGAAGATGGTCAAGTTCTACGCAACAAAGTACGTCTAGTTGCACAAGGTTATAATCAAGAAGAAGGAATTGATTATGATGAGACCTATGCTTCTGTTGCTAGACTAGAAGCCATCCGCATGTTTTGCGCTTTTGCTTGTTTTAATGATTTCAAACTTTTTCAAATGGACGTGAAAAGCGCATTTCTAAATGGTTTTTTGAAAGAAGAAGTTTTTGTGAAACAACCCCCTGGTTTTGAAGATTTTCAAAAACCTGATCACGTCTTCAAGCTTAAGAAAGCACTTTATGGACTCAAACAAGCACCTCGTGCTTGGTATGAACGCCTAAGCGCCTTCTTACTTGAAAATGGTTTTTCAAAGGGCAAGATTGATACTACTCTTTTTATTAAATCTATGAATAATGATATACTTCTAGTGCAAATTTATGTAGATGACATCATCTTTGGTTCTACTAATGAACAACTCTGTCAAGAATTTGCCAAGTGTATGCAGAGTGAATTTGAAATGAGCATGATGGGAGAACTGAACTTCTTCCTAGGATTGCAAATCAAACAACACTCGAACGGAACATTCATCAACCAAGCCAAGTACACAAAGGACATACTGAAGAAGTACGACTTCGAGAATGTGAAGCCAATTGGGACTCCTATGGCTACATCTACAAAGCTTGATGCTGATGAAAGTGGCAAACCTGTTGATCAGCGTAAGTATCGAGGTATGATTGGTAGTTTATTATATTTAACTGCTAGTCGCCCTGATATTATGTTTAGTGTTTGCATATGTGCACGATACCAGGCAAACCCTAAGGAATCACATCTTAGTGCCGTTAAGCGTATCTTCCGATACCTTAAAGGAACTTCTACAGTTGGCTTATGGTATCCCAAAACCAAATCCTTTGACCTTATAGGTTACTCGGATGTGGATTTTGCTGGATGCAAAGTGGACCGTAAGAGTACCAGTGGTACATGTCATTTCTTGGGGAAGGCCTTAGTCTCTTGGTTTAGCAAGAAATAAAATTCAGTAGCATTATCAACAACTGAGGCTGAGTATATCGCCGCAGGACGTTGTTGTGCTTAAATTTTGTGGATGAAGCAAACCTTAGAGGACTACAATCTGTACTATACAAATGTTCCTATATATTGTGATAACACTAGTGCAATTAATTTGACTAAGAACCCTATCTGTCATTCACGCACAAAGCACATAGAAGTTAGACATCATTTTCTACGTGATCATCAACAACACGGGGATATTTGCTTAGAATTTATTGTTACTGAACATCAACTAGCAGATATTTTCACTAAACCATTGGCTGAAGACCGTTTTAACATCTTGAGGCTTGAGCTCGGTATTCTTGAATTCTCGGATTCTTAAAACATATGGTAATTAAAAACTGTATTTATGACTTGATAATTTATTATCTAATGAAAATTATTTTTGGGGACAAACTTACAAAGGGTATGTCTGTCACCACGGCTACGGTCGAAGCGAAGCGGTACTTAAGAGTTCCCCGGTGAACCACCGTTAGCTGGGACAACCCCTACAGTTAACCCGAAAATAACAGCAGTTAGTTAATAAACCAGTCAAACGTCATTAATTATAATCTTTATTTACCTGACTATTTTAACTGTCTCGGGAATGCAAATGGTCGAACTCGGCCCGAACTCTGACCGAGTTCGGACCGAATTCGGACCGAGTTCGGTCGGCGCTGTGATGGTTCCAGAACCGAACAGCCGGCCCTAGCACCTATATATTTCATCCTTCCTTCCACTATTTCTCCACACCAAAACGTGGAATACTACCATCTCCTTCTAGAAGTCTTTCCTCCTCCTTCTTTGCAAGGAATCGACGAGTTCAAGTGGGCGATCTTCTTCCTCCATCTCCTCATGGCTCCGAAACGTCAACTTGGAACTTCTTCTCAAGGTGCTTCCTCCTCATCCGACTACACTCCGGCAAGTCTCTTTAGTCTAGCCAAACCTAGAGATCCCGAGGAATTTGATGGCACTTTGTTTTCCGACAAAGACTTCTCCGATCTCTGGTTTGATTCTTTCTCTTTACGTCGTATTTGTGCTGGAGCCTTCGTCAATTTTACAACCTTCTTTGAATATGCTCCTGTTTTTGATCAACTTGGATTTCGCGACTTTTTCGAGGTCCAAGATAGCATTTACGACAATGCAGTCCGTATGTTTTACTGCAATTTGCAAGTAAAACAAAACGGGAACTTCTATTCCTGTATTACTGGGCAGGAACTAGAATTTAGCGCCACCGATATCAGTGAATATTTTCACGTTCCTGATCTTGGTGATGTACTTGTTGACATCCACCATATTCAGTTCCCTGCCGATGTCACTTTAGCTTCTTTTAGGGAATTGATTTGTCACCCTACTCCTCCTCCCCGGAGAATCTTTTCTAGATATCTAAACCAAACTTTTTACGAGCTTCATCGTATGATTTTCTCGGCCCTTCTTCCGAAGAAAGGCTCTACCGATGAAGTTATATTTTTGGAACTTTCTGCTCTTTATCACATTCATTTTGGAATTCCTTTCTCCGTTCCAAAAACCATGATGTCTTGGATGCTCAACTGCAAGAATGCAGGTAGGAACCTAGTCTTTCCTATGCACCTTGCTAGTATATTTCGACGTTTTGAGATTGATCTTGAAACGTGTGCCATTTCTTCTCCACCTGTTGAGTTGATCCGCTCTCGTCGGTTTCCTCAACCTCCTGGTGCTGCTCCTGCTGTCCCAGCTGCTGACGCTGAGGCCCCTCCAGCTGATGCTCATCCTGCTCCGGCCCCTGCCCCAGGACTTGATCAGGCATTCTACCAGCGGTTTGATGATTTCGTTGCTGTATCCACGCAACGTTATTAGGACTCCGAGTTCCGGCATATTTCTCAGGCCCAGGTGCTGAGAAACAGTATTGCCGATCTCCACTACAGCCTGGTTCATGATCCCGTTCATCCACTCACTATCCTTCCACACCCTGCTTTTCCTGGTCCTCGTTTTACTGATGAGATTACTTTTCAGTACTTCGACCCGACCACTGCTTATTTCCCTCATGATCCTCCCGGTGCGGACGACGCAGCGATGTGATGTGGATTCAGCCATGGGATAGTGGATTTAGTTTTGTTTAGTTTGATGCAGTTTATGTAGTACTTTTTATTTTCATGTCTAAACTGTTTTAGTTAGACATTTATCAGTTGTACTATTTGGCTTTCTAGTAGAAATCTTTTTATGATATTTCAGTTTCTTATGTGATAGTTCATTTCATTCCAGATGTCTATGCTATGATTATTTCTTTTACTTCACTTTGTCTTGTCTATTCTATTGTTGGCTTCATAATTTACGGGGGAGCCTATTCATTTTACTACTTGACAAAGGGGGAGAAAAAGAGTATACCCAAATCGCAAATCGCAAAGCGCAAAATCGCAAAGCGCATATACAACACAAATTCAAAATCAAATTTTTTCAGGTATTTTGATATTTTGTTCTATTTTGATATAAATATATTTTGGTATAGACTCAAGTTTGTCAATTATCAAAATAGGGGAGATTGTTGGCCCATTCCATGGTCACACCCGATTTCGATAATCAACTTATACTTTAGTTCATACACAAAATATAGAAAATGCTGCTAACTATTTCAGGATGCATGAAATTTTATTCAACGGACGATGTACTGCATAAATCCAAGCGTCAAAGTCATCAAAACTTCTGAAGACTAGTTTTTACTTTTATTCTGTATTTTACATTTTATTGAGTCTAGGAATTACTTTGTAAAATCAATTATGGTAATACTGGCTTAGGGTTAAAATTGTCCTCCTTTCTCAAAACCTACTTTTATCCTTTCATATTTTCGATTACAAATATTTCAAAAATATATTTCGAAAATATTCCTTTTCAAATGATTTTACAAATAACCAAAAATATGTTTGAAAACTGTTTTACAAAAGAATTTTAAAATATCTCCTGACAGAACTCCAAGCCGAGTTCGGCCCGAGTTCGGTCCGAACTCTGACCGAGTTCGGTCAGTTTGTATTCAAACTTCAGTTGCCTCCAAATCTGCGAGCAACGTCTATTTTGCGAGATATTTGCATCCGAACTCTGTCCGAGTTCTGCCCGAGTTCGGTTGATGAAAACACCTATAAATAGAGAAGAACTTTTCACTTCAAATAATCAATTCATTCTTCATTCTCTTCTCTATTCATTCAAGTGTTTTCTAGTGATCTAAAAGTTTTAAATCTCACCTATACTTCTCTTAGCCAAAAGCCAGTACTATCAGATTGATTTAGAAGTCTTTTGGTTATTCAGAGTTGTAAAGAGGTCGTCAAGTTTCAACAACAAATTCTCGTTGTGGAGCTGGTCGTGCGCTCGTCACCAAGCACGGTGTGTGTTGGAGTTGGTCGTGCACTCGTCAACAAGCACGGTGGTGTAAGAGTTGCAAGCACTCAGTTAAAGCTTGTGCCTTTAGTGGATTAACATCGAGCAAGAGTACTCGAGATTGGATTAGTCCTCTCAGAGGGATACCAGTATACATCGCTGTGTTACTGAGTTTGATTCTCCTTTCTTTACTTACTGCTCTTACATCATTGCCATAGTTTAAATTATTAATTGGTAATTTTATTTCCGCTGCACACACGCACTCTATTCACCCCCCCTCTAGAGGTGCTCAACGGTCCTACATAGGTGTGGTCATCGGGGTGGAGCGGCTGGTGGCGATGGGGTGTGTTTGGATGGGGTTCGATGGAAGATGATGTCGGAGTTCGATTTTTGGTTTGGGGCTGCGGTGGCAGTAGCGTGGTAGAATTGCTGGGTCCGTGTGGTGGTGGATGGAAGATGTTCGACAGTGGCGGAATGGCCAGAGGTGTCAGGGCTGCCATGGTTGGCGGTGGTGAGTTTCCAGGGGCATAGGGGCTGTGGCGGTGGTGGGGATAATGGTAGCAGAGAAGGAGAAATTTGGGGAGTGTGGCGACGACGAAGATGATGATGCTGACGGTGGTGAAGTTCATAGTGGAAGTTAAACTGGAGTTGGGTTAGGGATAGGATTTGATTGTCGAGGGTGTGTCCGACACGCGATATAATGTATATGTATACTGGAATAAGAACAGGTAGACACAAACACGATACACAACACGTCTTGGTGGAGGATATTTGTGGAGGAGTTGGATGGTAAAATTATGGAGAAAAGAGAACAAGGGGGCTCTCCTTACATAGGAGCTAAGGACCCCTGGTTGGATATGGACTAGGATTATTTGAACCTCATGGATAATTCATCCCTTAATTTAAATTACTTTTTAAAACCACAAAATATATCTTTCCAATATATGTATATATACTATATAATCTTTAATTCAAAAATTAGTTTAAAATTATCCGAAAAAATTAATTTCTAATTAAATTCATAATAAACCAATTTAGAAAGACTTTTATAACTTGTATAAATTAATAAAATAATAATTTCAATAATTGGAATTTAAAGTATATTCATGAATTAAATTCATGAATCACGTATGCAAATACGTAGAATAATCTTTTTATTACTATTTTTAAAAACTCGACGCAATACTTTTTGACAACTTAGGCAAACGTATATTTATCCTATATTATTTTGAAGCTATGCTTTCCCTAAAAATGAAACCTATAAATAAAATATTTTCTGAAAATATGTATCTCGTACATATTCGCACTCGACGAGCAAATACGAACGCAAACCCACACGTGACGTACAATACGAAAAATGCCAACTTGTATGCGACGTACAAATCCAAATTACAAAATCAATACTAAATTATTTATTTTTAAAAAAATTATAGTAGAGATTTAGGGGTTTTACACCCGTATAAGTCAAGACTCCATGCGGCTGCACGCCTCGAAACGCCAAGGAACTCCGTGCCTCGACGCATCCAAGCGAGCTCAGCGCCAACAAGCTTCCACCTGTGCCTACACATAAACACTGTATGGGTGTTAGTACTCAACTGTACTGGTGGAGTGAGCTCCTCGCCCACCAATATAAAACCAACACGTTCATTTACTTTGTGCAACATATCCTTTTACGATTGTCTTTCTATTCTTGCACTTGAATCAATTTTAGGACATAACCATGGCATATTTTGTGTCTCTAGACCATCACCGTGCCTTGCACCAACAACTTACTCATACTATGCCTCAAGACCTTTTCGTGCCAATAACGTCTTCTTATCGACTCGTGCTTGCCTTTCGGCCCATAATTGGTACGTAACAACTTGGTCATGCCATAAATTCCTTCTTATAACATAATCGAGATAGTGCCTCACAACTTAGTAACTTTGCCTATACTTGTGCCGTAACAATGTAGTCGTGCCATAACCTATCGAGTTCGTGTCTCGCGACTTAACAAGACTTAATCGAACTTGCCCTACGGCCCTTCCTGACTTAAACTCGAACATGCCTCAATTCCAACATATGTAACTCAGGGTCTATGGCTTAATACTTAACACCACATCTCGTAACTCTTGGTCATCGGCTTAATACTTAACGCTGCATCTCGTACCGAAGCACGGGTCCTTCTTATAACTGAAATCTTAGACGCCATACTGGTGTTGCAATCGTGCACACCCTCTTGAACCTACTCGTGCCGTGCTTATATTTTCTTTGATTCGACCGACAGCGTGCATGCAGATTCGCCGCTTAGCATGCCAACACATCTATATGAAATTCACTAGCAATCCAAGCCATCGTGGACATAGCTCGGGTAGGTGGCAAGTCTTTCAATGCAAGGTAGCTAGCCCCATAGAAACCTCCTGACTACCTACGCGGTACAATCTAACGTTCCTATAACGTCTTTCCTCTAGGTCGACTGGCCCTGGCGCCCCGGCATAATACCAGTCGAGAAAGAAATCCTTGTCGACAAGTTGTCCATGACCACGCACTTACGAGACATCTAGACTCACGTAAATGCATGGCCTAATTTGTGGTATAACCCGACCCATACTTAGCAACTCGTGCGTCAGAACCATGAGACTCCCAACAGAGGGACCGCTTCATACTATACAAAACGAGCATTGAAACCATACGATGCAAACGTGCATCAAAACCATACGATGCAAAATGTGCATTCTTAGTGACTCCCAAAACGTGGGACCGCCTCGGCGACAAACAATCGCATAAACTTTTCTTTCTTTGAACCTAGGGAACGACTATCGTATAGCCTTCCTACTTAACTTGAATAAAATGTGTTCCTTAAGTGCCATATACCGTGGCTACCTTTTCATAGTACCGACCGTGGCTCGTGCCTTAAACCGACTTGTGTTCTATGCGACGCTATCGTCCAAGTCATACTTTATATGACGAGTCTTGAGATCATAGAACTATGTGACTTAACCACCGCAGAAAAAGTGGGACAATACTTACTATGACTTCAAGAGTCTAGCATAAAACTTGATCGTAAAACAACTTAATCCGTAGGATGGGCAAAGCTATGCCAAGCCTTGGACAATGGGATTGTGCATACTTTATCAAGCATTCATACGTGCAACGCCTATGACTTAGGCTAAGTCCATAACTTTGTGGTGACTTAAACCAACTTCCTTCTCCCAAGCCACGGGACGAAGGATCGAGTGTCATTTTGAAAGCACAATGTGCAACACTTCTAAGCCGACCGTGGGACTTTTTCATATTCTTAACTCAATCGACCCGACTTGGGATTATTTCCTTAGCTATGTGGATTCGTCTCTTTTATTATCAAGCCTACTTGTGTATTTGAAAACATTCGTTTTATTAGTACAAAGGCCAAGCTGAGGCAAGTTCACCGAAGCCATCCACCTGAACGAGGAGTCGCCTCGACCGTACGGGTCTTCGAGCAAGCAGTTGCATGGCTAACTCCGAACGCCGTTGGTGTTTCGATTCCTCCGATTGACTGAACGGGACGGGGCACTACACTATACACCACTCAAAAAAAGTTTCATCCTCAAAACTAACTGAGTACACTTATCTACTTATAACTTGATTCATCATCCAATGATTCATGCATACCTACTTTCTATACATTTCTTCAATTCGAACCACGCTCGTGCTTTAATTTTTCTTCACATCGAATAACTGTATCTCGAATTGGGTAACTTACACTTATCGCACATACGGGCAACTTAGTTCTAGGATAAACTATTCGATCAATCGACCTTCAAGTTCATTTGAATCCAACGATCATACTACCATCAATACTTTATTTGTAACACACGATTTTAAAATCCTCGATACACTTCCATTCCTTTAGTCTCACTTGAATTCAACATATCACTTAGCTGGATCATGCACATATTTAAGGCGTCACCAAAATATATGTATTTCAGCCAAGCCTCGTGATATTGAATCCAATCTCACATATTTGATTTATTCTATCAATCCTGAAATTAATCATAAGCTATCTCTTAAAGCAGGGATATCTCGTCTAATCTCTAGGCCATCTCTCCAAGCTAAAGTCAATCTTCAGTATTGGAATCACAGTTCCCAAACAATAATATCAACACTGACCCCAATACTAAGGTCAAACCAAAGTTGATAGTACAGGTTTTCTACCCAAGCTCGCATCACTCCAATTTCCAAACTTCGAGCATATATTCTCCTATTCGCGTCAAACCACAAGTCGAAGCATACGAATTGCCACGTCCTGATTTTTCGAGTTCGATCATTCCTACGACATGAATCACCATGTCAGCACTCACGCAGAATGATCACCCCAAATCTGATATAACGTATGTACGAGGCTGGTGTTGCACCTGCACAAGATAAGAATGTTGACATTATGGCTATCGTCGAAGCAATCAAGACACGAACATTTTCATCCAAGCATTGAATCCAATCAAAATCTCAATTATAGTATCCATCCAAAGTAATAATACTTTACACGATCATCATTCTTCAACTTAGAGTAGCCCCGAGTTATTGTACATCGATCTTTGATATGCCTTAATACCATCGATGATATGCATAACCTGACGATCTTTCTTTGCAATGAAGTCTGAGTCGTACAACTAATGCTATGATCCGAATTGGACATTCCATAATCTCCTCGATATTCAAGGTCAAAACTCATTCAATAATCCCCGAACTATTCACATGATTAATTCGTTCAAACCCATAATCACATATGTTTATCCGTCTATCTTAAGTCATCGAGCAACATATTTTTTCAAAATGTCTCGACCTATGCTAACTCAAATTATCGAGCAACATCTATTTTAATCCTTAGAGTCAATCTCAAATATTCGAATCATTTCCATGCACGCTATCATCCAATCATGCTAACTTTTTGTATACGATTCATATCGATTTCCTCGATCGAGTCATACGTTCGTATACTTTGACTTTTCTTCGATTCAATCTACCTACTCAATCATATTCACAATATATACTTGCGCTATTCAATTCTTGTGCGCGTCGTTTCTAGTTCGTTCAAACCAACTTATCAAAATTTAGGACTACAACTTACTCAGTGATACTCAATCTAAGGCTTTGCATACAATGTGACGCTTGCTGGTAGACTCATTGGCCCCCCGTAATCCTCAATCAATCAATATCCCTAAGGCTATCTCATACACCCCTCAGGGATGAAGTCATCCGACACATCCTCTAAACTATCATTTGATCCACAATCGATTTCTTCGAATCTCCATTCGAACCATTCCTCAATTTCAAGCATGTTCTATCTATATCGTATTGACGATATCGCCTTACGATAGCACCTCTATCGCAACTAACCAATACTGTTTATGAATCGAGTCTAACTCATTCACTACCAAAATCTGTCGATTCAGCGACGTCGAAAAACTTCGCTAAAATAGGCATATACGTCGCTAAATCGAATTGGCGATGTAATTAGCGACGTTTCGACGTAGTCGCGATTTACCTAGTCGCTAAAAACAAAAATGTCATAATACGTCGCTATTGCGATGATAATTAGCGACGTAGATGCGTCGCTGATATAGAGACGTATAGCGACTGCCTTTACCGACGTCACCTAGCGACGTTGTTGTGACGCCCATTACAACCATGTTGACCTGGCATATCAGGACATTAGCGACGTTCTGCGACATCGACACGTTGCTATATTACCGACATATAGCGACGTATTGGCGACTTCTATAGTTAAATGGCAGTTTTGCCAGTCATCACGGTAGCGACGTTTAACGACTATCAGCGACGTGTTGACACGTATTTAGCGACGTTCTGATACTTATTTAGCGACGTTTCTTTTCGTCGATGTACGTCGCTAAACTAGGAAAAATTAAAAAATACAGCATTTGCAGCATTTTCAGCAGCACCTACAGCAGCATTTGCAGCAACATTTACTGGCCAATGCAAGCCCTGGAGCAACCCTCCGTAGAATTCCCTTGATTCGCCGAACCCTTTAGTGGAACACTCAACACCGGTAGAAGATAATAATAATAATAGCAAAACACAGATATATGAAAATATTTCAACAACAGTGTCAAAAAATATGAAACACAATCACGAACACAAAGTATCCAAAAATATAATACAATAACAATGTATGTAGAAACACATAAAAGACACAACAATGGGCCATCGCACAACAATATATCGACTACGGCTGATCAGGAGGAGCATCACTGCTCCTGGAAGGAAGGTAAGCATACTGCTCCGGTGTAAGAACCACCGACGACGATGAAGGAGGAGGCAGTCTAACCGTTGTAGAAGGAGACAGTGTAACCGCTGGAGAAGGAGGCAGTGTAACCGCTGGAGATAGGTGTGTCCGCTTCTTCTCTAGGGCTAGCAGTCTGGCGCTGCATTACTCCATGTAAGCCGTTATCCTATTAACGGTGCCGTGAATGGACTCCTGCGTCCCCTGTACGTCCCTCACGGTGTGCTCGAGCTCGTCAAAGCGTGCGATGACCGACGCAGCGTCCCCTTGCACCTGAGACCCTGGTTGCTCAAAAATCCTTCTCAGTATATCATCGTGCAGTTCAGCAATCTGGCGGGCAATGGTATCCTCAACTCGGGCCGATTCGGCCTATGAGATTTGTGAATGCGCACTGGTAGAGGGAGCCCTGGATGCTTGCATCACAAAAAATGTGCCGTAGGACCCCGTACCGTAGTACGTACCCCTATGAATACCACCAACGGTAGTCTTACAGAGCTCGTCCTCCGACTGAGGCGGAGAGGGCTGCGTTGTACTAACCCCTCCCTCTGCAGGTGCAATAGCACTCGCACGCTCACGTAGCCTAATAAACTCGTCCTAGAAAATTGTACATCTCTATAAATTAGTACTTACCTAAATTAGCCTAATAAACGTCTAAAGTATTTAATTATTATTAACTATATGGTTATCTGTATATTCTTCAAGTTATGTTAAAATTAACGAAATCTAAATTAGTACTTATATAGCTCTGAGTAGCCCTCTCGTCGATGAGCTTCCCGTCCTTTCGATGGGTGGCCAGGAAGACGGTCACCATGTTTGCATCCTCACCCTTCTATACCTGCATATTTTTTTATATTTTATTCTTTATTAAAATGGAAAATTTTCTTTTCTACTGTCAATAAAATCTTCTATATTGTAATAAATTACATACCAGATGACGAAAATGCTCCGTCATAGGAATCGATCCACCACACCACTTTCTGGCCCTCGTCCTAGCCGCTTTTGCCTTCTCCGACCGCTCTTTGTACGGGGATCCTCAAATTGAGCCCTCATCGCAGTCTACTGGTCAGGCGTGATCCAACCAGCAATCGGCTTTTTGGAGCGCTGACGAGCTTTCTGATCGTTAATTGCATCACGAATCAGCTTGGCGGCGATGGCAGAAAACTGCCTCTCAATCTGCTCGGCCCGATGTGGTGGATAAAAATAGGTCCTCTACAAGAATTATAAATTAAAATAATAAGTTCTAAAAAATGCTTAAAATTATATTAATTCTACTAAATTAACTATATTTAATTACCTTGAAGTGGGCAAACCAGAATGCCTTCCTCTCTTCCGAGGCATCCGAGTAGTTGATCCACGGACCCCCATAGTTGGACCTCAGAAAGGAGCCCAACGCTCTATGTACCGACGAGGGACGATATCTGTATACAACGATAATTATATTCATGAATATATATATATATATATATATATATATATATATATATATATATATATATATTCATTTAACTTACTTCGTAGGACCGTCGGCCCAAATCTCCATCATCGTCTCGTCCTGAGGTGAGCATGGAGGGTCGCTCTGGTATAGATCCGCACGGGTGGGAGTAGGGTCTACCTCCTCCACCTTCTGCCCACCCTCCATGCTGCCATCAGCGGTAGGAAGGCTAGGGGAAGGAGTATTAGCAAGCCTAGAACTGCTCGTCCCAGGTGTACTGCCACCCGGACCTGCGACCGTATGGTACAATGGAGTGCTCGGGTCAGACGATGGTCCGGAGCCATCCTCTGGTAACGAAGCTCTCTGTCCACCTAAGGACACGGCTCGTCCTGACCTATCTCCACGTTGTCCTGCTATGCTTCCGCGTCGTCCTGCCATGTTGATAATAACATATAATTAAAAATATAAATAAATATAATAATAATTTAGAAATATCTGCATACATTGGAGTTCATAATTTAAGTTTACAAAAATCTGAATACTAATAGAAATGATCATAGTTCATAATTTAAGATACAGAAATATGAATACATTGAAATCACAGTTTTTCAATCATCCTCTGAAAATTCATCTTCTTCGTTTGCCTCCTCCTCATCCTCTTCCTCTTCCTTCGCATCTTCACTAGCATCTCCTTTGTCTTTCCTTTCGGATACTTGTACCTCTTCTACACAAGTAGACATGAAATGTGAAACTTCTACTGAGTCGACATCAACTGTATTTGGTACAAGAGGTAGCTCGTCCTCCTGATAAGCCACTTCGTCGACGTCGTAGGTATTTTTGGCTTTAGTCTTGCATACTGCTCACCAGTCGTACCTTGTTGTTCCCCGGCTAGGATATGTTGTAAAATATACGAGTTGAGCTTGACTTGCTAGGATAAATGGTCCGTATCCTTGGTATCGATGACGGTATTTAATATCCACAAGACCATGCTTATCAATTTTCTATCCTTGATCTTATATCGGATCGAACCAATCAACTTTGAACAACACGATCTTAGAAGGCTCTGTGCCATAATTGTACGTCAATTCCACAATCTCCCATATGAGGCCATAGAAATCATTGCCTGGAGTGACATCTTTGTAGTTTATAGATTTGATACACAAGCAATTGTTTTTTATGGAATCAAGATCCAGGAAGCTATCTCTGATGGGAGAATTTGTTGACTTGAACTTAGACCCATTCATGCAATAGCTTGGCCATATTTTGACGGCATAAATTGGTCCCTTGGCAAGAGTTCTAATAGATTCATTCTTAAGGGTGACGTCCGGACGATCGACCTAAACACGAAAAGATACAAAATTAAGTTCAATGTTAAGTTATTTCTTGTGCAAATACATATGTAGGAAGATTCTAACTAGCTTCTTACATATGCATTCAACCAAGACAGGAAATGAAGTCTCATTTTTTCTTCTCCTTCTTCATCTGCAATGTATGGTCTACTTGACCTCACCTCATCATTAAATTTGCTAAAAACCAATAAATATCGGTAAATTAGTTAAATAATAATAACGTAATCAACAAATAGATGACTTGAACGTTGAAGATTTTCACTTACCACTCTAGCTTTTCCACTTCATCCTCCTCGCAGTTGAGTAATATATATAACTGGGCAGCCCTTAGTTCCTCATCATTCAAATATCTCTTTTTTAGTTTTCCAGAAGGCTTTTCAAGAGCATTAAAGACTTTCAATAATGCATCATTATATTCTATATCTCTATTGCCGTTCCTCGGAGCTCTTGTTCTATTTGTAGCAATATGAGGCTTGAAATACATTGAACAAAAGTTTGTAATCTCCTCAAGGACATAGGCTTCACAAATAGAACCCTCGACCCGTGCCTTATTTTTCACCTTCCTCTTCAGGTGGATTTGACGGCACTCGAACGGGTACATCCACTGATAACCGACGGGCCCACCAACACGTGCCTCATAGGAAAGATGAATTGGCAAATGCTTCATAGATTCGAAGAATCCAGGAGGGAACACCCTCTCAAGCTTGCACAATGTTATTGCAATGCCCTTCTCCTGATTTTTAAGCCGATCGACGAGCAACTTAGTAGAATAAAGATCTCTGAAGAATATTCTAAGCTCTGTCAGTGGATCCCAAAAGACCTTGGGTAAGAATTCCCAAAATGCAATCGAGATTAACCTCTCCATAAAAATATGACAGTCGTGGCTCTTCATATCCTGTAGTTTGTCCTCCTTTGGGTTAACACATCTTCTCAAATTTGATACGTATTCGTCTAAAAATTTTAGGCCCTGTATCTACCTACAAAGCCTACCTTTATCCTCCTTGTCCAGTGAGAAAATAGCCCTGGGCTGCTTATACTTCCCACTACCTTCCTTTATCAAATGCAACTCTGGACGTCTGCATATTTCTTCTAAGTCCAACCTGGCCTTGGGATTGTCTTTCGTCTTCCCCTTTACGTCCATCACAGTATTTATTATATTGTCAAAGACATTCTTCTCGATATGAATGACATCCAGGTTATGTCTGAGCAGATGGTCACTCCAATATGGCAGGTCCCAGAATATACTCCTCTTTATCTAGTTGTGAGCACGGCCAAATCCATCACACTTGTACCCCGTTGTAGGCTCTTCAATAGCACTTGACAATTCTTTAACTTCCTCTTATATCGTGTCCCCGAACTACCATGGCGGTGGACTGGACTTCTCTACCACGCTAGCACGAAAAGCATTCATGTTCCTCCGGTACGGATGATCCTTTGGTAGGAACTTTCGATGACAATCGAAGAAGTACAGTTTTTCTTCGTGTTTCAAACGGAAAGCCTTAGTGCGATCCATGCAATACGGACATGCGAGACGATAATGGGTGCTCCAACCCGATAACATTCCATAGGCCGGGAAATCATTGATGGTCCACATTAGTGCGGCCCTCATCTGAAAGTTCTACTTTCTGGAAACATCATATGTGGTTGCACCTACTTCCCACAACTGATTCAGCTCATCCACCAAAGGTTGTAAGTACACATTGATGTTCCTCTTCGGATTCTTCGGACCTGGAATAATAACAGTTAGGAACATATGATGAATCTTTATACACATCTAAGGCGGCAAGTTGTACGGAGTAACAATCATAGGCCAACAAGAATATTGTAAGTACGAAAGTCCAAACGGGGTAAAAACCGTCGGAGGAAAGCCCCAATCTGACATTACGCGGCTCCAAAGCAAAATCAGGATACACTCGATGAAAGTGCTTTCATGCTTCTCCGTCGGATGGATGATCCAGTACTCCATCTATTTGTTTCCGCTTGTGCCAACTCATATTATCAGCTATCTCCTTTGCCATAAACAACCTCTGCAACTGCAGCGTCAAAGGCAAATAGTGCATCGAATCTGTTGGCTTGCGTGCACCAGAAGTCTTTATTGTACAAGTTGCCGTGAAGCGATCGGCACCACAAAATCTGCAGGCGTCTTCATCCTTGTCGTTCTTATAGTACAACATGCATCCATTGCGATATACATCAATTTTTTCATACCCCATCCAAAGCGATCTCACCATTCTCTTGGATTGGTAGAAGTCTTTAGGTAACTTGACACCCTCCGACAAAATATCTTGAATTAACTCTAGGATTCGTTTGTAGCATTCTTGAGACATGTTGAAATCTGATTTTATGCTCAGCAGTCTTGTAATCACCTCCAGCGGTGAATAGTGGTCATCAAAACCAGGATATAAAGGAGTCCTTGCATTCTCCAGCAACTCCATAAACTTTGCAGCATCGGCATTCGGTACCTCCTCAGCTGCATATTGATTGTTCGGATCGAAACTAGGCTCCGCAGCATCAAAAACCATGTTCGTCCACCCTTGGTCGTAATCAGCATGCTCATGGACATCTACATAAGGCTCCACATAAGGCTCTGGCTCTGATGCTAAAGGCACAAGTTCTCCGTGTGCGGTCCACTGATAATAATTTGCAATGAAACCCCTCGAATACTGTCACGACCCACACCCTAGAGTAAGGGCACGAGAAGTGGGTACGTCCAGCCTACGCCGCAGTGTCGACGGTAGAACGCTGTCCTAGGTCAATCATCTAACAATATATAAGGCACCTGTACAGTATATACACTCCGAATGGAGGTGACATAACAGAATACAGTCTCAATCACATCTAAGGCAGAAAAAGATAAGATAGATAGATAGATATAAATGAATCCACACAAGAGATACAATAGAAAGAAGTCTAAGTGTATATGATAACATCTCCACAAACATCCAGATAAAACAAACTCCTAATATATACAATAATGTATCAATGAGAAAGGCAAGGTAAGAGTCGAAGCTAGCAGTCTAAACCACTGGTGGCAGATCCTCTACTACAAGTGGGTCCAAGTCACAAGTGTTTTCTATAGCTGCACCATAATAGGTAGACACCAGAGCCATCCTCGTCCTCTGTAATATTTTCAACAGGTCCAGTCAGGACAGGAGCGAGTACAATACATCTCATGCAGATCATAACATGTTAGAAAATATAAACATGCAAGAGAGTACGATACATGAAACTGAAAGAATGTACATGATGTAAAAGAGAGAACTGTAATAGAAATATCTACTATAAGTAGAGTACTATCAGTGACTAGTGATGCAGAGTATAAAGTCAACATATAAATGGCTAGAATTGTATATGAATATACTAAAGAGGCGCATATGGTTATACTACTTTAGAATTGTTCACATGACTATTTATACTCCTCCATACCCCAATCAATACACAAGGATCCAGACACGTTATGTTACGCACATGATTTTCACATGAAAGCCCATAAATGGGTGCACATGAAGTATACATGAGGGCTCATAAATGAGTGCACATGAATTTCACATGAAGGCCCATAAATGGGTGCACATGAAGTATAGGTTATACATGAAGTACACGAGAAACATGACCGAACATAAGAGCACATGAGAGTACACGAGCGTGCATGAACGAGTATGAATCATATGAGAAACATGAATAACATGAGAGCGAGGAATGCATGATGTACATGAAACACATGACATGAAGTATCCGATGCTCCCGAGGGGGATAACATCTCATATAGGGATCCATATAGTACCAATCCGTGATAATATCATGACAGCATCAAATAAAGTAATCTAGAGCAGAAATATAATCCTAAGCAAGTTATGAAATGATCAGAGAATGTACTCGTCTGGTATCCTGAATATCTGAAGAGAATATACTGTCCGAGGAGTGGTGTCTGGCTCCTATAGAACAGTACAAGTCACTACATGTCTAAAATAGTAAAATAGACTGCTACAATGCATCTACATGCTGTCTAGGTCAAGCTAGACTAAAGTCAACACTTGGTCAACTCTAGTCAACCACACTAGTCAAACTAGGTCAACTAGGTCAAGTCCTAGCCCAAACAAGTCTAACAAGTCTCACTAGGCCTAACCAAGCCTAGGCTAGCACTCACACAATCACAAGGCAATGTGAACCACAACAATACATAATATAAAATATATACTATATATAAATACATACCTTCATACATACATGCATATCCATATTACATACATATTTATATATATATAGATATATGTTACATCATGCATATTTACATACATTTATGCACATTTACATACATACTTTTATACATTATATATGTTAACATTTATTACAATGCATTATATTTTACTTATACCTTTGATTCATTCATTCATATATGACATTTATTTATGCATTTCTACATTCATTGATTCATGTTATCATTATATACATACTTGATTCATGTATCCACACATACATACATAGATACACAACATACATGTATACATTCATACATGCTTATATTGTATACATGCATACATACATATCATTTATACATACATATATTGCATACAAGCCTACATACATATCATATATGCATACTTGTATTCATTCATTCACCTATACATACATACATAGATGCATACATACATATTTGAATATATTATATACTTGCATACATTATATTTATATATGCATACTCTACATTATATTACATTCATTCCTGCATACATGCATACATATAATATATGCATACAAACTCATATATTTAACTCAAAATATATGTGAATACATACATTACATTGATTGCATTCCTAAATTCTTGCATTCAACCATATATATACATTAATGTAAAGTGGATACCTATCATATATATCATTTCATTCATCTAACATATCATGCATTACATACTCTACATTTATTTAATATCCATACTACATAGGCTCATAGGTTACACAAAACGTCTATGTCGTATAGTCACTCTTCTACTTAAAACCAATACTGTACCAATTAGCTTTTCGAAACTTCAAACGGATCGCATTTTCTTGTCTGGAAGCTCCCAGAATCGCGAAAACACCGAAACGTATTTGTCTTTCGGACAGCTGACACTCAAATAATTTTACAAAAAGTTCCAGAACGATTTTGTTTATTAAAATATATATTTGGAAAGCTAGCTTTGATACGTTTCTTTTAAAAAATGGGAGATTAAACAGAGTTCTAAGCTAAAAGTTATGACATTTCTAAGTTGCTTTGGTTAATAAAAATGTGGATGAATATAATTGTGACGAATTTGAGTTGTTTTGGACAAAAGAAACACATGTAGGCCAAGATACTTGGATACTAACATAGGTATCCAAATGTAACTCATTCTAACCATCATAACTAGGATCAATCCACTCTCTAACCATTCTAAAACTGAATTTAAATATCTATTTAAACTATTATCATACATACATACACATGGAGTGTCCTAATTTGGGGTCTATCAAGTAGGACACAAGACACATATCTAAAATCCTCAAGAGAGCTCTAAATGGTCTCAAATTTGAATCTAAAGGGGACACATGCATGGGGATGGATCCTACGAATTCAAAACTAATTTATATGCAAAGAAAATCGATTTAGAGGACGGGTTTTTACCTATTGGGAGTGGAATCCCAATGAAATCCTTTAGGATACGGCTCCGATACGAAGATCCCTCAAAGTGGACACTCCTCCTTGCATTTCTTTTCTAATCCTTGGTAGCACCCTTCCCTTGGAGAATGGGAATGATTGAGGGAAGATTTGGTGAAGGAATGATTTGATTTGGAGATCAAATCAAAGGGAAGGCTCTCTAAAATTAGGAAAGAACAAAATGAAAATAAAAAAGGCAAGATTGTAATGAATGAAATGAATCATTCTCCCCTAAAGGTGGCTGCCATAAAGAGTCCATTAGGGCTAATGGAAAATGTCCTAATTGCCCCTCTCTAGTCTCATATGGGTAAGTCAAGACTAGGTTCAAGTTTGGGGTCAAAGGATCTAGTTTTGAGTCTCTAACTTAACCATTCTAACATGATAAAAAATTAGTATAACTAACTTAAATTTGGGTTTTGTGGGCCATGCTTAACTTAATATTGGGTCCCATCTAGAGTTTAAGCTACCCGGATCACAATACAAGTCGGAACGAGACGAAACTCAAACCCGACTAAACAAATCCAATAAAAACAATATTAAAAATATAAAATTTTTCCAAAATATTAAAATATAAAAAAATGACCAAAATCATAATACATCAATTTAAATATTATTAAAATAATCTAAAATTTACCAATTAATCAAAATCCTAAATAATTTAAAAGTCACAAAATGACCAAAATACCCTCAAGTTAAAATGTGGTAGTGACAAATCCACACTCCTTAAAATAATTTCGTCCTCAAAATTAAAAGACGAAACTAAACTGATGAGAAGGATAGACAATCATACCTCAAGGTCCAAAAAGATATGGGTATCGCTCGCGCATCTCATCCTCCCGCTCCCAGGTAGACCCTCCTGGAGAATGATGCCTCTATGCGACGCGAACCAAGGGTATCACCTGGTTTCTCAGTACCTTCTCTCGGCGATCTAGAATCTCCCCTGGCTGCTCTAAATAACTGAGAGTAGGTCCCACCTCAATCTTCGAATGATCAAGTACATGGCTATGGTCAGCCACGTACCGTCTCAACTGTGATACGTGGAATACGTTGTGGACACCCACTAGTACAGGTGGCAAGTCTAGCCTGTATGCCACGTCACCGACTCTTCCGCTGATCATGAAGGGTCCGATGAAGCACGGGCTAAGCTTTCCACCTCCACCAAAATGTATGGTACCACGAGTCGAAGATATCCTCAGAAAACTATGTTTCCGATCTAAAACAAACAAGGTCGCAAGTTACTAAATAATCAAACATAATCAACAAACACAACAACAACCTACTTCTAATCCTATCTCGAGTCAAACTAAGTCAAACATAGTCAATGGTCAACTATTGGTCATCGACTAGTCAATTTGTCAACATCCAAGTACTTGGTCAACAATTGGTCAACTTTTTAGGATTTTACCTATGCTAGCTATCTAGGTGTTGGCAACTAGAATTAGCAAAAGAAAAAACCCTCTAATAGACTAACTCTTAATTTCCCAATCCTATCAAGTCACCCATAACTAAATACCTATAAGCTAAGCACACAAATCCCAATACCACATATACATAAGCTCAAGAACAACAACCCATCACATATATCCTAAGTATATCATCTATATATATATATATCCTAAGTATATCCTAAGTATATTCCATCACATATATCCTAAGTATATCAAATATATATATATATATATATATTTTATATATATATATATATATATATATATATATATATATATATATATATATATATATATATATATATATATATTAAAGAAGAGACCTTTATTGATGTATCAGGTGCAAAATGTCGAAGCCTATACAAGTAAACGCGCCACGTACGAACCGGAAAAGAGGAGGAAAAAACTGGAAGTACTGCCCACAAAACGGCTGCAAGGTCGAGCTTCGGAGGGTAAGACGCCCAAAGTCTGGAGGTCCGGTCGACCTAGCCCGGAGGAGGGCTGGGAGTTAGAGGTCTAGCTTCGACCAGAATGATCTCGGGCTGTGGGAGCACCCGGTGCTCCTTTTGTGGCATTGGCGGAAGACTTCTCTGATGAGCTGATCGTTTGTGTATTGGTGCCCTTCGTATCTAGCTTTGTTGCGATTCTTCCAAATAGTTCACGTGGCGGCCGCTACGACGATCTGGTGGCCATGGGAGGCTGATCCCCAGGAGACCACAAGATCGTGGAAGCGGCCCTCGCTCGGCTCCATACTGAAGAGCTGGTTAAGGGTCCTCCAGATACTGCCAGGCTGGTTGCCCTGGCAAAAGGTGTGGTCAATAGTCTCTATCTGACGCTTCGAGCAACAAGTGCATGCTGAGGCTAAGCTGATTCCGATGGTGTTGAGGATATCGTCAGTGGACAATTTCAGTCTGAAGACTCTCCACATCAGGAACGACCACTTCTTAGGAATGCAGGATTGCCAATAGGACACAATGGGATGGTGCAGACTACCGGCACCCCGAACGGCGACTCTCGCTGATCGCACCGAGAATTCTCCCGTGGCTTCGGCAGACCACCTAAGCGCATTAGCCTCGCTGCCGATACTAAATCCGCTCTGACGGATGATATCGGCGGTGCCGTTACCAGACCAGTCCCTAATAAGATCCTAGTTCCACTCGTCAGTTGAAGGATTCCACAGGTCTTTAATCCTACTATCTCTTGGGGTATCCCCTAGGTTCGGGATCAAACTGTCTCCAACCCATCGCTCGAGGAAAGGATCAGAATCACCCTCTCCTAATTTTAGTCTCATCACGGGTTCCGCCAGTCCGCGTCCGAAAAGTTTACGGCACCAAGTCGCTGAAGATCTGCTGTTGAAGATGGCCATAGAAGGGTGTAAGTGCTTGAAGTACCTGGCCTTTAAAAACTTGGTCCATAGATTGTTGCTCGTGCGAAGTTTCCACCACAGTTTCATAGAGAAAGCTTTGACGATGTGGGAAAGTTTGGGAAATCCTAACCCTCCCTCGACTATAGGATGAGCCATGGATTCCCAGCTGGCCCAGTGGTGCTTGTCTTGGCCGTTGTAATGCCCCCAAAAGAAATTACAGAAGATCTGTTCGATAGAGGAGAGAAACTTTTTGGACGGGGAGCATGCTGCCAGAGTGTGGATAGGGATGGAGGTGAGCACATGGTTGATGAGAATCATCTTGCCGCCTGGGGATAGGGTAGCATTATGCCATCCTTCAAGTTTCCTCCTGATTCTAGTGGTCAAATTTTCAAAGATGCCAGAGTTGGACTTCCCATACACTAGAGGACAACCGAGATAGTTGAACGGATGATGGTTAACAGAAAAGGATGTTAAGTTGGATAGGTTACTGGCGTGATCTCTCCTGATGTTGTGGAGGGCGTAGATGACGCTCTTGGAAGGATTGATCTTCTGGCCAGAGCACCTGGAGTACTTCTGCAGGGTATTGTGGACCACCTCTACCGCTCCTTCGTCCCCGGATGAGAAGATGAGAAGGTCGTCGACGAAGGCCAGATGGGTAATAACAGGGCATCCACTAGATGTGTGATAGTGCTGGAAGTGCGGGATATTGACCATGTTGTTAAGGTTCCTGCTCAGGGCGTCAGCCGCAATGATGAAGACGGTGGAGGAAAGAGGGTCGCCCTGTCTAACCTCGCGCTCTGACTTGAAGAACCCGTCAGTTTGGCCGTTGATGACCATAGAGAACCATGAGTTGCTAATGGATCTCCATACGATGTTGGTCCAGTTCTCTGAGAAGCCGAATGCCCTGAATACCCAGATTATGAATTGCCAATCCAGTCTGTCGTAAGCTTTTTCTATGTCAATTTTGACATCGATGTTGCCACCTCTCACCGGGAATTTCATGCATGTGATGAGTTCATGGGCCAGCATGATATTGTCTTGGATGTTTCTCCTACAAACAAACCCGTTTTGTTTCTCGGATATGATCTTGGGGAGAAGACCAGCCATCCTGTTTGCGATGATCTTGGAGATGATCTTGTTGGTGAAGGTGCAGAGACTGATGGGTCAAAAATCGCGGAACGATTCAGGGTTGTCTTTTTTAGGGATAAGGATCAGCTTAGCAGCAGAGTTGGCTATGGGGTACGTGGCTCCTTCAAAGAAGGCGATAGCCGCTTCGGTGATGTCGTGATTGATGATATCCCAGCACGTACGAAAGAATACCCCCGAAAAGTCGTTCGGACCAGGCACACTATGCTCGTTCAGCGCCCACACGACCTCTTTCACTTCCTGAGCTGTGGAGGGACGATCTAACTGGGCATTGTCGGTGGCATTAATGAGGAGGGGTATTTGGTCTAGGAAGGAGTTGTCTTTGTAGATCGTCTCTTTGGAAAAAAGTTTGGAGTAGAAGTTCTTAGCCACAGCTTGAATGCTCTCTTGGTCCGTCCTGATGGCCCCGTTGTCATCGGTGATATGGTTGATCGATAGCTTCTGTCTGCGGCCTTTGACGCAGGCATGAAAGTATTTAGAGTTTTTGTCTCCTTTTCTATCCCATTTCAATCTCGCTTTCTGCTTTCAAAATTCAGTCTCAACTTTGATCCTGAATTTGACATAGCCTTGGTGAGGTTCAGGGCTTTCCTGGCCTCACTGGAGCGGTCCGCCGCAAACCTGGCTTCAGCGCGGGTGACGTCGTCCTCTACGACCCGGACAACTTGGAAAATATCCCCGTACGCTTGTTTGCTCCAAAGGAACAGTGCTCTCCTAGTAGCTCTGAGCTTATTACACACCCGGGAGAGTGGGTTGGGAGAGTCTTCGCTATTCCACGCTTCCGCCACGATGCCCAAGAATTGTGGATGCTCGGCCCAGAAGTCGAGAAATTGGAAGGTTTTTTTGAATGGGTTGGTAATGTTGTTAATTTCAACCAGTAGAGGAGTGTGGTCAGATTTCGTAGAATTGAGGTGGGATAGGTTGGTATTGAGCCCCATACCGTGCCAGAATGAGTTCGCGAGGCCTCTGTCCAGTCGGAAGTATTGACGGCGGTCGCCTTCCTGCATATTGCACCAGGTGAAGGCGTTGCCGGTGAACTGGATGGATGCTAGGTAGGCGTATATATATATATATGTATATATATATATATATATATATATAATATATATATATATAACTGATCATCAAAAGGTTAAAATAGACTAAACTTATAAGGGACTGTACAAATGCTTGGAAATTAGGCTAAGGATGAATGGTCTAAATCATCAATGTAGGCAAAAGGAAATGATGCTAATGAGACTGAATTTATAAGCTAAAGGACAGGACATTTGGGTCCACTTGTAAAATTAAAGTGAAAGGAACCTACATGGTAACTGAAACATGCCTTTAGATCAAACTTGGCCTCTCCTCTCTATCTGGACTGAACACCTACTAAACTACATGCAGGACAGTGGTCTGAAAGAAGTGAACCAAACTGGTGTGCAGGAAATGCAATAGGCAGTATACTGCAAATGAGTGCAGGCTACATACCAAATCAAAATATATTACATATATATAAGCTATATATATTTAACTCTCATCACCCCAACTCTACTCAAGTCTGATAACACCCACTCCCTACCACATGCCTATCACTCCAATGAAGGGGTCAGATACTGTAGGGTGTGTTGGGACAGAACAGTGGTATAGCATAGCTGCACATGAAGATGCAGAACAACTATATGTAGGACAATGATAGGTAGGACACATATATATAGAAAATAAACTAATGCTCATGTAGAGGCTTTTGGAAGACTGAACCATCAATGAAAGAAAAGATTTGGACATGTATCTGGACAGATGGTCTAAATAGGTATCATCTGTATCTAATACAATGAAAGAGGGACAAAACAAATGATCAAGGGAGAACTCTTATTAACAACCCACATTATATCCCCAATGTATACTACTGTCCTAAATGGACTAAACCATCATGCAAGGGTTTAAACTCCACTGTAGGGCAGCTTGAGGGTATTGCAAGGCTATCAAGTAAGGTAAAATATTAAGAGATACAATATGTCACCATGTCCAGAAGGTAAGGATGAGTGCATTCCTCTAATATGCATGATACTAACTCTCCAGATATGCAGAATATGATAAGGGGTTGATGGTCATATTGGTGAGTCAATAATTGGGTTCTGAACAATGGTTCAGTAAAATCTATGATACAATATGGTAGGTAATAAAATGCTGAGTGCAGTAAACAACTTGTACAAGTCTGAACCAAGGGAACAGGGATCTAGTGAAGGGTCTGCACACTGCTTATAAAAGTTGATCAAACATGACTGAACTCAACACAAAGAGAACTCAACTAAAAATAGAAAACTGGACCAATTACATGCTAAACAACATGTCAATACCCTATATAACAATGACCTATAGATACCAACCAAACCCATATCCCATATACCAATATCATCTGTAACCTATCTATATATATATAGACCTCTCAGTCTCAGGTGAAGCTACAACTATACTCAAGGACAGGCTCTGGTCATGGGAGCCTTACTGGAAAGGGTAAGGGAAAATAATAAATCATCAAGGCTGAAGGCAGACTAACATCCTATATAAAAATTGGTAGGTATTGTAAATAACAGGGAATCATCTATAATGGGTTATTATTCTAATACCAATGCTAACTATCATCTCTAGGGGACCGACACTCTAACAGTCATCATATCATTACACTATGAAAGAACTACATATGAATAAGCTCTACAAAACTAAAATATCCTTACTCTTAAGTTATTTGATGATGAAATACAATTTTATAACAACAGAAGGGTATGATAGAGATGATATGTTTAAAAATCTTCTCAAGATACAATCTGATAATCATATGCGTCTATCCAAAATTATGTTACTCAGAGTCCTCGCCATGCCAGTAAGCAAGGCTGCGATAAATGATAGATTCCATAACTAGGGTATGCACCTTTATAATCATGTCGTCTAGAATTCTCGCTATGCCGACTAGTATAGTTGCAAGAAAGTCCAAATCTCATAACCAAGATACGTACATCCGAAGTCAGGTCTCTATGTTTCTGCCACGCCAGCTAATATGGTTGCGATAAACTACAGGTTCCATAATCAAGTAGACGTTTTACCATCCCTGTTATTCTCGTCAACATATGTTATCAAAAAATATCGTAACTCAGGCCATAAAATTTATCTCGATAGAAAAGTCAAAATCAACAACGATCCATCAAAAATCAAATTCAATAATCAAGAAGTGAGAGCAAACAAAACAAGAGAAATGATTTCAAATTGAATTTTAAATAAGATTCTCAAGGGTTGTCCCAGGAATCTCTCAAGGAATTCTAACTGTGATTGATTACCTTCAAAAATATATCCTAATTCTACTGCAGGCTGTAGTGATACTCTAGTTCGAATACCACTACATAAACTCTGACCTGTATGGGCCACTACTAAAAATGTGTCACGACCTGCACCCTAGAGTAAGGGCACGAGAAGTGGGTACGTCCAGCCTACGCTGCAGTGTCGACGGTAGAACGCTGTCCTAGGTCAATCATCTAACAATATATAAGGTACCTGTACAGTATATACACTCCGAATGGAGGTGACATAATAGAATACAGTCACAATCACATCTAAGGCAGAAAATGATAAGATAGATAGATAGATATAAACGAATCCACACAAGCGATACAATAGAAAGAAGTCTAAGTGTCTATGATAACATCTTCACAAACATCCAGATAAAACAAACTCCCAATATATACAATAATGTATCAATGAGAAAGGCATGGTAAGAGTCTAAGCTAGCAGTCTAAAGCACTGGTGGCAGATCCTCTACTGCAAGTGGGTCCAAGTCACAAGTGTTGTCTATAGTTGCACCATAATAGGTAGACACCAGAGCCATCCTCGTCCTCTGTAATATTTTTAACAGGTCCAGTCAGGACAGGAGCGAGCATAATACATCTCACGCAGATCATAACAGGTTAGAAATATAAACATAAAAGAGAGTACGATACATGAAACTGAAAGAATGTACATGATGTAAAAGAGAGAACTATAATAAAAATATCTACTATAAGTAGAGAACTATCAGTGACTAGTGATGTAGAGTACAAAGTCGACATGTGAACGGCTAAAATTGCACATGAATATACTGAAGAGGTGCACATGGTTATACTACTTTAGAATTGTTTACATGACTATTTATACTCCCCCATACCCCAATCAATACACAAGGATGCAGACACGTTACGTTACGTACATGATTTTCACATGAAAGCCCATAAATGGGTGCAAATAAAGTATACATAAGGGCTCATAAATGAGTGCACATGAAGGCCCATAAATAGGTGCACATGAAGTATAGGTTATACATGAAGTACACAAGAAACATGACCGAACATAAGAGCACATGAGAGTACACGAGCGTGCATGAACGAGCATGAAGCACATGAGAAACATGAATAACATGAGAGCAAGAAATACATAATGTACATAAAACACATGACATGAAGTATCCGATGCTCCCGAGTGGGATAACATCTCATGTAGGGATCCATATAGTACCAATCCATGATAATATCGTGACAGCATCAAATAAGGTAATCTAGAGCAGGAATATAATCTTAAGCAAGTTATGAAATGATCAGAGAATGTACTCGCCTGGTATCCTGAATATCTGAAGAGAATATATTGTCCGAGGAGTGGTGTCTGGCTCCTATAGAATAGTACAAGTCACTACATGTCCAAAATAGTAAAATAGACTGCTACAATGCTTCTACATGCTATCTAGGTTAAGCTAGACTAAAGTCAACACTTGGTCAACTCTAGTCAACCACACTAGTCAAACTAGGTCAAGTCCTAGCCCAAACAAGTCTAACAAGTCTCACTAGGCCTAACCAAGCCTAGGCTAGCACTCACACAATGACAAGGTAATGTGAACCACAACAATACATAATATAAAATATATACTATATATAAATACATACCTTTATACATACATATATATCCACATTACATACATATTTATATATATAGGCATATGTTACATCATGCATATTTACATAGTTACATAGATATATACATTCATGCACATTTACATACATACTTTTATACATTATATATATTAACAGTCATTATAATGCATTATATTTTACTTATACCTTTGATTGATTGATTCATTCATATATGACATTAATTCATGCATTTATACATTCATTCATTCATGTTATCACTATATACATACTTGATTCATGTATCCACACATACATACATGGATACACAACATACATGTATACATTCATACATGCTTATATTGCATACATGCATACATACATATCATGTATACATACATACATTGCATACATGCCTACATACATATCACATATGCATACTTATATTCATTCATTCACCTATACATACATACATAGATACATACATACATATTTGAATACATTATATACTTGCATGCATTATATTCATATATGCATACTCTATATTATATTACATTCATTCCTGCATACATGCATACATATAATATATGTATACAAACTCATATATTTAACTCAAAATATATGTGAATACATACATTACATTGATTGCATTCCTACATGCTTGTATTCAACCCTATATATACATTAATGTAAAGAGGATACCTATCATATATATATCATTTCATTCATCTAACATATCATGCATTACATACTCTACATTCATTTAATATCCATACTACATAGGCTCATAGGTTACAAAAAATATCTATGTCGTATAGTCACTCTTCTACTTAAAATCAATACTGTACCAATGGGGCCTTCACTAAATTCTAGAATTAAAGTATGATGTAGCCCTTCGTGTTAGCTTTTTGAAACTTCAAACGGATCGCATTTTCGTGTCCGGAAGCTCTCGGAATCGCAAAAACACCGAAACGCATTTGTCTTTCGGACAGCTGACACTCAAATAATTTTACAAAAAGTTTCAGAACGATTTTGGCTTATTAAAATATATATTTGGAAAGCTAACTTTGATACGCTTCTTTTAAAAAAAGGGAGATTAAATGGAGTTCTAAGATAAAGTTATGACATTTCTAAGTTGCTTTGGTTAATAAAAACTGGATAAATATTATGACGAATTTGAGTTGTTTTGCACAAAAGAAACACATGTAAGCCAAGATACTTAGATACCAACATAGGTATCCAAATGAAACTCATTGTAACCATCCTAACTAAGATCAATCCACTCTCTAACCATTCTAAAACTAAATTTAAATATCTATTTAAACTATTATCATACATACATACACATGGGGTGTCCTAATTTGGGATATATCAAGTAGGACACAAGACATATATCTAAAATCCTCAATAGAGCTCCAAATGGCCTCAAATTTGAATCTAAAGGGGACACATGCATGGGAATGCATCCTACGGATTCAAAACTAATTTATATGCAAAGGAAATCGATTTAGAGGATGGGTTTTACCTATTTGGAGCGGAATCCCAATAAAATCCTTTCGGTCACGGCTCCGATACGAAGATCCCTCAAAGTGGACACTCCTCCTTGCACTTCTCTTCCAATCCTTGGTAGCACCCTTCCCTTGGAGAATGGGAATAATTGAGGGAAGATTTGGTGAAGGAATGATTTGATTTGGAGATCAAATCAAGAGGAAGTCTCTCTAAAATTAGGGAAGAAGAAAAAGAAAATAAAAGAGGCAAGATTGTAATGAATGAAATGAATCATCTCCCCTAAAGGTGGCTGCCATAAAGAGTCCATTAGGGCTAATGGAAAATGTCCTAATTGCCCCTCTCTAGTCTCATATGGTTAAGTCTAGACTAGGTTCAAGTTTGGGGTCAAAGGATCTAGTTTTGAGTCTCTAACTTAACCATTCTAACATGATAAAAAATTAGACTAACTAACTAACTTAAATTTTGGGTTTTGTGGGCTATGCTTAACTTAATATTGGGTCCCATCTAGAGTTTAAGCTACTCGGGTCACAATACAAGTCGGAACGAGACGAAACTCAAACCCGACTAAACAAATCCAATAGAAACAATATTAAAAATATAAAATTTTCCTAAAATATAAAAATATAAAAATATGACCAAAATTATAATACATCAATTTAAATATTATTAAAATAATCTAAAATTCACCAATTAATCAAAATTCTAAATAATTCAAAAGTCATAAAATGACCAAAATACCCTCAAGCTAAAATATGGTAGTGACAAATACAAATAATATGTCACATCCACTTCCGAATGATATTTTAAGTTGCGATATCTCACACATGGACACTTAATTTTTGTACGGTCCATGTAGTGAGGGAACGTCTTGGCAAACTGCAGGAATTATTGCACACTCTGTATAAATTCATCCCGCACACCGCACGTGTCATCAGGATGACGATTGTACATCCACAAATGATTCCGCAGATAGTAATTCATATCTATTTTAAGATAATTCTGCAAAGAATGACACTCAATGTTTAATTCATATATGTTTTGTAATTCCAGAAAAGAAACAAGTGTGAGAACGGATGGCTCAAAACACATTTTCGAAAGAAGGTAAAAAGGTTATGTTCGATTTTTTTGAAAGCAGATAAAAAGGTTATATTCAATTTTTTGACAAGTGTGAGAACGGATGGCTCAGAACACAACCCAAAATTAATTTTAGCATACAATAGTGTGAATCATCTATGTTCTGTACATATGGTGTAGTATATGTTCTTATCGTATGTAGTATCTGAAGAATGTAACAGAATCAAGATGAACTCACATAATGTAATACTAAGACATCATCTACTATAATAACAGAATCAAGATAGGTTGTCGTATCATCATTGCCGAGGGATGAAGGTTAATTGGAGGAAGTTACTGCAGAAAGTGAAGACCGACATGAACTGACGCACAAAAATAAGGGGCTCAAAGCTGGAACAAGTAAAGTTGTGCTTTGGAAAAAGAACTTGTAAACTCTTTGTTCACAAAGCAAGCTATAATTAAAGAATACAGAACAAGTATCGAGTTCGTAACTCAAGTATAGAGCTTACAAGAGTTATAAACTAGATACTTGTTCTGTATTCATTATATCTTGTTTTGTGAACAA
Organism: Iris pallida; assembly: GCA_029216955.1. Classification (NCBI taxonomy): domain Eukaryota; kingdom Viridiplantae; phylum Streptophyta; class Magnoliopsida; order Asparagales; family Iridaceae; genus Iris; species Iris pallida. Next base: position 2,782,918 of record JANAVB010006993.1, on the reverse strand, counting down.
AGAGCTTACAAGAGTAGAACATCCAAAACACAACTTTTCTTGTTATAGCTTTGATCCCCTCCTTTTCGTGCGTCAGTTCATGTCGGTCTGCACTTTCTGCAGTAACGACCACAAGTTTTATGTTCTTCAACGATATATTTCACATGCTTAATTGCCAAGTGTGGGGACGAATAGCTCAGAACACAATCCAAAATTCATTCTAGCATACATTAGTTTGAATCATCTATGTTCTGTATATATGGTGTAGTATATGTTCTTATCGAATCTAGTATCTGAAGGATGTAACAGAATCAAGATGAAACCACATAATGTAATACTAAGACATCATCTACTACTAAAAGATATAGTGATAGGTTGTCGTATCATCATTACCGAGGGATGGGGGTCAGAGGACAGTCAACTTTATCTACGGCTACATAGTTTCTGCCTCGTCAATCGAATGGCTGCAGGGACTATGTCCTGATCACCATGTCGTACCGTAGATTAATGCAATTTCCTTATAGCAAATGTCGTACATAGATTTCTGCCTCACCAGTCGAATGGCTGCAGGGATAGTGTCTGGCTGGTACCAATCCAGTCTCTATCGAGAGATTGATGGTCATTGTGACATGTGGCATTTTAAAATTATTGCCTATTTTCTTCTTTTTCAATTCTTAGCAAGTTAGAATTATTTCCAATTCATATTATCGACGTGACAACCTGCGAGCAGGAGGCTATCGGAAGGGCTTGTCATATATCAACACACACACATGTTCACACATAAACCTGTGACACCACACACACATGTATGCTATTACACACGCACACACCTGGCTAACTGAACACATACAACTGTATATACCCTCACACATATAATGCCCCACTCCGCAGGAGACATTTGGTTGGCTTATTGGATGGGATCAGAATATTGGACCGTGACTTATGTTGGGAATCGAAAGAATTAAGACTGATGTAGTCTCTCTTAGCTGGCTAGACGGAATGGATATTGGAACCTGGCTCGCTGGTGGAGCTACGCCTAGTAGAATTGTGTGATCGAAACAGGAAGACCCTTTTTTGCAAGTGAGTGGAACTGTCCTTCCTCCTCCTTACTCCTTCATACTTAATAAATGAAGTATTGAAATGCTATGAATTGTCCCTAAATGTCCCATGTTTCAGTTGCTGAATAATAGAGATGTCTATGTTGAGAATTATTGAAATGTATAACACATTGAACTGCTAATATGATTTGAGGCCTGAGAATGAATTGATAACATTGCCCCTTATGCTTAACGCTGCTGGAACAAGTAGACACTTGAATAATGAGATGCCTTATGAATGATAGAATAAGAAATGAACTGGCTATGCTATCGAACCAATGAACTGAATGAAACACTAGAATCATGTACTCTCTGTATATCTGTTGCAAGAATATGAAATGCTGCCTATCCCTTATAAGAAATAAATAAATGAATAAATGTCCCTATAAAATGAATGAATGTTACGTTCCTCTTAAGAAAGGAATGATATGAGATACGTTGCAATGAAGCAATGAATGAGAAATGATAAAGCTGGGATCGTTGAGATCACCAAATAAAATAATGGTAATGATGAAATGAATAAGTCATTGAATATGACTAATGATGCACTTTGCCTTTACTTTCCTTAATATATTTTACCATGCGATTTTGTTCACAATCGAGTCGGACACGCATTCGCATGGTCATGGACAACTTGTATACAAGGTTTGAGTAATAATTTCCTCGAACGGTTCCTAGGGCCCTGGAGACCGATTCGGCCTAGGAGGAAATAATGATGAGTGCTATGGGAGCACGAATAAGGCGGGGTGGCATAGAGGCTCGCCACCTACTATGCCGACCGCATTATCTTAAAATGAAATGAAATAAAAAGAGTACATATGGTTTAACAACACCAGTGACCATGTAGTCGGGATGCATGCTAATGAATGTTTTGTGCAGGCAGAGTAAGTATATCGGATAACCTGTATTTGATGCAGGTACGAGAAGTCGACTATCGATAAGAAATCACATAATTATGATATTGTATAACTTGGTTTAACTTGCCTGCTTAACATGTTCCATTCAGGATGCTAGAAAGATGCCTTACTATAAATAGCGCTCAATCATAACATCCATGCTAAGTGATGCTTGAAGTAAGAATTGTCATAACATGTTTAAGATGATAATGTTAACGATGCCTCAATGATGTCTTTGCATGATAACGCCAAGAATGCTATAATGATATGTCCATATGAATGTTGCTAAGAACATGTTTACATGTTTCACTATGATTATTGCCCATGAACTGTAAACTGATGCTAGGCCCCAAGTAGAAAGATTATTCTATTAAATGCTTGCTAAAATTGACTAGTTAGTGTTGGTTTAGGCGAGTGGGTTGGATTCTGCTCGCCAGTACATAGATGATGTGCTGACCCACGTTTTGTGGGCAGGTACTCGTGCTTGGAATATTCTACACACGAAGATTGGCTTGATTGGTCCTGCGACATCGAAGATTTGTTGGGCATACAGAAGCTCTCCTTATTCAAGATGATGTCTTCTGTTTATAAAAGGCATAATATATGGAACATTGTAATCAGTTGTACCAGTGAGATTGTAAGCCAAGTCGGTATATCGAGTTGTAATCCAATGTATCCAAGTATCAAATGTAAGCTGTATAGCATTGTTCAGTTGGCTTTTAATGTAAACTGAGATGTGTTGTAAGCATTGTACTTCAATACAAGTCTTTTACTCTTCTTCAATTATCAATAAAGAGAATAAAGTTCTGTATATCTCTGTGTGACTTTAAGTTATCCTTTTATCTCCGCTGTAATAAAGAAACTGATGTGTTTCTATTCAATAAGAAAGATTGTCCTTATTAACTTCAATTTGTCTGCTTCTGCTGCTGCGATGTGTTCCTATTTAAAGAAAAATTGATTATGTACCATCTTTGCCTTGTACAAGTGCAATACCAGACTTGTACAACATCACGCCCAAGCGAGGATGATCGATTCCAAGAGATAAAATATGTGAATAAATGACTCTACGAATTGGGGCGTAACAACAGACACACAGGTGCAAGGAGGCAGTGTGCTTCCCGTATACAGGATTGATGGAGATCGAGTGTGTATAACAAAATGGCAGGGTACATGAGTGTATACATGAGTGTATACAAACCCCCCCCCCCCCCGCTCGCCCGCCCGCCCACCCATTAACGTCCCCCTCCGGCCACCCTCCTACCCATTCCCGGCCCTCGCCCGCCCACTCCCGGCCACTGCGCACATCCGGAGGGGTTTTGTGTGTGTGTGTGAGAGAGAGAGATGAAGAGAGTGGGGGGGCTACTTGAGGAGAAGGGAGGAGGAGGAGGAGGAGGCCGGAGGAGGGAGATCGCCGGAGGAGAAGGGAGAAGGAGGAGGAGGCCGGAGGAGGGAGAGCAGAAAAATTGGGAGAGGGGAAGAGAAATTTCGAGGAATGATCGAAAAGAAAACCCTCCTACCCTATATGAAATATTTAGCGACGTCAGCATGCAGACGTCGCTAAACGTCGCCGATTAGTATTATACGACGACGTTCTATAACAGTCGTCGCTACGCGTCGCTATATTTAACTAATTAGCGACGTGTAGCAACGACATTGTGATGCAGATTCCCATTTAATATATTAATGTCACTATTCGTCGCTAGTAGTCGCCAACAGCGACGAATAACGACGGCACATTACCACGTCGCTAAATTCCTAAAAATTAGCGACGTCCGTTCATGGAGTCGCTAAATTTGTCATAAATCTGCCATATTTTGGTAGTGATTCTTGTCCGACAAATTTTGAATCCCGCATACGACTTTACTAAGGTCAACGCAATCTTGGTGTATACGCCCAGCCTGACTTAGCCAACCATGCTTTACGTGAACCATCTTTTATTTTATAAAAAACTATTCACATACGATTTGAAAATTAGATAGACTTATTGTATGAACATCCTGCGAAATATTGAGAGAGAGCACACTAACGATATCAATCACGAAGACAACATCAGATTTTACGAAAACAATATTAGAGTTAAAGAATTCAATCAAAAGTCCAAGAACGTAAAGCCGGGCTCTGATACCACTATGTCACACCCTGTTCCCGTAGAAGCAATCGACCTCGCTAAGGCGTGATGTCGCGTTAGCCTAGATTGCGCTCATACAAGGCAGGTACCATAACGGCCGATTACAGGCTAAGCAATGGGGGTCGTCGCACAGAAGTCCCAGGCAGAAATATTGATTAAACAGCAACGAAATCTTAAAACAAAACACAAGTCATTCAAAATGCTCTTTATTGATATTGAAACAAAGATTACACAGGTGGGCGTGAGACCAAGATTACAATCACACAAGCTCACTCTTCTCACAGTACAAGTCACTCTGCTCTCTTTCTCATATCTCAATACAATTGACGAGCCAGCGGATGCTACAGATAGGCGATGTCCATACATTATGTTCCGTATAAGTCTAGACTCCATGCGACCGCATGTCTCGAAATGCCAAGGAACTCTGTGCCTCGATGCATCCAAGCGAGCCCCACACCAACGAGCTTCCACCAGTGCCTGCACATAAATACTGTGTGGGTATCAGTACTCAACTGTACTGGTGGAGTGAGCTCCTCGTCTACCCATACAAAACCAATATGTTCATTTACTTTGTGCAACATATCCTTTTACGATTGTGTAGAGCCTAAAAATCAAGTTACGCCATGTTTTTACTACTCAGTAATCAAGTTGTGCCCAAAAGATCGAGTTACGCCACTGTTGAGAAGTCCAGAGATTAAGTTGCGCCACTACTCACGTTGCGCCATGTATCAGAGTGCGTCTAATCATATTGTGCCAAAAGCCTATGTGGTGTCTGACAATAATTGTCATCATTAACTGACAGCACTGACAACTGATCTAATTCTTCTCGCAGATCCAAATGCTGCCACGTGTTTATGTACTGAGTTGCGCATAGGCGCAACCTAATCAAGCGCAGTTTGACTCGTTGACTGAAAGTCGCACAACCTGACAAAGTTGAAGCAACTAACGTTCTAAAGCAGGATGACATGGCTCACATGCCACTAATCTCTCAAAACGTATCTACTACTCTGTACATGACCATGCGCATCTCAATCATATGATGTAACGCGTCTAAATATAGTTAGTACACGTTCAATAACTGAATAGAAGTTAGCGCAACCCAAAGTAGCACAGTTCAATCTCACGCACATCAGAATAACTGCTAAAATAGTTATTTTTAGAACTATATAAATAGAGTTTCCAATCAATACCAGAGGATGAGAGATCAAGAGTTCTTGCAAAAGTGCTGCTGTATTCTCCAGAGACTTTAGTCTTTAAGTTCACATAGTCCAAAGGATAAAGCGATCGTCTTCTGATCGGATTTCTAAAGTTGTACTTTCTCATAATTCATTGTACTCTGTACGATTCTTTTTAAGTTTGGAAAAACTTTTTTTTGTTTTTACAAACAAAATGGCGACTCTACTGGGGACGACTTTCTCCTCCGACGAGAAGGTGACAACTCAATGTGATACTGTGTCAATCGGCAAAACGTAGAAGACTATGGTTGTTCAAGTCAACCAGACAGCCTACGAGGATATGATCAACATCAAGAGCAACAAGCACATTGTGGCTATTGCCAAGAATAGAACTGTATGGACTCCTAAGTCTTCCATAGTTGCTGTTGCCCAGGCGCAACCTGAACACTCAGTGGTGAAGGCGCAATCTGCCTCTGTGGTCCAGGCACAGTCGGCTTCTGTTGTCCGTGTGCAACCCACTCACTCTGTGGCCCAAGCGCAGCCTGCTTCTACTGCCAAGACGCAATCTACTCACCCTGCTGCCAAAGTGCATTTTACTCACCCTGCTGCCAAGGCGCAGTCCATTCACTCAGTTGCTAGAGCGCAATCCACTCACTCTACTGCCAGAGCACAATCCACTCACCTTACTGCCAAGGCACGACCAGTAGTCTATTCTGCTATGGCGTAACCTATGCATTCTGCTGCCCAGACACAGTTTGCACACCATGTTGTCCTGGCACAACCCAAGGGAACTAGCTTTTTGACTATTCCCTCTTCTTTTCCAGTTCTAAACTTGGAGAAGCAATGTTCTAGTGCTAGTACTAGACAGAACAAAGGGAAGGGTCCTTTGAGACTTTTTCAACTTGTGCAACCTACGCCTAATGTGGTTCAACAACAAAACAGAGGGAAACGCTTCTTGGCTAACCCTTCACAAAATAAAGAAAAGCACCCTTTGGTCTTTTCTCAATCTTCTCCAGTCTATGACTCGGAGAAAAATATCTTAGATTGTATTCCTTTGAACCGAGATTCCTCTGTTTTCAACAGAGGTCTTCAAATCTCTGCCAGGGAAAAGAATGTTGATCAAAGAGGCATCCTGCCTACTCCTATGATAACCACTCAAGATCTTCCAACCTTGCATATTTCAAGATCCATACAAAGAAAATTGATGGTGTCTCAAACAGATACATCGGAAGCAGAATTCTCTGATTTGCGTGCCTATCTCAACAGGCGTTAATCAGAATCAACCTCGGTGAAATGCAAGTATCTTATGCCAAGGGCCAACTTGCACTAGAAACATAGCTTTAAAAAGAAGGACCCAATCACTTATGCCAATGAGTCAAGTACTTCTTTGTACACCCACGGAACTAAGTATCTTAAGAACCGGAGTCATGTTCCTAAGGAATATGTTCCTCCGACTTCTTCTCGTTCCGTGGTGGTAACTGATCTCCGAGAACATCTTACACAAAAATGGGAGATCACGGAGACGTCTCACTCACCTCTAAATCACCCATCAGAATGCCACTGCCTTCATGAAGTGGTCATCAAGTATTGTTGCCAATCAGCTAAGTGATCTATCTTCGATCGTCTGAACTATGCTTTAACTCCTGAACCTATGATGGGAGATGAAGATGAGCTGTTATATGCTTTTGTCAATATGACTTCCCGAGATACTGGGGGTAGAAAATCTTTAAAGCGTGGCACGTCTCGCAATCTGAGTCAACAGTACTTGGGACAACTTTGTGAATCTAGTGAAGGAGTCTTTCAACATACCAGATCAAAAAATCAGAATTTAGACCAAGATATTTTCAATTAGGAAGATATTCTTAACACTCATCTGGGAGAGGATTCTTTGTCTGACTTTGACACAGATAGTGAATGCTTTGAACAAACTATCTAGTCAATAGTGGCAAGAGAGGTGATAACATATACCATTACGGAAGACCAAGACGCTTCTAGTTTAGCTAGTCAAGAACAAAGAATTGCTGCACTGGAAGATAAGTTGAAGACCATGGCTGAAATGGTCGCAAGTATGCACTCCATAATCGTGGCTCAACATGCAGTGCCACCGGTTATGAATCCTACTTCAGATCCTGAGCTCATAGCATTTTCTTTGTCGGTTAATGTTGGTCTGGGGGTACCGCCTCCCCAGCTTGCTTCTGTACCAATTCAAGCTGCTCCCAGTCAGTCTAGTACTGGGGGTGGTAATTATCATGTTGTTCCTCCTCCTAACAATTCAAATCAACCTACCAATTCATAGGCATCAGGGGATGCTAATAAGGTTGTAAAACTCTTACGCACCCAGTTCGAGGCCTTTAAGCAGAAGGATGGTTTGCAAAGACTTGGTATAAAACAACCTTATCCTGCGAAATAGAAGGAGGTTCAATTTCCTCCTAAATACAAGCTTCCTACCATTATGCTGTTTGATGGCAGCACTTCTCCAAATCAATACATCAATCACTTTGAAGTGATGACTGATCAATTGTAGCCAAATGATGCTCTTCTTACCAGGGTGTTCGTCGGTTGTTTAGCCGGTATAGCATATGACTGGTACCGTAGTTTGCCTGATGGCTGTATTCTTGGAACGATTCTTTGAGGGGGTCAACGATATGACTATGTCTGCCCTTATCAAAATTAAATAAAGACACAATAAAACCACTGAGAGTTTTATTGAAAGATTCTGCCGAGAGGCACTTAAAATGCCTCTAGGAACTCCATCTGCTGTAACAATAGACACTTGCAAATCAAACTTGTTGCCTATTATCAGCATGTGGACAGGATCAACACAGTTCCAAGAGTGGCCTTCTTTCATTGTAAATGCCAAAGCTGCAGAGGTTAGTGCGGAGAAGTTCAAACAGTTAGGAGTTCAAATGGCTAATCCTAACCAAGATGAACATCTTACATCTGGCAGCAATAATCGCCAGAATAATCGTAAGGGTAAAGAAACGTTGGCTATCAATCTAAAGGGCAAGGAATCATTGGCTGTCAATGTTGCTCAAACTATACTCACTCCGTCAGCACCACCACAAAAATACCTCGTCCAAAAGAAGAGTATTCTTTCGATGAAGATGATATTATGAGCATCTTCGATTGCTTGATCAAAAGTAATAAGCTTCAACTGCTGGAGGCAAAACGGCCAGAAGAAGTGGGTAAGACTGACAACCCTAAATATTGTATTTATCACAGATTCATAGGGCATCCAACTCGAGCATGCTACGTGCTCAAAAGCAAGATTCAAGAAATGGTCAACTCTGGTACAGTTATCCTCCAACAGGATGAGAAGATTGTGACGGCCAATGTCATCTTTGTGTAATTTGGTGACTTTCTACCGCAACTAGTTCAAGATGGCGTTGTCCCCATTCCGAGGGCTACTCTCGAGATCGTGAATCTTCCTGTGAGCACCCTGAATTTCGGGTTGATTTTTTTTTATTTTATTTTATTTTCTGATTTATTGGTTTCGATAAATAATTTATTCTGTTTAATTTTCCTTAAGTGTACTTTTCCATGCCTTTGATATTTGGAGTATCAGGGATGTTCAACTCTGGGAATCTTCTTCATGAGTTTTGGAGTGGACATGATTACCTTCATGACGGTATATAGTGTCCCATCCAAACTTGTTCTCTTGTACTCTTTCTGCTTCGCTGAACTTCGGGTCGATTTAGACCATTTGAGTATTATTTATTCTCCCACTCTTTTCCTTGATCATTTTCAGCGTGTTACCATGACTTTTAATTTGGGAGCGCAAGACCAGTCAGTTTCTTGAAACCAACTCCTCATTGATGATCTACTCGAGTCGCTCTTTACCCTTGACCTTCGTGTCCCACTCAGACACGTCATTTTGTGCTCCATTTTCTTCGCACAACTTTCCCGATACGTGACCCGATTTTATTTTGCCCCACGGTGTCACATTTATCTTCCAACTTGATTTGTGGGTCCCCTGTCGAGCAAAACCTGTCGGCCCCAACTATGGACATGGCCCACTTTGAGCCTACTACCCGTCCGCCACTTGTGTCCCATTATTGGAATCCCCATGTGCTACTTATTTACACATGATCATCAACGCCTATTTTTAATTCATTTATTGCTCGATGTCCGATTTTCACCCAATCCGGCTCCACCGAGCCCAGTTCAGCTCCATGTTGCCCTCCATCATGACACCCTCCTATTTTAATGCCAAAAATATCAAGCAATCTCCTACATATTTTTTTCTATATTTTTGGAGATTTCTATTTATTTATTTCCTATTGGAATAGCCCTTTTCCCTCTATTTGATCCTACCCATTTGATCTCACCTAATTAAATCCTAGCCACTCAAATCCTTACATTCACTTTTCCCACACTCTCACAACTAATCCCTAGCCGGCCCTAAATTCTAGGGAGCACTTTTCTCCCATTCTCTCTCTTCTCATTAATATTACTCATCTCTTTCTCCCTCCTTTCTATTTTTATTACTACAACAAAAACTCACATCAAACATTAACGATAGCAGCCCCACTCCATCATCGACCTCACCTCCGACTCCCATGGCCCGAGCTCCACTCTCCGACCACCTTACTCCGTCCCCCGCCGTGGCTCCGGCCACCCTGGCCGAGCCCGAGCATACTCCTCTCCATCTCCTCCTCCTCATTGCTGCCACCACGTTCATCCGCGCACAGCCGCCGCCACCACCACTCGACCCATCACCACCACCTCCTCCGCCTATGCAGTTGCGTGCCATCCCGCCGTGCCTCGCCGGCCGGACCTGGGCGCACATCCCCGCACTCAGCCGTGCATACCAGAGAGTGCACAGCAGCGGTGCGCATCCTGCACGCACGTACGTGCGCGTGCAGCGCCATCGCCGGCCACGCACCGCCGTGGCCGTGCCCCCCATGGCGCACAAACTCCGACGACCCCCCTGGGTTCGCCACCTCGCTCCCCGGTGCGACGTATAGACGATTCGTGCGTTTTGAACGACGTCCCGTCGTGACGCGCGCGGGATCGAGTTCGTTTTGACGCTCCGTCGCAGCGACTTCGCGCATATTTTCCCGGAGATTTGACCGTTGGATCGGCGATTTCTTTGCTCCGTCACAATCTCGGTATATCCACCTTCATCCCTGTCAATTTTCGTCCGTTAATTTTATCGTTTGATACTTGAAAACCGGCCACCAAGTTGACCGTTTAAATTATATTAAATTTGGACAGTTTCGCGGGGCCAACTTCGTCAGCTTGTATCTCCTCCACCGCCGCTCCGTTTGGCGTGCTACAAGTTCCGGTGCGAAGCTGGTATAACCCTCTTACTACCCCTCCAGTTTCGTTTCATTGTAAGCTTGTTTGATTGGTTGAATTCGACGCCAAAGTTGGTCGTCCGAATTCGTAATTTCTAACTTGTAAAATTCTATTTTTGAACACGGGACTCCAGATTTCATTTCTGACACCACCATTAGATTCGTGGCGTCGTTCTGGCATGTTTTCATATAAAATTTGTTAGATTTGGAGAACGTGGGCCCGGGCACGTTTTTCGGTGCAAAGCGGGTCCCACTTTCTGGGTCAACGGGTCATTTTGAGATCGGCTCATCGGAATCCAATTCCGAATATACCGTTGAGATCGTATCATCATTCTGGACTCGTTGACAGGTAGTTTGCTGAGTTTTGAGGACTTTAGCTCCGGCACGCATTTCCGTGCAAACCGGAATTCCAAGTTCTGGTCAACGGACCAAATCGAGATCGGGTCAACGAAATCCAATTCTGGAGATACCGTTGGGTTCGTATCGACATTCTGGTTTCGTGGACATATAATTTGTTATATTTTATTGACTTGTTTTCTTGCACGTTTTTCGGTGCAAAACGGCTCCGACACGGACACCGTTTTGACCCGAAATTATCTTTTTGCCCTTGTGTCCAAATTGGACCGTTGGGTAGGCTATCCTAGCTAATTTGACCGTTCTTGACACGTTGGCGATGTTCATTTCATCGTCCGACAATGTTTGTTGATAATTTCTCTGAGTTTAACCTTTTTATAATTAATTAATAATTAATTCATATAATGTTCGTATTTCGGGATTAGTACAACGAAACTGAGATCAGTCAATTTTAGTGATCTCATATCGCTGAAATTGACAAGTTGGACACGTGGATCACTATAATAAGATTATCAACCTTACCGATAATCTTCTTATCTCGATTTGCGTGTCGTAAGTTTCGACGTACAAATAACGAAGTACACTTTATATTAGACTAGAATTGACCCAGTTTGACCAGAGTTGACCAGTTGACCCAAAGTCAACTGTAAGTCAACACTTGACCTAGTTTGACTAGATTATTGACCGGAGTCGACCTAGAGTTGTTTTGACTTAGAAGAACCTAGAATAATGTAGATTGATTATAGAGATTCATTTATTACAACTTGAACACCTTGTAACTTGTGTTGCTTTAAATAGGACTCAGTGGCTTCAGTGGGACCTCCTATACTTATCAGCTGTTCAGGTCATCGAGGCGAGTATATTCTCTGACCGTTTCATACTTGTATGGATTTACATTCTTGCTCTAGATTACTGTACTTGATGCTGACACGACTGTTATAACGGATTGGTACTATATGGATCTTCTTTTGAGATGTTATCTCCTTGTATTCACTAAATACATATTATGACGTGCGTTTCACTTCCATATTATATTTATTGAATACCCATATCCTTGTATACTCATTGTGCATATTGTACTCTCATTATCACATGAGCCCCAGGGATAGACCATTGTACACTATTATATAACATTGTACATCCATTGTATAACATTGTACACTATTGTATAAGATAACGTAACTGGAGTAGATCCTTGTATATTGATTGGGAAGGGAGAGTAGAATTGGTTATGTACTCAAATCCTATTGTACAACATTGTATAACTATTGTATATGTCTATTATATACCCACGTACAATGGAGTTACTATTGCATTTTCCTAGCCCGTTTACATAACCAGATTGTACTCTAAATCACATGTTCCTTACAGTTCTTACTTATCATATTTAGATATTTCCTGTTATTAAATCTCTACTATTTTCTATGCATTCTTCTTTCAGCGTTTCATGTACTTTACTCTATTGCATGCTTTATATTTCCTAATTCGATATGAACTGCGTGAGATATTTTATGCTCGCTCCCGTCCTGACTGGACCTGTTGATAAATTTTACAGATAGCCTGGAGGTGCCTGCTAGCCTAGAGGAGACACATTAGAGGTTATTTAGGTAGTTATTTCTTTTTTCTGGAGTTGTATTTTACTTTGTGGATTACTGTATTGAGTTTTGAGATGTATTTATGGGTTTATGTATCATAGACACTTAGACTTCTATCTCCTGTATCTCTTTTGGATTTCATGTTTTATCTTTCTTTATCATGCTCTACCTTAGATGTGATTGAGACTGTATCTGCTATGTCATCCCCACTCGGGGAGTATAAACTGTTTAGTCTTATACTGTTATATGCATTGAGACATAGGACAACGTTCTACCGCCGATACTACGGCGTAGGCTGGGCGTTGTTACATTCTCGTGCCCTAACTCTTGGGTGCGGGTCGTGACACATTTTTAGTGGTGGCCCATGCAGGTCGAGTTTATATAGTGGTATTCGAACTAGAGTACCACTACAGCCTGCACTAAGAATAGGATATATTTTGAAGATACTCAATCATAGTTAGGAACCCTTGAGAGATTCCTGGGACGACCCTGGAGAATCTTATTTAACTTCGATTTGAAAACTCTCTTTTTCCTTTGATTTGATTCATTTTTACTTTATTGTTAAATTTGATTTTTATGGATTATTGTTGAATTTGAGTTTGTATTTATTAATTTTGATGGATGATTGTCGAATTTTGAATTTTGATGATAGCTGTTGCATTCGAGTTTGTATTTTGATGGATTTTGTTCATTTTTGAATTTTGATGTTCGTTAATAAATTGATTTGATTTTTGAGTATTCATTATTGATTTAATTTAATTTTTGGCAAGATGAAATTATATGGGCTAAGTCATCTATGTTATGGAAATCTTGTCTTCTATAGTCACATTAGCCAGCATGGTGAGGACATATAGTCTGACTTTGGATATATTTCTCGGGAGTGAGAATTTAAGGTTTTTGCAGCCAAGCTAGCGGCACCGCGAAAATGTTAAATACCATGATTCTAGAGATATGTGCATAAGTCAAGGGCTCTGTGATTATCGTAGCCTTGCTTACTGGTATGACGAGGATTTAGAGTACCATGATTTTGGACAGACGCATATGATTATCAGATTGTACTTTAAGTGTTTTCGAACATATTTTCTCTACTTTTGTTGCAGTCCTTCAAAAAAAAGGAGAATTATTAATTGGCTCGTTTTGTTTAGTTTTGCTTCTCATTATTTAACTTAGGAGTAAGTTTAGCTGTTTTTATAAATCTTGTGTAACTTCTTACCATGAAATTTTTCTTAATGAATCGATAATTTTGCTAGACTTATCTTGGGATTGATATTTTAGTTCTGGGTTTCAAATACGGTTTCCTCTTTTAAAACGGATAAGCAGCACAGATTTTATTACCATTTCTTTTCCTGCCAATATTTTAGTATCGTTATTCCTTGCCTTATACAACTATCATGATTATATCAATTCCGTCTCGTATCTCATTCTGTCAGCTGTACTTGAACTCTTGAATCTGCATATCGTTTTTATCTGAGAAATGTTGAGGAAGTGACGTAAATCATCTAGTATGGAAATGACGTAATTGGTTATCATGTGATAATTTTGTAGGAATCAAAATATTGGATGTCAAAAAAAAAATTTTTTTTTGAGATAGAAATGTGGTAAAGGTTTAGAATGGAATTGAGTGATAAATGTTATCAATTTAGAAACAATTGCAGAAAAATTGGTTATGAGTAATTCACGGATGTAGTTCAAAAAAAAAACTGATAATGATAGTCGGGGTCAATTTAGTTTTGAGAACTTGAATAAATTTTGGTTATTAATTCTTGAGACGTTACACATTAAGGCTATGATGTTAAATTTAAGGATTTGGTAATAGGGAAGAGATTCTAACTATATGCAATAATGATACGAAATTGAATAAGGTATTGTAAGACATGACTAGAGACAGAGAGAACACAAGGATTTTAAGTTATAGGAATTATTTTTTTGGATGAAAAAAAAATGTGTAGAACTCAAAAGGATAATAATTGAAGGTGAACGTTGAAGAAATATGAAGGTTGATTTATAAATAAGAATAAATTTTGCATGACATGGTGGTATTAGGGTTGAATAAATACGAGACTTGATTTAAACAAGTACGAGGATTTCATAAACTGGATTTAGAGGTTTTGGATCTAAATTAAAACGAGGTGAAGGAATTTGAAAATTTGATTAAATGAATAAGTGTTGACTCCTAAATAAGACGGGTATGTTTCGTAGAAAATATTTTTTTTTGAAGTTATCAATTTTGTCTATGGTGATCATGGTAAAGGTTTAGATGACTAAAGGTTATGAAATTTCGATGATAGTCATATGAAGGTTGATTTTCATATTGGGACGAAAAAATATATGATTTGGCAAATGACAGACTTGATGGTATTAGAGAGAAAGGATTAACTTGACACCTTATGAAATCTTTCCTTGTTTTTCCAAAAGGGGTTTTTCAATATCGTTGAATCCTAGTTCCTTAATCACGACCAAATCGACTTCGACTATCTTTCTTATCATAATTATATCTTGGTTTGTACTTAATTGAATTAAATTTGATTGTGACCTGAATCTCTATCCTTTTATGCTCGTTCTCAGACTTTGTTGAACCTGTCCTCCATATTGCCTAAATCTTGATTTCCCCCAATTTGATCAACTTAGATCGTATCGAGACTAAATATTCTTAATATATATTTTGATTGGATTTCCATGAAATTGACTTTCATTCTTAAACTTGTGGTTTTGATTTTTCTTGATTAGTACCCCTTTTAGATAAATGGTAGTTATCCTTATTATTTTTTTGATCAGTACCAGTTTTCATATAGGATGGTAGACTGCCTTACAGTTTTGATGGTTTGTTGTTTCCGTAACATTGGTTTAACACCCTAGACTGCTTGTGTATTTTGATACCCTATGACCGTTTTGATTTAGCATGACTAGTGTACCTAGATGAGACCTTCACTACCACCGTATGCCATGACCCTGTATGTCGTCCTTTTGATCACATGATTTGTTTTAATCTGGGACTTTGATTATGGGGGTTTGACCTAGAGGGAGTATGGATATTTTAATTTCGAAGACGAAATTTTTATAAGGTGGGTAGGATGTGAGCACCTTGAATTTCGGGTTAATTTTTTTTCATTTTATTTTATTTTCTGATTTATTGGTTTCGATAAATAATTTATTCTGTTTAATTTTCCTTGAGTGTACTTTTTCATGCCTTTGATATTTGGAGTATCAGGGATGTTCAACTCTGGAAATCTTCTTCATGAGTTTTGGAGTGGACATGATTACCTTCATGACGGTATATAGTGTCCCATCCAAACTTGTTCCCTTGTACTCTTTCTACTTCGCTGAACTTCGGGTCGATTTAGACCATTTGAGTATTATTTATTCTCCCACTCTTTTCCTTGATCATTTTCAGCGCGTTACCATGACTTTTAATTTGGGAGCGCAAGACCAGTCAGTTTCTTGAAACCAACTCCTCATTGATGATCTACTCGAGTCGCTCTTCACCCTTGACCTTCGTGTCCCACTCAGACACGTCATTTTGTGCTCCATTTGCTTCGCACAACTTTCCCGACACGTGACCTGATTTTATTTCGTCCCATGGTGTCACATTTATCTTTCAACTTGATTTGTGGGTCCCCTGTCGGCCCCAACTATGGACATGGCCCACTTTGAGCCTACTACCCGTCCGCCACTTGTGTCCCATTTATTAGAATCCCCATGTGCTACTTATTTACACATGATCATCAACGCCTATTTTTAATTCTTTTATTGCTCGATGTCCGATTTTCACCCAATCCGGCTCCACCGAGCCCAGTTCAGCTCCATGTTGCCCTCCATCATGACACCCTCCTATTTTATTGCCAAAAATATCAAGCAATCTCCTACATATTTTTTCTATATTTTTGGAGATTTCTATTTATTTATTTCCTATTGGAATGGCCCTTTTCCCTCTATTTGATCCTACCCATTTGATCTCACCTAATTAAATCCTAGCCACTCAAATCCTTACATTCACTTTTCCCACACTCTCACAACTAATCCCCAGCCGGCCCTAAATTCTAGGGAGCACTTTTCTCCCATTCTCTCTCTTCTCATTAATATTACTCATCTCTTTCACCCTCCTTTCTATTTTTATTACTACAACAAAAACTCACATCAACCATTAACGCCAGCAGCTCCACTCCATCATCGACCAAACCCCCGACTCCCATGGCCCGAGCTCCACTCTCCGACCACCTTACTAGGTCCCCCGCCGTGGCTCCGGCCACCCTGGCCGAGCCCGAGCATACTCCTCTCCATCTCCTCCTCCTCATTGTCGCCACCACGTTCATCCGTGCACAGCCGCCGCCACCACCACTCGACCCATCACCACCACCTCCTCCGCCTATGCAATTGCGCGCCATCCTGCCGTGCCTCGCCGGTCGGACCTGGGCGCGCATCCCCGCACTCAGCCGTGCGCACCAGAGAGTGCACAGCAGCAGCGCGCGTCCTTCGCGCGCGCACGCGCGCGTGCAGCGCCATGTCCGGCCACGCACCGCCGTGGCCATGCCTCCCATGGCGTACGAACTCCGGCGACCCCCCTGGGTCCGCCACCTCGCTCCCCGGCGCGACGTATAGGCGATTCGTGCGTTTTGAACGACGTCCCGTCGTGACGCGCGCGGGATCGAGTTCGTTTTGACGCTCCGTCGTAGCGACTTCGTGCACATTTTCCAGGAGATCTGACCGTTGGATCGGCGATTTCTTCGCTCCGTCACAATCTCGGTATATCCACCTTCATCTCTGTCAATTTTCGTCCGTTAATTTTATCGTTTGATACATGAAAACCGGCCACCAAGTTGACCGTTTAAATTATATTAAAGTTGGACAGTTTCGCGGGGCCAACTTCGTCAGCTTGTATCTCGTCCACCGTAGCTCCGTTTGGCGTGCTACCAGTTCCGGTACGAAGCTGGTATAACCCTCTTACTGCCCCTCCAGTTTCGTTTCATTGTGAGCTTGTTTGATTGGTTGAATTCGACGCCAAAGTTGGTCGTCCGAATTCGTAATTTCCAACTTGTAAAATTCCATTTTTGAACACGGGACTCCAGATTTCATTTCTGACACCACCATTAGATTTGTGGCGTCGTTCTGGCATGTTTTTATATAAAATTTGTTAGATTTGGAGAACGTGGGCCCGTGCACGTTTTTCGATACAAAGTGGGTCCCACTTTCTAGGTCAACGGGTCATTTTGAGATCGGCTCATCGGAATCCAATTCCGGATATACCGTTGAGATCATATCATCATTCTGGACTCATTGACAGGTACTTTGCTGAGTTTTGAGGACTTTGGCTCCGGCACGTATTTCCGTGCAAACCGGAATTCCAAGTTCTAGTCAACGGACCAAATCGAGATCGGGTCAACGGAATCCAATTCTGGAGATACCGTTGGGTTCGTATCGACATTCTGGTTTTGTGGACATATAATTTGTTATATTTTATTTACTTATTTTCTTGCACATTTTTTGGTGCAAAACGGCTCCGACACAGACACCGTTTTGACCCGAAATTACCTTTTTGCCCTTGTGTCCAAATTGACCGTTGGATAGGCTATCCTAGCTAATTTGACCGTTCTGGACACGTTGGCGATGTTCATTTCATCGTCCGACAATATTGGTTGATAATTTCTCTGAGTTTAACCTTTTTATAATTAATTAATAATTAATTCATATAATGTTCGTATTTCGGGATTAGTACAACGAAACTGAGATCAGTCAATTCCAGTGATCTCACATTGCTGAAATTGACAAGTTGGACACGTGGATCACTATAATAAGATTATCAACCTTACCGATAATCTTCTTATCTCGATTTACGTGTCGTAAGTTTCGACGTACAAATAACGAAGTACACTTTATATTAGACTAGAATTGACCCAGTTTGACCAGAGTTGACCAGTTGACCCAAAGTCAACTGTAAGTCAACACTTGACCTAGTTTGACTAGATTATTGACCGGAGTCGACCTAGAGTTGTTTTGACTTAGAAGAACCTAGAATAATGTAGATTGATTATAGAGATTCATTTATTACAACTTGAACACCTTGTAACCTGTGTTACTTTAAATAGGACTCTGTGGCTTCAGTGGAACCTCCTATACTTATCAGCTGTTCAGGTCATCGAGGCGAGTACATTCTCTGACTGTTTCATACTTGTATGGATTTACATTCTTGCTCTAGATTACTGTACTTGATGCTGACACGACTGTTATCACGGATTGGTACTATATGGATCTTCTTTTGAGATGTTATCTCCTTGTATTCACTAAATACATATTGTGACGTGCGTTTCACTTCCATATTGTATTTATTGAATACCTATATCCTTGTATACTCATTGTGCATATTGTACTCTCATTATCACATGAGCCCCAGGGATAGACCATTGTACACTATTGTATAATATTGTACATCCATTGTATAACATTGTACACTATTGTATAAGATAACGTAACTGGAGTAGATCCTTGTGTATTGATTGGGGAGGGGGAGTAGAATTTGTTATGTACTCAAATCCTATTGTACAACATTGTATAACTATTGTATATGTCTATTGTACACCCACGTATAATGGAGTTACCATTGCATTTTTCTAGCCCGTTTACATAACCAGATTGTACTCTAAATCACATGTTCCTTACAGTTCTTACTTATCATATTTAGATATTTCTTGTTATTAAATCTCTACTGTTTTTTATACATTCTTCTTTCAGCGTTTCATGTACTTTACTCTATTGCATGCTTTATATTTTCTAACTCGATATGAACTGCGTGAGATGTTTTGTGCTCGCTCCCGTCCTGACTGGACCTTTGATAAATTCTACAGATAGCCTGGAGGTGCCTGCTAGCCTAGAGGAGACACATTAGAGGTTGTTTAGGTAGTTATTTCTTTTTTCTGGAGTTGTATTTTACTTTGTGGATCACTGTATTGAGTTTTGAGATGTATTTATGGGTTTATGTATCATAGACACTTAGACTTCTATCTCCTGTATCTCTTTTGGATTTCATGTTTTATCTATCTTTATCATGCTCTACCTTAGATGTGATTGAGACTGTATCTGCTATGTCATCCCCATTCGGGGAGTATAAACTGTTTAGTCTTATACTGTTATATGCATTGAGACCAAGGACAGCGTTCTACCGCCGACACTGCGGTGTAGGCTGGGCGTTGTTACGTTCTCGTGCCCTAACTCTAGGGTGCAGGTCGTGATTCATCCACTATCCACTGACAAAGGAGAAATCATATGGATTCATCCAGATCTAGTGGCAGACTTTGAAATGCCTTCTTCTTCTAATCAAAAGAAGCTTTGCAAAACTAAATCGAAGAGGTGCAACATGGTATTCTTTGAACCTGTAGCAGAAGAAGAAATTCTAATCGGCACCAGATCTGGGAGACCTTATCTCCGAGAGTATCCCAAAACTCAAGAGAATTTTGTTCCATCTCCTGATGTTCTTCCCACATCATCTTCCCCTGCTGAGAATATACCATCTACATCCTCGCCAGTAGTGGAACCAATTCCTTCCAAACCAACATCAGCAGATAAGGAAAAGCAACCTGTCCGCTTTGATAAAGCATTAAAGAAGTTCTCATCTCTCGAACTTGAGAAGCCATATAGTTTTGACATACTGGCTCAATTGGCTAACATTCCAGCGAGATTTTCAATCTTTGAACTCTTACGTCTCTCAAAGGAAACTCGAAAAACGTTAAGTGAAGCCTTGATGCAGGCTGATGCTTGTCTTGCCTTCCTCAAGAAGCCTGAAAAGGAGCCTATCAGCTGTACACATTGTCATAGTAGATTTGAACTAATGCCTGTAGTGCCCCGTCCCGCAAAGTCAATCGGAGGAATCGAAACGCCGATGGCGTTCGGCCTTAGCCTTGCAACGGCTTGCTCGGAGACGTCGCTCAGGTGGGGTAGTTTCGGTGAACTCTTCTCATCTTTGCCTTCACATAATAAATCGTGTTTTCAACTTGCACAAGTTAGGCTTGATAATAAAAGCTACGCATCCACATAGCTAAGGGAATAATCCCGATGGTTTGAATCGAGTTAGAACATGGAAAACGTCCCACGGTCGGCTTAGAGTTGGTGCACGGCGTGCTTTGAAAATGACACTCGGTCCTTCGTCCCGTGGCTTGGGAGAAGGAAAGTTGGTCTTCGATGCAAAAGTTGAGAGTTAGCCTAAGTCATAGGCGTCGCCCGCACAAATGCTTGCTAAAGCATGCACGGTCCTGTCCCGCAAGGCTTGGCATAGCCTTTGCTCGTCCCTTGGGTTAAGTTGTAGGCTGAGTGAGTTAGGCAAATGTTATGCCGGTCGACCTAAGTTATTCTACGTGTTGTCTCGCTCATTCTGCGGTTGTCAAGATAAATAGTCCCACGACCCCAAGGCCCGTCATATGAAGTATGACTTGGGCGACAGCGTTGCGTCGAACACGAGTCGGTTTAGAGCCACGAGCCACGGTTGGTTCAGTGGAAAGTTATCCACGGTCGGTCGACACTTAAGGAAACACGAAATGTTCAAGTTAAGTTGGAAGGCTATGCAGTAGCCGTTCCCGGAGTTCAAAGAATGTTAAAATAAGCGATGGTTAGTCGCCGAGGCAACCCTGGTTAGGGGGCTCTGCAAAGGAAGTATGAAAAATGGAAAGAGTAAAACAACCAAGTAAATGAATTGATCACATAAGAAATTAAAGCCCCAAACTGTATTCTAAAACACTCCATGTAACCCTTATGAACTTGGGCAACTTGTCGACAAGGGGTGGTTTCTTCGAGCGGAAACCCGGGGCCACGGGACCGTCTCGGCCTAGGAAGAAACTGGTTGTAGCCGCGCTGGTTAGGCAACGCTGGTAAAGGCATCGGTAAGACGGGGACTTGCATCGGGGCTCGCTACCTGCGTTGCAGGGGTCCCGTATTACCAGGCTACGTCCAAGGCGGCTGGTTAGGCCAATCCCATAACAAACACTTAATAATAATTGTTGTTTTCAACTAATATGGTAAGTTTGGTGTTGGCACGGGCGGCAATCCGTGTGTGTGACGGTGGATTGAGTTGAATATGTATGAGTTAAATAGACACAATGTCGGAGCCTAAGATTTGGCTACAGCGAAGGCGACGTGCTTCGGCACGAGATGTGGCGTCGACTTTTAAGTTGCGAGTTAAGTCAAAAAGGGCCGTAGGGCATGTTGTGTGGAGTTACGTTGAGTTATGAGGCACGGTCGCGTTGTCACAACACAAGTATAAGCAAGACTAAACAAGGAGGCGCTGCCTCGGAGATATTGAAACACGAATTGAGTTATGGCACGACCGAGTCGTTACGTCCCAAAGTTTGGCTAGAAAGACAGGTATAAGTCGGTGCGTCGACAATGCAAGCACGAGAAAGGTCTAGAGGCAAGGAAATGGAGTCCTTCGTGTAGCTGCGTCTCTGATTATGGCCGTAAGGCAAACACGACTTGATAGGTTACGTTGTTGGCACGAGAAGTAGTCTAGCGACCAAGTATGAGTTAACGTTGACATTACAAGCACGGGATGGTTCTGATACACAAGTTGCGCTAAGGCGCCGGTCCTAAAACTGATCCTAAGGCAAGACTAGAAAGACAATCGAAAGGGTTTAAGATGCACAAAGTAAATGAAACGTGTAGGTTTTGTATGGGTGGGCGAGAAGCTCACTCCACCAGTACAGTGGTACTGACACCCACACAGTATTTCATGTGCAGGCACAGGTAGAAGCTCGTGGCGCGGAGCTCGCTTGGATGCGTCGAGGCACGGAGTTCCTTGGCGAGTCGAAGCGTGCGGTCGCGTGATCTGAAGACCTATATAGGACGTAATGTATGGACATCGCCTTCCGAAGCTTCCGCTGGAATCAAGTATTGTATCGAGAGATGAGAGAGAGTAGAGTGACTTGTAAAATGAGAGAAAAGTGAGACTTGAGAGACTTGTAATTGGCCTTGCGCCCACAATGTAATTCTTGTATTCAATATCAATAAAAGAGAGCTTTCTTTGAAATACTTGTGTTTATGTGTTCTTTAAATTCCGCTGCAATATATTCAATGTCTCTGCACGGGACTTCTGTGCGACGACCCCGTCGCAGCCGCTGTAATCGGCCGTTATGGAACCCGCCTTGCACGAGCGCAATCTAGGCTCGTGCGGCATCACGCCTTAGCGAGGACGATCGCTCCTACGGGAGCGGGGCGTGACATAGTGGTATCAGAGCACGGCTTTACGTCCTTGGACCGTCGATTGAATTCTTTAACTTTGATGTTTCCACAAAACTCTGTTGCTTCCGCAAGTTGTTATCATTGGTGCGCTCTCTCTCAAATGTTCCTCGGCATGTCCATACAATAAGTCTAAATATTTTCGAAAGCTCGTACAAGCGTTCAATCTAACGCATCGGTAGGCTGTTGCCAAATACGTCGATAGGGCCTTTGTGCCGAACGTTGCAAACTTGACGCGATAGAAAATATGTGCTGCTGTTAACAAGTCGCGTGCATGCCTAATTAGTCCAACGTTGACCCTAGCAATTGAGCGTGCAAACTCGGAATGTAGTCCGCACAGGATGGCTATGCACACGGCCTTTCGGCTAAGTTGTGTTTCGCGTCGCGCACCTTGACCCTTGGTGCAAACGAGTTGCGAGCGATATCAAGTATCGTACGGTCGGGAACGGAGATGCACTTAGAGTGTCTATCGATAGGAACGCTATCGGACTAACGCTTAGGCGTACACGGAAGATTGATTTGGATTTTGAGGAAATAGTACGAACGACTTAGTGCGTCGATACGACGCGAGCGACTACGTTAGCGATTCGTCAAACGAATCTGAAGGATATCTTAGCGCATGACGCGAACGTGATTGAGGACTAGATCTTATGGCTTGAATCCGAGTGGTGTATGTGATAGGTTCGAAGAAGAATAAGAATGAGTGTCGACGATTAGTCGAGTGGCTCGAGTCCGAGTGGTGTATGGTTTGTCTTGGAAATTGTTCGAGTGAATATTGAGGATTACGAGTATGTCGGCAAGGCGATGCGATCGTGCAAAGCGTTAGAATGCGTCACGCTTAGTTGGTCGTGACTTCGAATGTCCCGAACGAGCATTTCGTTCGGACAACTTATGTATGAGCAACGCGAGTTAGGAAACGATTCGGAACGAAGAATGAAAATGAATGGTCTTGATCGAGGAAACTTAGAGGATCGCGCGTGCGATATCGGATTGTTACAACTGAAATGCGACTTGAGTTTTGAATAATGATCTTGAAACGAGCTTGAGGAAAAGCGACTGAACTTGATCTTGAGTATTGAGAAAATTGAGGAATATCCAACTCGGACAACAGCATCAACGCACGACTCGAAATTGGTTGCAAAGGAAGATCGTCAGGTTACGCATATCGTCGATGGTATTGAGGCGTATCAAAGATCGATATGCGATAACTCGGGGGCCCTCTGACTCGGCGAATGACGGTCGTGCAAATGTCATTGTTCCGTTGGACGCTATACTTGAAATATTAAAAATGTGTCGAGGAAAGGATAGACTTGGCTCGAGGACTTTCTTAGTTGAACGAATGACGATCGAACTATCAAACTTGGCTTGGGTGAAAACTGTAATGTTCGGATTTGCTTTGTCGATAACCACAACGTTGATGTTCTTGTCTTATGCGAGCGCTACTCCGACCTCGCATATGCGTCACGCCGATTAGGGCGATCACTCTGCGTGAGCGCTGGTATGGTGATTCATACAGCGGGAGTGGTCGAACTTGCACGGTGCGACAATTTGTGCCTCGATTTGTGGTTTGACGCGAAGGTGACTCGTGAATTGAATTGGTGTGCTTGTCGATTGAACTTGAGGATTGAGTAGGTCCAATCCGCGTATCGAAAATGAGTTAGTCTAAACTCAAACAAGAGTTACGCCCCGATGAGAATGATTATTCCGCGGGAGCGTTGCGTGGTGATTCATGAACCGCCGTGGATAATCGGACTCGCGTGAGATTGGGGCGCAACGTATTGTCGAGCGAGACGACCTCGTGATCGAATACATGAATTGGTTAGAATTGGTGAATTGAAGGAATTTGAATATACACAATGCGTGCCATAATACGAATTAGGTAATCGTGCTTGATGTTTAGAAATCTGAGTGATGCGAGCTTGGGTAGAAGACCCGTACTACCGACTTTGGTTTGACCCTAGGATTGGGGTCAGTGTTGGCATTATTGTTGGGGAACTATGATTCCAATCCTGACATTGACTTAGCCTCGTAAAGATTAGCCTAGCGGTTAGGCGAGACGCCCTGTTTCAAGTGTTAGCAATCGGAATGATTGATCTGAGGATTGGCATGGATGGATGGCATGGATCACGAATATAGGAAACCCTGCTCACGAGATTCGGCTGACATGCATATATTTCAGGGACGCCTGGGTATGTGCACGATGCGACTCGAGTGAGAATGACAAATTTTCTATCATGCGGCTTGGCTGAATGCATGTATTTTAGGGACGCTTGGAATGCGTGCATGATCCAGCCAAGTGATGCGGCGAGTTCAAGCAAGGCTTGAAATGTGGGAGTGTGTCGAGATCTTGAAATCGTGTTGAAGTAAAGATTGATAATAGTGCGAGTGTGGCTCGGAATCGAAGGAACGCGTAGGCGAAACGTGTACGATTAAGTCTTGGCCATAGAAATGGTAGGATAGCTTGCCTTCAGGAAAGTCTCGAGGACGAGACTTGTTCTGAGTGGTGTATGATGTAGTGCCCCGTCCCGCAAAGTCAATCGGAGGAATCGAAACGCCGATGGCGTTCGGCCTTAGCCTTGCAACGGCTTGCTCGGAGACGTCGCTCAGGTGGGGTAGTTTCGGTGAACTCTTCTCATCTTTGCCTTCACATAATAAATCGTGTTTTCAACTTGCACAAGTTAGGCTTGATAATAAAAGCTACGCATCCACATAGCTAAGGGAATAATCCCGATGGTTTGAATCGAGTTAGAACATGGAAAACGTCCCACGGTCGGCTTAGAGTTGGTGCACGGCGTGCTTTGAAAATGACACTCGGTCCTTCGTCCCGTGGCTTGGGAGAAGGAAAGTTGGTCTTCGATGCAAAAGTTGAGAGTTAGCCTAAGTCATAGGCGTCGCCCGCACAAATGCTTGCTAAAGCATGCACGGTCCTGTCCCGCAAGGCTTGGCATAGCCTTTGCTCGTCCCTTGGGTTAAGTTGTAGGCTGAGTGAGTTAGGCAAATGTTATGCCGGTCGACCTAAGTTATTCTACGTGTTGTCTCGCTCATTCTGCGGTTGTCAAGATAAATAGTCCCACGACCCCAAGGCCCGTCATATGAAGTATGACTTGGGCGACAGCGTTGCGTCGAACACGAGTCGGTTTAGAGCCACGAGCCACGGTTGGTTCAGTGGAAAGTTATCCACGGTCGGTCGACACTTAAGGAAACACGAAATGTTCAAGTTAAGTTGGAAGGCTATGCAGTAGCCGTTCCCGGAGTTCAAAGAATGTTAAAATAAGCGATGGTTAGTCGCCGAGGCAACCCTGGTTAGGGGGCTCTGCAAAGGAAGTATGAAAAATGGAAAGAGTAAAACAACCAAGTAAATGAATTGATCACATAAGAAATTAAAGCCCCAAACTGTATTCTAAAACACTCCATGTAACCCTTATGAACTTGGGCAACTTGTCGACAAGGGGTGGTTTCTTCGAGCGGAAACCCGGGGCCACGGGACCGTCTCGGCCTAGGAAGAAACTGGTTGTAGCCGCGCTGGTTAGGCAACGCTGGTAAAGGCATCGGTAAGACGGGGACTTGCATCGGGGCTCGCTACCTGCGTTGCAGGGGTCCCGTATTACCAGGCTACGTCCAAGGCGGCTGGTTAGGCCAATCCCATAACAAACACTTAATAATAATTGTTGTTTTCAACTAATATGGTAAGTTTGGTGTTGGCACGGGCGGCAATCCGTGTGTGTGACGGTGGATTGAGTTGAATATGTATGAGTTAAATAGACACAATGTCGGAGCCTAAGATTTGGCTACAGCGAAGGCGACGTGCTTCGGCACGAGATGTGGCGTCGACTTTTAAGTTGCGAGTTAAGTCAAAAAGGGCCGTAGGGCATGTTGTGTGGAGTTACGTTGAGTTATGAGGCACGGTCGCGTTGTCACAACACAAGTATAAGCAAGACTAAACAAGGAGGCGCTGCCTCGGAGATATTGAAACACGAATTGAGTTATGGCACGACCGAGTCGTTACGTCCCAAAGTTTGGCTAGAAAGACAGGTATAAGTCGGTGCGTCGACAATGCAAGCACGAGAAAGGTCTAGAGGCAAGGAAATGGAGTCCTTCGTGTAGCTGCGTCTCTGATTATGGCCGTAAGGCAAACACGACTTGATAGGTTACGTTGTTGGCACGAGAAGTAGTCTAGCGACCAAGTATGAGTTAACGTTGACATTACAAGCACGGGATGGTTCTGATACACAAGTTGCGCTAAGGCGCCGGTCCTAAAACTGATCCTAAGGCAAGACTAGAAAGACAATCGAAAGGGTTTAAGATGCACAAAGTAAATGAAACGTGTAGGTTTTGTATGGGTGGGCGAGAAGCTCACTCCACCAGTACAGTGGTACTGACACCCACACAGTATTTCATGTGCAGGCACAGGTAGAAGCTCGTGGCGCGGAGCTCGCTTGGATGCGTCGAGGCACGGAGTTCCTTGGCGAGTCGAAGCGTGCGGTCGCGTGATCTGAAGACCTATATAGGACGTAATGTATGGACATCGCCTTCCGAAGCTTCCGCTGGAATCAAGTATTGTATCGAGAGATGAGAGAGAGTAGAGTGACTTGTAAAATGAGAGAAAAGTGAGACTTGAGAGACTTGTAATTGGCCTTGCGCCCACAATGTAATTCTTGTATTCAATATCAATAAAAGAGAGCTTTCTTTGAAATACTTGTGTTTATGTGTTCTTTAAATTCCGCTGCAATATATTCAATGTCTCTGCACGGGACTTCTGTGCGACGACCCCGTCGCAGCCGCTGTAATCGGCCGTTATGGAACCCGCCTTGCACGAGCGCAATCTAGGCTCGTGCGGCATCACGCCTTAGCGAGGACGATCGCTCCTACGGGAGCGGGGCGTGACAATGCCCAACATCACTTTTACACAAGATGACATGCTATTAGAAGACAATCGTCATGATCGTCCTCTCTACTTCACGGGATATATGGACACCATGAAAGTCGATCGCAGTCTAATTGACCCAGGGTCTGCACTTAACATTATGCCGAAGACTTTGTTGGATGCTTTAAAAATCCCAGTGCACAACCTTTCTACAACTATCACTACTATCTTGGGGTTCAATCAAGGAAGAAGTGAACCTTTGGGGAAGATACACCTGAAACTTCAAATTGGCAATTGACTATTTACCTTCCAAGACATTGACTATTTACCTTCCTTCTCACAAGAAGCAGCCTCCTGGTGTTAGTCAGGAACAAAGGGAGCTCACCTCTTCTGAGCCACTTGTAATCGACCTTCGTCGTAAAAAACCCCTCTCTCCTTCTCGTTCTTCTTCTCCTCCTCTGGTTATCAATCTGACTAAGACTTCTAAGGCTAAAGGTCCTGTTGTAAATGATGATATAAAGATCAATAAAGCATTTCTTTTACAATATATTGATGTCTCTTATCATACTCAATGTTATTTGGATATGCTAGCTTCAAACCACTAACAATAGGAGTCATACCATCTCTTCGAAACGTGGTATCACTTGAATCAATACAAGAATCGTTCTTCCTAGTACCGTCTCGAAAGAAAGGCGAAACTTCTATACTTTTTAGTAAAAGAAAAGAACAAAAAATCATGCTTGACAGCGATAATAAGGATGATATAGGAAGACTACACTACGTCGTTATAGTCCACAATCCAAGACAATAATCCGTAAAATGGGCTATGATTTCAAAACTAGTCTCAATAGCGGTAAAAGAAGGCAAACTCCTATTCGTATTTCTATTCTAAAAGGAAAATCACAATAATACTACAGCAAAACGAAGCGGAGATTAGGTTATACTTTACCAATTCCGACTCCAGAAGCTTCTAAATCCGATGAAGAAGAACGATCTAACTCTTCTGATTCTGTCTCATAGGATTCAGACACCAGTATAGAGTACGTCCATCGAGTGACCCTATCTTCCAATATGGTGTCTGCCGAGTTCTCAGAAAATGACGAGGATGATATTGAAGAAGCTCCTGAAGCAGATCCTTGGGCACAAAGGATGGATACTCAGTGGGAACTCCGTTTTGAACAACGAGAATCACCTACTAAGGATCAACTAATCCAGATCGATGTTAGAAAGAATGGTGTACCGTGACCAATCTTTATTAGCAAAAATCTTCCAGAGGATGATAAACAAGAACTGATTCACCTCATTCATTAATATATCGATATCTTCGCCTGGAGCTATGAAGATATGCCAGGTTTAGATCCTCATGTCGCAACTCATAAACTTAACATTTTGTCTAATGCCAAACCAGTTAAACAACAGCAACGACGATTCAAGCCTGAGATGATGGATGCAATAGATGATAAAGTCAAAAAGCTTATCGCTTGTGGTTTTATCAGAGAAGAACAGCATCTTGACTGGGTAGCCAACGTTGTACCAGTTTTGAAGAAGAGCGAGAAAGTTCGAGTGTGCATAGTCTTCCGAGATCTCAATGATGCTTGTCCTAAAGATGAATTTCCTCTCCCGATTACTGATGTCATGATCGACAATACTTGTGGATTCGAACGAATCTCTTTCATGGATGGATTTTCTGGATACAATCAAATCTGGATGAATCCTGAAGATGAAAAACACACTTCATTCTGTACTCCCTGTGGAATATACTGCTATACAGTCATACCTTTCGGTCTTAAGAACGCGGTAGCAACTTACCAGCGGGCCATGAGTACTATCTTTCGAGATCATTTACGAAAGACCGTCAAATGCTATGTTGACGATATTAATGTTAAAAGTCGTCTAAAGGAAGATCATATCCAAGATCTCAGAACTATTTTCAATCTAATGCGCTAGCATCAACTCAAAATGAATCCCACCAAGTCTTTTTTGGGAGTCTCTAGTGGCAAATTTTTCGGATTCGTAATTACCTCTAAAGGTATACACGTTGATCCCGAGAAGATCAAAGCCATTCAAGAGATGCATCCTCCACGTAACCTAAAAGAGATACAAGGATTCCAGGGTCGTCTTGCCTATATCAGGAGGTTCATTTCGAATTTGTCTGGATGTTGCGGACTATTTACTCAGTTAATGAAGAAATGTATATCTTTTATTTGGACAGAAGAATGTCAACGAGCATTTGTTGACATAAAAAGGTATTTGATGAGTCCACCAGTGCTAGTGCCACCGATCTCAAAAATACCCTTCTTGATGTATGTTCAGGCGATGGACCATTCACTGGGAGCTTTGCTGGCTCAGAAGAACAAAGAAGGTCATGAACAAGCCATCTACTACCTTAGTCGGACGATGATTGGAGCTGAACATTGTTATTGCCCAGTAGAGAAGGAATGCTTTGCCTTAATGTTTGACGTTCAAAAGACAAGACATTACATCATCGGCCAAACCATTCATGTTATTTTCCGAGTCAATCCTCTTCGGGTCCTAATAAAAAAGTCCAGTACACTCAATTCTAGACTTGCTACATAGGTCATATTATTAGCATATGATATGGTGTATGTTCCACAAAAGTCTGTGAAAGGCCAAGCACTCGCTGATTTCTTAGCAGCTCATCAGGTTCCTGAAACATCTAAATTCTATGATGAGATTCCAGACGAGACATTAGAATCAAATATGTTCTCAGAAAAATTTCCTACTTGGCGTTTGTTCTTCGATAGAGCATCTAGAATTGGACCTGGAGGCACCCTTGTCGCTGGAGTAGGAATTGTTCTTATTTTACCAGATGGATTAGCTATTTATAGAGCTTATTCTTTAGATGAATCGTGCTCCAACAACGTGGCAGAATACAATGCCTTGCTCATTGGACTCCAGCTAGCTAAACAACTGGATATTGAATACCTCGAAGTATATGGTGATTCTAAACTGATTGTTAATCAGGTTAGAGCTACATATGAAGTTCGACATCAAGATCTGGTACCATACCATGAAGTGAAAATTAGAATAGCTTCCTCGTTCAAAGGGTTATTTATCGAACATGTACATCGAGCATACAACACAGAAGCTGATGCCTTAGCTAACCTAGCTGCGGTCTTAGCAATTCCGGTCAAAAGACAGCAAATGGTTGTTATCTCCAATAGAGAATTGTTTTGTATTGAAAACAACCATAACATTGAATTCATTAATTCAACTGAAGTCAATATCGTCAGTGAAGACTTGAGAGCACCTTTCATCGACTTTACAGTACATGATATATTACCGGAAGATTCTAAAGAAGCTACAAGTATTCGTCGACGATCGCTTCGATTTTATTATAATCATACCACCAAACTCTCTTTCGACGAACTTTTGATGGATTACTTTTAAGATGTCTTGCTGGTGATGAAGCAAAACAGATATTACGTGAAGCTCATGATGGCGTTTGTGGAGCACATCAGCCCGGTCCTAAATTACAGGATCGTATTCGACGTATGGGGTACTACTGGCCCTCTATGGTATCAGATGCCATTGACTATGCGAAGAAATGTCGAGCATGTTAAATTCGTACAGATTTCATTCATCAATCGTCGAAATTTCTTCACCCGACTGCTGCCTCATGGCCCTTTGAAGCTTGGGGCATGGATGTAATTGGTTCTATCAATCCCCCTTCATCTAAAGGACATCAATTTATCTTGGCTATAACCGATTATTTCTCTAAATGGACTGAAGCTATATCTTTAGCAGAAATGAAGACTAGCAGTGTGTAACTCCTCTTCTCGAAATTTTGTGATATATTTTTTTATTTTTTTATTTGATTAGTTTATATTTAATTTTTCTATGATCATAGGAGTTGTGACTAAGCCCACAGGTGATTTATGACCATCTTGTGGTCACATGATCTCTAGATAGGGTTTATAAGCATGCTATAGCTATATTATATTTTTCTATAATTTTTAGACATTATTAGATATTTATTTATTAAAGATATATTTATTTTATTTACTTTCATGAATTACTATAAGGTCGTTTGGGACTATTTTGAAACAAATTATTTTTATTTAGGTTCTAGGAGGTTAGAAATATTTTTTAGAATATTTTAGAATTTTCTGGATTTTTTTTAGAATTTTTGGGAATTTTTATATAATTAAAACCTATAGAAATTATATTTTATAGGCTTTGGGAATTTACTGTATGGTCATATGATGATATTTTGTGTTATAATATTTTATTTAGATTCTAGACACTTAGAAATATTTTTTAGAATTTTTCTGCAATTTATTTTGATTTATTTGGACTTAAAATGATTTTTAAATAATTTTTTGAATTAAAATAATTAATTACCCAGAAATTCAACGGGGGGGGGGGGGGGGGCACCTGTCGGCGCCCAGGCTGAACCGCCTCTCTCTCTCATATATATATTATTATATTCGAAACCCTAATTAAATTTTAGATACCTTTTTGAGAGAGAGTTCTAGTAGAGATCTCGACTTTCCGAGACGATTGCCGTCAACTCCTACGTGATTTTAGTATGCTGTTTTTTTTATTGGATTCGTATTGAGGTAAAATTTCTGAATATATAATTTGTTTTCATATATATTATACCTAAATTTCTAAAAAATTTGTAGAGTGTCGGTTGTCCGAAACTTGACACGTTTCGGTGTTTTCGAGATCCCGGGAGAACCAGAAATCGAAATCATGAACCGTTTGAAGTTTCTGAAAGCTGACACAGAGCTCTAGGACATATTTATTCCAGAAATTAATTCGTTCATCTAGTATTTTAGTTATTCTATTGAACTCAGAATTGATCGGTTGATCACAGTTTTGGTCACGATTAGCCATAACGGTAATATCTTTTGACCAAGGCGTGATTTTGCGACAGGGTTGATTACAGCGCACTCGTGGCGCTGAAATCTACCAAGGTGCACTTTCAAAATCTAGAGTTCACAGCATTTGACTAGATAGTCAACGGTACGTCTCGATTTGTGTGCCATGGTTTACAAAATTGGAAAACACGACTTTGATGGCCAAACTTGCATGTTTAGATTATATTCAGATTATTATTAGGTTAAATTAGGGTTTTAAGTAAATTATTCCATAATTAATTATTATTAGATTAGTAATCCAACTAGCCACTATTCCATGAATTTAGAACTATAATATTATAATTGATTTATAGTTTTTGTGCACGGTTTATGGTCCGATATGTGTTATAGGTTGACAGCTCCGAGATCGGCATCCTATCATCCTCGACTTGTGACTACGGTTTATGCAAGGACCACAGACAAGTATACCTTGCCTTCCTCTACAGTTTTATTTATATGCATTGTATTTTATTTCCCAGTTTTGATTGTTATGGACATGTACTTTCCGTATTATATTCAGTCGAGCTATTTTTATTGCATATTATCGTGTTCATGTTTGGTCTTGTGGTTCATACTTGGAGTTTCTCACCAGTACTTTGCTTGAGTCGTGTCATAGAACAAGTGCGTGTAGTGAACTGCTAAATCCTTGACTATCGGTTTACCCAACCAGAGAGTCTACACTCGGGACGAGGGTTGATCCGTTGCACCTGAGAGTCCACACTCGGGACGAGGGTGTTTGTTTCCTTGGCACCTGATGGTCCACTCGGGACGAGGGTGTTGTCTGGATCTGTTTACATCAGAGAGTCCACTCGGGACGAGGATGTTGACTTATACTTGCATCAGAGAGTCCACTCAGAACGAGGATTTTGACTATACTTACATCAGAGAGCCCACTCAGGACGAGGATGTTGACTTATACTTGCATCAGAGAGTCCACTCGGGACGAGGATGTTGACTTATACTTGCTTCAGAGGGTCCACTCAGGACGAGGATGTTGACTTATACTTGCACCAGAGAGTCCACACTCGGAACGAGGGTGCCTTGCCATAAACTAACCAGAGACTCCACACTCGGGACGAGGGTTAGTGATTAGAACTCTTCAGAGAGTCCATACTCGGACGAGGGTTAGTGATTAGTTCAAACCTGCGAGTCCACTCGGGGGGAGGGTTTGGTTCTTCCATTGATCTCGTGTTCATTGTTCACTCGGCAGTTCATTTATACGTAGTTGTTCTAGCGTTCGTGTTCGTATTCGTAGTCATTTGTCGTGTTCCTATTTTTTTTTGTTTATTTTCTTGCGTATGATAAAACCACTAGATAGGCATGTTTTTATGTATCTTGCTATGTCCTCTAAGGACCTGATGATCTCTCCAGGTTAGTGATTGCATGGAGTTAGTTAGCAGTTCTGGATGGCGGATGATTATGACACTTGTGGGTTTCAGACGATTATAATATTGCTTGTGAGATTCAGGTATTTGTTAGTGATATTACGTTGTTATCTCGTGCTTTCCTTTCAGTATCATACGATATTCTATTTATTGATTCAGTTTATAGACTCTTGTTATATTTCTTGGAGTCTTATCGAACATTTATGCTAGTGGACTGCAGACCACGACCCATAGTGTTCATTCATGTTTCGCACACTTATTGTGGATTTGAGATATAGATTAAATTGCCATGATTTGGCAGTATACCCTAGCCTTGACAGCGTTTACGTATTCGAGTCGGGCTGGAGTCTGCTTGATGTGTAGCTGGCTTGCTCATGAGCTCGCGTCCGAAATACGAGAGCGGGTCGTGACAAGTTTTTTTTGGTGGCCCACGCAGGTCAGAGCATATCGTATCAGTTACGTAACTGTACTGATACGAGCCTGCGAATATGAATAAACCTTAGAAATCTCAATCCACTCTGCCTTGAAATTTCTCTTAGAAATTTCCCTACCGTCTTTGAAATCTCGTTTTCGTTCTCGATTATTCATCCTTGCCCTCCCGTACCATTGATTCTCGTTCCTTCATATTTCGGGGTGACGAAGGATCGTATTGTCTATAATTCATTAGAGATTCCTAAGTTATTGTATAATATTGCTTGACTATTGAATATTTGGTTATTTATAGATATGAGGGATTATAGATGCCATACGCCCTAGATATTTGTTGGTAGAATCGTTAGCAACTAGTTAGAAGGTTATAAGATTTTAGTGACCGTATTTTGAGGAGTATTGTGACCAAAGGTGGGTAGAAGTCCTCAAGTATTCGGAGTTATAAAATGACTAGAGAAGGTCATAAAATATTTTTGAAAAATTAAATTAGAGGATATTAAGGTAATAGTAGACTTTGATTTTTAATATTGCTTGACTATTGAATATTTGGTTATTTATAGATATGAGGGATTATAGATGCCATACGCCCTAGATATCTGTTGGTAGAATCGTTAGCAACTAGTTAGAAGGTTATAAGATTTTAGTGACCGTGTTTTGAGGAGTATTGTGACCAAAGGTGGGTAGAAGTCCTCAAGTATTCGGAGTTATAAAATGACTAGAGAATGTCATAAAATATTTTTGAGAAATTAAATTAGAGGATATTAAGGTAATAGTAGACTTTGATTTTTAAGTAATATTTATGAATGAGAATTTTTATGACAAAATTATTTTTTAGGTGGGTAGATTTGTAACTCCTCTTCCCGAAATTTTGTGATATATTTTTTTATCGACTTTCAAGAATTACTACAAGGTCATTTAGGACTATTTTGAGACAAGTTATTTTTATTTAGGTTTTAGGTGATTAGAAATATTTTTCTAGAATATTTTAGAATTTTTCTGAATTTTTTAGAATTTTTGGGAATTTTTATATAATTAAAAGCTATAGAAATTATATTTTATAGGCTTTGGGAATTTACTGTGAGGTCACATGATGATATTTTGTGTTAAAAATTTTTATTTAGATTCTAGACACATAAATATTTTCTAGAATTTTCTAGAATTTTTCTGGATTTTTCTGCAATTTATTTTGCTTTATTTGGACTTAAAATGATTTTTAAATGATTTTCTGAATTAAAATAATTAATTACCTAGAAATTCAACCCAGGGGGGGGGCACCTGTCGGCGCCCATGCTGAACTGCCTCTCTCTCCTATATATATATTATTATATTAGAAACCCTAATTAAATTTTAGCCGCCTTTTTGAGAGAGAGTTCTAGTAGAGATCTTGACTTCCCGAGACGATTGCCGTCAACTCCGACGTGATTTTAGCGTGACATTTTTTATTGTATTCGTCTCGAGGTAAACTTTCTGAATATATAATTTATTTTTGTATATATTATTCCTAAATTTCTGGAAAATTTGTAGAGTGTCAGTTGTCCGAAACTTGACACGTTTTGGTGTTTTCGAGATTTCAGGAGAACCAGAAATTGAAATCATGAACCGTTTGAAGTTTCTGAAAGCTAACACAGAGATCTACGACATATATTTTTTCCAGAAATTATTTCGTTCATCTAGTATTTTAGTTATTCTGTTGAACTCAGAATTGATCGATTGATCACCGTTTTGGTCACGATTAGCCATAACGGCGATATCTTTTGACAAAAGCGTAATTTTGTGGCACGGTTGATTCCAGCGCACTCATGGCGCTGAAATCTACCAAGGTGAACTTTCAAAATCTAGAGTTCACAGCGTTTGACTAGATAGTCAACGGTACGTCTCGATTTGTGTGCCATGGTTTCCAAAATTGGAAAATACGATTTTGATGGCCAAACTTGCATGCTTAGATTATATTCAGATTATTATTAGGTTAAATTAGGTTTTTAAGTGAATTATTCTAGAATTAATTATTATTAGATTAATAACCCAACTAGCCACTATTCCATGAATTTAGAAATAGAACATTAGAATTGATTTATAGTTTTCGTGCACGGTTCATGGTGCGATATGTGTTATAGGTTGACAGCTCATAGATCGACATCTTCTCATTCTTGACTTGTGACTTCGGTTTGTGCAAGGACCACAGGCAAGTATACCTTGCCTTCCTCTATAGTTTTATTTATATGCATTGTATTTCATTTCCCAATTTTGATTGTTATGGACATGTGCTTTCCGTATTATATTTTGTCGAGCTGTTTTAATTGCATATAGACGTGTTTATATTTGGTCTTGTAGTTCATACTTGGAGTTTCTCACCAGTACCTTGCTTGAGTCGTGTCATAGAACAAGTGAGTGTAGTAAATTGCTAAATCCTTGACTATCGTTTTACCCAACCAGAGAGTCCACACTCGAGACGAGGGTTGATCCGTTGCACCAGAGAATCCACACTCGGGACGAGGGTGTTTGTTTCCTTGGCACCTGAGGGTCCACTCGGGACGAGGGTGTAGAAGCATGGAATTTTAGGACCGAAAATCCTATGCGCCTAACATCATATGCGCCAGGGAGCTCAGATAAAGTACTTGGCACAGCAAAGCATAGACATTAAAATAAAACTTTTATTTTCATATAAAAGTTTTTTACATTTCTTAAAAAGAGCTGTACAAAGGAAAATTTCTATAAAGAAAAGACCCTAAGTCTACAGCCAGGCGCAGCAACCACCATGCACTCTCAAGCAGGCGCATCCCTTCAGCATCTCAGTTATGTGCATCCTCAGTTATGTGCATCCCTTCAGCAGCTCAGTTTTGTGCATCCTCAGTTATGTACATCCCTTCAGCAGCTCAGTTATGTGCCACCCTTCAGCGTCGCAGTCAGGCGCATCATGAAGTGTCAGCATATGCGCCATCAAATGCTTCGACCAAGGAAGCATTTATTGAGCAGAACGAGGGTGGAAATCAACCCTCTAGCTGGAGGAAGAGCTCCCCAAACCAAGGAAGTGGAGAGCACCGCAACCAACCTGCGGCTAAAGGAGTAGCTTTCAACCCAACCAGAATGGGCAGCACCTACTCTAGCAGGAGGAGGAGCTCTCCCAAAGCCCAAAGAAGATGATCGGGGCACCGCAATTCCGATCTGCGGCTCTTCCAGCATAACGGAGACGAGGCTCGAGCATCCTGATCTTTGGATGCAACGGGCACCTTTTGCCTGCCTCAGAAGCCCTCGACTCCGACTTTTAGATGTAACAGTCACCTTCAAGTACATCAATGAAGACCATGCGTCGCATCTTCACCCTCGGGAGCATCTTATCAACAGAATGGGCTCGAGTAAACAAGTTTATTTCGGGAGGACGTGAGAGAACGAGAAGCAAACCCTCTCCATGCCACTATTTATAGGCCGGGCAAATCAAACCCATGCGCCAAGTGGCTGGCTCTACGAATCCCGTGCAATGAATTTGCATTAATGGTGACGAACCTGACGCTTCGAATTCAGCCGAGTCAAGAACGGCTATTTAAAGCACTCGAAGAACGTAACAGTCGGACCTATAAAGACGTGTCATGCAAAGTGGATACGCCGGCCAGACCGCGCATTGTACTGAAGCGCCCAGCTACCATCAGCCTCATAAGGATGCGCCCCCTTGCGTCCCCATGCGCCTTGTGGAACGCCGATCGATACGCCCACTCAACAACCCATCACCTGTCAAAGAACATTAAATGCTGAAGTCTGACAGAGTTGGTAGCACGTCCCCCGAGGACTGAACAGTTGACAGCTTTTTCAGAAAATGAAGCGTCGCCAACGTCAGCACCATCATTACTCCCTTCCGGCGGTTACAAGCCACGTGGCCGCCCAACCATTTCGTATGCGCCTCCGCAGCCATGCGCCTAAATCTCTGCATGCGCCTCAAAAGTCGTGCGCCTCAGCCTTTTTCTCTGATCCCTAAAGACAGAAGTAAAGTAACTACTGAAGCCCCGCATGCGCCTCAAAAGCCATGCGTCCCGACGGGTTTGTGACTCCTAAAGGTTACGAGCCAAAGCCTCCTCATGCGCCCAATCCCAAGCACATCCTATCAGATCACTCTCCACCAAATCCGAGATCTTCGAGCTATGGACCTACGACACGCGTCCTTTGACTTGATTCAGCCTATGAAGGGGTGCTAATCACCCAAGATCTCAGCAACTGAAAGATCTTCTCTGTTGCTACGTGTCAGCTCTGCCGCAGCCCACGACAGTAACGAGAAAAGTTCAACTCCTCAATCAGGGCGCATCACCCATGCGCCTCCATCAGCAAACACCACGTGGCGTCCCCACGTACAAGCGCATCCTATATGTGCGCATGAGCAGCCAGCCTGCAAAGCTATAAATAGAGGGATCATCTCCTTCCAACACACACAGACAGACAGAGATGTCGTGCAATCATCAGCAACATATAGAGAGAGGCAGATACAGACACTCAACGTCTTCTTTCTCTCCGCAAGTTCCTGCACCTAGAGTAACCCAGATCTTCAGAGAACCGAGAACCGTCGTCAGATCGTCAACGGAGTCAACGCATTACCACTCGCTCCATCGGCACAAGGGACCCAGATAAACAAAAGTGTACTCCTAGGACGACATCTAAGTCCTATATTGTAACACTGTTCTGTTTGTATTAAAATTACATCGAAAGATTTTAATGGCAAACAAGCTGGCGACTCTGCTGGGGACCTCTTTTTCCTCTACCGAGAAAGCTGTGTCGCAATCCGACGACGAAAAGGTGGGCTCCTCCCACAAGACGCTGGTCGTACCCTCAATCAACAGGCGTATGAGGAGTTCATCTCTGAAGGCAGTACAATCCTTCGAAGTGGCTGCCGAAGCCGAAGAAGACTCGCCAAATCTGGGTGCGCAAGGTCGACGCCTCTGGTACCACCACCGAAGGGGATGCACCAATGCAACCTTCTCTTTCTGCTGACGTCCTCAGCAACCAAGATGCGCCTACCGGTACGGTGTATCTCTCGGGGAAACGTACGGCTGACCACATTCCCCAGCCATTTCCCTCTCAGGCGAGGAAGATGCGTCGATGGAGCAGGGGCGCAGCTAATGCCCCGTACATCACCTCTGATGCGCCGCAGAAGGTTTTTGTCTTTGACAGACTCACTCGCTGTAGTGGCAAGGAGAATTTGGACTCTAAGTACTATGCGCCCCAGCGGGCTAGTACGAAGAAGTCCAAGACAGCACGGGCCATGCGTCTCAAACGTGCTATGCCGGCAGCAAACCAGAAGCATGCGCTCACAATCATGCGCGTTGCTGATGGTAAGCTGTACAAGGTCGACTCGGGTGCTTCTACGCCGGAAAAGAGTCGACCTTCAAAGTCCTTGTCTCTCTTGGGCGCATCTGTTGCGTTCACAACCGAGTCGAGCAAGGTAAACCCTGTGGTCTTGAACTCCCGCGCCTCCTCTGGTTGTGCGTTTGAGGTTCGTTCAAGCCACTGTAAATGTTTTTCCACCACTACTGATCTGAGCACCTGTTTGGTGTTGGATCAGGGGTCGCAGCATTCACTTAACCACCCCGGCGCTTGGCCTTGCCATGCGCCTAATGGAGGTGCGAAGGTGGCACCCTCCTCCAACGATCTGCGTAACGTGATCACTCATAAACGCCGGTCAGGAGAGTCGACTGACAAGCAAAATGTACCCCTCACAGGACACGCCTGTGCTGTAGTCACCATCAACTGTTGTTGCAAAATAGCAGTCCCGCCACCAAGGCAGTCGGTGTTCTAGCGGCTGCAATCATCAACACCTCTCCGACGTCGCCTCGGGAAGAATGTGTCAATTGAAGAGGAACCAGAGGTTGCTTCATGCAACATGATC
Source organism: Iris pallida (assembly GCA_029216955.1). NCBI lineage: Eukaryota > Viridiplantae > Streptophyta > Magnoliopsida > Asparagales > Iridaceae > Iris > Iris pallida. The sequence goes on along the minus strand of JANAVB010006993.1, from coordinate 2,742,752 downwards.
TCTAATTCCTCCTCAATCCGAAAGGCGACTGGTCATTCCTCGTCCTCGTCCAAGAGTCAGCCGAGGAGAACCAAGACAACTGTTCCATCCTATGGAGTATTCGAAGGCACTCGGGGGAGAAAGAAGATCCTGTAGGAAGCTGGGGGTAGTCAGGCCCTTGTCGATCCTCCTTCTGAAGATGAAGATGCCCTCCAGAGCACAGCTGGGGTGTATCTTCATTCTAGAGACAAAGTCAGCCTCCCGGACACAACTGGGGGTAGTCTGGCTCCTGTGGACCTGCGTCTCGAAGACGAAGAAGTCCTCCAAAACAGAACTGGGGGTAATCAGGCCCTCGTGTATACTTCTTCCGAAGACGAGGATGTCCTCCAGAACATAGCTGGAGGTACCCAGGACGAAGCTCCAGGAGAGACAACTCCCCTACAAGAGAGCGAGGCCGAGAGTGAATCCTCAACTGATCCATCCGACTCCAGCCGTGTCATGACGGTATACATGACTGGGGGTGATACCGAGCCTGATGTACCGCCAGCAGACCTTATCCAGCGCATGGATACCCTGGAGGGAGGACTCAAAACCCTCTCCGCCTCCATGCAAACACTGACTCAAGCGGTGTTTGAGATACGGTCAGCTTTGGCCAGGGCACCTTCTACCGGTCCTGACCCAGGGGCCAATGGAGAATCAAGTGTACCCCTTCAACGGGTATCCTTGGATACAGATCGTCGCGAAGCACCTCGGACGTCGGAGCCATCAAATGCTCAACTCCAAGCTATACCACCTTCACCGACTCCCAGCTCCACGGACGACGTGGTGGAGATGATCAGGGACTTGCGCGAGCGCTTTGAGTCCAAGAACAGGCAAGAGGAGCGCCAGAAGTTGGGGATCCCCCAACCCTATTCCCATTGAATGGAACAAAGTAGTTTATCCTCCTAAATATAAACCACAAACTCTGACGTCCTACGATGGAAAGGACTCTCCGCGTCGCTATCTGACGTACTTCCAGTCCCAAATAGGACATCTTCCGAAGGAGGACGCACTGCTTACCAACATATTTGTCGGGGCACTAAAAGGAGTGGCGTACGATTGGTACTGCAGCCTCCCCGACAACTCTATATCTTCCTTCGACGATTTGATGTGTCTCTTCCTCGACCGTTTCTACGACGGCGGAAAGGACATGACAATGGCGTCCCTTATAGAGATACGCCAGAAGGAGAAGGAAACAGTTCGAGTATTCATCGAACGCTTCCGACAGGCCTGGCCTCCGGGCATGCCAGAACACGCACTCCTCTCCTCCTGCAGCATGAACATGCTGCCTACAGTCAAACTCTGGCTCAACTCCACTCCTCCTCCCGACTGGAGTTCCTTGATCATAGAAGCCGAAGCAGCAGAGAAGAAGGCGTCCAATGCTCGCCTTCTGGGAGTCAGTTTTCCTGTCTTTGCGGACAAGGGAAAGCGGCCTGCAGCCAACAAACCCAGACGAGAGACGAAGGGGAAACAGGCGCTGACTGTCAATGCCTCCAAAGGTGCATCAGCACCCACTCGAAAGCCTCCACTTGCACCAAGGCCAAAGAAGGTTTATTCTTTCAACGATGAAGACACCCTGCAACTCTTTGAGATACTTAAGCAGGGTGACAAGATCAAATTGCCAGACCCGAAGTGTCCCGACGAGGCTAGAAAAGTGGACAATCCGAGGTACTGTCACTACCATCGGTTCGTCGGACATCCAACTAAGAACTGCTATGTCCTCAAAAACTACATCCAGCGCACGATCAATGCTGTCACGCCCCAGAACCAGAATACTGGAGAGCGGGGGAATGACTCAGCCAGCTACGTATTACGGGTAGATGAATACCGTATAATATGATCAATGCTGTCTAAAAGACAAGGGGGTGCATACTACACGAAAGTCTCGCTATGGTCACTTCATATCTATTGTCTCAATCATTCAAACAAGAAAAAGTAATAGAGAACATATAAGGTAAAGCAGTAAGGCGTCCCAAACGCTTTGTCAAAATGTTCTTGATATCTGGCTTTACTAAACATAGCCAGATGATATAGCAACATATACACAATTGTTATCAGCTGCAGTCTGACTTAATTACAATTATGTAAAAGTAAATGCAAGACTATCCGACTAACATGTCGGTGCCAAGCGGCAAAATATAAAGTAATTAACAAAACGAGCAGGGAAGTAAGGAACCCACTCGAGTCCTCCTGCGATCATTTCTCTAGTATTGACCATCTTGGAGGTAGAGGTAAGCTGAGTCCTCGGGGACCGGCTCTAAATCTGGCCATGCAAAACCAGAGAGGTTAGACCTCTAATAGCAAGTACCGCAAGGAAGCACGATATGAGGAATTTAAACCAGTGAATAAGCGAATATAAAAAAAGATCTCTGCTTGCTACTGGGATTCACGTAACATTACGACACTTCGAACCAACTTTCCAACCAAACAAGGACAGAAGTTGGCCCGTCATGTCCTGACGCTCAGATCATCTCAGTTAGGTAACAGAGTCGGTGCAGTACACAAACAAATCAACTTAAACGGCCATACAACTCCTACGGCTTACTACTGTGAGTTCCAAGTTATCCTGGAATTATGCAATGAGGATTTCTCAGTTCTTACTATGGGCAAGCAAGGATAGTCTATCCAATCAATCAATTGCGCCAATCATGAATTAGACGAGTCCCAGCGGGACGCCCGTCATTAATATACAATATACAATAATATAAGCAGATACCGCTCCCTGCCCTGTGGCAGATTTGCAGTATCTGTGGGAACCAGCCGGCCTGTTGGGTACTAATAGTCCCAAAGAGGGCTGCCATATAAGAACTCAGGAATCTATTCTCTCCATGCAATCATTATTTTATTTAACTTTGTAGCCTCTACGTTAAGTAAAATCCCATGTCGTGGGTCATGGTCATTCAGAATGAGTACTTCCGTACAAGTACGATATGTCCAGCTCTACAACGATACCCGTGCGGTTAGGTTGTAGGTCTTACATAGCGTAATGCAACAATTAAAACTAACCACGAAATAATCATGCCTTGACCATAAAGTACACATGCTGCTTTCGTAAAATAAATAAATAAATTGTAGCCTACATGTATCTATATACCAATATTCGGGATTGGCCAATCGATTTCAATAGTTCATAGTTGATATGAACGTGTCTTATTCCATTCAATTCAATAAGACGACTAGCCAGTCTCTTAGTTCCAACTAGGAACGCATGTTAATTATAAATCAAGATAACAATCAATGTTAATTAATGTCAAATTTGGGAAATAAAATCCATCTCATGCGGTTGGGAAATAAAAATCTCATGCGGCTAAGAAATGAGATTGGGAAATAATTAATCTTATGCGGCTGAGAAATAAGATTGGGTAATAATTAATCCTATTCGGCTGAGAAATGAGATTCTCATGCGGCTGTGAAATGAGATTGGCAAATAAATAATCCATGAGGCTGAGGAATGAGATTGGGAAATAATTAATCCATGCGGCTGAGAAATGAGATTCTCATGCGGCTGTGAAATGAGATTGGGAAATAAATAATCCATGCGGCTGAGGAATGAGATTGAAAAATAATTAATCCATGCGGCTGAGAAATGATGTTCTCATGCGGCTGTGAAATGAGATTGGAAAATAAATAATCCATGCAGCTGAGAAATGAGATTGGGTAATAATTAATCCTATGCGGCTGAGAAATGTGATTCTCATGCGGCTGTGAAATAAGATTGGGAAATAAATAATCCATGCGGCTGAGGAATGAGATTGGGAAATAATTAATCCATGCGGCTGAGAAATGAGATTCTCATGCGGCTGTGAAATAAGATTGGGAAATAAATAATCCATGCGGCTGAGGAATGAGATTGGAAAATAATTAATCCATGCGGCTGAGAAGTGAGATTCTCATGCGGCTGAGAAATGAGAGACCCATCTTCTCAGAAAACCTGAGAAGGATGGTCATGGATCCCTTGGCTTCCAAGCTCCATAAAACCTTCACCGTAAGTCCAAATTTGGACTTCCATAGGTGAAAATGGGGTAGAACGAAATTCTCTACAACATAGAACCATCAAAACTTAGAAAAAACAATGTTAAATAGATCAAAACCCAAGAAATCCGAAAATACTATAAACTTAGATCTAGAAGAATTTAGCCATAGAAATTGAAAATGCCAAGCACTAAAGTGTCTTAGAATATTGAGAGGAAGACAATGAAACAACAAAAATGGAGATCCATCAAGAAGCAAGTTGGCACTTGCCTATCTCTTCTAGGTTGGTGGGAGAGTTATGAGGAAGAAGAAGAGTAATGAAGAGAGAGAAAGGGTTTGGGACTTTAAATGAAGGGGTGGTGGTAGGTGGGGGTTTGTTTCGGTTCATGATGAACCAACATAATTAAACCAATCCAAGTCGAACCTAAAACAAAGCTAAAGCAGAGTATAAAAGCAGAATGTAAAATGCAGGAATAAAATACAGAAAAATAATTAGCAGAAAATTAAAGGAATTTAAATATAGAACAATACACGATAAATATTAAATGAATACATTCTAGCAGTACATGTATTTAGAATACGTATTCTGGGAACGGAAAGTGTCATCTCTATCCTCCTTAGAAAAATTCTGTCCTCGGAATTTCAGATCCAAGCATGATAGAAACGTCAAAGCTAAACTAATCTAAATACAAATAAATTGAGTAAGCAATCATTCTACAATAATAATAACAAGTAATGTATCTACATCTAACAATCTACAACATTAAGTAATTCTACTCATAAGGTAACAAGCATGAGGAGTTAAGACAATCAAGGTATACAGAAAGAAATATACCTTGTGAGTCAAACAAGAGTGGATACCGTGATCGGATGTCATCCTCACGTTCCCACATTGACTCCCCTAAAGAGTGATGACCCCAAGCAACCCGGACAAGGCAAATTGTTCGGTTCTTGAGTATCTTCTCTCTTCGGTCCAAAATAGACACAGGCTGTTCCTCGTAAGACAGGTTGGTACCAGCAACCAGCTCAGAATGATCGAGGATGTGGCTTGGGTCCGATACATACCTACATAACTGAGATACATGAAACATATCGTGTACCTCACGCAACGAAGGTGGAAGGGATAAACGATAAGCAACATCGCCTACCCTCTCAAGGATAATAAACGGGCCCACGTATCGCGGACTCAATTTCCCACAAACACCAAATCTAATGACACCACGAGTAGGTGAGATCCGCAAGAATACGTGGTCCCCAACAGAGAATTCTAAAGGTCTACGATGTTGGTCCGTCCAATGACGATGCCGATCCTGCGTAACTCGAAGTCGCTCTCTAATTCCTTTAATTACTTCCACTGTCTGAACAATCATCTCTGGGCCTAACATCTTTCTCTCTCCGATATCGTCCCATGCTAGTGGCGACCTATACTTCTTAGCATATAGTGCTTCGAATGGTGCCATTTGGATACTAGCTTGATAGCTGTTGTTGTACGAGAATTTGACTAAGTGCAGGTGGCTCTCCTAAGACCCTCCAAAATCCAGCGTGCAAGCTCGTAACATATCTTCTAAAGTCTGAATTGTTCTTTCTGATTGCCCGTCTGTATGTGGATGGTAAGCCGTGCTAAATCTTAACTTGGTACCCAAGCTATGATGTAAGCTCTTCCAAAAATATGATGTAAAACTGGTATCTCTGTCTGAAACAATACTGACTGGGACCCCATGCTGCCTGACTATCTGCTGCATATACAATTCTGCCAACTTCTCCGTAGATTAGCCTGCTCTAAAAGGAAAAAAATGGGCCACCTTCGTAAGCCGATCTACGATTACCCAAATAACATCCTTACCACTTGGTGATCTCGGTAAACCGGTCACAAAGTCCATTGTAATAGTTTCTACTTCCATTTCGGGATAGGAAGCGGTTGTAATAACCCAGCTGGCCTCTGTTGTTCTGCCTTCACTTGCTGACATACCAAGCAACGGCAAACAAATCTAGCTATCTCCCTCTTCATCCCGTTCCACCAGAAGTGCTGCTTGATATCTTGGTACATCTTGGTCCCTTCAGGGTATATGGAATACTGAGAGCTGTGAGCTTCTGCCATAACCTCCTGTCTGATATCTCCACTAGGCACACATAGACGTGACCCAAACCTAAGGGTGCCATCTTCATGAATTTGTATCTCCTTTCTGAGTCCTGACTCACATTCTGCTCTAAGCTTCTGAATCCTTGGGTCTTGTGCCTGAGCTGTCTTGATCCTGTCTACCAAGTCAGATTAAACTTGTAGACTCGCCAGAACTCCTACATCACAAGGAAGTATAACCTCGATGCCCATCTTCTGAAGGTTTTCTAAGATATGCCTCTGTGTTGTTAACATAAATGTGCCGCCTCTCCTGCTGAGAGCATCTGCTACCACATTAGCCTTGCCTGGATGATACTGAAGCTCCACGTCGTAGTCCTTAATCAACTCCATCCATCTTCTCTGCCTCATGTTCAGTTCCTTCTGGGTAAAGATGTACTTCAGACTTTTATAGTCTGTGTACATGTCTACTCGGTCACCATATAAGTAATGTCTCCATATCTTCAAAGCAAATACTACTGCTACCAACTCCAAGTCATGAGTCGGATAATTCTTCTCGTGGTCTCGGAGCTGCCTAGATGCATATGCTATCACCTTTCCATGCTGCATGAGGACACATCCAAGTCCTTTACCTAACGCATCACAATAAACGGTAAAACCTCCGGGTCCAACTGGCAATGTAAGAATAGGCGCTGATATCAACTTCTGCTTCAGATTCTCAAATGATGCCTGACATTCTGCCGACCAGACGAATGGTACATCTTTCCGTGTCAAGCGGGTCATGGGTGCTGAAAGCCTCGTAAAGTCTGATACAAACCTTCTGTAATATCATGTTAATCCCAAAAAACTCCGCACATCTGCTACGGTCTTGGGTACTGGTCAACTTCCTACTGCTTCTACCTTCTTGGGATCCACTGCTACTCCAGCTCCTGATACGATGTGACCCAAAAATAAAATATGATCCGACCAAAACTCATACTTGCTGAGCTTGGCATACAACTGGTTCTCTCTCAGAACCTGTAACACTTTCCTGAGGTGGTCTTCATGCTCCTCTTCACTAGTTGAATATACAAGAATGTCGTCGAGAAACACAACGACAAATTGATCCAAGTACGGCATAAAGATGCGATTCATCAAATCCATAAAGATTGCTGGAGCATTGGTCAAACCAAACGACATTACTAAGAATTCATAATGCCCATACTTCGACCTGAATGCTGTCTTGGGAATGTTCGCCTTTCGAACCCTCACTTGGTGATACCCTGAACGAAGATATATCTTGGAGAAAACTCTAGCTCTGCTCAACTGATCAAACAAGTCGTTGATCCTGGGTAGTGGGTACTTGTTCTTTACTGTTGCCGCGTTAAGCTTCCTGTAATCGATGCACAATCTGGATGACCTATCCTTCTTCCCCACAAGTACTACTGGTGCTGCCCATGGTGATATGCTAGCTTGGATGAACTTCTTCTTCTTCAGTTCCTCGATATGCTGATATACCTTGGCCTACTCTGAATCCGCCATTCTGTAAACTCGATCTGATATCGGTTTAGTTCCAGGTGCCAATTCTATACTGAACTCAATATCTCTAATCGGTGGTAGCCCTGGAAGTTCTTCGGAAAATACGTCTAAAAATTCTTTAACTACCTTCGGAACTTGAACTTCTTCCATTGCCGTTATTACTCCCTGCTCTTGTTGAGTTGCCTCTGATCTGACTAAGGTGAATCTCTTCATGCCTGGAATATCAAAAGATACACTCCCTCTACGACAATCTATCGTCGCATGACTGTCTTTCAGCCAGTCCATGCCTAAGATAACGTCAAAATTTCCAACAGGAAATTCTATCAACCGGGCGGGTAAGGAATGCCCGCAAACTACAATGCTACACGCTAGAATAACGCTACTAACTCCTACGAGCCCATTGCCAGTGAGTATATTCAACCTCCCTGGCAATGCCTCGAACTCCATTCCTAGCCGTGTCGCAAATTGTACAGATATAAATGAGTGTGATGCTCCTGAATCAAACAATGCTACTGCGGGATATGAGGCGACAAGAATGTTACCTGCCACAACATCTCCCGATGCTAATGCCTCCTCTAAGGACAGAGTGAATGCCTGCCCTCGACCTCCTTGTTGGTTCCCATACTGCGGCCTAACCTGGTGCTGCTGCTGGCCCCTTCCTTGATGATGCTGGGGTGGTCTATGCTGGTGCTGCTGCATCGGCGGTCCCTGCTGCCGAAACATCTGAGCCTGTGTCATGAACGGGCACTGTGCCAACGGTCTTACTGCTACCGCTGGTCCTCGATACTGTCCTGCCCCTGGTGCTGGCAGAGCAGGAAATTGTTGCCCTGGTCCTCCTGACCTCGAATTCATGGGACAGGTGGTAACCCGATGATTTGAATTTCTACATATCAAACACTGTCCGTTCAATGTCCGACACACATCTCTAGTGTATCCTATTTTCCTGCAATAAGTGCAGCCCGCTGGGGGTTGCTGGTTCTTCCTCTGTTGCTATTGCTGTTGCCTGAGTGGTGGTGCTGGTCCTCGTAGTGCCACATCGTGGATACGAATGCCAGGGGATGATGCTGTTGTTCGGGGCGCTACTCCCCCTCCTCCTTCAATCTGACTGTGGGATCTCTTCTGACCTCCAGTCCTTGCCGTAATCCTCTGAACGGTTATCTCATGCCTTCGAGTCACCGTCAATACTTCATCAAAGGTCTGGTAATTGTGCCCCTCTATCAATTGCAAGAGCTCAAGATGAAACCCTTGCTGGAACCTCATAGCCCTCTGGCTCTCTGTTGCTACCATCTCTGGGGCGAACCTACTCAATCTGCAGAACTCTGCTGCATAAGCATCTACAGTCTTGCCAGCCTGTCTGAGGTTGATAAACTTCTGTTGTAGCTCAAACTGTGCCACAACTCTATAGTACTTTGTCTTGAATCTTGCTGTAAAATTGTCCCAAGCCACAGGACGTCTGATGCCTACCTCCTCTGATTCCCACCAATCACGTGCGAGATCCTGAAGTAACAACTTCACCTGATCCACACGTTCTTCTGCCGGCACCTTAGCGGCTGTCAAGATAGCCTCAATATCCTTAAGCCATGCATCTGCTAAGATGGCATCCTCCGTGCCTTCGAAACGGCGGGGGTTGTACTTGCAAAACCTGGCTGATGCTCCTGAATCTGTCCTCGCCCCTCTTTCCAAAGCCGTCTGCAATCTTTGGTTGAGTAATACGTTCTGCTCCTGCAAATGAGCATGCATGTGCTGCTGGGCTAACATCTGATGTTGCTGAGTAGCCATCATCCCTCTCATGATCTCCAGAAGAGCCGGTGTGTCCATTTCTGCAGGGGTAGGTGGAACTGTTGGTGGTGGTGGAACCTTCAGATACTGTGATCCAGCTGCTAATTCTACTATTACTTCTTCTTGGATAGTCTCTTGAGTTAGTACCGGCCCTTGTTGCTGACCAACATGGTCAGGTTGTCCGTGTTGCTCTTGTTGTTGTTGTCCAGTCCTGGCAGATGCGGACGAAGAGACCCTAAGAAAAGGGACAAAAGAACAATCAAACGATCGGACAGAAAAGATCAATGAAGTCAAAGGATACCGGAATGTCAAGCTAGAGTCGAGAGTAACGAATCATGAGATCAAGGGGGAACATGTGTGATTGAGACACCCTATAAATTAAAATACCCCACAAGTCTGAAATCAGACCTGCATGGGCCACCACTAAAACCTTGTCACGCCCCAGAACCAGAATACTAGAGAGCAGGAGAATGACTCAGCCAGCTATGTATTACGGGTAGATGAATACCGTATAATACGATCAATGCTGTCTAAATGACAAGGGGGTGCATACTACACGAAAGTCTCGCTATGGTCACTTCACATCTATTGTCTCAATCATTCAAACAAGAAACAGTAATAGAGAACATATAAGGTAAAGCAGTAAGGCGTCCAAAACGCTTAGTCAAAATGTTCTTGATATCTGGCTTTACTAAACATAGCCAGATGATATAGCAACATATACACAATTGTTATCAGCTGCAGTCTGACTTAATTACAATTATGTAAAAGTAAATGCAAGACTATCCGACTAACATGTCGGTGCCAAGCGGCAAAATATAAAATAATTAACAAAACGAGCGGAGAAGTAAGGAACCCACTCGAGTCCTCCTGCGATCATTCCTCTAGTATTGACCATCTTGGAGGTAGAGGTAAGCTGAGTCCTCGGGGACAAGCTCCAAATATGGCCATGCAAAACCAGAGAGGTTAGACCTCTAATAGCAAGTACCGCAAGGAAGCACGATATGAGAAATTTAAACCAGTGAATAAGCAAATATAATAATAGATCTCTGCTTGCTACTGGGATTCACGTAACATCACGACACTTCGAACCAACTTCCCAACCAAACAAGGACAGAAGTTGGCCCGTCAGGTCCTGACGCTCTGATCATCTCAGTTAGGTAACAGAGTAGGTGCAGTACACAAACAAATCAACTTAAACGGCCATACAACTCCTACGGCTTACTACTGTGAGTCCCAAGTTATCCTGGAATTATGCAATGAGGATTTCTCAGTTCTTACTAAGGGCAAGCAAGGCTAGTCTATCCAATCAATCAATTACGCCAATCATGAATTAGACGAGTCCCAGCGGGACGCCCATCATCAATATACAATATACAATAATATAAGCAGATACCGCACCCTGTTCGTGTGGCAGATTTGCAGTATCTGTGGGAACCAGCCGGCCTGTTGGGCACTAATAGTCCCAAAGAGGGCTGCCATGTAAGAACTCGGGAATCCATTCTCTCCATGCAATCATTATTTTATTTAACTTAGTAGCCTCTACGTTAAGTGAAATCCCATGCCGTGGGTCATGGTCATTCAGAATGAGTACTTCCGTACAAGTACGACATGCCCAGCTCTACAACGATACCCATACGATTAGGTTGTAGGTCTTACATAGCGTAATGCAATAATTAAAACTAACCACAGAATAATCATGCCTTGACCATAAAGTACACATGCTGCTTTCGTAAAATAAATAAATAAATTGTAGCCTACATGTATCTATATGCCAATATTCGGGATTGGCCAATCGATTTCAATAGTTCATAGTTGATATGAACGTGTCTTATTCCATTCAATTCAATAAGACGACTAGCCAGTCTCTTAGTTTCAACTAGGAACGCATGTCAATTATAAATCAAGATAACAATCAATATTAATTAATGCCAAATTCGGGAAATAAAATCCATCTAATGCGGTTGGAAAATAAAAATCTCATGCGGCTGAGAAATGAGATTGGAAAATAATTAATCCTATGCGGCTGAGAAATGAGATTGGGTAATAATTAATCCTATGCGGCTGAGAAATGAGATTCTCATACGGCTGTGAAATGAGATTAGGAAATAAATAATCCATACGGCTGAGGAATGAGATTGGAAAATAATTAATCCATGCGGCTGAGAAATGAGATTCTCATGCGGCTGTGAAATAAGATTGGGAAATAAATAATCCATGCGGCTGAGGAATGAGATTGGGAAATAATTAATCCATGCGGCTGAGAAATAAGATTCTCATGCGGCTGTGAAATGAGATTGGGAAATAAATAATCCATGCGGTTGAGAAATGAGATTGGAAAATAATTAATCCATGCGGCTGAGAAATGAGATTCTCATGCGGCTATGAAATGAGATTGGAAAATAAATAATCTATGCGGCTGAGGAATGAGATTGGGAAATAATTAATCCATGCGGCTGAGAAATGAGATTCTCATGCGGCTGTGAAATGAGATTGGGAAATAAATAATCTGTCACGCCCCAGAACCAGAATACTGGAGAGCAGGGGCAGACATAGCCAGCTACGTATATTGAAATGGAAACCACCTCGATATACGGTCACGGCTGTCTAGAAATATGAGGGTTTACTACAAGCCAACAGTCTACTATGGTCATGAACAAGCCTAATGTCTCAATCACAAGCAAGTAAGTAAGGTCGCAAGATGTATGATCATTAAATATACAATAATAAGGCGTCCCAAATATTACATATTCAGCTGATCATGAAGCTAGTCGTATAAAATATGGGGACTAGCAAGAGTTAAGTCATACATGATCAACCCTAGGATTTGTTAATCATGTTTACAGCCCGTAGGCAGACAGTAAGTAAAAGTGCATCAAGCTAACAGGTGCTCGTCGGCTAAACGCCTCAAAAGAATAACTTTACAATAGAGTGAGCGAAACAAAATAGAAAACCCACTCGTAGCCCGGGTTCCTTCTAGTCGCCACCATTGGGCTAGAAGCTTGGTAGATCCTCGAGAGCTGCTCCGAAATCTGGCCACACAAAACCAGCTGGGTCAACCCCAGAAAGAGCAAGTACCACAAGGGGGCCACGAAATAAGAACAAAAGCCAGCATTAACACAAGAAGATATAATATTAAAAACTAGAATTTATGAAAACATGGCAGGATGATATACGACGAGATAACCATGGAACTATTCCGATAGCCAGGTTACAATCCGTAAACCGGACAAGGACCGGAGTTGTAACCCTTCATCTGAACAGAACTTGGTTTCCCAACATTTATCGGCAAGATAATAATACAAAAAATCAAGACAGGGAGCAATCTAGTACTGGATCAAGGCATAGCTAGACTGGTTATACCTCATTCAATCAATTACGGCCAAGCAGATACTACGGCTTACTACTTTAACTAACTAGGGTTATCACAGGCCTAATTACTAACAAGATGCAGTAAGATTGTTCCACAGCCACAAGCCCTGCAGACCATCCAGGTTACCCAGGTCGAAAGTTAGGGGTTGAATTCAGGTGGGTACATCGCCCAGAAGATAAATGTACCCTTACGTGACTTAGAGGGTGCAACACGCGATGGTGTGCTGGAAATGTGCCCTACTCGACGGCAGGCTACAGATCCCAAGAGCGCCCAGGTAACGGGATTGCCTGTAGCTGTGTCATCTCTTCATGACTACTGTGTTATTCTAGTTATTAACCTTAATCCATTTTAGTAGGTACTCCTGACCGTGGTACTCAGGAGACCCATCCTAGACATGATGCAAGACAGGACAAGCGTATTTAACAAGCAAGCAAGAGGAACCACCCACGGTGTCAAGGCAGGTCAAGTTAAGTTATCAAGATAAATCATGTCAGGGTACTTGTCAGGAGTGCGCCACGACGGGCCACTATCATGTCAGGTTGGTCATGTCAGGAGTGCACCACTACGGGTCACTGTCGTGTTATGCTAGATCCTTATCAAACCATACCGTGTACAATAATCATTCCAAACCTATTAAGTAAAATCAAGTTCATGACAAAAGGCGTAAGGATATAAAACGGGCATAAAATATCTAATAAAATATCAATATATAGGGTTAAAGAAAAGTCAAGCTTAAAGAAATAAGACCACAACTTCTAGAGCCAATGGGTTAAGCAAGGGGTCAGGGAAGCAGCGTCCGAAAAAGTCACGCACGCTGAGGGAGCTGCGTAGGTGAAAAGTCACGCACGCTGAGAGAGCAGCGTAGGTGAAAAGTCACGCACGCTACAGGGAGCAGCGTAGGTGAAAAGTCACGCACGCTGAGAGAGCAACGTAGGTGAAAAGTCACGCACGCTACAGGAAGCAGCGTAGGTGAAAAGTCACGCACGCTGAGAGAGCAGCATAGGTGAAAAGTTACGCACGCTGAGAGAGCAGCGTAGGTGAAAAGTCACGCACGCTACGCACGCTGAGGGAGCTGCGTAGGTGAAAAGTCACGCACGCTAAGAGAGCAGCGTAGGTGAAAAGTCACGTACGCTACAGGGAGCAGCGTAGGTGAAAAGTCACGCACGCTGAGAGAGCAACGTAGGTGAAAAGTTACGCATGCTACTGGAAGCAGCGTAGGTGAAAAGTCACACACGCTGAGAGAGCAGCGTAGGTGAAAAGTCACGCACGCTGAGAGAGCAGCGTAGGTGAAAAGTCACGCACGCTACGCACGCTGAGGGAGCTGCGTAGGTGAAAAGTCACGCACGCTGAGAGAGCAGCGTAGCTGAAAAGTCACGCACGCTACAGGGAGCAGCGTAGGTGAAAAGTCACGCACGCTGAAGGAGATACGCTTCCAATAGGAAGCATACTCAAGTCTGCGTACGCACGCTAAAGGGCGCGCGTAGCTCAGGGTGCGTAAGCTAAACAGCTCTGCACACTGCTCACTGTCTTCTCCAAACAGCAAGAACACCATGGATGAACCCAAGGCTACACCGCATCATAACTTGGCCATCCAAACTCCAAATCCGGATTTCCAAAGTTCCATCTTGGGTGAAATTGAATGCTCTTCCACTTGGAAACACCAAAACCCATGAAAATCCAACTTAAAGAGAACAAACCATACAAAATCCGAAAATAGAAATAACTTAGATCTAGAGCAAATGAGACTTCAAATCTCAAAACACCAAGTTCTAACGTTGATCACCATGTCCTAATCTAGCAAATGAACCAAGAAAATAGGGCTCTCATGAAGTGGCAAGGTGCACTTGCCTAGGGTTAGGAGAGTTGTGGAGGAAGGAGAAGAAGAAGAAGAAGGAAATTAATGGTAGAAGTTATGAGGAGAGAGAGTGGTAGGTGGGGGTTATAAAGAGGGTGAGTTGTGGTGGGTTGAGGGGTAGCATAGGTTAAGGTGATCCAACTCACATAAAACCGAACCAATCCAAACCCAATAAAATCGAGCCATGAGAAAATCTAAAATACAGGAAATACCGAAATCCCACAAGTTGAGAAAAATAAAAATATATGCCAAAATCCAGATACGAGTATAAATACGAAATACGGGAAATACGGGAAATGAGGGTCACAACTCTACCCACCTTAAAAGAATTCCGTCCTCGAAATTTAATCAAGGAGCTAGAGATTGTCACGACAAGCTATATTAAGCACAGGCAAGTTACACTAAGCAGTTCAATCATACAATCATACAATGCAAGCAAGGAAGGAAAAACGTAAGGCATAAGAAAGACATTATACCTCACGAGTCAAACAGGTAGGGATATCGCGATCGGATGTCATCCTCACGCTCCCACGTTGACTCACCTAGAGAGTGATGACCCCAAGCAACACGGACTAATTTAATAGTCTTGTTCTTGAGTATCTTCTAACTCCGGTCCAATATAGACACGGGCCTCTCCTCATACGAAAGGTTGGTACCAACAACCAATTCCGAATGGTCTAGGATGTGGCTCGGGTCCAGAATATACCGTCGTAATTGGGACACATGGAATACATCATGCACCTCACTTAGCGACAGCGGAAGAGCGAGACGATAGGATACATCTTCTACTCGCTCTAGAATATCGAACGGCCCTATATACCTAGGACTAAGCTTTTTTCGCATGCCGAAGCGAATGACGCCGCGGTTAGGCGAGATCCTGAGGAATACATGGTCGCTGATAGCAAATTCTAAGGGACGCCGATGAGCATCGGCCCAATGGCGCTGGTGGTCCTGGACAACTCGAAGGTGATCTCTGACCTTCCTGACCACTTCAACCGTCTGGGAAATCAATTCGGGTCCGAGCATCTGCCTCTTCCCTACATCGTCCCATGCTAGCGGGGATCTGCACTTCCTGCCATAAAGAGCCTCGAAGGGTGCCATCTGGATACTGGCCTGATAACTGTTGTTGTACGAGAATTCCACCAGGTGCAGATGATTCTCCCATAAACCACCGAAGTCAAGGGTACAGGATATCAACATATCTTCAAGGGTCTAGATTGTGCGCTCTGACTGACCATCCGTCTGCGGGTGATAAGCTGAGCTAAATTGAAGGTGAGTCCCTAAACTCTTCTGTAAGCTGCGCCAGAAGTGCGATGTGAATCTTGAATCCCTGTCCGAGGTGATGCTGGCTGGCACACCGTGAAGCCTGACGATCTGCCTGAGATACATCTCTGCTAACTGCGTCATCGACTGTCCAACTCTGAATGGAAGAAAGTATGCCACCTTGGTAAGCCTGTCCACAATTACCCAAATAGCATCTCTGCCGACCGGAGATCTGGGCAATCCGGTCACGAAATCCATGGTTATATGCTCCTATTTCCATTCTAGGATCGGTAAAGGTTGAAGAAGTCCAGCGGGCCTCTGATGTTCAGCTTTAACCTGTTGGCAAACCAAACACCGAGAGACAAACCGGGCTATCTCCCTCTTCATGCCATTCCATCAGAAATGCTGACGAATATCACGATACATCTTCGTTCCACCCGGATGAATAGAATATTGTAAACTGTGGGCTTCTTCCATGACTTCCTGTCTGATATCTCCACTGGGTACACAAAGACGAGTGCCGTGCCGAAGTGTACCATCTTCATGGATACATAACTCTGGCCTTTTTCCTGCTTCACACTCTGCTCTGAGCCGCTGGATCTTGGAATCTGTTGACTGAGCCACCCGGATTCTCTCAACTATACTGGACTGAACCTGTAGACTGGCCATCAATGCCACACTGGTTGGAAGAACCACCTCAATTCCCATCTTCTGAAGATCTGCCAATAATTCTGGTTGCACCGTCAGGAAATAAACTCCGGCTCTCATGCTCAATGCATCTGCTACAACGTTGGCCTTCCCGGGATGATACTGCAAATCCACATCATAGTCCACTAGTAGCTCGAGCCATCTTCTCTGTCGCATATTAAGGTCCTTCTGGGTTAAAACATACTTCAGGCTCTTATGATCAGTAAAGATCTCCACTCTATCTCTATACAAGTAGTGTCTCTACAACTTCAAAGAAAACACTACCGCCGCCAATTCCAGGTCGTGGGTCGGGCAATTCTTCTCATGATCACGTAGTTGACGTGACGCATAAGATATTACCTTTCCATGCTGCATCAAGACACACCCCAATCCTCTGCCTGAAGCGTCGCAATAAACTGTAAATCCTCCGGTCCCATCTGGAAGGGTAAGAATGGGAGCCGTTATCAAACCTCGCTTCAACTTCTCAAATAATTCTTGACACTCTGCTGTCCAAACAAATGGCACATCTTTGCAGGTCAACTGGGTCATCGGCGCTAAAATCCTTGCAAAATCTGAAATGAACCGCCGGTAGTAGTCGGCCAATCCAAAAAAGCTGTGAACCTCTGCCACTGAGCTGGGTACCAGCCATGACTCGATAGCCACAATCTTCTAGGGATCCACTTCCACTCCTCCTCGGGTAATGATGTGACCCAAGTATGATATGCGATCGAGCCAGAACTCGCATTTACTGAACTTGGCGTACAACTGATGCTCCCTAAGCGTCTGGAGGACGACTCTGAGATGCTGCTCATGCTCTGCTTCACTCTTGCTGTAGACCAGGATGTCATCTAGGAACACGATCACAAATTGGTCCAAGTAAGGCATGAAAATGCGATTCATGAGGTCCATGAATACGGCCGGCGCATTGGTCGCTGCAAAGGGCATAACAAGGAACTCCCAATGTCCATACCTCGATCTGAATGCTGTCTTCGGGATGTCCTGCTCTCTGACTCTGATCTGGTGGTAACCCGATCGTAAGTCGATCTTCGAGAACACTGAAGCCCCTCTGAGCTGATCAAACAAGTCATCTATCCTCGGAAGAGGGTATCTGTTCTTGATTGTCACCAAATTCAAGGTACGATAATCAACACATAGCCTGGACGTACCATCCTTCTTTTTCACAAGAAGCATCGGGGCTCCCCAAGGTGATCCACTTGCACGAATGAATCCCTTGGTCCTCAGTTCTTCAATCATCTTGTATAAAATCTCTAACTCTGAAGGCGCCATCCTATAGACTCGCTCTGATACTGGTGCTGTCCCGGGAATCAAGTCTATAGTGAACTCAATCTTCCGCTCCGGCGGTATCCCTGGAAGCTCCTCTGGAAAGACATCTGGAAACTCTTCAAGTATCCGGGGTAACTGTACTGCTGCTACTGCCATCCACAATACTGGAGAAGATGGCTCCACTGCGCCTCTGGAAAACGAAAACTCTGGCTCGCCGGGGATACTAAAGACAACTCTGCCAATATGGCAGTCCATCCTAACATACTGGTTCCTCAACCAATCCATGCCTAGGACTACATCATAGTTTGCCATAGGAAACTCTATGAATCTAGCGGGGAACTCCCTACCGCTAACTACGATCCGACACGAGGAAAACACTCGATCTACTCCCACAAGACCATTACCAGTAAGTATATTGAGCCTCACTGATAATGACTCGGGCTCCAATCCTATCCGTGTCGCGAATCGTGCAGACATAAATGGATGCGATGCACCAGAATCAAATAATACAGACGCTGGAGAGGAGTTGACGAGAATAGTACCTACCACAACCTCACCTGGTGCAACTTCTTCTTCCATAGCTATCATCATGGCCTGTCCTTGTCCTCTGGCTGCTGGTCCCCTCTGCTGGAAACCTCTCTGCCTATTCTGGGTCTGAGCTTGGGCTTGTGCATACTGCTGGGGGTGCTGTTGCTGGAATGCCTGAGACTGAGGCGGCAAGGGCCTCGAAGACTGATACTGCTGCTGCTGAACTGGTGCTAGGGCCGGTCCTCTCACCGAAGAGCTAGAAGGGTTGGATGCTGATGAACCACCCCTATTCGGGCAAGCCCCTATCCTATGATCTGCTGCTCCACAAGCCAGGCACAATCCTTGCGCCCTATGATAATCTGTCACCACATGCCCTGGCTTACCGCAATGAGAACATCCCATCGCGGAAGTCTGCTTCTGCTTCTGCTGCTGCGGGTACGTCGGGGTCGAATGCTGAACCGACGTTACTGAGGTCGCCCGCCTCGGAGTTCCAATGGTCAATCCCCTAGCTGTCGGGGCTGGAGCTGATGATTGGTGCATCTGACTGTGGGACCGCTTCCTACTTCCGGTCCTATCCACGATCCTCTGGAAGGTGTACTCATGCCTCCTAGCTGCTCTCAAGACTGCATCGAACGTCTGGTGCTCGAACTGCTCAACCTCCAACAAGATCTCCAAATGCAGTCCCTGCTGGAACCGCTGGGCCCTATCAAACTCGGTCGCCACAAAGGTGGGGACAAACCTACTGAGTCTAGAAAACTTCGATGCATAACTGCCGACTGTTCTGCCTCCTTGCTTCAAGTTGGTAAATCTGGTATGTAAGTCGTACCGAGCTACAGCATCGAAATACTTCGTCTGGAATCTCTTTCTAAACACTGTCCAAGCAATGGGTGCCACTAATCCCATGGCTTGTGCTGCCCACCAACTGCGAGCCAAGTCCAACAACTGCAGGCGTACCACCGCCACCTTCTCATTCTCGGGTGTCCTAGCTGCTTCCAGAATCACCTCGGTATCCTGAAGCCATGCATCCGCGGCAATCGCATCCTCGGTGCCGTCGAAGAAAGGAGGGTTCAATCGCTTGAAGCTGTTCGCCGCCTGGTTCCCTCGATGTCCGCCTCGGGTCAAAGCATCTTGAACTGTCTGGTGTAGGGACAGAAGTTGGCTCATCATGTCCTGACGCTCTGATCATCTCAGTTAGGTAACAGAGTAGGTGCAGTTCTAATACAATATACAATAATATAAGCAGATACCGCTCCCTGCCCGTATGGCAGATTTGCAGTATCTGTGGGAACCAGCCGGCCTGTTGGGCACTAATAGTCCCAAAGAGGGCTGCCATGTAAGAACTCGAAAATCCATTCTCTCCATGCAATCATTATTTTATTTAACTTAGTAGCCTCTACGTTAAGTGAAATCCCATGCCGTGGGTCATGGTCATTCAGAATGAGTACTTCCGTACAAGTACGATATGCCCAGCTCTACAACGATACCCATACGGTTAGGTTGTAGGTCTTACATAGCGTAATGCAATAATTAAAACTAACCACGAAATAATCATGCCTTGACCATAAAGTACACATGCTGCTTTCGTAAAATAAATAAATAAATTATAGCCTACATGTATCTATATGCCAATATTCGGGATTGGCCAATCGATTTCAATAGTTCATAGTTGATATGAACGTGTCTTATTCCATTCAATTCAATAAGACGACTAGCCAGTCTCTTAGTTCCAAGTAGGAACGCATGTCAATTATAAATCAAGATAACAATCAATGTTAATTAATGCCAAATTCGGGAAATAAAATCCATCTAATGCGGTTGGGAAATAAAAATCTCATGCGGCTGAGAAATGAGATTAGAAAATAATTAATCCTATGCGGCTGAGAAATGAGATTGGGTAATAATTAATCCTATGCGGCTGAGAAATGAGATTCTCATACGGCTGTGAAATGAGATTGGGAAATAAATAATCCATACGGCTGAGGAATGAGATTGGAAAATAATTAATCCATGCGGCTGAGAAATGAGATTCTGATGCGGCTGTGAAATGAGATTGGGAAATAAATAATCCATGCGGCTGAGGAATGAGATTGGAAAATAATTAATCCATGCGGCTGAGAAATGAGATTCTCATGCGGCTGTGAAATGAGATTGGGAAATAAATAATCCATGCGGTTGAGAAATGAGATTGGGAAATAATTAATCCATGCGGCTGAGAAATGAGATTCTCATGCGGCTGTGAAATAAGATTAGAAAATAAATAATCCATGCGGCTGAGGAATGAGATTGGGAAATAATTAATCCATGCGGCTGAGAAATGAGATTCTCATGCAGCTGTGAAATGAGATTGGGAAATAAATAATCTGTCACGCCCCAGAACCAGAATACTAGAGAATGGGGGCAGACATAGCCAGCTACGTATATTGAAATGGAAACCACCTCGATATACGACCACGGCTGTCTAGAAATATGAGGGTTTACTACAAGCCAACAGTCTACTATGGTCATGAACAAGCCTAATGTCTCAATCACAAGCAAGTAAGTAAGGTCGCAAGATGTATGATCATTAAATATACAATAATAAGGCGTCCCAAATATTACATATTCAGCTGATCATGAAGCTAGTCGTACAAAATGTGGGGACTAGCAAGAGTTAAGTCATACATGATCAACCCTAGGATTTGTTAATCATGTTTACAGCCCGTAGGCAGACAGTAAGTAAAAGTGCATCGAGCTAACAGGTGCTCGTCGGCTAAACGCCTCAAAAGAATAACTTTACAATAGAGTGAGCGAAACAAAATAGAAAACCCACTCGTAGCCTGGGTTCCTTCTAGTCGCCACCATTGGGCTGGAAGCTTGGTAGATCCTCGGGAGCTGCTCCAAAATCTGGCCACACAAAACCAGCTGGGTCAACCCCAGAAAGAGCAAGTGCCACAAGGGGGCCACGAAATAAGAACAAAAGCCAGCATTAACACAAGAAGATATAATATTAAAAACTAGAATTTATGAAAACATGGCAGGAAGATATACGACGAGATAACCATGGAACTATTCCGATAGCTAGGTTACAACCCGTAAACCGGACAAGGACCGGGGTTGTAACCCTTCATCTGAACAGAACTTGGTTTTCCACCATTTATCGGCAAAATAATAATACAAGAAATCAAGACAGGGAGCAATCTAGTACTGGATCAAGACATAGCTAGACTGGTTATACCTCATTCAATCAATCACGGCCAAGCAGATACTACGGCTTACTACTTTAACTAACTAGGGTTATCACAGGCCTAATTACTAACAAGATGCAGTGAGATTGTTCCACAGCCACAAGCCCTACAGACCATCCAGGTTACCCAGGTCGAAAGTTAGGGGTTGAATTCAGGTGGGTACATCGCCCAGAAGACAAATGTACCCTTAGGTGACTTAGAGGGTGCAACACGCGACGGTGTGCTGGAAATGTGCCCTACTCGACGGCAGGCTACAGATCCCAAGAGCGCCCAGGTAACGGAATTGCCTGTAGCTGTGTCATCTCTTCATGACTACTGTGTTATTCTAGTTATTAACCTTAATCTATTTTAGTAGGTACTCCTGACCGTGGTACTCAGGAGACCCATCCTAGACATGATGCAAGACAGGACAAGTGGATTTAACAAGCAAGCAAGAGGAACCACCCACGGTGTCAAGGCAGGTCAAGTTAAGTTATCAAGATAAATCATGTCAGGGTACTTGTCAGGAGTGTGCCACGACGGGCTACTATCATGTCAGGTTGGTCATGTCAGGAGTGCACCACTATGGGTCACTGTCGTGTTATGCTAGATCCTTATCAAACCATGCCGTGTACAATAATCATTCCAAACCTATTAAGTAAAACCATGTCGTGTTATGCTAGATCCTTATCAAACCATGCTAAAGAAAAGTCAAGCTTAAAAAATAAGACCACAACTTCAAGAGCCAATGGGTTAAGCAAGGGGTCAGGGGAGCAGCGTCCGAAAAAGTCACGCACGCTGAGGGAGCTGCGTAGGTGAAAAGTCACGCACGGTGAGAGAGCAGCGTAGATGAAAAGTCACGCACGCTACAGGGAGCAGCGTAGGTGAAAAGTCACACACGCTGAGAGAGCAACGTAGGTAAAAAGTCACGCACGCTACAGGAAGCAGCGTAGGTGAAAAGTCACGCACGCTGAGAGAGCAGCGTAGGTAAAAAGTCACGCACGCTGAGAGAGCAGCGTTGGTGAAATGTCACGCACGCTACGCACGCTGAGGGAGCTGCATAGGTGAAAAGTCACGTACGCTGAGAGAGCAGCATAGGTGAAAAGTCACACACGCTACAGGGAGCAGCGTAGGTGAAAAGTCACGCACGCTGAGAGAGCAGCGTAGGTGAAAAGTCACGCACGCTGAAGGAGACACGCTTCCAACAGGAAGCGTACTCAAGTCTGCGTACGCACGCTGAAGAGCGCGCGTAGCTCAGGGTGCGTAAGCTAAACAGCTCTGCACACTGGTCACTGTCTTCTCCAAACAGCAAGAACACCATGGATGAACCCAAGGCTACACAGCATCATAACTTGGCCATCCGAACTCCAAATCTGGATTTCCAAAGTTCTATCTTGGGTGAAATTGAATGCTCTTCCACTTGGAAACACCAAAACCCATAAAAATCCAACTTAAAGAGATCAAACCATGCAAAATCCGAAAATAGAAATAACTTATATCTAGAGCAAAGGAGACTTCAAATCTCAAAACACCAAGTTCTAACGTTGATCACCATGTCCTAATCTAGCAAATGAACCAAGAAAATAGGGCTCTCATGAAGTGGCAAGGTGCACTTGCCTAGGGTTGGGAGAGTTGTGGAGGAAGGAGAAGAAGAAGAAGAAGGAAATTAATGGTGGAAGTTATGAGGAGAGAGAGTGGTAGGTGGGGGTTAAAAAGAGGGTGAGTTGTGGTGGGTTGAGGGGTAGCATAGGTTAAGGTGATCCAATTCACATAAAACCGAACCAATCCAAACCCAATAAAATCGAGCCATGAGAAAACCCAAAATACGAGAAATACCGAAATCCCACAAGTTGAGAAAAATAAAAATATATGCCAAAATCCAGATACGAGTATAAATACGAAATACGGGAAATACGGGAAATGAGGGTGACATAATCCATGCGGCTGAGGAATGAGATTGAAAAATAATTAATCCATGCGGCTGAGAAATAAAATTCTCATGCGGCTGTGAAATGAGATTGGGAAATAAATAATCCATGCGGCTGAGGAATGAGATTAGGAAATAATTAATCCATGCGGCTGAGAAATGAGATTCTCATGCGGCTGTGAAATGAGATTGGAAAATTAATAATCCATGCGGCTGAGAAATAAGATTGGGTAATAATTAATCCTATGCGGCTGAGAAATGAGATTCTCATGCGGCTGTGAAATAAGATTGAGAAATAAATAATCCATGCTGTTGAGGAATGAGATTGGGAAATAATTAATCCATGCGGCTGAGAAATGAGATTCTCATGCGGCTGTGAAATGAGATTGGGAAATAAATAATCCATGCGGCTGAGGAATGAGATTGAAAAATAATAAATCCATGCGGCTGAGAAATGAGATTCTCATGCGGCTGAGAAATGAGAGACCCATCTTCTCAGAAAATCTGAGAAGGATGGTCATGGAACCCTTGGCTTCCAAGCTCCATAAAACCTTTACCGTAAGTCCAAATTTGGACTTCCATAGGTCAAAATGGGGTAGAACAAAATTCTCTACAACATGGAACCAT
Source organism: Iris pallida (assembly GCA_029216955.1). NCBI lineage: Eukaryota > Viridiplantae > Streptophyta > Magnoliopsida > Asparagales > Iridaceae > Iris > Iris pallida. The sequence continues at coordinate 2,718,644 of JANAVB010006993.1, read as the reverse complement.
CAAAACTTGAAAATAACAATATTAAATAGATCAAAACCCAAGAAATCCAAAAATACTATAAACTTAGATCTAGAAGAATTTAGCCATAGAAATTGAAAATGCCAAGCACTAAAGTGTCTTAGAATATTGAGAGGAAGACAATGGAACTACAAAAATGGAGATCCATCAAGAAGCAAGTTGGCACTTGCCTATCTTTTCTAGGTTGGTGGGAGAGTTATGAGGAAGAAGAAGAGTAATGAAGAGAGAGAAAGGGTTTGGGACTTTAAATGAAGGGGTGGTGGTAGGTGGGGGTTTGTTTCGGTTCATGATGAACCAACATAATTAAACCAATCCAAGCCGAACCTAAAACAAAGCTAAAGCAGAGTATAAAAGCAGAAAGTAAAATGCAGGAATAAAATACAGAAAAATAATTAGCAAAAAATTAAAGGAATTTAAATACAGAACAATACATGATAAATATTAAATGAATACATTCCAACAGTACATGTATTTAGAATACGTATTCTGGGAACGAGAAGTGACAAATGCGGATGTTATCTCCATCGACTACGAGGAAAAAACGGTCTTGGCCAATCTGGTGTCACTCCAATTTGGCACCTTGCCGTCGACCACAACACAAAATGGCGTCGTCCCCATCCCTAAGGCGAAAATAGAGGTGGTCAATCTATCACCTATTCGTGACAATGTGAGTGGACTCATCCCGCTCACCACATCTCGGGGTGAGGTCTTATGGGTTCACCCTGATCTCATCTTCGAGGTTACTCAACCGGAGGTACGCTCTGCCTCCAAAACCAAAGGCATGAAGATCAAGTCTTGCCGCATGGTCTCTTCCTCTGTAGAAGAGGAACTTCCTGTACAGATGCGTTCGCATCAGAACGCCCAACCTGACGAAGCTGCCATCGAGGTAGTGCCTCCCTGCACTGCCACTACTGCCGAAGAAGGGGGTCCGTCCAAGCCTCCAGCAGCCAATAAGCAGAAGCATGTAGAGGTCCATTTCGACAAGCCTCTGCGAAAGAAGAATGCTTCGGGGCTAGCCAAGCCCCACAACTTCGACATACTGGCACAACTTGCCAGTACTCCCGCCCGCCTATCTCTGTTTGAGCTTCTTCGCCTTTCCAAGGATACTCATGAAGCTCTTTGTGAAGCCCTGAAGGATGCTGAATCCTTCATCAGTCAGGTCAAGCAGCCTAAAGATCTTCCGACTACATATGCGTACTGTCATTGTGCGGATGAAGTTATCCCCAACATAACCTTCACCCAACAAGACATGCTACTCAAGCACAACCGACACAACAGGCCTCTGTATTATACATGGTACATCGGTTCCGTCAAGGTGAAGCTGATTCAGATCGATCCAGGGTCTTCCCTCAGCATCATTCTGAAGACGCTGCTCTCAACACTGGGGATCCCAATGTACCGACTGGCGCCTTCCAACACAACAATCAGTGGCTTCAATGCCAGCAAGAGTGGGCCGCTGGGCAAAATACGGCTGAAGTGCCATATTGGTAACCTCAGAACTGAGGTTACTTGCTATGTCGTGGACGCCGATGTCAACTACAACCTCCTACTGGGTCGTCCGTGGCTGCATGAGTACATGGTGGTACCTTCCATACTCTACCAATGTATGAAATATGTGTCCACCAATGACATCATCCGGACGGAGTTCGCAGACATCGACCCTTTTAAGGGGGTTGAAGCCTACTTCACTGATTCCAACTTGTATAAGTCACCTGACGAGGAGGAAGCCAATGATGCTGACGATGAAGCAGAAACGGCAGCAGAGCCCGACATGGAGCCAGAGACGATTCCTAACGCTCCTTTAAAAATTTGACTCAAAGGGAAGCCGCCTCAGACGTTGCCTCCCATGAACATCGAGCTACCTGAAAAAGTACCAACTTCTCTAGGTAAAACGCCTACTGAAGCTCCCTTAAAGATACGGCTCAAGGGAAAGCCGTCTCAAACATCGGCTCCCCTTGTGGCAAAACTACAAGGGAAGGCACCAGTCACTGAAGGCGCAGTTGAGGCACCTCTGAAGGTGCGTCTTAAAGGCAAGCCTCCGCAATCATCCGTCTCATCCAAGCTGCCGGAGAAGGCTCACATAGCCCTCTCGGACCCCAAGATCAAAACTGCGGTGGACTCTCCCGATCCAACCCAAGTACTCACAGATGACGAGCTAGGGGAATATATCTCTGCTGATGTAGATGCAACCTCTCTGGACAATGTAATCCCACAGGACAAAATCTCGTATTTCATCAATAATAGAGTATCTTTTAATTATTCTAGTCTTCCACATTGGAATGCCATGTATACATTAGATAACGCTCTATGGTCGTTACAAACATAAATAACGACCATCCATCATGTAAATCGAGTAGTCCCGTCCCAAGGGGTCTGTTTTGTAGTCCTACCACGGAATCGAAACGAAGAATCCATCATCTTCGGCAAAGTCGAGCGTCATCAAGACCTCCCGCCACTCGAGCCAGAACCAGATACCGGCAGAATACAAGCCTATCGGTACACGGACAAGGCAAAGTACCTCATCCAAAAGATGGGTTACGACCTAAAAAGCAACAATGGCCTGAACTACGGCAAGGGTCGACGTCTTCCTCTCCGGCTTCCAACACCTAAAGGAAAGCCGTAGGACTACTATCATCGAACTCGACGGGGGGTGGGCTATGTCACACCGCCGTCAACTCCAGAGAATTTGGAGGCAAAAGAAGCAAAACATTCTCACTCGTCCGAAGCATCAACTTGGGATTCCGATACCAGTATCGGATTAGTCTTCAAGAAAGTGCTATCAGCCAACATGACATCTGCACAATCTCAAGAAGATGAAGGCAAAGACCAAATGCCAGAATTCTTCGAAGAAGAACCCTGGGCTCAACGCCTAGAAGAACAGTGGGAGTCTCGTTTTGAATTACGCGAACCCCCTACCGAAGACAAAGTCGAGCAGATCGACCTTGGGGATGGATCTTCTTCCAAACCCATCTTCATCAGCAAAAGCCTAATAGGAGAAGATTGAGAATCTTTAATCCAGCTGGCTAAAGAATATATCGTTGTCTTCGCTTGGAGCTACGAAGATATACCGAGACTTGATCCCTAAATTACGATGCATAGGCTTAACATCTTACCTGATGCCAAGCCTATAAAGCAAAACAGCGACGTTTTCGTCCTAACATCATGAACGCTATCGATCAGAAAGTAGACAAACTCCTGACCAGCGAATTCATTCGTGAAGAACAACACCCGGACTGGATGGCCAACGTCGTCCCTGTCACCAAGAAGAATGGGAAGATACGAGTCTGTATCGACTTCAGGGATCTTAACACTGCTTGCCCGAAGGACGAATTCCCACTACCAATCACCGACGTGATGATCGACAACACATATGGCTTCGAACGCATGTCTTTCATGGACGGGTATTCGGGCTACAACCAGATCAAGATGTTCTCCGATGACGCAAAACATACGTCATTCAGGATTCCGAAGGAGGTTTTTGGCTACACAGTGATGCCTTTCGGCTTGAAAAATGCTGGTGCAATATACCAGCGAGCTATGAGCACCATCTTCCGTCAGCATCTTCGCAAGACAGTCGAATGCTATGTTGATGACATCGCAGTCAAGAGCCGTCTCAAAGGAGATCACCTACAAGACCTTAAGACAGTCTTCGATCTCATGCGAGCGCATCAACTCAAGATGAACCCTACTAAATCCTTCTTTGGGGTTTCTAGCGGAAAGTTCTTAGGCTTCATTATCACGACGAAAGGCATTCATGTCGATCCCGAGAAGAACAAGGCCATCTTTGACATAGACCCTCCGAAGAACCTCCGAGAACTTCGAGGCCTGCAGGGGCGCCTGGCATACATCCGAAGGTTTATAGCGAACCTTTTCGAAAAATGTCAACCCTTCACCCAGCTCATAAAGAAGGGAGTCTCTTATGTCTGGACAGAGGAATGCCAAAAAGCTTTCGACGACATCAAAGCTTACTTGACAAGCCCGCCAGTCCTGGTGGTACCCATTGCCGGCAAACCATTTCTCCTCTACGTCCATGCTATGGATCATTCCCTCGGTGCTCTGCTGGCTCAAAACAGCGATGCATGCTATGAGCAAGCTATCTACTACCTCAGTAGAATACTAATCGGGGCCGAACACCGGTACAACCCCGTTGAAAAAGAGTGTTTGGCTTTGGTATTTGCCATCCAGAAGACTCGCCATTATGTCTCAGGCTAGACGATTCATGTCATCTTCCGAGTCAATCCACTCAGAGTTCTCATGACGAAGCCAGGGTCATTAACCTTCCAGCTAGCTACGTGGGCGATCCTGCTAACACAATACAACATGGTGTTCGTTCCATAAAAAGCCGTCAAGGGTCAGGCTCTGGCCGACTTTTTAGCTGCACATCCCATCCCAGAATCCTCAAGACTCTATGAAGACATTCCGGATGAGGTCCAAGAATCTAACGTCACCGAAGAAAGCTCCATCTGGCGGATGTTTTTCGATGGCGCTTCAAGAACAGGCCCTAAAGGCCAAATCATCGCAGGAGTGGGGGTAGTCCTAGTCTCCCCCTATTAGCTGGTCATACAGCGTGCCTACTCCCTTTCAAAGCCGTGCTCCAACAATGTTGCCGAGTACAACGCACTCATCATGGGACTCCAGCTGGCGCAACAGCTGGGGTGGATCATCTGGAAGCCTATGGCGACTCAAAACCCGTCGTTAATCCGGTCAGAGGGCAATACGAAGTTCGCCATGAAGATCTGATTCCTTACCATGAGGTTGCATTGAACATCATTTCAACCCTCACTAAGTTCTTCATCGAACATGTACCTCATCTACAAAATCTGGAGGCTGACGCTCTAGCTGGCCTTGCAGCCTCATTGGCAGCACCCCTCGGGACTCAACACTACGTAACAGTAGTTAGTCGAGACTTGGTCTGTCCTAAGAACAACCTATGCTCATAAATTGCCCATGCCGTATCAACGAGTGCTGGTATTAATGTCCGAGACTGGAGATTCCCGTTCATCGACTTCGTTGTCTAGGAAATTCTCCCGGAGGACCCAAAAGAAGTCGTCTCAGTCGGGAGGCGCTCCATTCGATTCTATTACGATACGGCTACTAAAATGCTGTACCGACGCTCCTACGATGGACTTCTCCTTCGATGTTTATCTAACGAAGAAGCAGCCGAAGCCCTTCGAGAAGCTCACGATAGAACCTGCGGGGCCCATTAACCTGGCCCTAAGTTGTAGGATCGACTGCGACGTATGGGCTACTACTGGCCAACCATGGCAGCCGACGCTGTCGACTATGCTAAAAAGTGCCATGCGTGCCAGCTTCACGCTTACTTTATCCATACACCGTCAGAACCACTACATCCTACGGTCGCCTCCTGGCCATTCGAAGCCTGGGGTATGGACATTGTAGGACTGATCACCCCTCCTTCATCGAAGGGACACCGCTTCATCCTAGCCATTACCGACTACTTCTCTAAATGGGCAGAAGCAGTTCTACTGGCAGAAGTGAAGAGCTCTAGGGTGATCAGCTTCATCAAGCACCATGTCATCTACCGTTTCGGGGTACCTCGAAGGATTATCCACGATAACGGTCCTCAGTTCATCAGCCATGTTTTCAGCAGATTCTGTGACAAGAATCACATTCAAAATATGGCATCAACCGCCTACAATCCGACAGCAAACGGATTGGCCGAGGCATTCAACAAGACTATCGTCAGGCTACTCAAAAAGGTCGTGTCATCCAACAAATACGACTGGGATGAAAAGCTCAACGAATGCCTTTGGGCCTACCGCACAACGGTACGGACTCCGACGGGTAACACACCATTCTCTCTGGTCTACGGGAGCGAAGCGGTACTGCCTCTCGAGATCCAGATACCCTCACTCCGTGTATCAATCACAAATCAACTTACAGAAGAAGACAATCAACGTCGCCGTCTGCGAGAATTGGAGGCACTTGACGAAAAGCGTCTCCTAGCTCAACAACGCATCGAACTCTATCAAGCCCGTATATCACAGGCTTTCAACAAAAAGGTCTAGCAGAGGACTTTCCAAGTAGGCGACCTGGTTCTGGCAGTCAGAAGGCCGATGGTGTTGACTCACAAGACACCAGGAAAGTTCAAGCACAAGTGGGAAGGACCTTTCATCATAGAGACGGTATACTCAAACGGTGCCTACCGTCTCGCCAAATCCAATGGGGACTTGTTCATGATGTCTATCACTGGCAAGTTCCGAAAGAAGTACTACTCTTGACATCCTTTAGACTTGTACTTCTATCTCCACCCAACAAGGGAGTTTCTGGACCCAATCATCGGGGCTAACATACACCTCCCGCAAAATCTTACGCTTCTGGAACCCAGCTGTTCCATAGCGTTCTATCTTCCAGTAGAGGAACAACCACGTCCACATTACCTCTGAGTTGTTCCCCCCTACACCCTACAAAGCGGAATCTTGCGCTCCGTAAGATGACGCTACCCATCATATTTACCACGTCCACATTACCTCTGAGTAAACATCCCGTACATACAACCCCTGCGTTGTTGTACATTGATCGCAGAACTTCCACGTCCACATTACCTCTGAGAAGTTCCGTGTATTCTCCCAGAGTTATTCCTACCATGTCCATAACACCTCTGAGTAGGAATATTCTATCATTTGAATCCCATATTTGTCACGTCCACATCACCTCTGGGCAAACATGTCGGTTCTCTCGCACTTATTATCTGAACCTAAAAAACCAAGGTGCACAAAAGATAATAGGTCCACACAAATCGTCAAGTTCATGACAAGCAAAAATGAACACACCATAAAAAACTCTGTATTCTTTATTCAAAAATAAAGGATTACACCCCCAGCGAGAGTTGCAAATTACAAAAAAAAAGAGATTACAATCCCTAAACATCCCCGGGGTTGGCCGAAAGCTCTTCAATCCGATGCTTCAAGCCTGCTGCCCGAGTCTCTACAGTCGCTAGGACCCGGCGTTCGGCTTCTTGATACATCGTTTCTATGGCCTCCGGAGAAGTGTCATCCTCATGCTTCTCGTCCAGCTGCTGCCGCTGCTGAGCCAGGGTAAGAGCTCGGCACGTGAAAGCTGCTTTCTCCTCCTTAGATGCTACATGTTCAGCCTAGACTCGTTTAGCATCTAATAAGAGTTGGGCCCGCTGGTCTTCAAGGAGGCGAATCTTGGCATCAACCTCCGCTATACTAGCATCCAACGCGGCCCGCAACTCCACCTTCTCCTGCGTGGACTGAGATAGCCTCTCCACCGCAGCCTCAGTTTCAGCCACCTCGTATTCCCAGACACCCACGATGGCCTGATAAGAGGACTCAATCTCAGCAATCAGCTTCTCCTTTTCCGCGTCTATCAGGACGGAGAGATCATTTCGCAGGATACGCTGAAACTCGGAAAACAGCTGGTCCAGCTCAGTCACTGTGAGCACCCTGAATTTCGGGTTTATTTTTTTTATTTTTATTTTATTTTCTGATTTATTGGTTTCATTAAATAATTTATTGAATTATTTTTCCTTAAGTGTACTTTTCCGTGCCATTGATATTTGGAGTATCAGGGATGTTCAATTATGGAAATCCTCTTCACGAGTTTTGGAGTGGACACGATTACCTTCATGACGGTATATGGTGTCCCACCCAAACTTGTTCCCTTGTGCTCTTTCTACTTCGTTGAACTTCGGGTCGGTTTAGACCATTTGATTGATATTTATTTTTCCCACTCTTTTTCTTGATCATTTTCAGCGCGTTACCATGACATTTAAATTGGGAGCGCAAGATGAGTCAGTTTCTTGAAACCAACTCCTCATTGATGATCTACTCGAGACACTCGTCACCCATGACCTTTGTGTCCCACTCAGACACGTCATTTTGGGCTCCATTTGATTCGCACAACTTTCCCGACACGTGACCCGATTTTATTTCACGCCACGGCGTCACATTCATTTTCCAACTTGATTTGTGGGTCCCCTGTCGACCAAAACCTGTCAGCCCCAACTATGGACATGGCCCACTTTGAGCCTACTATCCGTCCGCCACTTGTGTCCCATTCATTGGAATCCCCCTGTGCTACTTATTTGCACATGATCATCAACGTCTATATTTTAATTCGATTTTTGCACGATGTCCAGTTTTCGTCCAATCCGGCTCCACCGAGCCCAGTCCAGCTCCATGATTTTCTCCATCGGGACACCCTCATATTTATTGTCCAAAAATATCAATTTCTTATTTTACCTATTTCTAATATTTTAATGGAAAATTTTCCATTGATTTAATTCCCTTGGAATAACCTACTTCTCTATTATTCCTAGCCTTTGATTCCCTCACAATTAATCCCAACCCTTGATTTCCCCTAGCAGCCAACTCCCATGCTTGGCCGGCCCTAAATGTTTGGAAAAGTAACTTTTTCCTCTCTCCCTCTTATCCTTTCTCTCTCTCTCACATTTATTCTTATCAACATTATCCTATTCTATTCTCTCTCCTCCCTATCCTTTATTTCCAAACAATACATCAAGAACAACAACATCAGCAGCCAACTTCTCCATTTTTCCCGACCACATTCTCCTCCTCGACCACCATGGCCGGACCACCCCCGGCCAGGCCGAGCAACCTCTCCTTCCACCTCCTCCCATTCTCCATCTCCTCCACCTTCTTCCTCCTCCTCTTCATTAGAACCTCACCACCACCTTCACCATGCAACCAAGCCATCACCACCACCATCACCATTATTCCCGACCACCTTCCACTCCTGGCCGGACCACCCCTGTCCCGACCACCGTCGGCCACCCACAGCCGACCCTCTCCGACTTTCCTCCTCCTCCATCTCATTCGTTCGCCACCACCTCCAACAACTACTCCATCGGGCCACAACCGCCACCACCACCTCGTCGCTGGCAGCACAGCGTGCCACCTCGCCGCGCCTCCGCCGGGCCAGGCGCGCCGCACCGCCGCGTGCCACCAGCGCGCACAGCAGGCAGCAGTAGCTGCATCACAGCAGCAGCGCGCGTCCTTCGCGCGCGCGTACGCGCGGTTGAGCGCCACCGCCGGCCACGCCGACGTGGCCGTAGCCTCCCCCTAGGCTGGGCGCCCCTCCGGCGACCCCCTGGGTCCGCCCTCTCGTCCTCCAGCGCGACGTATAGGCGATTCGTGCGTTTTGCACGACGTCCCGTCGTGACGCGCGCGAAATGAAGTTCGTTTTGGCGCCTCGCAGCAACTTCGCGCACGTTTTTTCGGAGATCCGACCGTTGGATCGGCGATTTCTCTGCTCCGTCGCAATCTCGGTATATCCACCTTCGTCCCTGTCAAATTTCGTCCGTTAATTTTATCGTTTGATACATGAAAACCGGCCACCAAGTTGACCGTTTAAATTGTATTAAATTTGGACAGTTTCGCGGGGCCAACTTCGTCAGCTTGTATCTCCTCCACCGCAGCTCCGTTTGGCGTGCTACCAGTTCCGGTGCGAAGCTGGTATAACCCTCTTCCTACTCCCTTTAGATTTCATTTCAGTTTGAGCTTGTTTGATTGGTTGAATTCGACGCCAAAGTTGGCCGTCCGAATTCGTAATTTCCAACTTGTAAAATTCCATTTTTGAACACGGGACTCCAGATTTCATTTCTGACACCACCATTAGATTCGTGGCGTCATTCTGGCATGTTTTTATATAAAATTTGTTAGATTTGGAGAACGTGGGCCCGAGCACGCATTTCGGTGCAAAGCGGGTCCCACTTTCTGGGTCAACGGGACTTTTTGACGCCGGCTCATCGGAATCCAATTCCGGAGATACCGTTGAATTCGTATCGTCATTCTGGACTCGTTGACATATAGTTTGCTAGGTTTTGGTGGACATTGGATCCGGCACGCATTTCGGTGCAAGTCGGATACCAATATCCGGGTCAACGGGTCATTTTGAGATCGGCTCATCGGAATCCAATTCCGGAGATACCGTTGAGTTCGTATCATCATTCTGGACTCGTTGACAGGTAGTTTGCTGAGTTTTGAGAACTTTGGTTCCGGCACGCATTTCCGTGCAAACCGGAATCCCAAGTTCTGGTCAACGGGCCAAATTGAGATCGGGTCAACGGAATCCAATTCCGGAGATACCGTTGAGTTCGTATCATCATTCTGGACTCGTTGACAGGTAGTTTGCTGAGTTTTGAGAACTTTGGTTCCGGCACGCATTTCCGTGCAAACCGGAATCCCAAGTTCTGGTCAACGGGCCAAATTGAGATCGGGTCAACGGAATCCAATTCTGGAGATACCGTTGGGTTCGTATCGTCATTCTGGTTTCGTGGACATATAATTTGTTACATTTTATTGACTTATTTTCTTGCACGTTTTTCGGTGCAAAATGGCTCCGACATGGACACCGTTTTGGCCCGAAATTATCTTTTTGTCCTTGTGTCCAAATTGGACCGATGGGCAGGCTATCCTAGCTAATTTGACTATTCTGGACACGTTGGCGATGTTCATTTCATCGTCCGATAATGTTTGTTGATAGTTTCTCTGAGTTTTGCCTTTTAATAATTAATTAATGAGTAATTCTTATAATGTTCGTATTTCGAGATTAGTACAACGAAACTGAGCTCAGTTAATTCCAGTGATCTCACATCGCTGAAATTGACAAGATGGGCACGTGGATCACTGTAATAAGATTATCAACCTTACCATTGATATTCCTATCTCGATTTACGTGTCGTAAGTTTCGACGTACGAATAACGAAGTACACTTTATATTTTCAATAATTAGACTAGATTGACCCTGTTTGACCAAAGTTGACCAGTTGACCCAAAGTCAACTGTAAGTCAACGCTTGACCTAGTTTGACTAAATTATTGACCGGAGTTGACCTAGAGTTAATTTGAATTAGAAGAACCTAGAATAAAATAGATTGTTTATAGAGACTCTTTTAATATAACTTGAACACCTTGTAACCTGTGTTGCTTTAAATAGGACTCTGTGGCTTCAGTTGGACCCTCTATACTTATCAGCTCAGGACCACAGGCGAGTACATTCACTGATAGTTTTCATTGTCTTGATATCTACTATATCCGATTCAGTCGTAGTGTTATACTTGATTCCTGACACGACGGTTCACGGACTAGTATACGGGATCCTGGCATGAGATGTTATTCCTGGACTTTCTTGGTATATGGGTATGAGATATTTCAGTGTTCCTGTACTTATATAGACACATATTGGGAGTAGGCTGATCACCTGCTCTCGAATCCCCGTGTCATGACGTGCCATGTCCGGATCCGTGATACTATTCGGGGGATATATTGGGGGAATTATTAGGGGTTATGTGATCAAAGCCTCAGAGTTTATATTTCAGAGTTTTGCTGGCGCCACCCTCACCTCACGTAGGGTGTAGCAGATACCTCACTACCGGTTATCCAGGTTGGCCGGCATGGCCCTCTTCAGAGGCCCTCTTCGGAGGTTCCGCGTGATTGCCGTGCCAAGTGGATAACTTGGCCTTGCTTCCCTTTAGCCGATCACATATCACTCTAATAATTCAAAACACCTTTTTACTTTATTTGTCATGTCTTATATTCCAGTTTCAGCTTTACTTACTGTACTTTCACCATGCTATGATTCATTCTCATATGCTCTATCTGTCTTTCATACTGTACCTTGGTTATGGGACTAGGTTCTGTTCGGAAGAAGGGTTACAACCCCGGTCCTTGTTTGGTTTAAGGGTTGTAACTCGGCTTTCGAATGGTTCCCAAGTCGCCTATATTCTTTGTCTTGTATTTCATTATTACTGTCTCTTATAGTATTTCTCAATTCACATGGAACTGCTGTTGGTGTTTTGTACTTGCTCATTTTCCTGACAGGATACGTTGACAAAATTTTACAGATAGTTTGGAGGTGCCTGCTAGCCTAGAGGAGACACATTAGAGGTTGTTTAGTTAGCTATTCTCAGTTGTCTGGAGTTGTATTTATTTTGTGGATTACGGTATTTGAGTTTTGAGATGTATTTCTGAGTTTGTATCTTAGACACTTAGATTTCCTCTCTGTTGTACCTCTTTTGGATTTTATGTTTCATCTATCTTCCTCATATGCTCTACCTTAGATGTGATTGAGACTGTATCTGCTATGTCACCCCCATTCGGGGAGTATAAACTGTTTAGTCTTATACTGTTATATGCATTGAGACCTAGGACAGCGTTCTACCGTCGACACTGCGGCGTAGGCTGGGCGTTGTTACGTTCTCGTGCCCTAACCCTAGGGTGCGGGTCGTGACACGTTTTTAGTGGTGGCCCATGCAGGTCGAGACTAAAAGTGTAGTGGTATTCGAACTAGAGTGCCACTACAGCCTGCAGTAGGATTTGGATATATTTTGAAGGTACTCAATCACAGTTAGGAACCCTTGAGAGATTCCTGGGACGACCCTGGAGAATCTTATTTAACTTCGATTTGAAAACTCTTTTTCCATAATTTGTTTTATCTTTATTTTCTGTTGTTGAATTTGATTTTAATGGATTATTGTTGAATTTGAGTTTGTATTTATTAATTTTGATGGAAGATTGTCGAATTTTGAATTTTGATGACAGCTGTCGCATTCGAGTTGTATTTTGATGGATTTTATTCATTTTTAAATTTTGATGTTCGTTAATAAATTTGAATTGATTTTTGAGTATTCCTTATTGATTTAATTAAATTTTTGGCAAGATAAAATTATATGGGCTAGGTCATCTAAGTTATGGAGTCTAGTCTTCTACAGTCATATTAGCCAGCATGGTGAGGACATATAGTTTGACTTGGATATATCTCTCGGGTGTGGAAATTTAAGATTTTCGCAGCCAAGCTAGCGGCATCGCGAAAATGTTAAATACCATAATTTTAGAGGTATGTGCCAAAGTCGAGGACTCTGTGATTATCGTAGCCTTGCTTACTAGTATGACGAGGATTAGGGTACCATGATTTTGACCTGACGCATATGATTATCAGATTTTACTTTAAATGTTTTCGAACACGTTTCTCTACTTTTGTTTCTGTCCTTCAAAAAAAAAAATTTATTATTTTTATTAATTGTCTTGTTTTGTTTGCTTCTCATTATTTAACTTCAGAGTAGGTTTTCTTGTTTTTATAAAATTTTGCGTAACTTCTTGCTATGAGTTTCTTCTTAATACAATGAATCGATGATTTTGCTAGACTTTATCTTGGATTTGATAATTTAGCTCTGGATTTCAAAATGGTTCTTCCTTAAATAGATAAGCAAAACAGATTTTTATCGTTATTTCTTTCTTGCTATTATTCTTACAAAAAAAAATGCCATGATTAGTGTAACTTGATAGCTGTTGTTTTGGAACCCAATTTCTTATATACAATTTCATATGTATTCACGTACACACACGCCTACTATCAACCATATGAACATGTCCCCATACACATGATGCTAGTTTTCCCTCTTTAACGCTCTGTATATATTGTGATTGGATTTCGATGCAATTGACTTTTATTCCTTAACTAGTGATTTTGATTTTTCCTTGAATAGTACCTTTTTCAGATAATTGGTAGTTACCTTCATTTTATTTTTGATGAGTACCAGTTTTCATATAGGATGGTAGACTGCCTTACAGTTTTGATGGTTTGTTGTCTCTGTAACCTTTTGTTTAGCACCCTGGATTGCTTGTGTGTTTGATACCCTATAACCGTTTTGGTTAGCATGACTAGTATACCTAGATGAGACTTACTAACACCGTATGCCATGACCCTATATGTCGTCCTTTTGATCACATGATTTGTTTTAAGATGGGACTTTGATTTTGGGGGTTTGACCTAGAGGGAGTATGGACGTTTTAATTTCGAGGACGAAATTTTTATAAGGTGGGTAGGATGTGAGCACCCTGAATTTCGGGTTTATTTTTTTTATTTTTATTTTATTTTCTGATTTATTGGTTTCATTAAATAATTTATTGAATTATTTTTCCTTAAGTGTACTTTTCCGTGCCATTGATATTTGGAGTATCAGGGATGTTCAATTATGGAAATCCTCTTCACGAGTTTTGGAGTGGACACGATTACCTTCATGACGGTATATGGTGTCCCACCCAAACTTGTTCCTTTGTGCTCTTTCTACTTCGTTGAACTTCGGGTCGGTTTAGACCATTTGATTGATATTTATTTTTCCCACTCTTTTTCTTGATCATTTTCAGCGCGTTACCATGACATTTAAATTGGGAGCGCAAGACGAGTCAGTTTCTTGAAACCAACTCCTCATTGATGATCTACTCGAGACACTCGTCACCCATGACCTTTGTGTCCCACTCAGACACGTCATTTTGGGCTCCATTTGATTCGCACAACTTTCCCGACACGTGACCCGATTTTATTTCACGCCACGGCGTCACATTCATTTTCCAACTTGATTTGTGGGTCCCCTGTCGACCAAAACCTGTCAGCCCCAACTATGGACATGGCCCACTTTGAGCCTACTATCCGTCCGCCACTTGTGTCCCATTCATTGGAATCCCCCTGTGCTACTTATTTGCACATGATCATCAACGTCTATATTTTAATTCGATTTTTGCACGATGTCCAGTTTTCGTCCAATCCGGCTCCACCGAGCCCAGTCCAGCTCCATGATTTTCTCCATCGGGACACCCTCATATTTATTGTCCAAAAATATCAATTTCTTATTTTACCTATTTCTAATATTTTAATGGGAAAATTTTCCATTGATTTAATTCCCTTGGAATAACCTACTTCTCTATTATTCCTAGCCTTTGATTCCCTCACAATTAATCCCAACCCTTGATTTCCCCTAGCAGCCAACTCCCATGCTTGGCCGGCCCTAAATGTTTGGAAAAGTAACTTTTTCCTCTCTCCCTCTTATCCTTTCTCTCTCTCTCACATTTATTCTTATCAACATTATCCTATTCTATTCTCTCTCCTCCCTATCCTTTATTTCCAAACAATACATCAAGAACAACAACATCAGCAGCCAACTTCTCCATTTTTCCCGACCACATTCTCCTCCTCGACCACCATGGCCGGACCACCCCCGGCCAGGCCGAGCAACCTCTCCTTCCACCTCCTCCCATTCTCCATCTCCTCCACCTTCTTCCTCCTCCTCTTCATTAGAACCTCACCACCACCTTCACCATGCAACCAAGCCATCACCACCACCATCACCATTATTCCCGACCACCTTCCACTCCTGGCCGGACCACCCCTGTCCCGACCACCGTCGGCCACCCACAGCCGACCCTCTCCGACTTTCCTCCTCCTCCATCTCATTCGTTCGCCACCACCACCAACAACTACTCCATCGGGCCACAACCGCCACCACCACCTCGTCGCTGGCAGCACAGCGTGCCACCTCGCCGCGCCTCCGCCGGGCCAGGCGCGCCGCGCCGCCGCGTGCCACCAGCGCGCACAGCAGGCAGCAGTAGCTGCATCACAGCAGCAGCGCGCGTCCTTCGCGCGCGCGTACGCGCGGTTGAGCGCCACCGCCGGCCACGCCGACGTGGCCGTAGCCTCCCCCTAGGCTGGGCGCCCCTCCGGCGACCCCCTGGGTCCGCCCTCTCGTCCTCCAGCGCGACGTATAGGCGATTCGTGCGTTTTGCACGACGTCCCGTCGTGACGCGCGCGAAATGAAGTTCGTTTTGGCACCTCGCAGCAACTTCGCGCACGTTTTTTCGGAGATCCGACCGTTGGATCGGCGATTTCTCTGCTCCGTCGCAATCTCGGTATATCCACCTTCGTCCCTGTCAAATTTCGTCCGTTAATTTTATCGTTTGATACATGAAAACCGGCCACCAAGTTGACCGTTTAAATTGTATTAAATTTGGACAGTTTCGCGGGGCCAACTTCGTCAGCTTGTATCTCCTCCACCGCAGCTCCGTTTGGCGTGCTACCAGTTCCGGTGCGAAGCTGGTATAACCCTCTTCCTACTCCCTTTAGATTTCATTTCAGTTTGAGCTTGTTTGATTGGTTGAATTCGACGCCAAAGTTGGCCGTCCGAATTCGTAATTTCCAACTTGTAAAATTCCATTTTTGAACACGGGACTCCAGATTTCATTTCTGACACCACCATTAGATTCGTGGCGTCATTCTGGCATGTTTTTATATAAAATTTGTTAGATTTGGAGAACGTGGGCCCGAGCACGCATTTCGGTGCAAAGCGGGTCCCACTTTCTGGGTCAACGGGACTTTTTGACGCCGGCTCATCGGAATCCAATTCCGGAGATACCGTTGAGTTCGTATCGTCATTCTGGACTCGTTGACATATAGTTTGCTAGGTTTTGGTGGACATTGGATCCGGCACGCATTTCGGTGCAAGTCGGATACCAATATCCGGGTCAACGGGTCATTTTGAGATCGGCTCATCGGAATCCAATTCCGGAGATACCGTTGAGTTCGTATCATCATTCTGGACTCGTTGACAGGTAGTTTGCTGAGTTTTGAGAACTTTGGTTCCGGCACGCATTTCCGTGCAAACCGGAATCCCAAGTTCTGGTCAACGGGCCAAATTGAGATCGGGTCAACGGAATCCAATTCCGGAGATACCGTTGAGTTCGTATCATCATTCTGGACTCGTTGACAGGTAGTTTGCTGAGTTTTGAGAACTTTGGTTCCGGCACGCATTTCCGTGCAAACCGGAATCCCAAGTTCTGGTCAACGGGCCAAATTGAGATCGGGTCAACGGAATCCAATTCTGGAGATACCGTTGGGTTCGTATCGTCATTCTGGTTTCGTGGACATATAATTTGTTACATTTTATTGACTTATTTTCTTGCACGTTTTTCGGTGCAAAATGGCACCGACATGGACACCGTTTTGGCCCGAAATTATCTTTTTGTCCTTGTGTCCAAATTGGACCGATGGGCAGGCTATCCTAGCTAATTTGACTATTCTGGACACGTTGGCGATGTTCATTTCATCGTCCGACAATGTTTGTTGATAGTTTCTCTGAGTTTTGCCTTTTAATAATTAATTAATGAGTAATTCTTATAATGTTCGTATTTCGAGATTAGTACAACGAAACTGAGCTCAGTTAATTCCAGTGATCTCACATCGCTGAAATTGACAAGATGGGCACGTGGATCACTGTAATAAGATTATCAACCTTACCATTGATATTCCTATCTCGATTTACGTGTCGTAAGTTTCGACGTACGAATAACGAAGTACACTTTATATTTTCAATAATTAGACTAGATTGACCCTGTTTGACCAAAGTTGACCAGTTGACCCAAAGTCAACTGTAAGTCAACGCTTGACCTAGTTTGACTAAATTATTGACCGGAGTTGACCTAGAGTTAATTTGAATTAGAAGAACCTAGAATAAAATAGATTGTTTATAGAGACTCTTTTAATATAACTTGAACACCTTGTAACCTGTGTTGCTTTAAATAGGACTCTGTGGCTTCAGTTGGACCCTCTATACTTATCAGCTCAGGACCACAGGCGAGTACATTCACTGATAGTTTTCATTGTCTTGATATCTACTATATCCGATTCAGTCGTAGTGTTATACTTGATTCCTGACACGACGGTTCACGGACTAGTATACGGGATCCTGGCATGAGATGTTATTCCTGGACTTTCTTGGTATATGGGTATGAGATATTTCAGTGTTCCTGTACTTATATAGACACATATTGGGAGTAGGCTGATCACCTGCTCTCGAATCCCCGTGTCATGACGTGCCATGTCCGGATCCGTGATACTATTCGGGGGATATATTGGGGAAATTATTAGGGGTTATGTGATCAAAGCCTCAGAGTTTATATTTCAGAGTTTTGCTGGCGCCACCCTCACCTCACGTAGGGTGTAGCAGATACCTCACTACCGGTTATCCAGGTTGGCCGGCATGGCCCTCTTCAGAGGCCCTCTTCGGAGGTTCCGCGTGATTGCCGTGCCAAGTGGATAACTTGGCCTTGCTTCCCTTTAGCCGATCACATATCACTCTAATAATTCAAAACACCTTTTTACTTTATTTGTCATGTCTTATATTCCAGTTTCAGCTTTACTTACTGTACTTTCACCATGCTATGATTCATTCTCATATGCTCTATCTGTCTTTCATACTGTACCTTGGTTATGGGACTAGGTTCTGTTCGGAAGAAGGGTTACAACCCCGGTCCTTGTTTGGTTTAAGGGTTGTAACTCGGCTTTCGAATGGTTCCCAAGTCGCCTATATTCTTTGTCTTGTATTTCACTATTACTGTCTCTTATAGTATTTCTCAATTCACATGGAACTGCTGTTGGTGTTTTGTACTTGCTCATTTTCCTGACAGGATACGTTGACAAAATTTTACAGATAGTTTGGAGGTGCCTGCTAGCCTAGAGGAGACACATTAGAGGTTGTTTAGTTAGCTATTCTCAGTTGTCTGGAGTTGTATTTATTTTGTGGATTACGGTATTTGAGTTTTGAGATGTATTTCTGAGTTTGTATCTTAGACACTTAGATTTCCTCTCTGTTGTACCTCTTTGGGATTTTATGTTTCATCTATCTTCCTCATATGCTCTACCTTAGATGTGATTGAGACTGTATCTGCTATGTCACCCCCATTCGGGGAGTATAAACTGTTTAGTCTTATACTGTTATATGCATTGAGACCTAGGACAGCGTTCTACCGTCGACACTGCGGCGTAGGCTGGGCGTTGTTACGTTCTCGTGCCCTAACCCTAGGGTGCGGGTCGTGACAGTCACCGAGGCCTTCAGAATCTCAACCATATGATCATGGCCCTGGTGGAGAAGTATCAGACCGATGTGTGGAAGCTCCATGGATTTTACCATCGCAAAACTCCCATTGGCATTCATCACTGTCGATACACCCTTCTGCAGCATCTTATACACTGCCTCAATGATGAATTTCACGTACTCATCTGCATCCGCCAGTACTTGTGGTGTCATGGCAGGAGTTGGAGGAGCTACCCTAGACGACGGACCTGAAGAGGACCCGCCGACCTCAATCGGCGAGGCTTGAACGTCGACCTCAGCAGACACCCCCGCACCAGGAACTTGAATTCCGCTACCAGCTCCAGATGCCAAGAGAGCAGAAGGAGTTGGGTGGGGTGTCGATATCGTCCCCCAAGTCAAAGAAGCAACAGAGGGCTCCTGCACCAGCAAGCCCTTAACTTTTCCCGTCTCAAAGGGACTATCAACATCCGGAGTTGCCTCCTCCACCACCGAGGTGCGACCTGTAACCAGCGCGGGGCCTTCCTCTGGCAAGCTAACTGGATCAGCTCCCGTTTCCTGGCGGGGCACGTCTTCTGGGGTCGGGCTCGGCAGACGAGTCTCCCCCTTATCACCGAATCCCTCCATGGGGACCGAATCTGTCGCCACCTCCCGGTCGACAGCCACCTCAGCCTCCATTGCTGAACCTGGGGTAGGGCTCGGCAATGCTACAGCCGACCTCCCCTCATCATGACAAGGAGGGGAATCAACCCTCTCCTCCATTTCAATCACGTTTGTTGCCCCCGCAACAGATTCACGCATCTCTGGAGGAACGTCATCTGAAGACGACGAACTCCACTCCACTTCTTCATCTGAAAGCCCCGTATCTGCTAGACCCTCAACGTCCAAGGCCCCCACGGCGGCTTGTACCACTCCGGGAACTGTTTCAACCTCAGCTTCCCTTCCTACATAATCTGGAGATACTGGAGTCTCCACAACAACGACATCGTCTGGGTTCTCCTCCTCGGGAGACATCACGATCGACGGAACGCGCTCTTCCGATTAGCCCGCCACCTCCTTTGGTCTACTGCCACTAGATTTTGGAGTACGGGGTCTCCTTTTTAGCGGCTCCTATAAAAAGAAAGCATAGGTTACAAGAAGTGTTGAACCTAAATAGACTATATGGGACATCCTTACCTCCGCAGGTGCTGAATCCGATGACACTGTCGGTGACAATGCCTTCTTCCGTCTATTTGGCGTGGAAGAGCCAGTCTCTGTGTCAGCACGTCTTTTCGGTTGAACGACCGAAGGCTCTCCCTCACCTCCTGTGGATACGGCAGGGGAACCTCGATAACCCACCTCTGGCGGACGGTACAATCGAGCCTTCGCCAATATATTTTCGGTCACCGCTAACTGAGTGCCGGCAATGAAACTGGTCTCCCTATCATATCCGGAGCGCACGGCATTCATAACACAATAAAATTTGGCGGCCGAAAAAAGAATCGACGGCCGCGGATTCTGGACGGGCAGCGTAAAGCGAGCTCCGGTACATCCGGCATTGTAGTAATGCCAAGCTCGTGCACCATCCAACAAACTTCTAGTATACCCAGGTTAATACTGGGGTTGTCCAACATCAACTGAGCGTAGCCGAATTGTCGTGCAAAACGGCTCGACAAATACGGTTCCAGGTAATACTGGTTCCTATTTCGGTACACCAAATAGGACGGTCGGATACTTTGCAACCAGCGGAATCCCCATGGAGGCAGAGTGGTGGCATCTTCACCCGAATCTACTAAGTCTTCGTTGGCCTCAAAACCTGAAAAGACAGGACCAACTTTGGTGATCTCCCACCCCTGAAGGTGGGATAAAACTTTCCTGCAAACAGGAACACCAGCATGCAACCAGCTCCTCTGGTGGAAACGGCAGAGGAATGCATCCCGACCCTGTGGTCTTCTTCCGAGCCTGGACTCATCACATTGGGATGGTGTAAAATTAACCACCCCATCAGATAATGAAACGGCAGTTCGGCACAGGGGAAGTTGTCATTCCTACCTCGTTCATGAACCATATTTCCCGTAAATTCTCGTAAACCTCGCAGCAGGTTGCACACCATGGCGGGGAGCAGAGCCAGGCATCAGCCAAAAACCAACTTCACAGCTGGCAGGATTAGATTCTGGGTCACCCTCTCCACGGAGCCTGACCCGCCCGAGAAGACATAATCCCGAAGCCAAATCATCAGATACGCAGCTAACACTACTTTTGACGACATCCGTTGAGTAAGGTGCCAGAAACAGCTATAGGAGCGCTCATCTGACTGCCGGTCCTCATTTTCTCGGGGATTTTTCTCACCTAACCTGCTCATTTCGGAGAGCACCACGCTACTGGAAAGCGCTGGCGGAGTGGTAAACGGAGAGGGATCCTCCTTGTCTTGCTTAAAGACGTAATCTCTCCAAGCGGTCACATGAGGCTGTGATCCGCCCTTATCCCTCTTCTGCATATAATAATGATGACTCGCCACTTTCTTGAAAACGGCCATCATCTCCTCGGCTTTATCCCCCAGGACTTGGAACTCCTCGTTGGTCGGGAAATATTCCTCATAAGGCTCTGATCCCCAAGGGAGCTTTGATACTTCGTACATTTCATGAAGTACGAGTTCCAGCTCCCCCACCGGGGTGAAGAAAGTCCCGGTCTGGGTGTTAAACATCTCCAGAAGTGCGAGAAACATATGACGGTTGATGTCAACACCTGCCTGAGTAGCACGGATTGCGGCACTCAGCCCAATCTCTCGGAGTTCGGTTTGAAACCGCAACAGAATCCAGAGTGTCAGCTTGTCCCATTTGGAAACATAATGACACCAACTCTCTACCCGAAATTCATCTTTCGGGTACGATCGCTCCAACAAAAGCATGCGGTTCGCAAAAGTCGAAGCGCCAAAAGTAAATGTATTGATGGGAACGTCACTGTAAATGCTTCCATGACGTAGAGTCCACCAGGTGAAAGAAGGCCCAGACCGCACGACGGCGAAAGTATCTCTCTGGTTAGAGGTATTGTCAACCTTGATGGCGCCTGCCACCGCTCCCCCTTGAGACGGGGTTAGCTCCCAAGACATCCTCCTCTTGGAAGCAAGACGACAGAAAGCCGTCAAAGACCATTGACGCTCAAGTTGCTTAACCGTCATATGCACTCCTCTTGCAGTAAAGAACCAATCTTCCTTGACCTTCAACACCTTTGCTTCAATGGAAGCAAGGCGGTCCCCGAACAAGAACTCAGGCTTCAAGAAAGTTACATTATCAGAAGTGGCAGATTTCAAAATACCACGCTCCATCATCCGTTTAAGGAACCCGTGCTGTTGTTCCCGAATTTAAGTCATTCTTTCGGAAGGCTGATCCAGCATAATGGTAGCTTGGGCAGGGTTTACCACCTCTTTATTATAATCCACTCCCATTTGACAGAGGGCAGCGTCCAGAAGCACTTCATTCAAGAGTGGGACAGTCATCGACACTGGTGGTCAACAAAAGAAGGAAAAGATTCAGAGATGTTAGAAACAACAAGAAAATCTGAGCCACGTTCTCATCAAAAGTGCATAAAGCTCAGGCGCATCTGAAAAGAACTTCGGCGCATCATCAGGGTCTAAACCCATGCGCGTCAGCAGCGGAGCTTCGGCGCATCATCAGGGTCTAAACCCATGTGCATCAGCAGTGGAGCTTTGGCGCATCATAAGGGTCTAAACCCATACGCGTCAGCAGTGGAGCTTCGACGCATCATCAGGGTTTAAACCCATGTGCGTCGGCAGTGGAGCTTCGGTACATCATCAGGGTTTAAACCCATGCGTGTCGACGAAAAAAAAAACCTCAGCACATCCTCAGGACTCAGGGTCCATGCGCGTCGGCGTATGCGAGTTCTAAAAATGATGGTAAAGAATGGTGAAACCTACCAATCACCACCGACCGAACGTCGACGGGCGGCCGGGGGACATCACCTACTGCAGCCTCTACAGGCTCTTTCCCTTTGCCTCGTCCTCGGCAAGCACCGCCATGAGGGGTTTTGGAAGCCATTTCTTGAAAGGAGGAAGTTAGGATTTTTCAAAAGAAGAACTCTAAAAAGAAAGAAAGCAAAGAGAGGAAGAATTCTCTTTCTCCATCTCACACCTATTTATAGGCCCAGTCGTACGCGTGAACCCATGAAGTATGACCTCAGCCGCCGCTTCGGGTCCTGTGAGGAGATAACTGCAAATAAATCCAAAAAGATCATCATTAATCTTCTTGGTTATCGAAGCGTCATCATTTGTATTTATTGGGAGGAGCATACGTCCCATCACTGATGCGTGGAGTAATCATACGCCCGAACAGTCATGCACCCCGTAGAAGACGCCACCATGCTTCTTATTCAATGTATTCCAAAACTTGACAAAAAAAGTTTTGAAAACTTTGAAGGGGGACTTGTAGAAGTATGGAATTTCAGGACCGAAAATCCTATGCGCCTAATATCATATGCGCCAGGGAGCTCAGACAAAGTACTTGGCACAGCAAAGCATAGACATTAAAATAAGACTTTTATTTTCATATAAAAGTTTGTTGTACGTCTTAAAAAGAGCTGTACAAAGGAAATTTTCTACAAAGAAAAGACCCTAAGTCTACAGCCAGGCGTAGCAACCACCATGGGCTCTCAAGCAGGCGTATCTCGCCATGCGCTCCCTAGTCAGGCGCATCCTTTCAGCAGCTCAGTTATGTGCATACTCAGTTATGTGCATCCCTTCAGCAGCTCAGTTATGTACATCCTCAGTTATGTGCATCCCTTCAGCAGCTCAGTTATGTGCCACCCTTCAGTGTCTCAGTCAGGCGCATCATGAAGTATCAGCATATGCGCCATCAAATGCTTCGACCATAGAAGCATTGAAAAAAACGAGGGTGGCAATCAACCCTCTAGCTGGAGGAAGAGATCCCCAAACCAAGGAAGAGGAGAGCACCGTAACCAACCTGCGGCTAAAGGAGCAGATTTTAACCCAACCAGAATAGGCAGCACCCACTCTAGCAGGAGGAGGAGCTCTCCCAAAGCCCAAGGAAGATGATCGGGGTACCGCAATTCCGATCTACGGCTCTTCCAGCATAACGTAGACGAGGCTCGAGCATCCCGATCTTTGGATGCAACAGGCACCTTTCGCCTGCCTCAGAAGCCCTCGACTCTGACTTTTCGATGTAACTGTCACCTTCAAGTGCATCAATGAAGACCATGCGTCGCATCTTCACCCTCGGGAGCATCTCATCAACAGAATGGGCTCGAATAAACAAGTTTATTTCGGGAGGACGTGAGAGAACGAGAAGCAAACCCACTCCATGCCACTATTTATAGGCCGGGCAAATCAAATCCATGTGCCAAGTGACTGGCTCTCCGAATCCCGTGTAATGAATTTGCATTAATGGTGATAAACCTGACGCTTCGAATTCATCCGAGTCAAGAACGACTATTTAAAGCACTCGAAGAACGTAACAGTCGGGCCCAAAAAGTCATGTCATACAAAGCGGATGTGCCGGCCAGACCGCGCATTGTACTGACACGCCCAGCTCCCATCAGCCTCATAAGGATGCGCCCCCATGCGTCCCCATGCACCTAGTAGAACGTCGATCGATGCGCCCACTCAACAATCTATCACCTGTCAAAGAATATTAATTGCTGAAGTCTGATAGAGTTGGCAGCACGTCCCCCGAGGACTGAACAGTTGACAGCTTTTTCAAAAAATGAAGCATCGCCAACGTCAGCACCATTATTACTCCCCTCCGGCGGTTACAAGCCACGTGGCCGCCCAACCATTTTGCATGTGCCTTCGCAACCATGCGCCTAAATCTCTGCATGCGCCTCAAAAGCCGTGTGCCTCAGACTTTTTTCTGATCCCTAAAGACAGAAGTAAAGTCACCACTGAAGCCCCGCATGCGCCTCAAAAGCCATGCGCCCTGACTGGTTCATGACTCCTAAAGGTTATGAGCCAAAGCCTCCTCATGCGCCCAATCCCAGGCGTATCCTATCAGATCAATCCCGACCAAATCCGAGATCTTCGAGCCATGGACCTACGACATGCGTCCTTTGACTTGATTCAGCCAATGAAGGGGTGCTAATCACCCAAGATCTCAGCAACTGAAAGATCTTCTCCGTTGCTACGTGTCAGCTCTGCCGCAGCCCACAACAGCACAAAAAAAGTTCAACTCCTCAATCAGGGCACATCACCCATGCGCCTCCATCAGCAAACACCACGTGGCGTCCCCACGTACAGGTGCATCCTACATGCACGCATGAGCAGCCAGCCTGTAAAGCTATAAATAGAGGGATCATCTCCTTCCAACACATACACACAGACAGAGACGTCGTGCAATCATCAGCAACATATAGAGAGAGGCATATACAGACACTCAACATCTTCTTCCTTTCCGCAAGCTCCTGTACCTAGAGCAACCCAGATCTTCAAAGAATTGAGAACCATCGTCAGATCGTCTACGGAGTCAACACATTACCACTCGCTCCAACGGCACAAGGGACCCAGATAAACAAAAGTGTACTCCTAGGACTACATCTAAGTCCTACATTGTAATACTGTTCTGTTTGTATTAAAATTAAATCAAAAGATTTTAATGGCAAACAGAGGGTGTTGTCTGGATCTTTTTTACATCAGAGAGTCCACTTGGGACAAGGATGTTGACTTATACTTGCATCAGAGAGTCCACTCGGGACGAGGATATTGACTTATACTTGCACCAGAGAGTCCACACTCGGGACGAGGGTGCCTTGCCTTGAACTAACCAGAGGGTCCACAATCGGGACGAGGGTTAATGATTAGAACTAACCAGAGAGTCCACACTCGGGACGAGGGTTAGTGATTAGTTCAAACCTGCGAGTCCACTCGGGACGAGGGTTTGGTTCTTCCATTGATCTCGTGTTCATTGTTCACTCGGCAGTTCATTTATACATAGTTGTTCTAGGGTTCGTGTTCGTGTTCATGTCCATATTCGTAGTCATTTGTCGTGTTCCTATTTTTCTTGTTTATTTTCTTACGCATGATAAAACCACTAGATATGCATGTTTTTATGTATCTTGTTATGTCCTCTGAGGACCTGATAATCTCTTCAGGTTAGTGATTGCGTGGAGTTAGTTAGCAGTTCTGGATGGCAGATGATTATGACACTTGTGGGTTTCAGACGATTACAATATTGCTTGTGAGATTCAGGTATTTGTCAGTGATATTATGTTGTTATTCTCTCGTGCTTTTCTTTCAGTATCATGCGATATTCTATTTATTGATTCCGTTTATAGACTCTTGTTATATTCCTTGGAGTCTTATCGGACATTTATGCTAGTGGGCTGCATATCATGACCCATAGTGTTCATTCATGTTTTGCACACTTATTGTGGATTTGAGATATAGATTAAATTGCTATGATTTGGCAGTATACCCTAGCCTTAACAGCGTTTACGTATTCGAGTCGGGCTGGAGTCCGCTTGATGCGTAGCTGGCTTGCTCACGAGCTCGCGTCCGAAATGCGAGAGCGGGTCGTGACAAGTTTTTTTTGGTGGCCCATGCAGGTCAGAGCATATCGTATCGATTACGTAACTGTACTGATACGAGCCTGCAAATATGACTAAACATTAGAAATCTCAATCCACTCTGCCTTGAAATTTCTCTTAGAAATTTCTCTACCGCCTTTGAAACCTCGTATTCGTTCTCGATTATTCTCCCTTGCCCTCCCGTACTATTGATTCTCATTCCTTCCTATTTCGGGGTGACGAAGGATCGTACTGTCTAGAATTCATCAGAGATTCCTAAGTTATTGTATAATATTGCTTGACTATTGAATATTTGGTTATTTATAGATATGAGGGATTATAGATGTCATACGTCCTAGATATCTGTTGGTAGAATCGTTAGCAACTAGTTAGAAGTTTATAAGATTTTAGTGACCGTGTTTTGAAGAGTATTGTGACCAAAGGTGGGTAGAAGTCCTCAAGTATTCGGAGTTATAAAATGACTAGAGAAGGTCATAAAATATTTTTGAGAAATTAAATTAGAGGATATTAAGGTAATAGTAGACTTTGATTTTTAAGGAATATTTATGAATTAGAATTTTGAGGACGAAATTATTTTTTAGGTGGGTAGATTTGTAACTCCTCTTCCCGAAATTTTATGATATATTTTTTTATTAATTTTCATGAATTACTATAAGGTCATTTAGGACTATTTCGAGATAAGTTATTTTTATTTAGGTTTTAGGAGGTTAGAAATATTTCCTAGAATATTTTAGAATTTTTTTGGATTTTTTTAGAATTTTTGGGAATTTTTATATAATTAAAAGCTATAGAAATTATATTTTATAGGCTTTAGGAATTTACTGTGAGGTAACATGATGATATTTTGTGTTAAAAATTTTTATTTATATTCTAGACACTTAGAAATATTTTCTAGAATTTTCTAGAATTTTTTTGGATTTTTCGGCAATTTATTTTGCTTTATTTGGACTTAAAATAATTTTTAAATGATTTTCTGAATTAAAATAATTAATTACCCAGAAATTCAACCCGGGGGGGGGGGGGGGGGGGGGGCCACCTGTCGGCGGCCAGGCTGAACCGCCTCTCTCTCCTATATATATTATTATATTCGAAACCCTAATTAAATTTCAGCCGCCTTTTTGAGAGAGAGTTCTAGTAGAGATCTTGACTTCCCGAGACGATTGCAGTCAACTTCGACGTGATTTTAGCATGCCATTTTTTTATTGGATTCGTCTCGAGGTAAACTTTCTGAATATATAATTTATTTTTGTATATATTATTCCTAAATTTTTGGAAAATTCGTAGAGTGTCAGTTGTCCGAAACTTGACACGTTTTGGTATTTTCGAGATTTCGGGAGAACCAAAAATTGAAATCATGAACCGTTTGAAGTTTCTGAAAGGTAACACAGAGATCTACGACATATATTTTTTTCTAGAAATTAAATCATTCATCTAGTATTTTAGTTATTCTGTTGAACTCAGAATTGATCGATTGATCGTCGTTTTGGTCACGATTAGACATAACGGCGATATCTTTTGACCAAAGCGTGATTTTGTGGCACGGTTGATTCCAGCACACTTTTGGCACTGAAATCTACCAAGGTGAACTTTCAAAATCTAGAGATCACAGCGTTTGACTAGATAGTCAACGGTACGTCTTGATTTGCGTGCCATGGTTTCCAAAATTGGAAAATACGACTTTGATGACCAAACTTGCATGTTTAGATTATATTCAGATTATTATTAGGTTAAATTAGGTTTTTAAGTGAATTATTCTAAAATTAATTATTATTAGATTAGTAACCCAACTAGCCACTATTCCATGAATTTAGAAATAGAACATTAGAATTGATTTATAGTTTTCGTGTACGGTTTCATGGTACGATATGTGTTATAGGTTGACAGCTCGTAGATCGACATCCTCTCATTCTCGACTTGTGACTACGGTTTATGCAAGGACCACAGGCAAGTATACCTTGCCTTCCTCTACAGTTTTATTTATATGCATTGTATTTTATTTCCCAATTTTGATTATTATGGACATGTGCTTTCCGTATTATATTTGGTCGAGCTGTTTTTATTGCATATAGCCGTGTTCATATTTGGTCTTGTGGTTCATACTTAGAGTTTCTCACCAGTACCTTACTTGAGTCGTGTCATAGAACAAATGAGTGTAGTGAATTGCTAAATCCTTGACTATCGCTTTACCCAACCAGAGAGTCCACACTCGGGACGAGGGTTGATCCGTTGCACCAGAGAATCCACACTCGGGACGAGGTTGTTTCCTTGGCACCTGAGGGTCCACTCGGGACGAGGGTGTTGTCTGGATCTTTTTACATCAGAGAGTCCACTCGGGAGGAGGATGCTGACTTATACTTGCATCAGAGAGTCCACTCGGGACGAGGATGTTGACTTATACTTGCACCAGAGAGTCCACACTCGGGACGAGGGTGCTTTGCCGTGAATTAACCAGAGAGTCCACACTTGGGACGAGGGTTAGTGATTAGAACTAACCAGAGAGTCCACACTCAGGACGAGGGTTAGTGATTAGTTCAAACCTGCGAGTCCACTCGGGATAAGGGTTTGGTTCTTCCATTGATCTCGTGTTCATTGTTCACACGCAAGTTCATTTATACGTAGTTGTTCTAGCATTCGTGTTCGTGTTCGTGTTCGTAGTCATTTGTCGTGTTCCTGTTTTTCTTGTTTATTTTCTTGCGCATGATAAAATCGCTAGATATGCATGTTTTTATCACTACAACAAAAAGACCTATTAATGACGTTTGATAAGTGGATTTCATGACGGCTGATAAAAAAGCGTTATAAAAGTTCGAAATACCTTTTTTCTATGACGGTTTGGGCTAATTTTGGACTTTTCATAACGTTTATAAAATAAAACGTTATTAATATTTTAGAGCGGTGGCAAACTTGTAATATTTTTTAAGTTTATTTTTTGACAAAATCCCGCGCTTCAACAAAATTTTTTCTCTCCCCCTCGTTCTGGTCTTCTCCTTCTCCGATCCTTTCTTCTCCCTGCTCTCCCCCAACTCCAAAATCCCATAGATCCAAAACCCTAACTCTAGTTTAGCAACACCCTCCTCTCCTCCTTTTCTTCTCCTTCCTTTCCCCCAACTCTAAAACCCTAACCCTAGATACAAAAACCTAAACCTAGTTAGAAAGGGAGGAGGAGATGGGGAGGGAGCTGGCGGCACGGGCGGGCCGACGGCTCTGGCACGGCCTCTCTGACGCCGACGTCGCGTTAGGTGAAAAAAGAGAGTAGGACAGCCGATTATGGTCTCTCCGCTCTTCTTTTCTCTTTTCGATCGGGCGTTAGCGAATTCGCGGTGGTCGCCGAACTCGGCGGCGCACGGAGGACCGACGGACCAATACATCTCGTACGTCTCCCGGCACCGCGCCTCGTCCTCCGGCATCAGGAAGTAGAGCCTGCCGCTGTCCAGCACGGCCGACCCCCACATCACCGTGCGGGCGGAGTCGCACCGCACCACCCGGTAGCCCTGGTGCGACGCCGTGACCTCCTTGGCCCGGATCCCCTTTTTGAACCGCACCAGGCTGTCGTCTGCCCTCATCACAAGGACTCTGTCCCCTGCATGTTGCTCAACCGTGCAAGGACACGGACACGGTAAGGAGTTGCCCATTTCTTACAAACCTCTCTGTTCGTTGCTCGACCAAGTACTCCTGTCTCTCCTTATTATGCATATAGGAACAGATGATGATTCCAAGTATTGACATTTGTTGGATGGAGACGAACATTGTTGTTCATTCTCTTTTGGCCCATTGTATAAATTCTCTATATGTTGTCCAAATTTTTGGAATTTTCATCATACAACAAAACAAAAGTTTAACAAATTTAAGCTATTGAAGAGTAAATTAAATATAGTTTTAATCATTTTGTATTGAACAAGAAAAGAGAAAGCTTAATCAGTATTCAAATCCTAAACTGGGGCACAGTCAAGTGTGGATTGATTCTTAGATTTCTTGTTAGAGCATCATTACGGAGGCCCATACCAATTTCTACATTCTAGATTTAGAATATAGGAACTCATTTTATAGAATAGTAAGACCCATACTATTTTTCTATTTCTAAATTTTCAGGTCTAACCCAACCAGATGAACTATAAGTTGTACATGAGAATTTCTAGATTCAGAATATAGAAAATTATTTTGTAGAATAGTAAGTCCCAATTTGGAGTCCAATTCTATATTTATATTTTTTTTCACATCAATTTTTTTTGTGTTGTCACTGGTATGCCACTGAAATTTTTTGTGTGTTGTCCTGGTAGATTATTTTCCTTGCCTTTATTGACATACTGAACTAGTGTTTCGTTTATGCAGAATTTTTCTTTGACTAGTTATGATGAGTCATTCCACATAATGAATCTAGCAAGATCTACTATTCTCGACAAAATTCTGTGAGATCATCTTACAAGTGTCGAGTTTTGTTCATCTTTAATTCCTATTGTTGTTAGAGAACTAGTTTGTCTTGTACATACATCTTTTTTCCCCTCTGTGATTGATTATTGTTCTCATCACTTGTATTCACTTGCAAAGAAACCATATATATAGACTCAAATTTTTTCTTTTCATCAAGTGGATTTTTGTTCATGACTCTCCTATTTCTGCTAGATTTCAAATGGCATTTGATTCAATTGTATGAACTGTAGGATTGGACTGACTAGCTGCTTTTTTGATTCTCTAATACCATTTACCAGACTAATTAACTTCTTGCTTTTTGCCGATCATTCTTCAGTTCAAGTTCTAATGTTATTTTGTATTTTCTCTCTTTGTAGTCAAGCAAAAGTTTCCATTAAGGATTATGAAGTGCAAAATTTGAAGCTTAGAGTTGCATCAAGAAATCTTTGTCAGGATGGTCCCCTGAATGAAACTTTAGTAATTGGTGTTTTTCTTTCCTCTGCAGACTCTCTCTTCAAGCAGGTAATATTTTGGTAGTTTAAGGATGTATAAGCCTATATTGGTGTGTTTTTCTTTCCTCTGCAGACTCTCTCTTCAAGCAGGTAATATTTTGGTAGTTCAAAATTACTTTTCAGGGGAATTAGAATTAAGGAGAGGAGAGGAGAGGAGATGAGAGAAAAAAAAAGAAAAGGAAAAAGGAAAAGAAGAAGAACAAGATTTTTTTTGGCAATGATGATTTGGCTGCTCCTTCAGATGGCGAGGCAGCTCCATTGCAGCCATTTGTTGGAAGAAGGGATGATGAGAGTGGGGGTCCACCTCTAATTGTGAGTGAGTAATCATGGACTGAAGCTAAATCTAAGCCTCTTTTCGCTAATTTATGTACCTCTTGGAGCTATTTATGTTATCATTTTCTCTGCTTATGTTATCATTTTGTTACTTTTTTGAACAAAATAAAGCAGAAACAGGTAAGTGAGTGCTTGAATTTATGTTACTTCTCAAGATATTACTGATGTACTTTTCTCAGTAGGTCTTATGTGTCATTTATACCTGGTTCTAACTTGATAACATCTAAATTGTGGATATAGGTGGGGTGAGGATTTGGAACACGAGACCTCCATTTGGTTGGCATTTTAATATCATTCTATTTTTAGCAATTCTCCATTTGCGCCAAGTGCAGTCGGTCTAATAAGTGATGCTTTCTTAATTATGCATTTTCGATTTTGATTTCTAATATATAAATTTCATGTTAACTTTTTTTAATTTATTGGCTTGGTAAAATCCAGGTTGATTGTTAGGCTCACATTTCAGCATTGATTACTAAAGTGCTAAGCTGACATTTCCAATTTTTTGCAAAAAGGGCACAACGTGATGCTGAGGTGCATGCAGGCGCTGGTGAGGGTTCAGGCGAGGGTAAGGGATCAGAGGATGAGGCTCTCCCACGACTGCGCCGACTGCAGCAACACCAAGTCGTCGCTCAGCTACGACACTACTTCTCTTTGGGACTCCCGATATCTTCAAGAGATGGCAGAGAGAAGATCCATGGTCAGAATCTACTTAAGTAAATATTTCTAATAATTTGGTTAGCAAAAGACAGATTTATTCCTATTTTTTGGTACATTCTGTATTTGGATATTCAATGTAATAAAGATGTTGATATGTACTCTATTTTGAGAAATGTAATAAAGATGGTGATATATAATGTTAAGTTTTTGGAATATAATATATACTGTGCAGTATAGAGCATTATAAATGTGCTAATTTGAATAGTATAAAGTGTTATAAATGTGCTGCATTGAGCCTATACATATTATCTATTCATGACGTTTTAAAATTGTTCTGAATTGTGCACTATATATTAACTATTCAAAACGCTTTTATAGAAACTATTCATGACGGTTATTTTATGACGCTTTTAAAAAACATTTATAACACCCGTTTTGATAACGGTTGCTGTGGAAAAAAAAGCGTCATGGTTCGTCATTAATGACGCTTTTTAGCCGTCATTAAAAGGGTTTTTTGTTGTAGTGTATGTATCTTGCTATGTCCTCTGAGGACCTGATGATCTCTTCAGGTTAGTGACTGCGTGGAGTTAGTTAGCAGTTTTGGATGGCGGAAGATTATGACACTTGTTGGTTTCAGACGATTACAATATTGCTTGTGAGATTCAGGTATCTGTCAGTGATATTACGTTGTTATCCTCTCGTACATTCCTTTCAGTATCATGCGATATTCTATTTATTGATTCAGTTTATAGACTCTTATTATATTCCTTGGAGTCTTACCGGACATTTATGCTAGTGGGCTGCAGACCACGACCCATAGTGTTCATTCATGTTTTGCACACTTATTATGGATTTGAGATATAGATTAAA
This sequence comes from Iris pallida, assembly GCA_029216955.1. Lineage (NCBI taxonomy): Eukaryota > Viridiplantae > Streptophyta > Magnoliopsida > Asparagales > Iridaceae > Iris > Iris pallida. Next base: position 2,685,672 of record JANAVB010006993.1, on the reverse strand, counting down.
TTGCCATGATTTGGCAGTATACCCTAGCCTTGACAGCGTTTACGTATTCGAGTCGGGCTGGAGTCCGCTTGATGCGTAGCTGGCTTGCTCACGAGATCGCATCCAAAATGCGGGAGCGGGTCGTGACACAGTGTTATCAACTTCATCAAATATCATGTAATATATAGATTTGGCATACCTCATCGGATCATCCATGATAATGGACCATAATTCGTCAGTCAAATGTTTACTCGGTTCTGTGATGACAACCGAATCAATAATGTTGCTTCTATGGCCTATAATCCTCCAGCTAATGGGTTAGCTGAAGCATTCAACAAGACTATCATCAAACTCCTCAAAAAGTTTGTCTCTACTAACAAACGTAATTGGAGTGAGAAGCTTGGAGAATGTCTATGGGCTTATCGCACTACGGTCCGTAATCCCACAGGTTGTACACCTTTTTCTCTGGTATATGGATGCGAGGCTGTCTTACCGCTGGAAATTCAAATTCCATCCTTGAGAATTGCCATTGCTAATAAACTTACCACAGAAAATAATGATCGTCTCCGGCTACAAGAATTGGAGGCGCTCGATAAAAAAAGGCTACTAGCTCAACAACATATCGAACTTTATCAGGCCCGTATCTTAAAAGCTTTCAATCGCAAAGTCAAAGTACAAACATTTCAGGAAAGCGAGCTAGTTCTTACGGTCAGACATCCTATGACTATGACCTACATGAGCAAAGGCAAATTTGAGGCAAAATGGGAAGGTCCGTATGTGGTAAACAAAGTTTTCTCAAATGAAGCCTACCAATTAACAGATATGGACGGCAGAATTGCTATGCTGTCTATCAATGACAAATTTCTCAAGAAATATTATGTATAAAAGCAAAATGTCTTTTATTTAAAAGCAAAAAGAATTACATAATATTAAGGATAGGGACGAGGACTCGATCCTTCATGATTAAATACATGATTTGCTAGCATTCAAACAACTCATTATCTGAACACACCAACAATTCACAGACAACTATCCTCACAGCTTCTTCTTCGGCAGTTTTCCCAGGATCTATCAACTTGGTAATCAGGTCCTGCTCTGGTACAGAAACAGTCGAGCCTTCACCCACTTCTTTCTGAGGAGGCACCGGAGGCTCAGCAGGAGGCGTCTCAGTCGTATTTTTGATCTTCGGAGTGAGCAGATCTTCGGAAGACATTCTGTACAGAGAGAAAAGAAGTTGATAATATCTACACAAGTTTTGTTCTATTTATAGACAAAACGACTAGATAATCGGCTTCGAGAACCGATACGACTTTTTCTCTTCAAAAGAAGTCCAACTGTTCATTTCTCCCTATAAGAGTCTGATTGTTCATTTATTCTCATCCTCGAGAATCGAGATGACTGTTCATTCATTCAGTTTCTCCTCTTCAAAAACCGAGGTGATTGTTCATTCATTTACTTTCTCTCCACTAAGAAATCTAACTGTTCATTTATTCATTCATCAGTCTTGGCATTTATTGTCTTTTATTTACTTTCTCGTAAATAAAACCATAAAAGATAAATTCTCACATCTAAAAATAGAAAAAAGGATTCACGTCCTCCACACCTCTGAATTCCAATTATCTATATCAGCAACTTGTCACGTCCCTATCTCCTCTGACAAAGTTGTCTATTGAAATAACAATATTTCAAATAGTATATTCTGCCACGTCCACATTACCTCTGAACAGATATAATAAATTTTATTATTTTTTAATTAAGAAATATATCATGTCCAATACCTCTGAATATATTTTCTATTCTATTACTTATATCTATAACAAGATATATAACAAGTAATGGAACCACAGAAAAAATTTCTCATTTCATTTCTATTCAAAAAAAGATACATCATAATGAAAAAGACAACAAGTTTTGATCATTCTACTCTGAAGAGTAAATGATAAGTTCTGTAATCCCCTTCTTCAAAGCTTGGACGCTTTCATCACAAGAATCTAGCACCCATTGCCTGGCTTCAACCCTTCCTGACTCGGGATCGAATGGGTGCAGAGCAGCTGTTTGACGGGCCAGTTCTTCATTTTATAGCTGGTCAAATTCATCCTTCTGGTGCTTCAAAACATCTAATTGGTTAACAGCAGCTTGATATAGCTGAGTTTCTTGTTCTATACCCTGCTTAATGGCTTTAAGCTCTTCCTGAAGCCGGGCAATTTCAGTCTCCAGATCAGAAGCTTTCTTTTCTTCATCTGCAGCCTTAGCCTTATGACTTTCAGCAGTAGAAGCTGCTTCAGCAATCTGGATGTCTAGTTCACAAGATTGTTTGGTGAAAGCCAGTAAAAATGCTTCAAAATTGGCTTTACTAGTCTCTGCCTCTTGAGCCATATCTTCATATTATGCGTTTACTAGCTGCTCAACGTCTCTTCTTTTAAGATCTTTATAAGCTTTAATTGATCCCTCTAGCTCATCCAAAATGGTTCCAAGAAGGTGGCATGAGCCTCATCTCCTTGACTGCGGATGCCTCGAATAAAAATGAGAAGGGAGTTCTGATTGTCTGGAACATCCTCTCCCCATTACTCGATGGACTAAAGGCTCCAGAGATGTAAAGAAGACTTTAGTGAAGGAGGCCACCACAAAATTATTAGTTGCTACGGCACCTGGGGTGGCTACTACTTCTGCCAGAGTCTTTACAACTTTAACAGGAGGAGGCATTTCGTCTTGAGCACTGATGTGGGAAGTGCTCCCCTCTCCTGCTATAGTTTCGGAAGGTCCTTCTGCAATTTATATGTGTCATTTGTTTGAAGAATATACAGTATTGAATGAGCTATGATAAATAGATCATGTTTAGAAATTTACCTGGGCCAGGCATTGTATGCGGAGTTTCAAGAGGTCTGGAAGCTTCCATCTAAAGTTTCGACATTGTGTTTGCAGACATCGTGGCTTGACTACTTCCAGCACCTGATTCAGTCTGTAGTGGCAGAGTGATTGGAGTTTGATCTGTTAATTCTACTACCACTCCAGAGGCCTCGGGTTTTTCAGAGATTCTGGGTTCATCATTTTTGGGACTAGCATGCCCTTCATCGACCACCAGATTTTCTTCATCCTCACGAGTTGATTGGCTTTCATTAGCCGGTAGTTCTTAAGGTGATGGCACATCCACTAAAATTTGTTCCTCTTTAGTAGTGTTATTTCAGTCATCACTAAAAGAGTCATCACCGTAATCACAATCGGCTAAGGCATCAATCATCTCTCGATCCTCCTCAGAGTGAATAGGATCTTTAGCCTTCAGAGAATCCTGCGGAAGCAAATCCTTCTCTGGAAAGATGGCTTCTGGAGTGATGGGAGTTGGGGAAGGAATCGTTATCCCCGACGCAGCAAGTACATTGGCGGGAATACGTACCACCAAAGTATCTGATCTGGAAGCCTCTTCAGTAGTGGCAGAAGGCTGGACATCTACTGAAGTAGCCACTGTAAATAAAGAAATCAATTAAATATACACTTTTGAGAGAAAAATATATTGATATATATATATATCAAAATTATTATATTACCTTCCTGAGGCGGCAAATCTTGTCCCAGATAGCTGGTGGATTTCGTCGACAGGGAAGGGATAGGAGATAACAATTTTCTCCTGACCTCTCTGTGAGGTGATGTAACCGGTTCTTCAGCAGCTCCGGTAGGATCATCCTCCAGATTAATCAAGGTGGTAGATGTTCCTCCTTCTGTAACCCTTTCTTGTTTCTGAATTGAAGAAGGAGTGGCTTCCTTCTCTCCGGGGGAATTACTGAGGAGCATCTGTTTAGATTGGGAACGAGTTGTTCTCGTAGTCGTTGGTTCATTTATGACCAATGATGTCCTTTTCCTCTTCTCCGGAGCCTTTGGTGAAGCAGGTCTACTATCTAATTGAGGAAGGGTTGTCGTCTCCTTAGCTTTTCTTTTTCTCAACCCCTTTGCATGGGATTTCTCTTTCCGTACTTTTAAAGATACGTCCAGAGGATCTTGTACTTTATTTGGATAGTTCTTTAAAATGGAAGCTTCCAGTGGTGGATCTGCAGGATCTTTGTCCTCTGCATTCCGAAAAGATTGTGCAATATGCTCTCCCAATTTTGATCTCTTCTCACTTGCAAAGCTATGTGCGAGATGGAAGCTTTCCGTAAAAATATTGGCTGAAGCATAGAAATTTGCGTATATATATAACATACGCGGGCCTTGCTGAAGATTGAAAGGCACAGAAAATATTGCTTTCGTACCCCGGGCATTGTAATATCTCCAAGCCCTAGTTCCATCTATCAGAAAGCCTTTGGCCTGCAGACAAGTGGTGGAGTTACCCACATGAAGTTGATCATAGCCAAACTGCCATGTAAATCGACTTGGTAGATACGGCTTCAAATAGCAGTCTTCCTCAAAATGGTAGACCAAGTGAGATGGACGGATCATCTGCAGCCACGAAAAAATGGGTGGACTTAAGCGGAGTGATTCTGTATTCAGATCCATCAATTATAGGGGAATAGTCTCATATCTGTGAGGAGGTGGGACACAATGAAAGCTCCATCCCGATCTGCAATTCAATGCAAATCCGCATTCCGAAACGGCAGTATAATTCCAACGAGCGCTGGAGTAACGTCTGATGAAATCTCCACTGACACTTCCCATATCGGGATTCATCAAACATGGATGGTGAAGTAATAGCCATCCAAATAAATAGGTGTAAGGCATCTCAGTGCGAGGAAAATCTTGCCTCGCCGCCTTGTCATGAAGCATAGTCTGCACAAAAGAACGCAATCCTGCGTTCAAATGGTAGGTCATTGCCGATAAGAGATCCATCTTATATCCAAAAATAAGACGTACTGCAGCAAACAAAATGCCTCGATAGAATCTGTCGACTATACTGGTTCCTAGAACTATGAAGCGCCACAGCCATAAAGAGAGAAAACCCACTAGCTAGGCCTCTTTAGACATGGGTCTGTAACCCTGTCTGAGATAACTCTGGATGGTGTCACCAGCCTTAAACGGGTGCAAGTCTTCATACAGTTTGATATCTCCATGCTTATGTTTCTCCATCAAATACTGCATATCACTTTGATTGAAGGGTTCGAAGAAACGAGGAGCACAGGCTTGACTCCAAGTGGCTTGTCCTCCCATGTATGACCCAGGAAGAGGTACGACATCCATTTGGTGGTATAACAAGTACCTGCAGTAGCACTTTTGTAGAAGAGAGAGCAGAACTTGAAGTGACACAGCAGTACTTGGAAGACGGCGATCATCTGAGGATTTTTTTCTGCTATAGCATCAAACTCTTCATTTGTGGGCACATACTCTTCGTATGGATTATCGCCCATCGGAAGATGAGAGAGATATTTTATCTCATGGAGTGCAAAACCTATTTCTTCATGAGGGGTCATGAAAGTTCCAGTACTTTCGTTATATCTTTCTACTAAAGCCATAAACATATGAGCGTTCTGGCGAATGCTGTAGACTGTAGTCCAGATAGCATTATAAAGGTCTAGATCGAGGAGTCTGTCCTTGAACTGATCCAAAATCCAGATAGTTAAGTTGCTCTAACACTTCATATCTGGGTTAACCAGACCTGTCATATGCATGCTGTAATCTGGAATCTTCCTTCAGCCTTTCCGAATGCATTTACAAATATAGGTACTCTGACTGGAAGGAGCAGAGAGGAATCCTCTGGAGGAATGCAGCCTGGTCTCAAGCCTCTCAAATGAGAGCTTTATTTCTCATAAGTACTATAAAAGATGTCCTTATGCCGCGGACCCATTTTATAACAAATTCTTCCAACTCTTGCTTGTTGGATTGGAGTCAGATCCCATGACATTCTTCGGGGATAGCTCGTAAATTCATATTGAGATAAAGCCATAGACCTCGATATTTCTGTGAGGTATATGATTTTATCTCCACATTTATATACTCTTTCCTCTTTTCTTGTCTTGGGCCGGGAAGTTTTCTTGATGGCATCCCCAAATAAGAAGGCAGGTTTCTTGTGGACCACACTATCAAGACTTTCCAGAGGTTCCCCGTTCATTAAACTCAGCAGGGTATTGTTCTCTTGGTCCTCGAGAATGGTCTTTCATGCTTCTGGGCCTTCATACTGAGGAAATATGACATGAGATAAATTATTTTTATATTCTGGGATATTAAATGCAGAAGCAAATCTCTCAGCAATAGGTTCTTCCCTGAGATCAACTATAAAGAAATACATGAACAAAAGTTAGAAACAACAAGAGTGTGCAACTTTATGATGAACAATAATTAGGTTGTGCAACATCCTGGGTTGTGCAAACAATTAGGTTGTACAACATTCTGGGTTGCGCAATAATCAAGTTGCACAACGTCCTGGGTTGCACGACATTCTGAGTTGTGCAACAAACTGGGTTGCACGACATACTGTGTTATGCGAAACTTAAGTTGTGCAACATCTCAGGTTGCGCTATATACTAGATTGCACCATAATTTAGTTACACAATATTCTTGATTGCACAAACAACTGAGTTGTGCAACAGCATGCGTAACATGGTTCGTAAGAACGAACAGTGCTCAAATAAAGCAACCATATCCTAAGAAGGGGCGGCGCAGAGTTTGTGATGCGGCAAACACTCTAAGAAGAGGGGCGCAAGTCAACTAAAGATCCAGTCAGCATCCATAGATCAAAATTGTTCGTTCTCGGTCACCATCAAGAGCTGGGTAATTAGCCGTCTCTCGTCGTGAAGAGGGCGACACATACTGTAGCGCACGGGTCGTCGGAGCACGGGTCGAAGGTTCGACGATGCTCTTTACTTTGTCGACGGTGGTCTTCCTTGGGGTCATTACGTCGAGGAGATAGTCGGAGAGAAGATTGCAAGAGCTCAAAGAATTCTCTCAGAAGATTAAAGAGAAAGTAAAGAGTTACAGTCGGTTAAACAGGGGTTATTTATAGACTAAAGACATAATCCTAATAGTCACCCTTAGTTGTGCATAAAAATCGTAACAGATCGCAACAGACTGCGCGAGATTGGCGCAACTTGACTCAGTAATTGCCACGATTCAAAGTTTTGTGATATTTTAAAATTTGAAAACTTTGAAGGGGATCTTGTAGAGCCTAAAAATCAAGTTGCGCCATATTTTTACTATTCAGCAATCAAGTTGCGCCCAAAAGATCGAGTTGCGCCACTATTGGAAAGTTCAGAGATTAAGTTGTGCCACTACTCACGTTGTGCCACGTATCAGAGTGCGCTTAATCATATTGCGCCAAAAGCCTACATGGCGCCTGACAATAATTGTCATCATTAACTGACAGTACTGACAACTGACAGCACGATAAATGAAGAAAATCTCTTCGAATCCCGTAAAGCGTGGTGCTCAAGACAATTTGCTGTCATTTGATGACAGCTGTTCCACGTACTCTGTATGTTGCGCTTAGGCGCAACTTGATCAAATTCTTCTCGTATATCCAATTGCTGCCACGTGTTTATGCACTGAGTTGCTCATAGGCGCAACCTAATCAAGCGCAGTTTGACTCGTTGACTGAAAGTTGCGCAACCTGACAAAGTTGAAGCAACTAACGTTCTAAAGCAGTATGACATGGCTCACATGCCACTAATCTCTCAAAATGTGTCTACTACTCTGTACATGACCATGCGCATCTCAATCATATGATACAACGCGTCTAAATACAATTAGTACACGTTCAATAACTGAATAGAAGTTGGTGCAACCCAAAGTGGCGCAGTTCAATCTCGCGCACATCAGAATAACTACTAAAAAAGTTATTTCTAGAACTCTATAAATAGAGTTTCCAATCATTACCAGAGGATGAGAGATCAAGAGTTCTTACAAAAGTGCTGCTGCATTCTCCAGAGGCTTTAGTCTTCAAGTTCACATAGTCCAAGGGATAAAGCGATCGTCTTCTGATCGGATTTCTAAAGTTGTACTTCCCCAGAATTCATTGTACTTTGTACGATTATTTTTAAGTTTGGAATAAACTTTTTTTGTTTTTGCAAACAGATTGTCTTTCTATTCTTGCGTTAGGATCAATTTTAAGACATAACTCTGGCCTATTTTGTGTCTCTAGACATCAGCGTACATTGCACCAATAACTTATTTGTAGTACCCCATCCTGCTCAGTCAATAGGAGGAATCGAAACGCCAACGGCGTTCAGACTTAGCCATGCAACGGCGACTCGAAGGCCCGCTCGGTCAAGGCGACTCCTCGAATCAGGTGGGTGGCTTCGATGAACTTGCCTCAGCTTGGCCTTCGCACTAATAAAATAAAAAATTTCATTGCACAAGTAGGCTTGATAATAAAAAAGACGAATCCACATAGCTAAGGGAATAATCCTAAGTCGAGTCCATTGAGTTAGAAAATGAACACGGTCCCATGGTCGGCTTAGAATCGTTGTACGATGGTTTTTGACACTCGGTCCATCGTACCGTGGCTTGGGAGAAGGTAAAGTTGGTCTTTGCCACAAAGTTGCGAGTTAGCCTAAGCCATAGGCGTCGCCCGCAGAAATGCTTGATAAAGCATGTACGGTCCCATCGTCCAACACTTGGCATAGCCTTTGCTCGCCCCACGAGCTAAGTTGCATCGTACGGCTTGTGGCATAAGTCTAGGCACCCAAATAACTTGGTTTTTTAAAGTCGAACGCATGCGCGACACGTTTTGGCGTTATGAGGCTTGACGCATAATTTACGGTTATCGAAATTACTTGGTTTTATAACCTTAAGGCCCGTCGTATAAAGTTTCTTAGACGATAATTTCACCCAGAACACCAATTGGCGTAAGGCACGATGTCACGGACTTAGTGTTTCTAAGGCACGGATCACGGTTGATTCATTTGAGTTTAGAAAAAGGGGCTTTCAAATAGTCATTCCTGAGTTGAATGAAATGATAGGGCAAGAAAGAAGAATGCTCGCGACCATGGGTCGTTGAGGCGGTCTCAGATGTGAGAAGTATCGAACATGGCCCTGAAAGAGATGGTAACACTGAAAGTAGAATGACTATGTGAGACGTCAGTTTGAGTCGAGTCTTGTATGGCCATTGGACAACTTGTCGACAAGGTAAATAGTTTTCCCGTAACGGCGACCCACAGGGTTCGGGACCGTTACGGCTGAGTATGGAAACAAAGGATAGCTGTGCTGAATCGATAGCACCTGGTTAGTCGGTGACTTCCAGCGAGGCTAGCTACATTGCGCTAAAAGGGCCCCGACTAACGCAAGCTATGACTCCAGGTATAGCTTATTATTCTAGTGACCTCATATAGATGAGTCGGCATGGGTGGCGATCCGCGTATATGCCTTTAGATTGATTCGAGTATTATGTGCAGTGTATCAAGAGTTGGGAAGAATACGTACACGATAAAGACAATGTTTTGGGGCCTAAGATTTGGCTGCAACGTAGACACCGTGCTTTGGCATGAGATGTGGTGTCGAGTCTTAATTTGTTGGTATAGTGTTGCACAAGTTTGTAATTGAGTCATTTCGAGCTTAAGTCAGAAAATCGTCGTAAGGCAAAGTTGGTTGAGTGGCACTAGTTCACAAGTCTTGTTGAGTCAGTTGGAGACCAAAAGTAACAAAGGCCGCGAGGCGGCAATGTTTCACTTAACAAAATGCCTAAAATTGGCTTTTGAAAGAAAATAAGAAAAAGTACAAAAGTACAAAATTGTTCTGGGAAGTATTGCTATGGAAGTCTGATCTGAGAGCGATCACTTTGTTCCTTGGACCATACGATGATGATGAAGAAAACTGCTTGAAGAAGACGAACAATCGGAAGAACTAAGTCACCAGAAAGGTATCGAGCAACGGCACTGATGGCACAGTCGAATGCTTTTCTGCTTTGCTTCACCCTGTTCTTGAGAAAAAGTTGAAGAAATTCTTCTGGGAATATCACTCTGAAAGTATGAGTTTTCTCAGAATCTCCTCTCATGTCTCTCTATTGATCTCTTGATATGATGTCCGTGTTAAAAAAAATAAGTCTATTTATAGACTAGACCCTCTGTGCGCAAAAAGTGACAAAATTGGGTCTCTACGTAAGTAACTGTCACCCACGATGAAAATCATCCTCTACGCATGACGACACGTGTCCCATGTAGAGTTTTGATCTCTACGCATGGTGACACATGTCCCACTACTTCAACAAAATGGGGAGAACACGTACACATGTTCCTCGATAAGTGTGGCATGAAAGCCATGTAAGCAGACCACGTTCTTATGTAGCCAGAAACGATCGGGCGTAAAAATGACCCAAAATATACTTCCTACGTAAAGTAGCAGACTGGACGTAAAATAACCCAAAATAAACTTTCCGCAAAAAGTGGATAAAAATAGCCTTGAGCGTAAAATTAGCTCAAATAAACTTTACGCACACAACAGCTTTGAGCGTAAAAGCTCGAATAGCTTTCGTGCGTAAAAGAAGCGATCTTTTGAGCGTAAAGTAGCCCATCTGTATACTAAACGACAGTGTTGGGTTTGGTGTAAATTAAATCTTCTCGGCTTCTGTGTTGTCCACTGTCAGAAAATCATTATGTCAGAATCAGTATCACGTGCATTAAATGCAATGATTCGACAGCCTGTCCCCCGCGTAAAGTTCAACGGATAGCTCTCGCGTAAAGTATCTCGCGTAGAGTTGTACTCTGTTTGATTTCTGCGTAAAGTAAAATTCTCAACTTCTTTGACTTAGTCCATGAAGCACTTTTTACGCTCCTACAAGACCCCCTTCAAAGTTTTCAAATTATTTTCAAAATTTGAAATACTTTGAACATAAGCGTAAAATTTAGGATATTCAACAGTCTGCGTAAAATTCAGGATACCCAACGGTCATCTACGTAAAGTTCGGGATACTCAACAGTCCGCGTAAAAGTCGAGATATCCAACCGTCAGCGTAAATTTCAGGAATTTGAACCGAATTCAAAATTCTCTATAAATAGAGCTCTTCGAGTAGAGAGAGAACTTTACTTGTATTTTGCAATCTCGAACTCTTTTTATTCTCTTCTTCTTCATACTCTTATCCCGACTCGATGGCCCCCAAGAGCAAGATCGTCGCCGACAGCAAGGGCAAGAAGCCCGTCGCTGTTTCTTCGTCGACCGACCGCGCAAAAACCACCGTCCCATCGTCGACGACGCCCCGACAGAGCAACCCCGCCGTAGCTCCGACAATGAAAGGTAGAGCACAAAACTTTGGCCGCAAATTCGCCGGAGAAGAAGACTCGAGCGTTTCACTTCACGCACACGTTATACGTGTCAGCGTAGAAACTGAGATAACAAAATACGCCCACGTTATACGTGTCAGCATAAAAGTAAAAACATACGCCCACGTCTATACGTGTCAGCGTAGAATCAAAATACGCTCACATAAATATGTGCCAGCGTAAAAATCAAAATACGCTCACGTCTATACGTGCCAGCGTAAAAATCAAAATACGCTCACGTCAACACGTGTCAACGTAAAAATCAAAATACGCTTACGTCAACACGTGCCAGCATAAATTTCACAATACGCTCACATCAATATGTGCCAGCATAAAATTTTACAAGGAAAAAGACTTTGCGTAAAACAAAAATTTTTATCAACTTTAATAAGCGTAAAGTTTGCATAGTCAGAGTCTTTAATCTTTATGCGTAAAACTCAGACCAAATCATCTGCGTAAAAATTTTAAATTAGATTTTCACTAACTTGATTTTTCTTTTTCTTTTGGCAGTGGACTTGCAAATTCACCCACTTGCAGAAATATTTGGCTTGCTAGCTGGTATGGTGGGTTCAAATTACTTGGAGAATTTGTCCCAAGTAGAATTTCCCCAGTCGAATCCAGAATATCCTGTAGAGAGAGCACAGCTGATAACTGCTCAAGGGGACAGAATAATGCTGTCCATGATAGATAGGAAAGTGTTGGTATCGCTAGGTGACCAACAATTTTTAAAGCCAGCCTGCTTATTCGAGGATGCGATAGACTTCAAATCACAAACACACCGAAGAAAGAGGCTTGGGTATTCAAGTTTGGAGAGAGGGCGATGTATCTCCCTGACATGGACATGGATTATCACCTATCGACATTTGTCCATGCCACCCATCCCCGACAAATGCTATGGAACCTGACTCCCAGTAGTCATGGTAGGCCGGGCAAAATCATCTTCAAGAGGGATGGAGCCAACGATATGGGGTATCACGTCAGTGTTCCCAGTGGTGGTGTTGTCCCTTTCTCTGGTTTATTACCTGGGTTCACACCAAGTAAAGATTCTGCTCTGATTCAGCCAGTACAGACCCAAATATTCATAAATATGTTCATAAGGGCTGCAGTATTATATCCTCAGGCCAACCCTAGGCTACTAGGGTGGCTGTCACCTTATAACCAGAACTGAATCCAGCTCAGTACTTGGATCATGAAGAACTTCAAGACAGACTTGGAAGCCGTTGGACTGTATGAAGCAGTAGCCTCTACGAGCCAAGGCATACCGATGAATAGTAACTTATTCTTGGCTCTGACGGAGTTGTATATAAGTTCAACAGGAACTTTTGCAACTCTACTAGGTGAGATGGGTCTCGCCCTACACGAGATGCAATTCATCTCGAAGCTGCCGATGGGTGAAGCACCCTATGAAGAATATGTTCCCTTCAATCAAGAACTGGCAGAAATCAAAGAGAAAAATTCTTGATTGGTTGAAGTCTACCAAGAGCTCATGTGCCATTACTTAATTTGCACCAGTATGTATGACAGCGGGTCTCACTTGGCATATACTACTAAATGGACAACTTACCTATTCTACCATGAGAATAGGATAGCCAAGAACGAGAAGGGGAGATTTCAAGAAAAGAAGGCTCCAACCATCAACCCTTGTTCGATAATCCCTTCAGATCTGATCAATGGTTTAATGATCTCATATAAATCTCCAGATCAGTATCTGTCCAAAAAGACTAGAAACATCCCTGCGGGGACAAAAACTTTGAGCCATCTGAGGCATGGTAGCCAGAAGATCTTGAGAGAAGCCTTGCTGGCAGTCTTTCTATCTTTGTGGCTGCGGAGATGGGTTGTGCCCAGGATCAGCACAGTAGATAGAATTCATCGAAACGTACTGTAATCCCCTAAAATTTTGGAGAATTATTTTTTTATATAATTGGTTATTTATGTGGTGTTGAATTATTTTATATTTTATAAAAAGTTTGGTATTTAATTGTGTAATTTTTATAGCAAATTAGCAACACAAATGCTACTATTAGTATTTCTTGGACAATCTCACTCAAAATATATTTTCAAGTGATTACTGAATTTTTTAGAAAATTTTTAGATTTTATTCTAAATATTTTATGATATATTGCACTAAAGAAATTATTTAGTAAATAGCTAGATATAGAAAGTTTCGATTATCTAAATCAAAAGCCAGTGTAAATATCTTTCTATGGTATCTACTTGCCAAATAAATTTTTTAAAATATTTTATAAGGTTTAGTTAAATTATTAGGATTTTTTGTATATTTTATTTGGTCTTATAATTATTAAATACTATATATATATATATATATATATATATATATATATATATATATATATATATATATATATACTGTTTAAAAAAAAGAAAAAAAAAAGAAAGAACTCGGCCCACTGTTCCACGAAGGGAACAATAACTGACGGTTTGGCCCATGGGGCTACTCTCCAAGCCTGCTCGGCCAAGCAGCTGTGTATATATAACTCGGTTATATATAGAAACGACTGAACTAGAAACCGAGAACCCCGTAACCCTATCAAACTACCGTGCCGACCCTGAGGCTCGACTCCAGCGTGACCCGCACACTCCAGCGCCGCCATCCCATCGCCGACGACCGGCCGCCGTCGCCTGAGCACTACCGGGCCGACCCAAAAATAGGGTAACTCCGTTTTACTCGACCGCAGGTATGCAACTTTCCCCTTGTCGTTCTCCCACCATACTCTACTATTTTTGATTTCATCGAATCCTACATAGAGCCTATCTAACCCTCTATAAACCCCTCCAGATACAATCTAGTAAACCCTAACATCTTGCCCGGGAAATCGATCAAAACTTCCTGAGAAAACTGCCGGAACAGGACAGTTTTAGGTTGCCCAAAACATCAACTTGGAAGCCGATTTTTGACCCGTATACTGAGGGCTTCATCAAACCAACTGAAAACAGTAAAACACAACATATACGAGATTGAAACGCACTGGTTAGATTTATTTTTCAGTAATTATACAAGAAGATAATTAATGTTAAAGATTCAAGAAAATCTGTTTTTGAAACTCAAAATTTTAAAAAACTTTTCCCGATATGGCGTACGCCCCGACAAACCGGGCGACATGGTCACGCACTATATGCATCGAAAGGTACGTATGGATGTTGTCGACGTGTGGGAACTGACGGGACTCGATTTCGTTATGTGTGCGCGACGAAATCAGTGCGTATCCGTCAAGATACCCCCGTATCGACGTTTTGCAAACTTAACCATAACTTCTTGCACGCTCGTCGGATCGATGCAAAACTTGCGCCATCAGGATCGTATCAATTTTTTGGTCCTGTATGCCAAGTTTGGTCCGATTCTGAGAAGGTTGATCGGAACGGCAAAATTGGCGGGCCCGCGACCTGCTCTAACGGACGAATTTGTGCACAGCCCACCAGAATCCAACTTTGGACATACGGTTGGGTTCGTCTCCTCAAACCGGACCTGTAGACATGTAGTTTGACGACTTTAGAGACCGTAGGTTCTGGCACGTATTTCGGTGCAAAATGGGTCCAACGGCGGACATCGTTTTGACCCAAAATTTTGATTTTGCCCCTGTTCCAGAATTAGACTTTTGGACAGGCATTTCCTAGGTATTTATTTTATGCCAAATCTGTTTGTGATATTTATTTCAGCATTCGAGGTTGTTCGTAGAAGTTGTCTTTCATTGCTTTCATATTTTGACGATTTGAGTCATCCGGCATCGCCATTCTGCACATTACCTCCAGGCAAGATACCTTGCCACCCGCTGTTTATTTATTTTAGCTTATATTTTATGCAATATTTATTATTTTCTCTATGCAGTACAAACTGTAATACATGGCATAACTTGTTAGAACTTACTGTTCAGTTATATTTTCTGTTATGTATTATTTTCTTACACATTGAACTTAGAGTTAAGGGACCACCCTTTGTGTGTTGCATTCATAGGCCTTGACACATTTGTAACACGTTATTGTGAGTCACATATAGAACTCGGACATGCGTGACTGGCTGGCTACTAGTACGTATAAGCCGTGCGATAGGATTAACCGCTAATAGAAATTGCATGCTTAGTTTGACTTAGCGATTATTAGGGGTTATGTGTTGTGGATACAATATGGTAGGCATTGGGCTGGGAGTTCATATCCTTAGCGTATGGGCTACTTTACACATTTCTCTTGTGACCGTACGCTCCACTGGAGATGCGGGTTGACGACCCCTTATTACTGCTGGCCACTGACGTTCGTGGAACGATTATGCCTGAGGCCCCTGGTGCCCCAAGGGGGGACTATGTCGATCCCATTTTTAGCCAGGGCCCATGCGTTGGAGGGATGTACTTAAACAGCATTAATATAGAATAGTAGACTACCCTTATCCGTTAGGTACGAGTACTCTTGGTTTGGGTATTTGTATCTGACCGTGGCTTGGAACAATGACTTGTCACGGATTAGTTCGCCACATCTTGTCCTTGTTTGGTTGTAGGTATGGCTTACTACTCCGATGAGAAGGTATTGAACCTTGTTGGGGTCCGGATACCACATTGGATTCATAGCATGGAAAGATACGTCATCGTGAATTAGTTTACCATCTCCTGTCCTTGTTTGGTTGGGGGAAAGGTAAGCTAGTTCAATAGGTGTGTATTGGGCCATGTTATGATCTGATCTTACTTATTCTTATTGAGCAGTATTTATTCAGATTATGTGGCATGTTCTTTTTGTATCTTGTTACGTCCCTCTGAGGACCTGGTGATCTTTCCAGGTATAGGTGTGCAGGACTTCCCGCAGGAGTATGGCTCCGCTATAGACTCATCCTTCACGTTCGAACGAGTTGTACCTTCTGATCACAGCTGTCCCTATTGGGTCGAGGAGCCTATTTAGTCAGCATTTCTTATTTTATTTAGCTTAGAGGTTGGACTCTATTTCCTTTCAGTTTATTCTAGTGTCGGTAGTAGATTTGTCTCCGCCCGGCCAACAGCTATATTTTGATATTTACTTTGATTCGGGAGTTACTATTTCCTTTATATTTATTGTGGATGAGATATAGCTTTTACCTGTGACTGTCTGTTATTATTATTCACAATACAGCTTATGTGTATATTCGAGATTCCATATATTGGAGTACATCTCGTATATATGCAGTTGGCATGCTTCGTTCCTAGTCCTACGTATTTTTGGGACTGGGGCGTTACATGTTTTTGTGGTGGCCTATGCAGGTCAAAATAAATTGTTTGGTTACTTTACCGTTCCAAGCAAGCCTGCGTATAGGATTAGAAATTTAGGATCTCATCCACATATATGACATTCTATCTCGCCTTCAATTCGAACTCCCAACTGTCTATCTTGATTGCTTCTTGCTTGAATTATTCTTCCGTAAACCCTTATCCCACTATCGTGCGTACTAGGTCGTCATGTTCCACCATTCAATCAAACTACTAGTTCAACTCTTATAAGTTGGGTAGGAAGCCTTACAACCTAAATTTGTTTGACTTTAACCAAGGCCTTAGACAAGAAGACAGTAGGACGACTGCAGAGACACGAACACCGGACGCGACTTAGATTCTTAAGTAGCTTAAACTACTTATATTTTCTTTCATCATTATCTTGCGTATTTGTAATTGGACTACCTTGACTAATGTTGCTATTATAGCCTAATTTTGCGAGCTTACTCTCTCATCGAGCTTGTTCAGGACATATGTTTTATGGAGGGCGTCCACTGATACATTGTCTTATCAGAACCTGTGTATTGTGGTCTGATCAACCATAGTACAATTGGTTCGCCTTTCGTACGATTTTACGTGGATTGAGATATGGTTAGCTTAACATATTTGCCCTCTAGGATCTTATCCACGGGTTATTGACATTTTGAATTCTTTATTAAACTCTCTTTCAATTGCTTGACTCAAAACTTATCTGAATCTATTCTAACATTGCCCTCATCTTCGTGCCAGCAATATGACTCTACACAGCGGACACGCCCCTACCCTAGCCATCACATCTGGTGATGCAACTTCCTAAGGAGAATAGGTTTCCCCAATGACCCCGGTGACTCCGTATCAGCTAGAGCATCAGCAGAATACCACGAACCCATCGACGGTGCAGCAGGAAGCCCAAGTGCCCCCAGTCAGCCAGGTTGAGCAAACTACTGTAGTACCACCAGGAGAGACTGCACCATCCCTATTGCCTCAGCAGTTTTTACCACAGCTCGGACCCCAACTGCCTCCGCTTCCAACTGATGCGGACCCGACCACCCAGTTTATGTATGCTATGCTACAATCTCAGTGGCAACAAATAAAAAAGTTGAGACAGAGCATGATGGCCTACCTAGCTAGACCTCCACCACCAGCCCCGATACCAAATCCAACACCAGCTCCGCAACCTTATCTGGGCTCCATTAAGGATTTCATCGACATAGGGCCTAAGAATTTTAAGGGTACCGAGTAGGGGTGAGCATATAACGGTTGAAAACCGAAAACCGAAAACCGAAAACCGAACCGAACCGAACCGAAATATGACAAACAGTTCGGTTTTTCGGTTATCGGTTCAGTTTAGGGTTTAAAAATTTGAAAATTTGAAATAACGGTTCGGTTTTCGGTTATTCATCAGAAAAACCGAACCGAACCGAAAACCGATTTAGATTTAGTAATTTATCAAACTATCCACAATATACATATACTAATGTTTATTAACCCCTAACTGAGCGCACTCTCTTCTCCTATTCTATGTCGGTGCTTCTTTGAGCACTCTCTCTATCACCATCAATCTATATATACTAATATCTCACTCTATGTAATATAACAATTCATAAATACAATAATGTCATATATTTTTTTAAAAATTTGTTATTTAAATAGGCTCATTTTGCTAAAAACTTGAAGGCCATGCATATTGTCCCTTGAAACCGAACGGACCGAAAACCGAACCAAATTAATTCGGTTCGGTTTTGTTCGGTTTTTATAAAAACGGTTCGGTTTTCGGTTTTGAGAAATACGGTTTACGGTTATTTCGGTTTTCACATATTCGGCTCGGTTTGAACCGAACCGAACCGATGCTCACCCCTAGTACCGAGAGTCCTTTAAAAGTTTTCGCTTGGCTTATCAGCACAGAGAAATACTTGAAGGCATCCCAGTTGCCGACACATGATTGGATGACAGCAATCGACTTACTCTTAGAAGATAATGCTCATCACTGGTGGAAGGCCGAAGAGAGGCAACTGGGCACTGGAATCACATTGGAGCAGTTCTACGACCTTTTCTATGAGAGATTTTTTCCCACCTATGTTCGAGATGCCCTCTACGACCAGTTCCTTCATCTAAAGCAAGGGATCATGTCAGTAGATGAGTACGATACGGAGTTCAGCTGCCTGAGTAAATTTGGTGCGTCGTTGATACCGATGGAACAGGAGAGAGTGAGGAGATTCCATCAAGGGCTTTCACCAGAGCTCATGCCTTATACTACCACACAGTCTCGAGTCTCTCATACAGCTGTTTTAGAGGAGGCACGTAGCCAGGAGCTCCTTCGTAAGGAGGCACAGCATGACCAGAGGCGTCCTACCCCAATGCACAGACCAGTTAGAATTGACCCGAGTGGACCTATCAGACGTCCCATGGCATACCAGCAGGAGAGAGCAGGGCCCTATCAGACTCGAGATAAGCCTATTTGCCATTTTTGTGGAAGACAAGGGCACATTCAGAGAGATTGTCGCATTCGGTTAGGCCAGTGTTTAGGATGTGGATCGAAGCAACACAAGGTCAAAGATTGTCCTGGACAACATGACTTAGCATCGCATCAGCAGACCCAAGGACCAACACTACTTGCTTTAGCACCAGCTCAGCAGCAGAAGCCAAGACCCCTAGCACCGGAAATGGGAGCACCACAAGGATATCAGCAGGAACCACCTTTAGCTGACCAGACAGCTCATATTAGGCAGGTGATGAATAGACAAAGGCATGGGCAAGCATTTACCATGGAGGCGATAGACACCCATCCTGAGATTGAGGATCTAGCAGGTATTACCCTAGTTCTACCAATTATTTTATTAGACATGACTTATAACTAAAACCACACCTTTGATAGATAGACATTAGGCATAACCATAATGCTTCTCTTTGTTGTGATTACTAGCTCTCAACCCAAATACATGAACACAATCATCGACACTATTAGAAAACTGTATGCATGATCTGTGACCCCGTCAATAACCTTAGTATGCTATAGATAATCATTCAATCTCTGTATGCCTCATTGAAATTGACAAAAGTTCTCCACTTGAGTTGATAAATCAAGTAGTTTATGACGTCAAATTCTACCAAGTACCATTTTGATGCCTCTATCGTGACTTCGATATTTGGAGCACAATACCAGCCTTGTCCTTCCAACAAATTTTACCCTCTAGAACCAGACAAACCACCCCACACACATGACTCACAGGTCCCACACAAACACACCATCTTGTGCTCCGTCTCAATTATACCTCGTGCACGACTTATTAACCCTTAGAACAACCACGAATGAAATTCTCATCCCACTTAATTTTTACCATGCAAGACCAAACCAATCCCGCAAACAACTAGATACCCATGATCCATTGTAAGAATAAGAATACCCTATCTTGTAGAAAATAGCGTCAGTCCGAATTTTATTATGACTATCTCCACCCTCTTTACAGAGACCAAGTTACGAAATGATTATCTGCTCTCCCTTAGTTTTCAGCCTCACTATATTCTTCCATTAAGATTTATTGTTATATTTTTATATTAAGTGTTATTTTAATTTCGAGGACGAAATTTTTTATAAGTTGGGTAGGATGTAATCCCCCAAAATTTTGGAGAATTATTTTTTTTATATAATTGGTTATTTATGTGGTGTTAAATTATTTTATATTTTATAACAAGTTTGGTATTTAATTGTGTAATTTTTATAGAAAATTAGCAACACAAATGCTACTATCAGTATTTCTTGCACAATCTCACTCAAAATATATTTTCAAGTGATTACTGAATTTTTTAGAAAATTTTTAGATTTTATTTTAAATATTTTATGATATATTGCACTAAAGAAATTATTTAGTAAATAGCTAGATATAGAAAGTTTCGATTATCTAAATCAAAAGCCAGTGTAAATATCTTTCTATGGTATCTACTTGCCAAATAAATTTTTTAAAATATTTTATAAGGTTTAGTTAAATTATTAGGATTTTTTGTATATTTTACTTGGTCTTATAATTATTAAATACTATAGATAGATATATATCTATATATATATTATATATATATATATATATATATATATATATATATAATATATATATATATATATATATATATACATATATATATATATATATATGTATGTATTTACTGTTTAAAAAAAAGAAGAAGAAAGAACTCGGCCCACTGTTCCCCGAAGGGAACAGTAACTGACGGCTTGGCCCATGGGGCTACTCCCCAAGCCTGCTCGGCCACGCAGCTCTGTATATATAACTCGGTTATATATATAAACGGCTGAACTAGAAATCGAGAATCCCGAAACCCTATCTAACTACCGCGCCGACCCCGAGGCTAGACTCTAGCGTGACCCGCACGCTCCGGCGCCGCCATCCTGCCGCCGACGACCGGCCGCTGTCGCCTGAGCACCAACGGGCTGACCCAAAAACGGGATAACTCCGTTTTACTCGACAGCAGGTATGCAACTTTCCCCTTGTCGTTCTCCTACCATACACCACTATTTTTGATTTCGTCGAATCCTACATAGAGCCTATCTAACCCTCACTAAACCCCTCCAGATATAATCTAGTAAACCCTAACATCTTGCCGGGGAAATCGATCAAAACTTTCCGAGAAAACTGCCGGAACATGACATTTTTAGGTTGCCCAAAACATCAATTTGGAAGCCGATTTTCGACCCGTATACTGAGGGTTTCATCAAACCAACTGAAAACAGTAAAATACAACATATACGGGATTGAAACGCACTGGTTAGATTTATTTTTCAGTAATTATACAGGAAGATAATTAATGTTAAAGATTCGAGAAAATCTGTTTTTGAAACTCAAAATTTTAGAAAACTTTTTCCGATACGGCGTACGCCCCGACAAACCGGGCGACGTGGTCACGCACTATACACATTGAAAGACGCGTATGGATGTTGCCGACGTGTGGGAGCTGACGGGACTCAATTTCGTTGCGTGTGCGCGACGAAATCAGTGCGTATCCGTCAAGATACCCCCGTATCGACATTTTACAAACTTGAACATAACTTCGTGCACGTTCGTCGCATCGATGCGAAACTTGCGCCATCAGGACCGTATCGATTTTTTGGTCCTGTATGCCATGTTTGGTCCGATTCTGAGAAGGTTGATCGGAACACCAAAATTGGCGGGCCCGCGACCCGGTCTAACGGGCGAATTTGTGCACAGCCCACCAGAATCTAACTTTGGACATACGGTTGGGTTCGTCTCCTCAAACCGGACCTGTAGACATGTAGTTTGACGACTTTAGAGACCGTAGGTTCTGGCACGCATTTCGGTGCAAAACGGGTCCAACGGCGGACATTGTTTTGACCCGAAATTATGATTTTGCCCCTGTTCTAGAATTGGACTTTTGGACAGGCATTTCCTAGGTATTTCTTTTATGCCAAATCTGTTTGTGATATTTATTTCAGCATCCGAGGTTGTTCGTAGAAGTTGGCTTTTATTGCTTCCCTATTTTGACGATTTGAGTCATCCGGCATCGCCATTCTGCACATTACCTCGAGGCAAGATACCTTGCCACCCACTATTTATTTATTTTAGCTCATATTTCATGTAATATTCATTATTTTCTCTATACAAAATAAACTGTAATACATGGCATAACTTGTTAGAACTTACTGTTCAGTTATATTTCCTGCTATGTATTATTTTCTTACACATTAAACTTAGAGTTAAGGGACCACCCTTTGTGTGTTGCATTCATAGGCCTTGACACATTTGTACCATGTTGTTGTGAGTCACATATAGAACTCGGACATGCGTGACTGGCTGGCCACTAGTACGTATAAGCCGTGCGATAGGTTTAACCGCTAATAGACATTGCATGCTTACTTTGACTTAGCGGTTAATAAGGGTTATGTGTTGTGGATACAACATGGTAGGCATTGGGCGGGGCGTACATATTCTTAGCGTATGGGCTACTTTACACATTTCCCTTGTGACCGTACGCTCCACTGGAGATGCGGGTTGACGACCCCTTATTACTGCTGGCCACTGACGTTCGTGGAACGATTATGCCTGAGGCCCCTGGTCCCCCAAGGGGGGACTATGCCGATCCCATTATTAGCCAGAGCCCACGCGTTAGAGGGATGTACTTAAACTGCATTCACATAGAATGGTAGGCTACCCTTATCCGTTAGGTACGAGTACTCTTGGTTTGGGTATTTGTATCTGAACGTGGCTTGGAACAATGACTTGTCACAGATTAGTTCGTCACATCTTGTCCCTGTTTGGTTGTAGGTGTGGCTTACTTCTCCGATGAGAAGGTATTGAACCTTGTTGGGGTCCGGATACCATATTGGATTCATAGCATGGAAAGATACATCATCGTGAATTAGTTTACCATCTCCTGTCCTTGTTTGGTTGGGGGGATGGTAAGCTAGTTCAATAGGTGTGTATTGGGCCATGTTATGATCTGATCTTACTTATTCTTATTGAGAAGTATTTATTCAGTTTATGTGGCATGTTCTTTTTGTATCTTGTTACGTCCCTCTGAGGACCTGGTAATCTCTCCAGGTATAGGTGTGCAGGACTTCCCGCAGGAGTATGGCTCCGCTATAGACTCATCCTTCACGTTCGAGCGAGTTGTACCTTCTGATCACAGCTGTCCCTATTGGGTCGAGGAGCCTATTTAGTCATCATTTCTTATTTTATTTAGCTTAGAGGTTGGACTCTATTTCCTTTCAGTTTATTCTAGTATCGGTAGTAGATTTGTCTCCGTTCGGCCACCAGCTATATTTTGACATTTACTTTGATTCGTGAGTTACCATTACCATTTCCTTTATATTTACTGTGGATGAGATATAGCTTTTACCTGTGACTGTCTATTATTATTATTCACAATACAGCTTATGTGTATATTCAAAATTCCATATATTGTAGTACATCTCGTATATATGCAGCTGGCATGCTTCGTTCCTAGTCCTACGTATTTTTGGGACTGGGGCATTACACATACTGTGGCCGACAGTACGTTTGGTGTTTAAGGCCAGAATCTGCCTGTTATCGGCAATGGTGTGCCGAATAAACGCAGGTTTGCGGACCTTTGGTGAGGAACTAATCAATAACGCTTCTCACCGAAAGGATTTTCCTAGGGTAGAGATGTCCTACACTTACTTGATGGGCTGGTTACTACATCATAATTGCTGTTTGTTGCCACCGGGCTGTAGAGATAATGTGGAGGTCTTCCTCCAAAAATTCAACAAAGCTACATGGATTGCAACTTCCGTCGCAGACACCCGAGCAGTGCTGAACTATTCCCATGGATGGAATTTCTTCTGTACAAGACCACCAGTTCCAGCTGACTGCCTCGGCGTACAGTTTGAGGATAAAGTAGAAGGGAGGAATTCATTGCCTGTGCCAGATCTCAAATGGCTACAGTGCATCAGACCTTCACATCTAATGTACAAGAATGAAGACAGCTGTGCGTTCGAACCATATCTACCAAGTCGGTTCGCTCGCCAGTTTGGATATGACCAACTTCATGTTGGCAATCCCTCTACTAGCTTCTACCATCATGGGAAGCTAATTGATGGTACGAGAGCCTGGAGATACTTTAGCACCGCTTGTACCGGTGCTAAATTCAGAGTATCAACTGCTACCAGCACGACCGAGCTACGTATACTTAATACGTATGCTCGCTTTTATGCATCCATCCGCTCATTTGCCCATGGCTACAACCTGAAAGGGAGTCTAAGATGGCCCAGGGAAGGGAATATTGAAGAGACAGTCAGGGTATTTCCAGACTACCCGATGACGCTGTTGTTCCAGATGAGTATCTGGAAGTCATTCCTACGGGTGCTGGAAAAACAGCTGCGGGACCAATCATTATTAGCAAGACCCCGAAACGGAAGCAAGGTGCAGCTATTACTCTTCCAGAGAAGACCCTCCCTGAGAAGAAGAAGAAGAAGGTTACCGTCAAAGGGCCTTCTAGACCAAGAGCCGCTACCCCAGAGAGTGACACTCCGGTCGAGGAGCTGCAACATCTGGCATCTTCTTCAGCTCACCCTGGAGAAGGATCCTCGGCATCCCAACCAGCAGCGTCAACCGAAGCGGTGACGGTCCTATCTCCTGGACGCCTCAGCTCATCACTTCATCTAACTTTGCTTCAAAAGGCACAAGTTATTGAGGATGCCGTTATAACACATACTGTTGATTCAGAGTTCATCCCATCAGATGAATCGGATATTACCTTCGATGATGATGATTGGGATGGAGACTATGACTCGTACTTGGCACGTTCTGCACCTATTCCAAGTAAATATAAATCACACAAAATCTATATAAGATTATGTATTATGATTTTGTATATTAACTTATTTTGCATAATTTTTGTAGGCATCATCATTACAACAAAGCCTGTGGCTCCTCCTCCTCCTCAAGAAGATATTTATGAGGAAAACACGGAGTCCGAGGAAGAGGATTCTTCTTCAGAAGAAGGCTCTGCTCAAGAAAAATGTCCTCCATCTATGGAGGTACAACAAGAGCCCGAAATGCAGGCTCAGCCAAAATTGTCTCCTCCTACTGAGGGCGGAGCTAAAGAACAAACTGCAGTAGAACCCACTATAGATGATGAAGCGGCTGCTGAGGAAGAGATAGATTTCAACGAAGAACCAGTTATAAAAGGACCCATTACAACTGAAATAGTTGAAGATCCTGCAGAGTCGGTAGCCGAAGAAGGCGATGGAGACATAGTCAAATCATCAACTGAAGCTGGGAACGTTGTAATAGCATCCTCTGCTATTGCTACTGATCCAGCACAAGTTCCTGAAGAGACAATGCCAGAACCGGAGTCAGCTGACATAACTACCATTCCACCTGCACCAATCACCGTCACCGAAACTCAAATAGTTTCAACTCCAGAAACGACTGGAGTAACAAGTACTGAAGATACTGTTCCTGAAGCTCCTAGAAATCAGTTGGCCATGGTAGCAGCGACAATAATAGTTTCATCTCAGTCTGTTACCACGGCAACCACATTTGTCCCTAGTCTTCAGAAAAGAGATCTGGTAGACATCGCCGCAACACCGAGCTCAAATGCAGAAATGAATCTCTTAGTTGAGATTCATACTGAAATTTTCTACAAGACTCTGGCAGCTCTAATCAACATGGTCCTGAAGAAGGGCCTCAATTATGAAAGCTTGATGGCGGCTATTTCTCTTACTATCAGAAACGTCGCCATGTTCAACGATACAGCGAGAGCAACGGCGCTAGAGAAGGTCGTGGAGGAACTTGAACAACCCATTAGAGAATATCTAAGACTGTCAAGTAAAACTACTGAAAGTCTCATCCAAGAGGAGTATGACGCTTTATCAGCTGAATACACCGCTCGGGAGATGACTTTCAATGAAGCTCTCCAGGAATATAGCATCAAGGTCGCCAAAGAACATGCATTTTTGGCTGAAGCTAAGCCTCAGCTGGATATCCAAAGAGAAGCCTATAAAACTTCGAATATGAGAATTCATCAACAGAACGATAGAATTCGAGAAGTTGAGGCTGAATTGACTCGCTTGAAGGCGGAAAGGGAGCAGTTGATTAAAGCTCGAGACCAGCAAATTACACAGAGCTCAATTTTGGAGGAACAAGTCTTCGGAGCTGAATCTACCATCAAAACCCTTGACGAAGCCAAGGATAAGATGATAGCTACTTTCACCGACTTCTCACATATTTGTACCCCAGAAGCTCGACGTACTTTAGCTACTACAACTGTGATAAACTCTCACGAAAAGCGTCTAGCTGAGCTATAGAAACTGTTAGAAGATGTATCTGCGCCGCCTTAGGTAAAAAAAAGGCTTTTGTAATCTTCTATCTTTTTCATTCTGTAATGTTTACAAGAAATAAATAAAATAATTATTTTGTGGCCCTATCATTTATTTTGAATTTAAATAATAGGTATGAGATAGAAAACACTTATCAGAGGTAATATGAACATGACAAGTCTTCTAAACTCAATAAATTATATCTATCCAGAGGCAATGTGGACATGATAGATAATAAATCTCGTTTTCTATTTAGAGTATACAATACTATCAGAGGTAATATGAACGTGACAGATCGTAACAACTCAAAGAAAAACAGATTAATATCTATTCAGAGGCCAAATGGACATGATAGATAGGAAAAGAAGTAGACTTAATATTTATTCAGAGGTCATAATAACATGATAAATAATAAATCTCTCTTTTTAATCAGCTGACAAGACAGAAGATCCAAAATTCTTTTTAGGAGACAAGTAATCAGCTTAACCAAATATTGGTAGCTGGGGAATAAAGAAGAAATTTAAACATAATATTTCTTCAAGAATTTTCCATTGATCGGCATCATGAGCAAATCTCCAGTAGATTTAGACAACCTATAGGCACCATTGGAGAAGACTGTATCGACTACATAAGGACCTTCCCATTTTGCTTGAAATTTTACTTTGTTTTTATGAGTCATCACCATCGGTCTTCGGACGGCTAGAACTAGCTCACCGACTTTAAATACCCTCTCTTTAACTTTACGATTGAAAGTTTGAGATATGCGGGCTTGATATAGCTCAATATGTTGTTGCGCTTGAAGACGCTTCTCGTCTAGACCTTCAAGTTCTTGAAGTCTCAACCGATCATTATTCTCTGTAGTTAGCTCATTAGCAATGGCTATTCTAAGAGATAGAATCTGGATTTCCAGTGGAAGAACAGCCTCACATCCATAAACCAGTGAGAATGGTGTAAAACCAGTAGGAGTTCGAACTGTCGTTCGGTAAGCACATAAACATTCTCCAAGTTTCTCATTCCAATCACGTTTATTATAAGAGATGAACTTTTTGAGAAGTTTGATGATTGTCTTATTGAAAGCTTCGGCCAAACCATTGGCAGCTGGATTATAAGCTGTAGAAGCCAGATTTTGGATCCGATTCTTATCACAGAACCGTTAAAATGCCTGACTGGCAAATTGTGGTCCATTGTCATGAATTATTCGTCGGGGAATCCCAAAACGATAAATGACATGGTGTTTAATGAAGCTAACCACATTTGATGTTTTCACTTCAACAAGAGAAATCGCTTCCGTCCATTTAGAAAAATAATCCATTATGGCTAGGATAAACCGATGTCCATTGACAGAAGGAGGGTTAATCGGACCAATAATATCCATGCCCCAAGCTTCAAAAGGCCAAGAAGTCGCTGTAGGATGTAAGAATTCAGATGGTTGATGAATAAAATCAGTATAAATTTGACACGCATTACACCGTCTGGCATAATCCATAGCATCTGCTATCATGGAAGGCCAATAATATCCCATTCTTCGGATACGGTCCAGTAATTTCAGACCCGATTGATGGGCACCACAGACACCATCATGAGCTTCACGGAGTGTTTGCTTAGCTTCACTCTCAGATAGACAATGCAGCAAAAGTCCGTCATAAGAAGGACGATATAACATATGTAAAGAAGAATCATAATAGAATCGAAATGATCGTCTCTTGATTGATGCAGCTTCTTTTGGATCTTTATGTAAAATCCTATGGACCGCATAATCAATGAATGGACTTCTCCAATCCCTTTGTTGAGAACTTGATTCTGTAGTATAACTATGTTTAATATGCAAGTTATTCTTGATACAGAATAAGTCTCTATCCAACAAAGTAATAGTATTTTGTCTTCTAATTAGAACAACTAAGTCTGCAGCTAAACTAGCAAGAGCATCAGCTTCCAAAATTTGAAAACGTGGTACAAATTCGATGAAGAATCCTTTGAATGAAAGGACTAATTCAATTACCACTTGATGATAAGGGATGAGGTCAGGATTTTTGACTTCATACGTCCCTCTGACTTGATTAACAATCATTTGAGAATCTCCATAAGCTTCTACGAACTCGATGTCTAATTGTTTTGCTACTTGGAGACCAATTAGCAGAGCATTATATTCTGCCACATTGTTGGAGCATGGTTCATTAAGAGAATAAGTACGATATATGACCATTTTATCAGGAGAGACCAATGCGATGCCTACTCCGGAGACAATATTGCCTTTAGGTCCAACCCGCGATGCTCCATCAAAATATAGTTGCCAAATATCATCCTTCAAAGTCATGTTGCAATCCACAACTTCATCTGGAATGTCCTCATATAGCTTAGATGTTTCAGGTATTGGGTGAGCTGCTAAGAAATCAGCTAATGCTTGACCCGTTACTGATTTTTGAGGTACATGAACCATATCATAAGGAGTAAGCAATATATCCCAGGTGGCTAATCTGGAGTGAAGAATGTTCGGCTTTCTCATCAATATCCGAATAGGATTTATTCTGGAAATGACATGAATTGTCTGTCCTGACTCATAATATCGTATCTTTTGAACAACAAAAACCAAGGCCAGGCATTCTTTTTCCACAGGAGTATACCTATGTTCAGCTCCGACCATCATTTGACTAAGATAATAAATTGCCTGTTTATGGCCTTTGGCACTTTTCTGTACAAGAAGAGCACCAAGTGAATGATCCAAGGCTCGAACATAAAGCAAAAATGGTCTTCCCACCACTGGAGGTACCAAGACAGATGGATTTGTAAGGTATTGCTTGATGTCATTAAAAGCTTTCTGACATGCTTCATCCCAAACAAATGAAACACCTTTCTTTAATATACGAGAGAAAGGTTGGCATCTCCCAGAAAGATTAGATATAAATCTCCTAATATAAGCAATGCGACCTTGGAAGCCACATATATCTTTTAGATTGCGTGGAGGACGTATTTCAAGAATTGTTTTGATTTTATCAGGATCAATATGGATGCCCTGTGAAGTGATGACAAATCCCAAAAACTTGCCACTGGAAACCCCTAAGAAAGACTTAGTGGGATTCATTTTCAATTGATGTTGACGCATCAACTCAAATACTGTCTTTAAGTCTTGAATATGATCATCTTTTGATCGACTTTTGACAGCAATGTCATCTACATAACATTTGACTATTTTTCATAGATGTTCTTGAAAGATGTTGCTCATAGCCCGTTGATACGTAGCACCAGCATTTTCAGACCAAATGGCATAACTGTATAGCAATAAACCCCAAGGGGTGTACGAAAAGCGGTATGCTTTTCATCTCCTGGATGCATCTTAATTTGATTATATCCTGAAAATCCGTCCATGAAAGACATGCGCTCAAAACCACATGTATTGTCTATCATGACATCGGTAATCGGAAGTAGAAATTCGTCCTCTGGACAAGCTGTATTAAGATCCCAAAAATCAATACAAACTCAGACTTTTCCGTTCTTCTTCATAATAGGAACAATATTGGCAACCCAGTCTGGGTGTTATTCTTCACGAACAAAGCCACATGTGATCAGCTTTTTGACTTCTGCTTCAATTACATCCATCATATCTGGTCTAAAATACCGCTGTTGTTGTTTTACAGGCTTGTCATTAGGAAGAATATTGAGTTTATGAGTAGCTACTTTAGTATCTAGATCCGACATATCCTCATAACTCCATGCAAAGATATCAATATATTCTTTAATCAGCTGTATCAACTCTTCCTTTTTATCTTCAGAAAGGTTTTTACTGATGAATATTGGCTTGGACGTAGTTCCGTCTCCAATGTCAATTTGGACAATTTTATCTTCCGTAGGTGGCTGTCGCTGTTCAAAACGAAGCTCCCACTGAGTGTCCATTTGTTGTGTCCAAGGGTCATTTTCAAAAGGCTCAGTTTCACCATCAGTTTGAACCATATTAACTGAGAATACACACTCAGATTCATCATAATAGTCTCCTCCAGAATGTGAGGATGGTAAAAAAATTGGAAGAACATTCTTCTTCCATATTTTTCTTGTACATGTGGGGTGTATCCGATTCGATGAATTAGATTTCTTCCGAATCTGAAGATTATGAAGAACTGGAAGAAATTCTTCTTGTATATCCTTGTTAAACATGTGGGATGGATCGTATCCCAACCCATAACGAGTTTTTTGGTAAAACAGATCACCACATAACGGTAACCGTCTACCTTTGCCTTGATTGAGACCTTGCATAGTCTTCAAATCATATCCCATATTCTGGATAATCTTAAGAGATTGTTGACTATATTTGTCAATTCGGATTCTTCCTTTATCTTTCTCTCTAAGATCATCTGTCTGAATGACAGGGATATTTCTAGCCAGACCAAACACAATTTGGCGCTTGTTTTTCTTATCAGACGGAATCACAAAATAAGATTCTTCGTGACGTCTATAAGTCACACAAGCTTGTGATGATGAGGCTACAGGAAGAAGATAGGGAGAAGATGTTAGGAACCTTTGAGCATAAGGTCCAACATCGACCTGAAGAGGAAAGGAATTTTCCTTATGATTAATGTATAAGGTTTCCTCTGTACATATGTCATTTTTATATTGATGACTTTGATCATCAGAAGATAAAGCCATTCTTTCAATAACTTTGACAGCCATGTACTCCAAAAGTAAATCATCATTGATATTAAAAAGTACAGAATGATCAATATTTACATCATTTATAATTTGACTACTACGCTTTGGATTGATCATTAACGGACCGTCATCCGTCTTCTGCGTAGACTTGTCAAGGTTAATGATCAGTGGCTGTTTTGGATCATTCGTACGAGAAGTAAGCCCTTTGACCTTGATCATGAGAGGTTGAATTTGGCTCTTAGCTGGAATACTCACTGATTCCTCAGATGAAGCTCGAGTTCTTCCTTTAACCTTGATCACCAAAGGTTGGTCATTGACAGGTTGGGGTTAGATTCGACCTTTGACTTTAATTTTGAAAGGTTGCTCTTTCGGAGGATCTTTATTGACAGATTGACCTTCGACAGGTGATCGATCTTCGGCCATATCCAATATCTCCTTCACATGCTCCTGCTTATAGAGTATTGAATCAGAGAAATAGGCTTCAACACCCTTAAAAGGATTGATATCTGCAAATTCAGTCTTCACAATCCCTTGAGAAGCCACATACTTGAAGCATTGGTGGAGAGTTGAAGGAACAATATTATGCTCATGTATCCACGGTCTTCCAAGAAGGATGTTGTAAGATACATCTGAGTTAATAGCATAAAATGTTGTCATAGTTCGAAGATCACCAATTTGAATCTTCAGACGAATCTTCCCCAGTGGTTTACTCTTTCCAGAGTTGAAACCAACTATTGTTGTACTAGTGTAAGTTAAATCACTAGTAGGAATCCTCAAGGGTCGTAGCATACTCTGGAGAATAATGCTAATAAAAGACCCAGGATCAATATAAATCCTGTCAATTTCAGTAGATTCAATATACCCTGTGTAGCATAGAGGTCTATCATGTTTATTATGCTTCAACAGTATATCTTCTTGTGTGAAGGTAATGTTAGGAATTGCTTCCATCACACTATGACATTATGGACACGATACGGATATATTGTCAGGACTCTTGAGTTGAGCTAATCATGAATCAGCTTGTAGCAATGCTTCACTCAAAGTTTTACGGCTTTCTTTAGAAAGGCGAAGCAGTTAAAAGATCGAGAGTCTAGCCGGAGTATTAGCTAGTTGGGCTAGAATATCAAACTTGTAGGGTTTCATCACTACCCCTTGATTTGAAGCAGATTTTAATGGGACGTCAAAGCGTACTGCTTTCTGTTTCCCTTTCTCAACCACAAATGGTTTAGTAGGAACAGGAGATGGTTGAGCTGGTAATATTTCAGCAACGTCCTCCGCTTCTTTAGAGGTTTTCTCATAATCTTTGTGGTACTCTTTTCCAGATCTTGTACCAGCAAAGGTTTCTTCTTCAGACTCAAGAGAATGAAGTACCATTTTACAGTTTTTGTTCTTCTTTTCCTTAGTCTTCTTATTACGAGGATTTTTATGAGGGACTTCAAAACCCAATCCAACAGTAGATTTTTGGCTTAAAATTTGTAAAAGAATTCGCATTCCTTTATCATAGTTCAAACCTTCCGCCTTTTGAAATTTATAGCCCATCTTTTCCATGAAATGGACTGATTGTTGACTGTACAAATGAGTGGGTAGCGGACTTTCAATAGATGGTTTAATAGAGGAAAAAGAAACAGAAACCTCTGCAACCATAGGAGAAAGAGGCATAGAGACTTCTGTAGCCACAAAAGAAGGAGGAATAGAAACCTCTATAGCCACAGAAGAAGGAAGAATATTCGATACAGAAGAAAAAATCCCTGTAGGAGCTTTCTCATAAGCAGTAAAGACTTGTTGTGCCCTGTATAAGGGGACACTACTCATTGCTAACCATTGCTGATGAATAAGTTTGAGTTTGGTAGGAGGAGCCAAACTTGGAGGGCATATAGTCAAACCCCTCAATCTATTCTCCAAAGGAATGCCATCCCAAAGATGATCCAAATCATCATGATCTGGAGTTACAATATGAGAAATCATATTGCAGGTTTTGACTTTTCTACCTTTTTTAGATTTTGAAGTTTTACCTTCATTCTCTATTTCAGGTACTAAGTCAGGATGTACCCACATGATTTCACCATTTTTTAATGTGAGAGGCAATAATCCTTTATTTTGCTCTCTAGCAAGCGGAAGATTTATAATTTTTATTGTCGCCTTAGGAAGTGGAATAATCTTATCTGGAACTTGTTGCGGAGGAAAACCTCCAAATTGAAGAGAAATCATATTAGTTATAACCGTATGCTCATCATTGGTTAAAGCGATGGCATTAGAATTTATCAACTCCTGGATTTTCTTCTTTAAGACATAGCAAGCCTTGGTAGGATGATTTATGTATCTATGATAGATACAATATTTGGGATTGTCAGTCAGATTCACCTTATTAGGCCTTTTTGGCTCCGGAATCTGGAGTTTGCCACTTTTAACAAGATATTGGAATATTCCTGGGATATCACTGTCATCAAAAGAGTATTCTTCCTTTGGTTTGAAAGACTCCTGATTATTCGACGTCGTTTTGGGTTTTGAAAGATTAACCACTAAGGTTTTCTTTCCTGTCCCATTGCGATTGCCGGAATTATTGCCTGAAGAGCCTTTCTTTCTTTTGTCTTCTGAGGCAAAGATCATCCCATGTTTGCGAGCCAACCTACCATTGGTCTCGGCTGACACTACTGCTATAATGAATGAGGCCCAATCTGTGAACTGAGAACCCGTATAGACAGCAATGGATGGTCGCAGATTCATCTTGTACATATCAATCAATGCTAAATCTGGCATGCCAGGAGATATTTTCAAAGTTTCCTGTCAGAAATGTTTAATGAACGTCCGGGTATCTTCCTTCTCCTTTTGTTTGATTTCTATTAAGGAGGACAAATTCATGTCCATGCCTCTTTCATAGAAGCGGGAGAGAAACATTGCTTTAAACTCGTCAAAAGACGATATGTAATTGTCGGGTAGACTGCGATACCAGTAATAAGCTGAACCCGTCAAACACCTAATAAAAATTCGGGTGAGAAGAACATCATTCTTCTACAGATGCACAGTCATAATATCAAAGTAATTGATATATTGACTAGGAGAGGCCTTTCCATCAAATAACACCATCGATTGTGGCTTGAAATTTGGAGAAAAGGGCACATCATTCCAGTGAGAAGGATAAGGTTGCTTAATCCCTAACCTCTAGAGCTGATCCTTGTGCTTCAGAACTTCAAACTGTGCTTTTAGCTTACGTACTACTTGAATAGCTTCACTAGTTTGAGAAAGCACATTCGATTGAATAGTTATTGGATGTACCGTGACCCCCACCGGAGGTGGTACATCTTCTAGAATGAGAGGATCTGGAACTGCAGAATTTTGATTGATAGCAGGCCCTTGAGTAAGATTATTCAAAGGTGTATCAACCCCTTGACTATCTTGAGTTTGTGCTGCTACCTGAACCGGTGTTATCACTGCCGGTTGAACAGTTTGCTGAGTCATTATTATTTGATACATACTTTGCATAATAGCAAGCATGTCCTTTAGTGACTATTTAAGTGCAGAGAGACGTTGTTCTGTATTAGTAGTTGATGTCTCCGGTTCATCTCCGATAACATATGATTTAACCTCCCTTGAAGATACAGAGGGATTGGTGTAGAAGTATGAATCAACGCTATCAGTTTTGGACTCTAAAGACTGGGTACCCCCAGCTTCTGAATCTGAAGATTGTAACTATCTTTGACTTCTTGACCGGGTATTCTGATATACCCCTTCAAAATTATCAAGAAGTCGGTTGAACTATTGTTGACCAGGAGTCTGGGAGTTGCGTCTTGGACGTCGTCCTCTATTGGTATGAGATGACATATTGACTGAAGCATATGACAAATCATGTTCTTGGTCATTAACTTGTTGCTGAGGCACATTATAGCTTAATCGGTCAAAAACTGACCGTTCAGAAGCCGAACAGCAACACTTGATTACAATCTGGTGACACTCACAATGGTGATCTTCTTTGGGGAATGTCACAGGAGATTTTCTATTTTTCCGCTTTTGTACAAGTAACTTGCATAAATCAGAAGGAGTAGAGGAAGTCGTCTTCTTTATTACATTTGGGACAGAGAAACGTTTAGTCCCTTATGTATAAAGAAGATTACTGGCTGCATTAGCAGAACCAAACTGCACATTTTTATGCGCCTGGAGTTGCGTGCGTAAATCTTGCAATTTTTGTGCACAAAGGACTCCATCAGCATTACGCATAATTTGAAGGTTTGGTACCTTGCGTAAGGCAGTATAAGAAGACTGTTGGTTGAAAACTGAAGTTTTACCAACTATAGAACTCTTGTTTTTACGCTACATGTGTGCAGGCAAATTCACTTTAGATGTAAGGACATCATTGTGAACTTTATCTACGCTGTCACCGACAGAAGATTTACCTTTACGCGTAGAGCGTAAAACATGAGTATCTGCCATGTCACAGACGGAAGATTTTCCTTTACGCGTAGAGCGTAAAACTTGTGTGTCTACTACGTCACAGACGAGAGACTTATTTTCACGCATAGAGCGTAAAGCTTGTGTGTCTACCACGTCACAGACGGGAGACTGATTTTTACGCGCATAGCGTAAAGCTTGTGTGTCTACCACGTCACAGACGGAAGACTAATTTTTACGCCCAGGGCATATCACTGAAGTAGAGACTGCCTTGTCACAAACGGAGCCTTCACAACAGGAATAGGAAGGATTCTTTTGCCTTCAGAGACAGAAGGGAGATCCGAGGATGGTTTGGACTTAGGGATCCAAACTTTTTGTGCCTTCTGCGATTTCTGAACATTGGAGCAGCGAGTACTACCCCCAGTTCGGAGCATTTCTTCGTAAGTAGTCAGGTCGAAGTGCACAACCAGAGTCTTTTTTGTCGATCCGACCGACACATCATCATATTGAGCAATTGCCTTCTCATCAGAGGAGAAGGTCGTCCCCAGTAGAGTCGCCATTTTGTTTCACTTAACAAAATGCCTAAAATTGGCTTTTGAAAGAAAATAAGAAAAAGTACAAAAGTACAAAATTGTTCTAGGAAGTATTACTATGGAAGTCTGATCTGAGAGCGATCACTTTGTTCCTTGGACCATACGATAATGATGAAGAAAACTGCATGAAGAAGACGAACAATCGAAAGAACTAAGTCACCAGAAAGGTATCGAGCAACGGCACTGATGGCACAGTCAAATGCTTTCCTGCTTTGCTTCACCCTGTTCTTGAAAAAAAGTTGAAGAAATGCTTCTGGGAATATCACTCTGAAAGTATGAGTTTTCTCAGAATCTCCTCTCCTGTCTCTCTATTCATCTCTTGATATGATGTCCGTGTTAAAAAAATAAGTCTATTTGTAGACTAGACCCTCTGTGCGTAAAAAGCAACAAAATTGGGTCTCTACTCGAGTAACTGTCACCCACGATGAAAATCATCCTCTACGCATGATAACACGTGTCCCATGTAGAGTTTTGATCTCTATGCATGGTGACACGTGTCCCACTACTTCAATAAAATAGGAAGAACACGTACACACGTTCCTCGATAAGTGTGGCATGAAAGCCACGTAAGCAGACCACGTTCTCATGTAGCCAGAAAAGATCGGGCATAAAAATGACCCAAAGTATACTTCCTGCGTAAAGTAGCAGACTGGGCGTAAAATAGCCCAAAATAAACTTCCCGTGTAAAGTGGTTAAAAATAGCCTTGAGCATAAAATTAGCTCAAATAAACTTTACGCACACAACAGCTTTGAGCGTAAAAGCTCGAATAGCTTTCGTGCGTAAAAGAAGCGATCTTTTGAGCGTAACGTAGCCCATCTGCATACTAAACAACAGTATTGGGTTTGGTGTAAATCAAATCTTCGCGGCTTCTGTGTTGTCCGCTGTCAGAAAATCATTATGTCAGAATCAGTATCACACACATTAAATGCAATGATTCGACAGCCTGTCTCCCACGTAAAGTTCAACGGATAGCTCTCGCGTAAAGTAGCTCGCGTAGAGTTGTACTCTGTTTGATTTCTGCGAAAAGTAAAATTCTCAACTTCTTTGACTTAGTCCATGAAGCACTTTTTACGCTCCTACAGGCAATATGGTTAAGTCTCACTGAGTTACGAGGCACGGCATAATGGACTTGTAGCACGGTTACATAGAAATTGGACACTATCGTGTAGTTTCGTCTCTGATTTTGGGCCAAAAGGCAAGTATGACTTGATAGGTTAACGTTGTTGGTACGAAAATGGTCTAGAGACACAAATAGGCCAAGGCGTCTATCCTAAAACTGATCCTAAGAAAAGACTAGAAAGATAATTGAAAAAAAAGGATTATGTTGCACAAAGTAAATGAACATGTCGATTTTGTATGGGTGGGCGAGGAGCTCACACCACCAGTACAGTTGAGTACTGACACCCACACACTTTTTATGTGCAGGCACAGGAGAAAGCTCGTGGCACGGAGCTCGTGGCGCGGAGCTCGCTTGGATGCGTCGAGGTACAAAGTTCCTTAGCATTTCGAGGCACGCGGCCGCATAGAGTCAGAACTTATACGGGACATAATGTGTGGACATTGCCTATCCGAAGCATCCGCTGGCTTAAGACATGTATGAGCGATGAGAGAGAGCTGAGTGACTTGTAATGTGAGAAGAGTGAGCTCGAGTGATTGTAATCTTGGCCTTGCGCCCCATTGTAATCTTTGTTTCAATATCAATAAAGAGCCTCTTTTGAATGACTTGTGTTTTGTTCTAAATTTCCGCTGGCTTATTCAATGTTTCTGTTTGGGACTTCTATACGACGACCCCATCGCAGTTGCTGTAATCTATCGTTATGGAACCCGCTTTGCACGAGCGTAATTTAGGCTCATGCGGCGTCATGTCTTAGCGAGGACGATCGCTCTTACGGGAACGGGGCGTGACATAATGGTATTAAAGCACGGCTTTACGGCCTTGGACTTTCGATTGAATTCTTTAACTCCGTTGTTTTCGTAAACTCTGAAGTGTTGCTTCCACATTTGATATCGTTGGCGCGCTCTCTCTCAAATGTCCCACGGGTTGTCCATACAATAAGTCTATGTAATTTGTAAATCGTAGGAGAACAGTTTTTGACAAAAACAAAAAGATGGTTCATGTAAGCACGATTGGCTAAGTCGGGCTGGGTATATGCACCAAATTTATGTCGACCTTAGCAAAGTCGAGTGCGGGATTCAAAATGTGTCGAGCAAGAATGAGTTGGAATTGATTGAGTTATTGAGATGACTATCGATAGGGGTGCTATCGAGCGACGATAACATCGGTGCGATATAGATGAGCGTGCTTGGATTTTGAGGAATCGTTCGAGAAAAAGATTCAAAGTAATCGATTGTGAATCGAATAATAAATTATTTGAGAATTTGTTGAACGACTACATCCCTGAGTGGTGTATGTGATAGCTTCAGGGATGTCGATTAATTGAGGATGTGGGGTGCTAATGAGTCTATCAGCAAGTGACAAGTACGTAAAGCCTTAGATTAAGTACGATTGAATAAGTTATGATCTTGAAGATTTGAACGAGTTGATTCGAATGAATTAGAGATGATGTACATCGGCAGGATTGCGCCGAGCATGCAATACAAATGGATGAGTATATAGATTGAATCGAGGAACAGTTATGGGGTACAAATTGATAACTTGATCGAGGAAATTGATATAAATCGGATATGAAAAGTTAACACGATCGGATGATAGCGTGCATAAAAATGATGCGAATAGAAGAAATACGTTGGTCGATGACTTAAGATAAACGAAGGAATATACGTGATTTGGATTTGAACAAATTGATGATGTAAACGATTCGAGGGATAATGATCGAACTTGAATTTGAATGTCGAGGAGATTATCCAGTCGGACGCTAGCATCATTCGCACAACTCCAAATTCGTTGCAAAGAAAGATCATTAGGTTACGTATGTCATCAATGGCATTGAGGTGTATCAAAGATCGATATGCGATAACTCGGGGGTACTCTGACTCGGTGAATGACGATCGTGCAAGTGTTATCGTTCTGATGGATGCAATACCTAGGACTTTGGTTGAAATGTATGTTGGATGAACACAATCGTGTCTTGATGATTGCGTTGATAACCACAACATCGACGATCTTGTCTTATGCGAGCGCAACTCCATCCTCGCACATTCGTTACGTTAGATTTGGGATGATCGTTCCACGTGAGCGCTGACATGGTGATTCATATCGCGGGAATAATCGAACCCGAAAAATCAGGACGTGACAAATTGGATTGCTTCAACTTGTTGGTTTGATGCGAAGGTAAATTCGAGGATTGGACGGACATGTAATTTGACGAATGAAATAAACTTAAGGAATGAGTAGGTCCAATCCGCGGATCGAGAATGAATTATTCTAAAAACAAAACAAGATTTACGTCCCGATGAGGATGATTATCCCGTGGGAGCGTTGTATGGTGATTTCAAGCCCACCATGGATAATCGGACTCGTGTGATATTGGGGCATGACAGATTGTTAAGTCAGACGATCTTGTGATCGATTACAAGAATTGGGATAAATGGCTTAGGGAGTATAAAATGTAAATTATGGTTTAGAAATGAATCATGTCCTAGCGTGCTTGACTTGAGAAGGATTGATAGGTGGATTATGTCGAACGTGTTCGAAGCGATAGACTATACAAAATAGCTTGTTGGTCGAGCAATATTGATGTGTCGAAGATTTGGTTGAGTGAACTTACGATAGGATAGCTTTGCTGGATGACTCAGACGCCATGTGACGAATGTCTGGATACGTGTAGGAAATCTATGCTCAAAGTTTAGAAATCGGAGTGATACGAGATTTGGGTAGAAAACCCCGTACTATCAACTTGGTTTGACCTTATGATGGGGTCAGTGTTGATATTGTTGTTTGGGAACTATGATTCCAATACTGACGATCGACCTTGGACTGAAAAAAATAGTCTAGAGACATAGCCTAGCGGTTAGTGTCATGACCCGCACCCACATTTTGGGATGCAAGTGCATAAGCAAGCCAGCTACGTACCAAGCAAACTCTAGCCCCAAGCAAACTCTAGCCCAATTTGAATATGCAAACGTTGTCTGGACTATGGTAATGTGCTTAATCATGGCAAGGAAAAACTATATCTCAATCCACAATAAGAATATAAAACATGAATGAACACTATGGGCCATAGTCTGCAGCCCACTAGCATACATGTCCGATTAGACTCGAAGAATATTATGAGTCTGTAAAGTAAGCCTACAAGCAGAGTATATCAAGATAAAGAATGAACGCACGAGCGGATATTAAACGTAATAACAATACCTGGATCCTGTAAGTGCATCATAATCATCTACCATCCTGCTCTGCTAACTATCTCCATGCAATCGCTAAACCTGAAGAGATCATCAGGTCCTCAGGGGACATAGCAAGATACATAAAAATATGCCTATCTAACAGTTATATCATACATAAAAATATAAACAGGATATAAACAGAGAACGAGACAAAAACTGACAAGTGACTATGAATACGGATATGAAAACAACTACGCATAAATGAACTGCTAGAAGAATATGTAAACAAGAGATCAATGGAATAACAAACCCTCACCCCGAGTGGACTCTCATGTTTGAACTAATCACTAAACCTCGCCTCAAATATGGACTCGCAGGTTAGTACACGACAAACACCCTCGTCCCGTGTGTGGACTCTCTGGCACAAACGAATCAAGATAACACCCTCATCCCGAGTGTGGACTCTCTGGTACAAACGAATCAAGATAAATACCCTCGTCCCGAGTGTGGACTCACGGGTGCAAACGAATCAGAATAGCAGTTCAGTTACACATACTCGTAGGCACGACTCAGTCAAGATACAGGTGACGACACGTACAACTCAGTCATGACACAGGTAAGGACATCTCTAGTATGAACTATAATGAGAACAAGCCCGGTATAACTACACTATCAAGTCATGAAAAGATGGTGATATACAAGCAAGACAAATAAACTGATATATGGTATGAAGAAAACCTATAACCGAAATCAACTAGAGAACTAAACGATAACATACAAAATGAAAGACTATAAGCATGTAAATAAACTGTAGAGGGAGGCAAGGTATCTTGCCTGGTTCCGCGATATAAGGATGCATTTTCGCTCCCGTGTCCACGCCTCCGAAATCTAATGCTCCTAAATAATTTATTTAACTATTATGAAACTTATAGCAGAACTTAATTAACTAAATTAATGTTTTAAACTACTTTAACTATACTCAAATATCTCGTAGGACTACTTAAATTGTATAACATACATATGTGTCCAACGAGACTTCAGAACACGGCTTTAGGGTTTTCGACCTTCCAATTAATCGGTTATGACCCCACGTCAATAACCCACTTAAAAAGCATATTAAATTCCTAAAAGTAATATTTAAAACTATTTTCTACAGTATTAACTCTAAAATTCTAGAATTACGATTTATAAAGAATTATGTGACTAGTTGACTACTACGTCACCTAGTCTACCCTAAACTCGTCATGAATATGGCCAATTACTCAAAATAGCTAAAATACCCAAAAATACATTTTAAACAGAATTTATATACCTTATTTCACATAATATCATCATGGGTACAAGAGTTAAGTTATGCTACAAATTTGGGACATTCTAGGTCAGCAGGTTACCCAAAAATAGCTAGTTTTGACCTATAATTTTCTCGACCAGATTTGAGTTGCTAAATTCATAGAAAAATACTTAAAAATCCTAATTTATATATATGAAAACACATAAAATTTAGTTTAAAAAATAACCACCAATAACTTATAGTTCCTTCACAACGGGGTTAATTTGATCCTACCGAAACATGAATATTACGACTATAAATCATGAAACTTTTATAGATGATTATACATATCAAAAGCCATAAAAATAAGATTTCTAAAGATGTAATAACATATTTTCTACAAAAATTTAGTAAGGGTTTGAGATGAAAAAATTATGGTTTCTTACCAAAAGTCCTTGCAAGAGAGGTTGTGAAGACTTCTCCTTGCCAAAGCTCCAACCTTTCTTGCTATCTTTGTTTGCTAATCCTCTCTTGGTGATTTTTGGAGGGTTAGAAATAGATATAGATGGTTGGATGGAGAAGATGGAGTTTTTAGGGTTTGTTTTGAGTGGTTGGGTAGATGTATGGTGAAGGAGATGAGTTTTTGTGAAGGATGGAGAGATGTGCAATGGAGAAGATGATGTATGGAGGGCTATGGGGGAGAGGTGCTGCCAAAATTTGGAGCGGGAGAGGGGTTGGTCGGCTATGGGGAGGGAAAGAAAGGAAGAATTAAGTTAGGGTTAGGGTTTGGGTTAAGTTGATATACATATTTGGGCCTTTTGGATTGCATGCATGAAAAGGAGTGGGAATCCTATTCCTATGAGATGTTCGGCTATGGGAGGGGGGTTTGCTTGGCCGAATACTCCATGGTGAGGTTCCACTTGGCATGGTTTGGTTGTTTGGTGAGTTGGCTAATTGATTGGATTGAGGATTAAAAAGGTCTTTCCTAATATAGACTAATTAAATCTATCTATATAAATACAATCCAAAATCTGAATTAAATATAAAATAGATGTATTTATTAATATTTAATAATGCCCAACATGCCTACTTAGGATTCGGTTGGACTTTGGGTCAAATGTAAACTAATACCAACTAGGATTACACTAGGATTACACGTAGACACTTTCTATAAATAGAAACTTTCCAAAATTGAAAATATATTAATATTAATAAAATATATATCAACATGAAGGTATTTGGGAGTACTATATGTCTATTTAGATTTAGATTTAGTTCGGGTCAAGTCGGGGCTAAAATTGGTACAACCGGGTCTCCTAGAAAGTCAATAATCTGATAATTAAATAAATAAATCATCGGTGGGGGTTAAGTCGCAACTTGGCCTGGTTTTCCTAGTTAGAACACACCTATGGCTCGGCCTTCCCTTTTATGGCTAAAACACTAGTCAAAGCACACATGTATACTATCCGTACCATAATTCTTGGTCATCTTGTACTCCAAAACTCAACCATGGCTAAGATATAATAATAACTATTTAATTTAAAGATATTCTAAAATCCTATTTAAGCCAAATAAATAAATAAATAAATAATCCAAAAATTCTGGGGTTTTACATCCTACCCACCTTAAAAGAATTTCGTCCTCGAAATTAAAATCAGGCTCACTAACAAACTAGTGTAACTAGGAATAGTTCAAAGGGTACACTAGGTCACTAAGGTGTCTCCTAATAACTCAAGTAATAATCAATCCTAAATAATTTGGTTTACAACATCTCTATCGTAAAACTATTGATGGTTATCTCTAGTCGCTATTCTTGGTACCAGCGGTCT
Organism: Iris pallida; assembly: GCA_029216955.1. Taxonomy (NCBI): domain Eukaryota; kingdom Viridiplantae; phylum Streptophyta; class Magnoliopsida; order Asparagales; family Iridaceae; genus Iris; species Iris pallida. The sequence goes on along the minus strand of JANAVB010006993.1, from coordinate 2,642,497 downwards.
TACAATATTGACGTTGAAGGTTGGCCCTCCTAACCATATTATTATCACAACTATATAAATCTCATTTCACCTAATCAATCTAAGTGATACCTACCAATCTGTCTAATCCTAACTTTACAACTGGCAGGGCATAATGATAAATGGGATGGGTTAGCCTATATTTAGGTTCTTCTAGTAGAGGGCCAATCTCTGCTCTAAAACTACTACTCTATTCTTGATCAAGCGACTACCATAAAGGGCGTAAACTAGTATGATCATTTAGCCATTTCTAGAACGTCTGCCCACCTTTGGTCAAACTACCTCATCAAACACATGATGCCCTATGGCATATGGCATCTCTAATTCCCCTTATCTATCAAGCAATCACAATACAATAAGCAAACTAACTTACACTATAACTTAAGAATTTTTTGATAAATCCTATATAGCACGATTATTTGTCGCCCCGAAATAGGAAGGATCGAGAAGCAATGATACGAGAAAGCAAAGGAAGAGTAATCGAGAGTAAATACGAAGTTCAAGAATGGTAGAGGAATTTCTAAGAGAATTTTTCAAGGCTGTGTGGATTGAGATTTCTAAGGGTTTAGTCATATTTGCAGGCTCGAATCAGTACAGTTACGTAACCGATACGATATGCTCTGAACTGTATGGGCTACCAAAGTTAGGCAGATGTCCTGGTGCGGAGCGAATTATGGAGGTACCACTCATGAGGCTCGGTTGACATGCACGTATATCAGGGATGCTTGAATATGTGCACAATCCGACTCGAGTGGTGATGGTGGATTCTCTATTACGAGGCTTGGCTAAAATACATATATTTTGGGGATGCCTAAAATACGTTCACAATCCAACTAAGTGATATGTTGAATCAAGTGAGACTTGAGGAACGGACAAGTATCGAGGATTTTGAAATTGTGTTGTGAAGAAAAGATTGATGGTGAGCACGAGCGTGGCTTGGATTGAGAGAACACATAGGAGTAGTGTGTGCGAGAGTCCTTGAATGTTGAATAAAGTGATAAATCGATAAGTAAGTACTCAGTTAGTTTCGAGGACAAAACTTTTTCTGAGTGGTGTATGATGTAGTGTCCCGTCCCGCTCAATCAATCGGAAGAATCGAAACGCCAACTGCGTTCGGACTTAGCCATGCAAAGGCGATTCGAAGGCCCGCTCGGTCGAAGCGACTCCTCGAATCAGGTGGGTGGCTTCGATGAACTTGCCTCAGCTTGGCCTTCGCCCGAATGAAACAAAAGTTTTTAATGCACAAGTAGGCTTGAAAATAAAAGAGGCGAATCCACATAGCTAAGGGAATAATCCCAAGTCGGGTCGATTGAGTTAGAAAATAAACAAGGTCCCATGGTCGGCTTAGAATCGTTGTACGATAGTTTTCAAAATGACACTCGGTCCATCGTCCCGTGGCTTGGGAGATAGAAAAGTTGGTCTTTGCCACAAAGTTGCGAGTTAGCCTAAGTCATAGGTGTCGACCGCATAAATGCTTGATAAAGCATGCACGGTCCCATTGTCCAACACTTGGCATAGCCTTTGCTCGCCCTACGAGCTAAGTTGTATCGTGTGGCTTGTGGCGTAAGTCTAGGCACCCAAATAACTTGGTTGTTCAAAGTCGAACGCATGCGCGGCACGTTTTCGCGATGCGAGGCTTGACGCAGTCTTCGTTTGTCAAGTTGTTGTGCAATTAAGTTAGGCTAAGTTTTGTTAGGCTATCGAAGGCATTCTAAGCACTGTCCCGTATATTCTGCGGTTGTCAAAATTACTTGGTTTCACGACCTTAAGGCCCGTCGTATAATGTGTCTTAGATGATAGTTTCATCCAGAACACCAATTGGCGTAAGGCACGATATCACAAACTTAGTGTTTCTAAGGCACGGGTCACGGTTGATTAATTTGAGTTTGGAAAAAGGGGCTTTCAAATAGTCGTTCCTGAGTTGAATGAAATGATAGAAAAAGAAGAAGAATGCTCGCGACCATGGGTCGTCGAGGCGGTCTCAGATGTGAGAAGTATCGAACATGGCCCTAAAAGAGATAGTAATACTGAAAGTAGAATGACTCTGTGAGACATCAGTTTGAGTCGAGTCTTGTATGGTCATTGGACAACTTGTCGACAAGGTAAATAGTTTCCCCGTAACAGCAACCCACAGGGCTCGGGACAATTACGGTTGAGTATGGAAACAAAGGATAGCTGTGCTGAATTGATAGCACCGAGTTAGTCGGGGACTTCCAGCGAGGCTAGCTACCTTACGCTGAAAGGGCCCCGACCAACGCAAGCTATGAGTTCAAGTATAGTTTATTATACTAGTGACCTTATATAGATGATTCGGCATGGGCGGCGATCCACGTATATGCCTTTGGATTGAATCGAGTATTATGTGCAATGTATCAAGAGTCGGGAAGAATGTGTACCCGATAAAGACAATGTTTTGGGGCCTAAGATTTGGCTGCAACGTAGACACCGTGCTTCAGCATGAGATATGGTGTCGAGTCTTAAGTTGTTGGCATAGTATTGCACAAGTTTAGAATTGAGTCGTTTCGAGTTTAAGTCAGAAAATTGCCGTAAGACAAAGTTGGTTGAGTGGAACTAGTTCACAAGTCTTGTTGAGTCAGTTGGTGACCAAAAGTAACAAAGGCCACGAGGCAGCAATATGGTTAAGTCTCACTGAGTTGTAAGGCACGGCATAATGGACTTGTAGCACGGTTACATAGAAATTGGACACTATCGTGTAGTTGTATCTCTGATTTTAGGCAAAAAGACAAGCATGACTTGATAGGTTAACGTTGTTAGTACAAGAATGGTCTAGAGAAACAAATAGGCCAAGGCATCTGTCCTAAAACTGATCCTAAGGCAAGACTAGAAAGACAATTGAAAAAAAAGGATTATGTTGCACAAAGTAAACGAACGTGTCAGTTTTGTATGGGTGGACGAGAAGCTCATACCACCAGTACAGTTGAGTACTGACACCCACACAGTTTTCATGTGCAGGCACAGGTGGAAGCTCGTGGCACAGAGCTCGCTTGGATGCATCGAGGCACAGAGTTCCTTGGCGTTTCAAGTTGTGTGACCGCATGGATTCAGAACTTATACGAGACAAAATGTGTGGACATTGCCTATCCGAAGCATCCGCTTGCTCAAGATATGTGTTGAGCGATGAGAGATAGCTGAGTGAGTTGTAATATGAGAAGAGTGAGCTTGAGTGATTGTAATCTAGGCCTTGTGCTCCATTGTAATCTTTGTTTTAATATCAATAAAGATCCTCTTTTGAATGACTTGTGTTTTGTTCTAAATTTCAGCTGGTTTATTCAATGTCTCTGCTTGGGACTTCTGTATGACGACCCCATCGCAGCCGCTGTAATCGGCCGCTATAGAACTCGCCTTGTACGAGCGCAATTTAGGCTCGTGCGACATCACGCCTTAGCGAGGAAGATTGCTCTTACGGGAGCGGGGCATGGCATTACTCATACTATGCCTCTAGGCCTTTTCGTGCCAACAACGTCATCTTATCGACTCGTGCTTGCCTTTCGGCCCATATTTGGTACGTAACAACTTGGTCATGCCATAAATCCCTTCTTATAACAAAATCGATACAGTACCGCACAACTTAGTAACTTTGCCTATACTCATGCCATAACAATGTAGTCGTGCCATAACCTATCAAGTTCGTGCCTCACGACTCAACAAGACTTAATCGAACTTGCCCTACGGCCCTTCCTGACTTAAACTCGAAGATGCCTCAATTCCAACATATGTAACTCAAGGTCTACGGCTTAATACTTAACGCCGCATCTCGTAACTCTAGGTCATCGGCTTAATACTTAATGTTGCATCTCGTGCCGAAGCACGGGTCCTTCTTATAACCAAAATCTTAGACTTCATATTGGTGTTGCAATCGTGTACACCCTCTTGACCCTACTCTTGCCGTGCTTACACTTTCTTTGATTCAACCGACACTGTGCATACGGATTCGCCGTTTAGCACGCCAACTCATCTATATGAAAGTCACTGGCAATCCAAGCCAATGTGGACATAGCTCGGGTAGGCGGCGAGTCTTTCGATGTAAGGTAGCTAGCCCCACGGAAAGCTCTCGACTACACACGCGGTATAATCCAGCGTTGCTATAACGTACGTCTTCCCCTAGGTCGACCGGCACCCCGACGTAATACCAGTGGAGGAAGAAATCCTTGTCGACAAGTTGTCCATGACCATGCACCTATGAAACATCTAGACTCACGTAAATGCATGGCCAAATTTGTGGTATAACCCGACCCATACTTAGCAACTCGTGCGTCAGAACCATGAGACTCCCAACCGAGGGACCGCCTCATACTATGAAAAATGTGCATTAAAACCATACGATGCAAAATGTACATCAAAATCATACTATACAAAACGTGCATCCTTAGAGACTCCCGAACCGTGGCTAACTTTTCATAGTGCCGACCGTGGCTCGTGCCTTAAACCGACTTGTGTTCTATGCGACGCTATCGTCCAAGTCATACTTTATATGATGAGTCTTGTGATCGTGGAACTATATGACTTAACCACCACAGAAAGAGAGGGACAGTGCTTATTATAACTTTGAGAGTCCAGCATAAAACTTAATCGTGCAATAACTTAATCCGTAGGATGGGCAAAGCTATGCCAAGCCCTGGACAATGGGATCGTGCATGCTTTATCAAGCATTCGTACGTGCGACACCTATGACTTAGGCTAAGTCCATAACTTTGTGATGACTTAAACCAACTTCCTTCTCCCAAGCCATGGGACGAAGGACCGAGTGTCATTTTGAAAGCACAACATGCAACACTTCTAAGCTGACCGTGGGACCTTTCCATATTCTTAACTCAATCGACCCGACTTGGGATTATTCCCTTAGCTATGTGGATTCGTCTCTTTTATTATCAAGTCTACTTGTGCATTTGAAAACATTCATTTTATTAGTGCGAAGGCCAAGCTGATGCAAGTTCACCGAAGCCACCCACCTGAACGAGGAGTCGCCTCGACCGTGCGGGTCTTCGAGCAAGCCGTTGCATAGCTAAGTCCGAACACCGTTGGTGTTTCAATTTCTACGATTGACTGAGCGGGACAGGGCACTACAATGGGTTCCAAAATAACCTTGATCTGAAATTGGGGCATAGGTGAAGTAACTTGACATTGCTAGGTCAAATTAAAGAACAAATTAGGAATTAGAAAAGAGATTTGGAGAAGAACATCAACTGGTATTAAAAAGAAGCGAGGAAAATGAATACACTAAAATTCAAACATGTAAGCAACTAAATGTAAAAAAAGCACTTCTCGCAGTACACTCCGGCTCAGAATTCTTTTCGGTGCCTTTTCTCCTCGTGTCATATATTATTTTCATCGTTCTCCTATAGTTTTGGAATCTTCTATACTTTTGATAGCATTTGTCTGCTCCATATTCCCCTGCAACTTACTTGCCATCTCCAGTGTATTGCCCGTTCTCTCGACAACATGTACCTATATCACATTTTTCTTTTCTTGGACTACTTCAATTCCACCCAAATTTGATGTCATAGAATCCGTCTCCTTCACATGCATTTCGTCAAACACCAAGGCTTCGCAATTAGGAACTCCACGTGCTTCCTCCTTTGCTAGCATTTTGTCGAACACATGTGGGCAATTTGGTACTACTGCTGTAAATATGTTAGCAGAGTTGTGTATCACGTCCCGCTCCCGGAGGAGAGATCATCCTCGCTAAGGCGTGATGCCGCGTGAGCCTAGGTTGCTCTCATGCAAGGTTGGTTCCATAACGGCCGATTATAGACTAAGCGACGAGATCGTCACATAGAAGTTCTGAGCAGAAAGTTGAATAACATAAAGGAAACACAAGTATTCGAACAACAGTGTTACATACAAAATCAGAACTTTTATTCACAATCAGCAAAATTTCAAAGGGGGCATATGGCCAAGGTTACAATATCTCAAGATCAAAATCTTACTGAATATAATCACCCAGTTCTCTCTCTCATCTTTAAATACAAAGCTTCAAGGCTTGCCAATGCGAATGCTTCAGAAAGTGATGTTCATACATTATGTCTCGTATAGGTGAAGTATTCAACGCGACCGCATGCCTCGAAATGCCAAGGAATACCATGCCTTAGCGCGTCCAAGTGAGCTCCGCCTCGAGCGGACATGTACCTGTAACCTGCGCATGAGACTGGTGGGGTGTCAGTACTCAACCATACTGGTGTGAGATCCTCGCCCACCCATACAAAATCAACACATTATTTTAGTTTGTGCAACATATCCTTTTGATTGTCTTTCTAATCTTGTCTTAGGATCAATTTTAGGACATAGACACCACGCCTATTTAGTGCATCAATGACATAGTTGTGCCATAATTTCTTCGTGTAACATAATCGAGGCAGTGCCTCACCACTTAGTAACTAGCCCAAACTTCGTGTCGTCATATCATAGTCGCGTTCCAAAATCCTGTAATCATACTACCGAACTCATCGTGCCAATATCGTGGTCATGCCGTAATGTCCATTCATGCATCATCATCGAGGCCGTGCCTCGCAACATAGTGTGTCTTTACTCAAAACTTGCCGTATGGCCTTTACCCTATTTTGTCTCCGAAAATGGCTTAATCATATAATCTCATTTCGTCTTCGGAAATGGCTTACACATTAACTCTCATTTTGTCTCCAAAAATGATTAAACATAGACTTGTGAACTTAGTGTCACTTTACATATTTCGTCTCCAAAAATGGCTTAGTCATAAACTCGTGAACTTAGTGTCAACGACTCAATTCACGATATTACATCTCGTGTCAAAGTACATGCTTGCGGTATAGCCAAATCTTAGGCTCAAACGTTGTGTTGCATTCCGTGTGCACATTTTCTGACTTATTTGTATCGTGATATACTTTTTAACTCAATCTAGGGTATGCACGTGGATCACCGCTAATATGTCGACTCATCTATATGAAAGGGTCACTAGTACCAGAAGCTATCTTAGACAATAGCCGAGCTTAGACGTATCGATGCTATTATCCAATCCTATCAATTCGCAAGCTCAATCGTACCGATACTACCTCTCGAAATAGGGACGCCTTGCCTAACCGCTAGACTATCTCTCCAGGCTAAAATTAATGCCAGTATTTGAATCATCGTTTCCAAACAATAATATCAATACTGAACCCAATCCTAAGGTCAAACCAAAGTTGATAGTACTGAGTTTTCTACCTAAGCTCACATTATTCCGATTACTAAACTTTGGGCATAGATTTCTCCTATTCTCATTCACAACTTTAGTCTAGGGGTCCGAGTCATTCAAAAAAGCCATCCTACGGTAAGTTATGCTCAACCAATTTCTTGGTATAGCAATATCGCACGTCCAAACTAGCAATTCGTGTTGTTTATCTCTTGAACATGTTCGATATAATCTACCTATCCATCCTATCCAACTCAAGTACACCACAACACGATTTGTCACTAAACCATAATTCTAATACCATATTCCTCAGTCGTTTAACACAATTTATGTATTCGATCACAACGTCATCTAGAATAACAATATGTCACGCCCCAATCTTCCGTAAGTCCGGTTATCCATGCTGGACATGAAATTACTATACCAACGCTCCCGCATGATAACCGTCATCATCGGGGCGTAACTCTTACTTTGTGTCTAGACTAATTCATTCTCAATACACACATTGGATCTATTCAATCCTCAAACTTACTTTACCGTCAATCACAAGTCCAAACAATTCTTGAATTTACCTTCGTATCAAACCACAAGTCAAAATGATCCAATTGTCATGCCCTAAACTACCACAAATTTGATCATCCCTACTAGACATGAATCACCATGCCAGTGCTCCTGTAGAATGATCGTCCTAATCCGACGTGACGCATGTACGAGGCAGAAGTTGCGCTCGTACAAGACAAGAATGTCAACGATGTGGTTATCATCGAAATAATCAAAACACTTGCATTTTTTTTCAAGTATTATATCAATGCTCATTTCATTTATCGTCAAATTCGTTAACATTTTTGTTTTGCATAGTCTGAGCACTATTCATTCATGCGAACTTCAAGTTTATCTTATTGAGTCATCCAATCATTCATCACTATCAAAATCCTAATGTCGTATCCATCCGGTCAAAAATATTTTATACGATCATTATTCCTTGAATCAGAGTGCCCCCAAGTTATCACATATCGATCTCTGATACACCTCAATACAATCGATGATATATATAATCTGACGATCTTCCTTAGCAATGAACTTCGAGTCGTGCAACTGATGCTATCATCCGAGCTAGATATACCACAATCTCCTCGACATTCAAGATCAAATTCGATCATATCCCTCGAACTAGTTACATGTTTAATTCGCGCAAACTCAAAATCGTGTATGTTCATATGTCTATCTTAAGTCATTAAGCAATTTCTTATTTTATCTCTAGCGTAATTTACATTCCTTCCAATCGATATTTCTATGCACGCTATCTGTCATGCCCCAGAACCAGAATACTGGCAAGTAGGGACGGACCAGGCCAGCTACGTATACCAAAGTACTCCAGTACTCCGAAATAACGTATAAGCTGTATAGATGGGGGTTACTACTACAAGCCAACAGTCGATCCTAGGTCAAGCAATCCGAGGTATCTCAATCACAGGCAGTAAACAATGTACAAGAAGTAAGATCAACTGTAATATAAAATAGTAAAGCGTCCCAAACTATCATATATCAATGATCATGAAGCTAGTGATACAGAGTGAAGACTAGCAAGAGTAATAGTCATATATGATAAGCTCTAGCTATAGTCTAGAATACGCAAATCATGTTCTGGCCCGTAGGCTAAATGTCAAGTCCAAAACACGAGCTAAACACGTGCTCGGAGGCTAAACGCCACAAAAGAATAATGTACATAACTAGTGGGAGAATGAAATAGAAAATCCACTAAGGTACTCTGGTGTTCTGGGTAATCACCAACGAGTAGAAGGTACGGAAGATCCTCCGGGCTCCTCTATCAGATCTGGCCAAACAAAACCAGTGGGGTCAGACCCCCAATAGCAAGTACCACAAAGGAAGCCAAACTATGAACTAAAACCAGCATGCAAATCATAGCAATGGATAGAGAGAGAGATGAGTAAGTACTAATCGAGACTCGTGCACTACCAATGCACTTATCCCGAGAATAGAAGGACAATAAGTAAAGCAACATGTAGCATAAAGTAAAGGACATGTGACATAATGTAAACTGTGTACATGTGAGGAAAAGGAAGCATGTGAACATGAAAGATAAACTAGACATGTGAGCATGTTAAGTAACTGGAGCATGTGAGCATGTAAGATAACTGGGACATGTGAGCATGTAAGATAACTGGAGCATGTGAGCATGTAAGAACTGGAACATGTGAGCATATGGTAAAGCCGAGCATGTAGTAGGAAGAATAGCATGTAAGGAATGACAGAAAATATAAGTACTGCAATAAGATAAATAGAAGCAAGACTAGACTAGACAAGAATGGACTCCATCCATCCAAGCAATGATTACGGCTTGATACTTTACCTAACTAGGGTTGTCACAATCCTAATTACTAACAAATGCAAGTCTGAGAATTCCAAGTCCAGCTCCTGCCTGCTACTACCTGAATGGTCCAAGCCAAAAAGAAAAGAAGTATAGCAGACACACTGCAGTAAGATACATGTGTCCTAAAGAGATATAGCAGACACACTGTAGTAAGATACATGTGTCCTAAAGAGGTGTCCCACTCGACGGTGTACTGGAAGAGTGCTCATCATGACAGATAGCTCCAAATCCCAAGTATATATATATAATGCCAAGATCAAAGGGGCAATAGGTTACTGGGAAATTCTCAATGATCTAAGTAATCAAGCTAGTTGTTTAGTCCTTAACATTTTTTTGTTGGATTCTGGGTGTGGCATTCCGCAGAATCCATCCTAGACATGAGACATGCAAGACTGGACAAGACAAGTAAGATTGTGCACCATAACAAGCCATAACAAAAAAAGCATAATAGACAAGAAGCCAGGAGTGCGCTACGACGAGCCACTATCAATGAGCAAGACATGTACTAGAATCAAGAGTGCGCCATGACAGGCCACTATCATGTAAGCAAAGAAAGACATGTACAAGAGTGCACCACGACGGGTCACTATCTAGCAAGCAAAGAAGACATGTAAGAAGAGTGCGCCACGACGGATCACTATTATATAAGTAAGGAAGGCATGTAACAATTATCATAGCTTGTAAGAAAGAATCTATCAAAAAGAAATATCATGGCATATGAAAAAGAATAATTAAAGCTAAGTACATTTCATAGAAAAATGATTGAACATAAGCTAGTGTCAAGTGTATATAGGGTGTACAATCATTTTCTAACTATTCAAGATCATCTAATCATGTTAAGAAATCATTACAATCGAAGAAAATATCAAAAATGGACAAAAACGGACAGAAATGGGCAAAAACAGACAAAAATAGCCTAACCGGATTATCCGGCGGATTACTGCAGATTTTCGACGGATTTTTCGGATTGAAATAGCAAGTTTTGTGGTGCAAGTTCGGATTTTCCGACGGATTTCCGCAGATTTTCGACGGATTTTCCGAACCGTCACAGAAAGTTGATTTTTGAACTCAAAACTTGTTTCGGCCATAAAAACTTCGTTTTAAATCGAAATTCGGATTTTCAAAAGTCAAAATTGCATAGAATTGAATTTCCTACAACATGGAAGTATTAGTTTTCACAAATCAAAACATTTGATAGATCAATAACTCAAAATACTCCCAAACAGAGGTTCTCGGGACACCGAAACGGGTTCCGATTGCCACCAAACTCAAAATCCATGATATACAAACTATGTGAGGGCCTCATATATGTATATGTGACCAAGATACATGATGGTAACATTAGTATCACTCTTGATACCAAGTTTTCTACTAAGTCCATATTGGGTTTTAACAGAAAATTAAAACCTTGCTTAAACAAATTTTGGAAACATGCATATATACGAGAATCATAAGGAAAACATATTTTATAAAATGAGTTTGGGAAAATTCTAAGCATTTAATACCAAGGAAAACAAAAAATGACAACAAAACAATATGGTTCATAGATTTGGCAAGATGTACTTGCCTAGCTTAAGCTCCAAGCCTAATCTTCTACTCCTCCTCCTAGGGGGGTTAGACACCACACCCAAGGCCTCAAGGCCAAGCTCTTGGCAAGCTCCAAGGGGGAGAGAAGGGAAGAAGAAATGAAGAGAGAGTGAAGAGAATGAAAAGAGAGAGGAGAGAGAAAGTGAAATGGTATATATAGAGGGGGGGATTAATCTTAGCCGTCGGATCGTGATCCATGACAAAATCTAAGTCAATCCTAACCATCAAAACAAAACCAAATATCCAATGGGTAATAGGGTGCATCTACACTATTCATGAAAATATCTAAACACTATTCATCAAAATATCCAAAATACTATTCACGAAAATATCAGAAATACTATTCATGAAAATATCTGAAATCGAAAATATCTAAAATGTGGAAAATCTGTCTGGACGGTATGCCGTCGGTATACTCCGATATACTGGCGGTATGCCGGCCAAGAAGAAAATCTATAAGTTAGAAAAATTTTAAAGCATTACGAAAATCAGAAAAATACGAAATACACTACAAAATACGTATCCGTATATAAATATCGATACTGTGAGACGAGTCTCACACTATCATCCAATCGTGCTAACTTTTCGTATATGATTCATATCGATTCCTCGACTAATTCATTCGTTTGTTACACCTTAACTTTTCCTCGATTCAATCTACCTACTCAATTATTTTGCATTTCATACTCAGCGCAATCCTGCTGATGCACGTCGTCTTCTCGTTTGTTCGAATCAGCTCATACTATCTATTTAAAGTCACATTACTTTGAATACTCTTTCTAAGGCTTTAGATAGTCATGTCGTTTGCTGATAGACTCGTTGGTACCCCGCATCCTCAATCATCAACATCCCTGAGGCTATCCCATACACCACTCAGGGATGGAGTCATTCGATAAATCCTCGAAACAAATTCTGAATAGCAATCGATTACTTCGAATCTCCGTTCGAACCATTTCTCAAATTTCAAGCATGTTCATCACTATATCGCATCGAATATAATATCGTCCGATGGCACCCCTATCGAGTTATCATGTATTCTATGAATCAAGTCGAACTAATTCCAATTATAAATATTTTGATCATGCATGTAACTTGCTATTATCGATGCAATTATTGGTGTATATGCCCAGTCCAACTTAGCCAACCGTGCCTTTTGTGAAACCATCTTTGTTCAACCAAATTTTCTTCGTGTGATTTTACAAAATATATAGACTTATGTATTGAACACCCCGCGAAGCATTGAGAGCTAGAGAGCGCACCAACAACATCGATTACGGAAACGATTTCGAAGACAACATCAGAGTTAAAGAGTTCAATCAAAAGTCCAAGGACGTAAAGCCGTGCTTTGATACCATTATGTCACGCCCCGCTCCCAGAGGAGCGATCGTTTTCGCTAAGTCATGATGTCGCGTGAACCTAGGTTGCGATCATGCAAGGCGGGTTCCATAGCAGCCAATTACAGACTAAGCGACGGGGTCGTCGTACAGAAGTTCCGAGCAGAAAGTTGAATAACGTAAAGAAACGCAAGTGTTCGAACACCAGTGTTACACAAAAAATTAGAAATTTTATTTATAATCAACAAAATTTCAAAGGGGGCACATGGCCAAGGTTACAATCTCTCAAGCTTAAAATCTTACTGAATACAATCACTCAGTTCTCTCTCTCATCTCTCAATACAAAGCTTCAAGACTTGCCACTACGAATGCTTTAGAAGGCAATGTCTATACATTATATGCCGTATAGGTGAAGTCTTTTATGTCATGCCCATCTCCTAGAGGCGAGATCGTCCTCGCTAAGACGTGATGTTGTGTGAGCCTAGGTTGCTCTCATGCAAGGTGGGTTCCATAACGGCCGATTACAGGCTAAGCGACGGGGTCATCGTACAGAAGTTCCGAGCAGAAAGTTGAATAACGTAAAAGAAACACAAGTATTCGAACACCAGTGTTACAAACAAAATTAGAACGTTTATTTATAATCAGCAGAATTTTAAAGGGGGAACATAGCCAAGGTTATAATCTCTCAAGCTCAAAATCTTACTGAATACAATCACTCAGTTCTCTCTCTCATATCGTAATACAAAGCTTCAAGGCTTGCCACTGTGAATGCTTCGGAAGATAACATCCATACATTATGTCCCTTATAGGTGAAGTCTTCAATGCGGCCGCACGCCTCAAAATGCCAAGGAATACCATACCTTAGCGCGTCCAAGTGAGCTCCGCCTCGAACGAGCAGGTACCTATAACCTATGCAAGAAACTGGTAGTGTCAGTACACAACCGTACTGGTGGTGTGAGTCCCTCGCCCACCCATACAAAACCAACACGTTATTTTAGTTTATGCAATATATCTTTTTGATTATTTTTCTAATCTTGCCTTAGGATCAGTTTTAGGACATAGACACCTTGCCTATTTAGTGCATCAACGACATAGTCGTGCCATGATTCCTTCGTATAACATAATCGAGGTAGTGCTTTACCACTTAGTAACTTGCCCAAACTTCGTGTCGCCATATCGTAGTCGTGTTCCAAAATCTTGTAATCATACTACTGAACTAATTGTGCCAACATCGTGGTCGTGCCGTAATATCCATTCGTATATCATCATCGAGGCTGTGCCTCGCAATATAGTGTGTCTTTACTCAAAACTTGCCCTACGACCTTTACCCAATTTCGTCTTCGAAAATGGCTTAATCATATACTCTCATTTCGTCTCCAGAAATAGCTTAGTATGAGGATAGGTAGCCATATAACTGTATGGGTTAGCTATATAACTGTGTGGGTTAGCACCTAATATATGTTCAGGAATTGATTAGTATGAGTTTAGGTATCAGTTGGTATGGGTTAACAACCCTGAACACAACGCTATGACAGATATCTGTGTTTGGGAGGATTCAAGTGTAGGTTTGCATATAGGGCTGCCATCAGTAGATAAGGGGATCCCAGTCCAGTTAGGAGAGTAGAGAAATGGTTAAGGAATATGGGGAAAAATAGTTCACAGGATTCGGGGTGCAAGTAAGGGGAGAGATAGGAAGTTGTGAGGACAATTAGAGAGAAAGAAGTGACGTAACTATCAATAAGAGAGTAGAAAGAATATATTATTGTATTGTTCTTGTACTATTACAAAAAAGGGGCCTTTCCAATAATTACCCTGCAAAAAATGCACAGTTAGCCTACATTGGCAACTACATGGCACCAAGTGTTTTAGCTATGGGGTAGGGCAAGAGATCGCGACCTGTAGGTTCCTAGGAGGGGAGGCTGATGTACCCAGCGTACAGAATGTGTAAGCATATAGTTCTATAGTGAAGTATACTAGGGGAAGTTGTTATCGTGTAGCATGGTGTTGTAATGGTTAGTATCCGTGGGTATTAGGAGGGAAATACAGCAGATGTAGTAGATGGTTGTAGAGACTAAAAATCAAGTTGCGCCACCCATTAAAGTGTGCGATCATCAGATGGTGCCAAATCATTATGTTGTGCCAAACCATCAAGTTGTGCAGCATCAGGTTGCACCAACATCTGGTTGCACAGGAGATAGTTTGCACGAGCGCCACGTAGCACACTTCCTCAAAAAGTTGTAACGGCATCATCATTGCCTGACAGCTGACTGCACGGAGATTAAGGAAAATCTATTTAAATCCCGTACAATGCGGCGCTCGAGAAGATTTTGTCAGCATGTAATTAATGCTGACAGCTGGTTCACGTAAGTCATTATGTGGCACGAGAATTAATCAGTACAGCACAGAAGACCCAGTCAATGATGCCAGTTGTTGTGTTGTGCTCATGCACTACCTGGCTAGTTGGCACCACCTGATCAACTCTTATTTTAAAGCAGGGTGACGTTGCGTATAAGCCACCAACTTCGCAGAGCATGCCCACTATATTGTCCACGATCGCGCGTATCTCAATCAAATGATGCCACACATCTACATCAGTTGGTACAACTGCTCGCACAAGTTGCAATATTGTGCCACGTGCAACCTGATAAAGCTCGCGCAAGGTGATCAAATAGTGTTCATGACAGGGTGATGTGGCGTACAAGCTACTAACTTCGCAGAACGTGCCCACTATACTGCCAACGACTACACGCATCTCAATTAAACGATGCCACGCGCCTACAGCAGTTAGTGTAATCATTCCCGCAAGTGAACAGGAGGCGTACAAACTAAAATGCGCACAACCCAGAATAACTGTTAAATAGTTATTTTAAGAACTCTATAAATAGAGTTTTAAATCAATCACAACGCATCAAAAATGGTCATAATCTCCTGCTAAAGTGTTGTTGCATCCTCCAGAGGCTCGGGTCATCGATATCACATCGTCCAAGGGATAAAATGATCGTCTTCTAATCAGATTCCTATAGTTGTACTTTTCCAGAAATCAATTGTACTCTTGTACTATTTTATTAGTTTGTAATAAGACTTTTATTTTTTTGTAGATAAAATGGCGAATCTGCTGGGGATGACTTTCTCCTCCTACGAGAAGGTGATAACTCAATGTGATACCGCGTCAATCGGCAAGACGCAGAAGACCCTGTCGTTTAAGTCGAACAGACAGCCTACGAGGCTATGATGAATGCTGGGGGTGCCAAGTGCACTATTGCCGATGTTAAGAGCAAGACACGCTCTGTTTGGACTCCTAAGTCCTCGATGGCACAACCTGCTGCCTTTGTGCAACTTGTACCCACCTCTGCCCAGGCGCAACCTAAGGGAAACAGCCTTTTGGTTAACCCCTCTCCTTCTCCGATTTTGAAATCGAATGAGACTTCGTCTCGACACATTGTCGTCCAAAACAAAGGAAAGCATCTTTTGGCCTTTTCTTCCCTGGCGTAAGTTGGGTCTGTTCCTGCTCTGGCGCAACCTGCGCATATTTTTGTATTGGCACAACGTAAAGGGAAACACTGTTTAGTGGTTTCCTTCTTGCCACCAATCCAGAAGTTTAGTGGGAAATTACTTAATCAAGGAAAATACTCTTTAGCTTTTCCTCATTCTGCTAGAGTCGTTGACTAGGTAAAAAGTACTGCTAATTCAGATAGGAATTATATTCTCCTTAACAGAGACAACCAAATCTCTGTCAGGAAGATGGGTTCTATTCAGAATAAGCTTTCCACACAAAAGGGTATTATGCCTACTCCAAAGAGGTCAGGGCAGGATCTACCAACCCTATGTATCTGAAGGTCCCGACAAAGCAAACTACTAGTATCTCAAGTAGATGCACAAGTAGCTCCTCTGTCAGACTTACGTACCTATATCAACAGATGCCAATCAGGGTCAACTTCGGGAAAACACAAAATATATCAAGGGCAACCTGAACAGTTACTAACTTGCACCAGAGGAAGAATGCTGAGGTGAAAGATCATGTGACTTATGCTAACCAGCTTAGCACGTCCTTGTACACTCAAGGTACGAAACACCTCAAGAACAGGAACCATGTCCCAAATATCATCAAGGACTACGTTCCTGTAACTTCTTCTCATTCTGTTAGTGACCTCCGTGAACTCTTAATATAGAAGCAAAAAGTTGTAAATCTATTTGTCCAGCAATGGACCAACAGCATCATTGTAATCACTACCATGAAGTTGTCATCAAATGTTGCTGTCAGTCGGCTAAGCAGTCTGTCTTTGACGATTTGAATTGCGTTCAGACTCCTGAACCAGTCTTAGTGGACGAAGATGAACTACTCTATGCTTCTATCAACATGGCATCTTGAAGTACTAGGGGTAGAAAACGTCCAAGATATAATGTATCCCGCAATCCCAGCCAACATTACTTAGATCGGATTCATGAATCCGATGAAGGAGTATACCAATATACTAGATCAAAAAGTCAAAAAATAATCGGTCAAAGGAATCTTCTTTCCGATCAAGACACAATCGGTCAAAGAAGTCTTCTTGATTCTAAATAAGATTCCTTCAGTCAAAAAAATATCCCTATCACTTATTCTGGGGTAGTTCTTTATGTGACTTTGATGCTGACAGTAAAAGTTCTGATAGGACCATCATTTCCACTAGCTCGTCTTCGAGGGCTAGAGAAGTG
The DNA here is from genome assembly GCA_029216955.1 of Iris pallida. Classification (NCBI taxonomy): domain Eukaryota; kingdom Viridiplantae; phylum Streptophyta; class Magnoliopsida; order Asparagales; family Iridaceae; genus Iris; species Iris pallida. The sequence goes on along the minus strand of JANAVB010006993.1, from coordinate 2,625,306 downwards.
ACTGCTTATGCCGTCACAGAAGATCAAGATACTTCTAATTCTTCCAGTCAAGAGCAGAGAATTGCTACTTTAGAGGCTAGTTTAAAGAACATGGCTGAGATGATGACAGGCATGCATGCCGTAATTATGGCATAATATACAGTTCCACCGATCGTGAATCTGATTCCTACTCAGTGTAACACCCAGTTTCTAAAATGAGGGTAATTTTGAAATTTGTGTTTTAATTTATCTAATTATTATATTTAAATAATAATATAATTTTTAGTGAATTTTAATCATTTTTAAACTATTTTAAGTTATGACTTATGATTTGGTGTTTGGCTAGTGTAACCTTAGAGACTGTTGACCTAGAGCCTAGCCATGTGATTAGGATGTTTAACTAGTAAATTTTAGCCTAGAGGGTATTGTGCTCATTTTAGGATTTATTTGAATTTATTACGGTTTATGGGAATTTGTGTGAATTTAATATTAATTAAATATTGCTATGTGCTATGTTAGTCTTAGGTCTAGATTGGGCCTAACCTAGAAGTTAGACTTAACCAGTAAGCTAAGTTGGACTTGGTGATTTTAGTCATGACTAGAATATTCTCTTAGTTATCTAATTAGAGGTTTTAGTTGGAGAGAAATTGATATAGCAAAAAGGGCCTTTTGGTAGAGAGACTTGAAACTAGCCAAGAAGCCCATGGCCCATCAAACCCAACTAAAACCCTAACCCTAGAGTTTTGGCCAGCCATCTAGGGAACCCCACCCCTATTTAATGCCTCCTTCATTTAGGGTTAGCCTCCCTTGGAAATAGATCTCAAGTTTAGAAGGAGGTAAATCTCCAACTTTAGAAATTCCTAGTAAATCCATTTTAATTCCTTTTTAATCCAAACAAATTGTATTAGATCCTAATTCGAGTGTTCTTGCTGTTCATGGAGTTTTGTTCCAGCTTTGGATTAATTTGGTGAAGGTTGCTAGCAAGGAGGTGGATCTAGAAGAGAGCTATTCCTTGGCAATTCCACCAATAGGTAATTGGACCCTAAACTCAGGAATTTTTAGATCTATTTTCATATTTAGGAAGCCTTAGGTGTCCCCCAGCTGTAGGACTTGATTTTGTATCAGAGTGGATTCATTTCATGTCCGTATCGGACATGTATCGTATTGATAGAATAGGTATTTGTAGAAATGCCACATAGGAATTTATTTTCGTATTTTTGAAATGTAATTGCATAGATTTGTGGATCTTGATGTGTGTATTAACTTTTGTGAAGGTGTCCTAGTGTTTTGTGTCCTTGTGTGTCGTATATTTCGTGTGGACACGCAGCACGGGCCCGTAGGCCGTGTCCTGCAACACGGGGTCCATTTCTCTGGCCACAGGACACGTTGTGTCCTAAAATTTTGGGGGAATCTTGGGGCAATGTCTGCCACCAAGCTTCCAAATTTTAGGAATGCCTTGTGGTCTGTGCATGGAGATATCGACGTTGTATTGGCCGCGCGCTGTCGCGCGCGGGTAGCTGTGTGAGTGCACAGGCACCACTGACACGCGTTTCGTATCGTGTCTGTGGGACTCGTCGACCCAGTGCAGTGTGTGTCAGACCTAGATCTATCCTAGGTGAACCTCTTGACACGAGCACGTACCGTGTCGTGTCGTGTGTCGCGTATGGGATGCACGTACACGCGTACACGACGATTATTCGTGCACTGTCTCGTGTCTGTGTACACGTGTAGTTTGGGACTCATTTCATGTCCAATTTTTGGACACGAGGACACTCTCATATACCCTCACATGTTTGATATCATTTACCAACTCTTCGTTTGGCATTTTAATGTGTTTTTGAATTCGAAAATTCGAATTCAATGTGAACCCTGATACTCGACTGATACCATTGTTCAGTCCTGTTCAGAGCTTTGAATGATGTTTAAAATGAAACTTTAAAAGCTGATTATGATTAATTAGTGATGTCTACATATAAGAAACAGTTATGTACAATTTGTTTTAGGTTTTTCAAATTGAATTGGGTTCGATTTCATTTCAAAATCCCATTTTTTCTGATACCATGAGACAGTTCGATAATCTGAGTTTCGATTTCAAACTAAATTGATACTTAAATGCAATTTTAATGTTAATACACGATTAACATGTCTGAAATGATTATGTGCATGCTAGAATTCATGTTAGCAAGGAATTTAGATTGTAGGATTTTCGATTTTGTGTTTGAATGTGTTTAACTATCATTATATGCATTAACTGAAAGAGGAGTAGGGATAATGCAAAAACTGAGATTTTGGCAATACATGTAAACTGAAATGGGGATAGGGGTTGCTGTTTAACAGTGAATTAAAATTTTTAGCTTTGGATTCATGAATGAGTATTGGATTAGATGTGGTGTTGAAAATGGAAACTGGGATTTCTTAATGACATGAAAACTGAGTTTTTGGTTGCATTATGGCTTAATATACAAACTGTTTTTTTTTGAAGTATCTTAGGAAATCTGAGATTGATTTACTTTCACTGTTTCCTATTTCATTAGCACATACACACTGATTTACATTCCTGTTACACACAGATATCACTCACACCCTATTCTAATTCCTGACACTGATTACCTGTTTCCTGCTACACTAAGACATATACACATACACACACACACCCTCTAATCTAATTCCTGCCACACACTATATATCATCCTCACATAACACTCCCTCACATGAATACACATACACACACACTTTCCACTACCTGAAATACACACATGTGCCTTGATTTCCCTCTCTACTTATATATATAGATATGAATATATATATGCATTGTATATGTGTGTTGTAGGTGATGCATAGGATATGCAGTTGGGTTTTAGACTAAATGAAGTGTGATATATATATATATATATATATATATATATATATATATATATATATATATATATATATATATATATATATAGTGACTAGTTCATATGTTACCTTGCCTTGAACAATATACCACATATCTTGAACCCATGTTATGACACTAGCCTACACACATTTGTATCACACACTCTTCCCTCTCTAATTTTCTTTATACAAGTTGTATATATGCATTGTTGTATATATAGGTATACCTATAATATATAAATATATGAATTTTATGATAGATAGCTTAAATAGCTAATATGATATGCCCTTGATGTGTGGTTGTGTGGCTTGTATAGCCTTGGATTGGTATGTGTGAATGCTAGGGTAGACAAGGTTAGGCCTAGTGAGACTTGATTAGCCTAGTTTGACCTAGTTTGACTTCTAGAGTTGACCAAGGTTGACCAAGAGTTGATTTTGGCCTAGTTTGACCTAGACTTATGTAGAGTGCATAGTAGAACTTCATTTTACCATTCTAGACTTGTTGTAACTTGTGCTGTTCTGAATAGGAGCCAGACACCTCTCCTCAGGCAGTACATTCTCTTCGGACATTCAGTTATCAGGCGAGTACATTCTCTAACAGTTTCATACTTGCTAGAACGTCTATTCTTGCCATAGATTAATTTACTTGATGCTGACACGTTGGTAACACGGATTGGTACTATATGGATCTTCTTTTGCGATGTTATCTTCTTGTGTTCACTAAATACATATTGTGATGTGCATTTCACTAACATATTGTATTTATTGAATACCCTTATCATTGTACACTCATTGTGCATATTGTACTCTCATTATCACATTGAGCTCTATTGTACAAGCCATTGTACTAGCTATTGTACTAGCCATTGTATAAGGTAACGTAACTGAATTGGACCTTGTGTATTGATTAGGGAGGGAGAGTAGAAATGGTTATGTGATCAATCCTATTGTATAAGAAATTGTATATGTCCATTGTACACCCACGTACAAAGGAGTCCCATTTTATTGTATAACCTAACCCATTTACATAACCATATTGTACTCTAAATCACACATTGCTTACAGTTCTTATTTATCATATATAGATATTTCCTATTATCATATCCTTCTGTTTTTTATATACATCTTCTTTCAGCGTTTCATGTATCTTACTCTATTGCACGTTATATTTTCTAACCTGTTATGATCTGCGTGAGATGTATTGTGCTCGCTCATGTCCTGACTGGACCTGTTGAAAATTTTACAGAGGATGAGGATGAGGCCTGCGTAGACACCTATTATAGGATAGCTGTAGACGACACCTGTGACCCAGACTTCCAGCCGGATCTACTAGCTGTAGAGACTGAGGCTCCCTAGTCTAGGCTTATATTATTTCCTTGTCATTTGAGTTTGAGTTGTATATTGAGATTCTGAGATAATTTGGGATTTGTGGATTTGTTATGTCAGTAGACACTTAGACTCTCTGTTTGTACTCATGTGGATTCCTTTCATTTCAGCAGTATCTATCTATCCTTCTATCTTATCTTTCTTCCTTAGTTGTGATTGAGATTGTATTTTGTTATGTCACCCCCATTCGGGGAGTATAACTGTGCATCACCTTATATTGTTAGATGTTGTGACCTAGGACAGCGTTCTACCGCCGATACTGCCGCATTGGCTGGGCATTGTTATGTTCTCGTACCCTTACAGTGGGTGCGGGTCGTGACACGTTTTTAGTGGTGGCCCATGCAGGTCGAGTTTGTGTAGTGGTATTCGAACTAGAGTACCACTACAGCCTACACTAGGATTAGGATATTTTTGGAGGTACTCAATCACATTAGGAAAAACTCTTAATCAGATTCCGTATATCTACATTTGCTGCTTATTGTCTTCCTTGAATATAACTGTCCTCCCTTGCTATTTTGACTCATTTTCAGTAATTATTTCTTGATCTGTCTCCAGGATGGTTGAGACGAGATCACATCGCCAAGGCCAGGGGGACGCCGATGAGAGGTCTGCCACCTCTCATACTCAGCAGCCAGCCCCTGGTATCGCAGCCCCAGTCATGCCAGCTGGGGTAGGCGTTTTACCTGCGTTCGGAGGAGCCCCTCCACCAGCAGCAGGGGGTATGCCTCCACCAGTTTGGAGGCAGGACCCAGTCATCACAGAGGTGCCTTTCTAGCAGCCGCTGCCTACCGGATACGTGGATGCGACACAGATGTTCGCCTACTTCCAGCAGTTTATGGAGGTGCAGCAGACCCGGCAGGCCAGGAGCATGGAGTTGGCCCTTACGACAGTCATAGCTCGGCCAACAGTCCAGCAGCCGAAGAAATCAGGGATAGAGCAGTTCCAGAAGATGAGCCCCAGAGACTTCCTGGGGACGAAGAGGATTTTATATACAGACGAGTGGATCAAGCATATAGAGGAGATCTTTCGCGTGGCCCGGATACCGGCAGATCTCCAGATAGAGGCAGCAGCTAGCCGGATGCGAGATATTGCTCGCACCTGGTATCAGTCAGACCCCAGGGTAGAAGTAGCTGGGCAGTCCTGGAAGGAGTTTAAGGGCTTCTTCAAGAAGAAGTTCTTTCCAGATTCAGTGCTCAGAGCCTTAGAGTCGCAGTTCGAGAGCTTAGTTCAGGGGAGCCTGTCAGTGGAGGAGTACGCTGGGGAGTTCGACCGCCTCAGCAGATTCGTAGAGGGCTTGAGCGAGGCGGCGAAGGTCCAGAGGCTCCGGAAGGGTCTGGTCAAGGAAGTCAAGTCCTTGACCAAGGGCAACAGGGATGCCACTTTCGAGGAGATTTTGACGGGAGCTTCATTGGCTGAGGACGATCTTGAGCTGAGGCTCAAGAGGGGACGAAACCCTGTTGGGGGCAGCAGCAGCGGAGTACCGGCCAAGAGGCCGCACGTTCAGTATCAGTATCAGTTTCAGCAGCAGTCCCAGCAGCCGAGGGCTCAGATACATCAGCTACAACAGAGGCCTGTTCAGCATCTGGGACAGAGACAGGTACTATATCAGCAGGACATCGTGTGCAACTTCTGTAAGAAGCCAGGCCATTGGTGGAACGATTGCAGGAAGAGGCTGGGCATGTGTTTACTTTGCGGTTCAGCGGAGCATCAGTGTAGAGAGTGTCCCGAGAACCCGACACCATTAGGTCAGGTAGCACCAGGAGCTAGGGCTCCGACAGGGCAGCAGAGGGGACCACCATTGCAGACTCAGCAGCAGAGGTTCATACAGCATCAGCAGCAGGCCAGGGGAGGCCAGCCAGGGCGAGCTTTCGCCATGACAGCCAAGGATGCCCAGGCCGTTGGAGATCTAGTTGCAGGTTCCATTCTTTTGATTCAAATTCTGCAATTACTGCCTTAAAAATTCGATTTCCTCTGTTCCTGGTTGATTTATCAACTTTGTTCTGTTGTTCATGTGTTATGTTTGATTTTCTTCTGAGATAAATCATATGGGCTAGGTCACCTCAATTATGGGATCTAGAATCTTCGATGGTCATGTTTAGCTGGCATAGTGAGGACATATAGTCAGATTTAGGACGTATTTCTTGGGTGTGGGAATTTAAGGTTTTCGCTGCCAAGCATGCGGCAATGCAAAAATTTTAAATACCATGATTCTAGAGGTATGTGCCTTAGTCAAGGACTCTGTGATTATCGTAGCCTTGCTCACTAGCACGACGAAGATTCTGAGTATCATGATTTAGGACAGACGCATATGATTATCTGACGGTATGTTTGAGACTTTGATTGTGGGGTGTTTGACCTAGAAGGACTACTACCATTTTAATTTCGAGGACGAAATTTTTCTAAGGTGGGTAGACTTGTAACACCCAGTTTCTAAAATGAGGGTAATTTTGAAATTTGTGTATTAATTTATCTAATTATTATATTTAAATAATAATATGATTTTTAGTGAATTTTAATCATTTTTAAACTATTTTAAGTTATGACTTATGATTTGGTGTTTGGCTAGTGTAACCTTAGAGACTGTTGACCTATAGCCTAGCCATGTGATTAGGATGTTTAACTAGTACATTTTAGCCTAGAGGGTATTGTGGTCATTTTAGGATTTATTTGAATTTACTATGATTTATGGAAATTTGTGTGAATTTAATATTAATTAAATATTGCTATGTGCTATGTTAGTCTTAGGTCTAGATTGGGCCTAACCTAGAAGTTAGACTTAACCAATAAGCTAAGTTGGACTTGGTGATTTTAGTCATGACTAGAATATTCTCTTAGTTATCTAATTAGAGGTTTTAGTTGGAGAGAAATTGATATAGCAAAGGGGCCTTTTGGTAGAGAGACTTGAAACTAGCCAAGAAGCTCATGGCCCATCAAACCCAACTAAAACCCTAATCCTAGAGTTTTGGCCAGCCATCTAGGGAACCCCACCCCTATTTAATGCCTCCTTCATTTAGGGTTAGCCTCCCTTGGAAATAGATCTCAAGTTGAGAAGGGGGTAAATCCCCAACTTTAGAAATTCCTAGTAAATCCATTTTAATTCCTTTTTAATCCAAACAAATTGCATTAGATCATAATTCTAGTGTTCTTGCTGTTCATGGAGTTTTGTTCCAGCTTTGGATTAATTTGGTGAAGGTTGCTAGCAAGAAGGTGGATCTAGAAGAGTGCTATTCCTTGGGAATTCCACCAATAGGTAATTGGACCCTAAACTCAGTAATTTTTAGATCTAATTGCATATTTAGGAAGCCCTAGGTGTCCCCTAGTTGTAGGACTTGATTTCGTATCAGAGTGGATTCATTTCGTGTCCGTATCGGACACGTATTGTATTGATAGAATAGGTGTTTGTAGAAATGCCACATAGGAATTTATTTTCGTATTTTTGAAATGTAATTGCATGGATTTGTAGATCTTGATGTGTGTATTAACTTTTGTGAAGGTGTCCTAGTATTTTGTGTCCTTGTGTGTCGTGTATTTCGTGTGGTCATGTAGCACGGGCCCGTAGGCCGTGTCCTGCATCACGGGGTCCATTTATCTGGACACAGGACACGTCGTGTCCTAAAATTTTGGGGAATCTTGGGGCAATGTCTGCCACCAAGCTCCTAAAATTTGGAAATGCCTCGTGGTCTGTGCACGGAGATATCGACGTTGTATTGGCCGCACGCTGTCGCGCGCGGGCTGCTGTGTGAGTGCACAGGCACCACTGACACGCGTGTCGTGTCGTGTCGTGTCTGTGGGACTCGTGGAACCAGTGTAGTATGTGTCAGACCTAGATCTATCCTAGGTAAACCTGTGGACACGAACACGTGCCGTGTCGTGTCGTGTGTCGCGTGTGGGATGCACGTGCACGTGTGCACGACGATTATTCGTGCACTGTCTCATGTCTGTGTACACGTGTAGTTTGGGACACGTTTTGTGCCCAATTTTTGGACACGAGGACACTTTCATATACCCTCACATGTTTGATATCATTTACCAACTCTTCGTTTGGCATTTTAATGTGTTTTTGAATTCGAAAATTCGAGTTCAATGTGAACCCTGATACTCGACTGATACCATTGTTAAGTCCTGTTTAGAGCTTTGAATGATGTTTAAAATGAAACTTTAAAAGCTGATTATGATTAATTAGTGATGTCTACATATAAGAAACACTTATGTACAATTTGTTTTGGGTTTTTTAAATTGAATTGGGTTCGATTTCATTTCAAAATCCCATTTTTTCTGATACCATGAGACAGTTCGATAATCTGAGTTTCGATTTCAAACTAAATTGATACTTAAATGCAATTTTAATGTTAATACATGATTAACATGTCTGAAATGATTATGTGCGTGCTAGAATTCATGTTAGCAAGGAATTTAGATTGTAGGATTTTTGGTTTTGTGTTTGAATCTGTTTAACTATCATTATATGCATTAACTGAAAGATGAGTAGGGATAATGCAAAAACTGAGATTTTGGCAGTACATGTAAACTGAAATGGGGATATGGGTTGCTGTTTAACAGTGAATTGAAAATTTTAGCTTTGGATTCATGAATGAGTGTTGGATTAGATGTGGTGATGAAAATGAAAACTGGGTTGTCTTAATGACATGAAAACTGAGTTTTTGGTTGCATTATGGCTTAATATACAAACTATTTTTTTTTGAAGTATCTTAGGAAATCTGAGAATGATTTACTTTCACTATTTCCTATTTCATTAGCACATACACACTGATTTACATTCCTGTTACACACAGATATCACTCACACCCTATTCTAATTCCTGACACTGATTACCTGTTTCCTGCTACACTAAGACATATACACATACACACACACTCTCTAATCTAATTCCTGCCACACACTATATATCATCCTCACATGACACTCCCTCACATGAATACACATACACACACACTTTCCACTACCTGAAATACACACATGTGCCTTGATTTCCCTCTCTACTTATATATATAGATATGAATATATATATGCATTGTATATGTGTGTTGTAGGTGATGCATAGGATATGCAGTTGGGTTTTAGACTAAATGAAGTGTGATATATATATATATATATATATATATATATATATATATATATATATATATATATATAGTGACTAGTTCATATGTTACCTTGCCTTGAATAATATACCACATATCTTGAACCCATGTTATGACACTAGCCTACACACATTTGTATCACACACTCTTTCCTCTCTAATTTTCTTTATATAAGTTGTATATATGCATTGTTGTATATATAGGTATGCCTATAATATATAAATATATGAATTTCATGATAGATAGCTTAAATAGCTAATATGATGTGCCCTTGATGTGTAGTTGTGTGGCTTGTATAGCCTTGGATTGGTATGTGTGAATGCTAGGGTAGACAAGGTTAGGCCTAGTGAGACTTGATTAGCCTAGTTTGACCTAGTTTAACTTCTAGAGTTGACCAAGGTTGACCAAGAGTTGACTTTGGCCTAGTTTGACCTAGACTCATGTAGAGTGCATAGTAGAACTTCATTTTACCATTCTGGACTTGTTGTAACTTATGCTGTTCTGAATAGGAGCCAGACACCTCTCCTCAGGCAGTACATTCTCTTCGAACATTCAGTTATCAGGCGAGTACATTCTCTGACCGTTTCATACTTGCTAGAACGTCTATTCTTGCCATAGATTAATTTACTTGATGCTGACACATTGGTAACACGGATTGGTACTATATGGATCTTCTTTTGTGATGTTATCTCCTTGTGTTCACTAAATACATATTGTGATGTGCATTTCACTAACATATTGTATTTATTGAATACCTTTATCATTGTACACTCATTGTGCATATTGTACTCTCATTATCACATTGAGCTCTATTGTATAAGCTATTGTACAAGCCATTGTACAAGCCATTGTATAAGGTAACGTAACTGAATTGGATCCTTGTGTATTGATTGGGGAGGGAGAGTAGAAATGGTTATGTGATCAATCCTATTGTATAAGAAATTATATATGTCCATTGTACACCCACGTACAAAGGAGTCCCATTTTATTGTATAACCTAACCCGTTTATATAACCATATTGTTTTCTAAATCACACATTACTTACAGTTCTTATTTATCATATATAGATATTTTCTATTATCATATCCTTCTGTTTTTCATATACATCTTCTTTCAACGTTTCATGTATCTTACTCTATTGCACGTTATGTTTTCTAACCTATTATGATCTGCGTGAGATGTATTGTGCTCGCTCCTGTCCTGACTGGACCTGTTGAAAATTTTACAGAGGATGAGGCCTACGTAGACACCTATTATGGGATAGCTGTAGACGACACATGTGACCCATTCTTCCAGCCGGATCCACTAGCTGTAGAGACTGAGGCTCCCTAGTCTAGGCTTATATTATTTCCTTGTCATTTGAGTTTGAGTTGTATATTGAGATTCTGAGATGATTTGGGATTTGTGGATTTGTTATGTCAGTAGACACTTAGACTCTCTGTTTGTACTCATGTGGATTCTTTTCATTTCAGCAGTATCTATCTATCCTTCTATCTCATCTTTCTGCCTTAGTTGTGATTGAGATTGTATTCTATTATGTCACCCCATTCGGGGAGTATAACTGTACATCACCTTATATTGTTAGATGTTGTGACCTAGGACAACGTTCTACCGTCGACACTGCGGCGTAGGCTGGGCGTTGTTACGTTCTCGTACCCTTACAGTGGGTGCGGGTCGTGACACTCAGGAACATGTAACAATATCAGCTCCCATCAATGTTGATCTGGTGTACAATCTTCTCACACTGCTTCCATTCCTGCGCAGGCTATTCCAAGTCTATCTGGTGTCGGGGGTGGTACTTATCATGCGGTACCCCCTCCTAACATATCAAATCAATCTACTCCTCCGCAATCAACGGAAGATACCAATGAGGTCATAAAACTTTTACGTACTCAATTTGAAGCTTTCAAATAGAAGGATGGCCTATATAAGCTTGGGATCAAATAGCCCTATCCCATAGAATGGAAAGAGGTCCAATTTTCTCCTAAATACAAACCCCCTACTATTATGTTGTTTCATGACAGCACATCTCCAAGTCAATACCTCAATTACTTTGAAGTAATGACTGATCAACTTCAACCAAATGATGCTCTTTTTACTAGAGTATTTGTCGGCTGTTTAGTTGGTGCAGCATATGACTGGTATCGTAGTTTACCAGATAGGTATATAACCTCTTTTGCTGGCTTCAAACAAATGTTCTTGGAACAATTTTATGAGAAAACCAACGACATGTCTATGTCTGATCTCATCAAAATAAAAGGATGACATAATGAAACTACTGAACATTTCATTGAACGATTCCGCCGTGAAGCACTCAAAATGCCTCTTGGAACCCTAGATGCTTTGACTATAGACACTTGCAAATCAAACCTGTTTTCTATAATCAGCATGTGGACAGGATCAACACAATTCCAGGATTGGCCTTCCTTCATAATGAACGCCAAAGCAGCAGAAGAGAGCACTGACAAGTTCAAGTAATTAGGCATTCAAATGACTAATCTTGACAAAGATGAATGCGCTACACCAAATAATAGTGGCCGTCAGAATAATTACAAGAGCAAGAAGACTTTGGCCATTAACCTCAATGGCAAAGAAGCCCTAGCCATCAATGTAAATCAGCCAACATCTACCCCAACATCACCACCACAACGGGCACCATGCCCAAAAGAAGAATACTCTTTTGATAAAGATGATATCATGAGTATCTTTGATTGTATCATCAAGAGCAATAAACTCCAACTGACAGAACCTAATGGCCAGATGAAGTTGGTAAGACTGATCATCCTAAATATTGTGTTTACAACAGGTTTATTGGGCATCCAACTCGAGCGTACTATATGCTCAAGGGTAAAATTCAGAAGATGGTCAATTTTGGTGCAATTACTCTCCAACAAGATGCGAAAACTGTAACGGCTAATGTCGTCTTTTTACAGTTTAGAGATTTTCCAGCTCAACTGGTACAAGACGGTGTCATCCCCATCCCGAGAACTACTCTAGAGATTGTTAATCTTCCACCTGCATGTACTGATGGTCTTGTTCCTCTGTCTACTGATAGAGGGAAAATTATATGGATCCATCCAGATTTAGTGGCGGACTTTGAAACACCATCTTCTTCCACCAAGCCTAAGAAGGCTACTAAAAATAAATCATGTCATATGATTATATTTGGTGAACATTGTCTTCCACCTCTAACTGCTACCTTCATCTCGGCAGCAGATAATCCTTCTTCTTCTTCCCCTGATAAGACAACATTGTCAAAATCAGAAGCCAAATACCAACCAGCTTTCCATCTGTATAGCTCATAATCTCATGAATTAATGACAAAAATATGATCTACAAAAGGCTTCTGGTCTGAACCATGGAAAAGGATCTCATGTACCTCTTTTTCTATGTCTTTCTTACAACCGATCTCGGGTTGATTTGGGTTACTGGACAAACTCTCCATCTTGCCAAAAGAAACCTACCAGAAACAAGATCCAGACAAAGAATTGCAATATGGTGCCCTTTGAGCCTGTATCCGAAGAAGAAGTCTTAACTAGTAACAGGTCTAGAAAACCTTACCTAAGAGACTATTCAGAAGGTCAAAAAAACCCTGCTCCAGTTCTGGAAGTTCCTCAAGCACCATCTTCTTCTGCTGTCAGTGGTCCATCAACTTCATCACCGCCAGTAGAACCAATTCTTCTTAAACCAACGACAGTTGACAAAGGAAAATAGCCTGTCCATTTTAATACAGTATTGAAGAAGACTCCAACTTTAGGACTTGAGAAGCCATATAACTTTGATATACTAGCTCAGCTGGCTAATACCCCGGCAAGATTGTCAATTTTTGAGCTACTATGTCTTTCGAATGAAACTCGAGAAACGTTGAGCGAAGCTTTGACACAAGCTGATACTTGTCTAGCACTTCTCAAGAAGCCAGAGGATGAGCCTATAACATGCCTTCATTGCCATAGTATGATAGAACTGACGCCAAACATCACCTTTACACAAGATGATATGTTGTTAGAAGATAATCGTCATGATCGACCCCTCTACTTCACGGGATATGTTGATACCATGAAGGTTGATCGTATTTTGATCGGTCCTGGGTCTGCACTTAGCATTATGCCAAAGACTCTACTAGATGCATTGAAGATTCTTGTACACAATCTTTCAACAACCATCACGACAATCTTGGGATTCAATTCTGGAAGAAGTGAACCTTTCGGAAAGATTCGCCTGAAAGTTTAAATAGGTAATCTTCGTACAAAGGTTACTTTCTACGTGATCGATAATCATGGTTCTTATAATCCTTTACTGGGAAGACCCTTTCTGTATGATCATAACATTGTACCATCCACTTTATATCAATGCTTCAAATATGTGGACATCAATGGAGAAGTCCAAAAGGAAGTAGTCGACTTAAATCCTTTCAGGGGCATTGAAGCATATTTTACGGACTCTCGGATGTACAAGGAGGAGTTCATAAAAGTTGTATTGGCAATGGATAGTGAGGAAGATCAGAAACATACTTCAAAAGATGTTCTCATGATCCCCGTCAAAGGATGTGCTACTCGTCCCTCTTCTTCTCAGACATTGACTATACATCTTTCCTCTCATAACAAATAGCAACCTGTTGTAGAAAGGGAACAAAGGGAGCTCACCTCTTCTGAGCCTCTTGTTATCGACCTTCGTCATAACAAACCTTCTCCTTCTCCTTCTCATTCTTCTCCTCTGGTTATCAACCTTACTAAGCCGTATGTTAAGGCTAAGAATCATATTATAAATGATGGTGTATAAATCAATAAAGTAGCATCTCCTTTACAGTATACTGATGTCCTTTATTATACTTGATGTTATTTAAAAATGTTAGATAACTTTGAACCACTTACCATAGGAGCAGTTGAAGCTTCCCAAAATGAATTATTGCTCGAGCCAATACAGGACTCCTTCTTCCTAGTTCCTTCCAGGAAGAAAGATGAACTTTCTATACTTTTTAGTAAAGGAACAGAACAGAAGATCATGCCCGATAGTGGAGAAGAAAATCCCGATAACGGAAGACTTCAACTACGTCGTTATAGTCAGCAATCAAAAGACATCATTCAAAAGATAGGCTATAATTTTAAAGCTGGTCTCAATGGCGGCAAAGGAAGGCGAACTCATATTTGTATTTCTGCTCCGAAAGGAAAACCACAACAATACTACAGCAAAATGAAGTGGGGATTAGGTTAGACTTCACCAATTCTGACTCCAGAAGCGTCCGAATCCGAGAAAGAAGAACGATCTAACTCTTCTGATTCTATCTCATGGGATTCAGACACCAGTGTAGGGCACGTCCATCGCGTGACTCTATCTTCTAATATGGTAATTGTCGAGTTCTCAGAAGATGAAGGAGACTTTGCCGAAGCTTCTGAATCTGATCCATGGGCACAAAAGATGGACACTCAATGGGAGCTTCGCTTTTAACAATGTGAGCCACCTATTGAAGATCAGTTGGTTCAAGTCAATATTGGAGATGAAACTTTTCCAAAAAGAGCTATGAGAATTCAAAGCCATTCAAGAGATGCATCCTTCACGCAACCTAAAAGCGCTACGAGGATTCCAGGGACGGCTTGCGTATATCAGGAAATTCATCTCAAATCTCTCTGGACGTTGTAGATCGTTCACTCAACTTATGAAAAAAGGTGTGTCTTTTATTTGGACAGAAGAACGTCAACAAGTATTTTAAGACATAAAGCGATACTTGATGAACCATCCAGTTCTAGTGCCTCCAATGTCAGGAATACCCTTCCTGATGTATGTTCGAGCAATGGACCATTCCCTAGGTGCTTTATTAGCTCAGAAGAATAAACAAGGTCATGAACAGGCTATCTATTACCTTAGCCATACAATGATTGAAGCTGAGCATCAATACACTCCAGTAGAAAAAAAATGTCTACCTTTGATGTTTGTTGTTCAAAAGATGAGACATTATATCACTAGCCAAACTATTCATGTTATTTCTAGAGTTAACCCTCTCCGGGTCCTGATGAAAAAGCCCAGTACACTCAATTCCAGGCTTGCAACATGGGCTATATTGTTAGCACAATACGATATGGTTTATGTTCCTCAAAAGTCTGTTAAAGGTCAAGCCCTTGCTGACTTTCTGGCATCTCATCCAATTCCTAAAACGTCTAAACTCTACGACGAGATTCCAGATAAAACTTTAGAGTCCAACATGATTTTAGAAGAAATTCTTACATGGCGTCTATTCTTTGATGGTGCATCCAGAATCAGACCGAAAGGTGCTATTATTATTGGAGTCGGAATCGTCCTCGTCTAACCAGAAGGATTAACTAGTCAAAGAGCTTATTCTTTAGATGAGTCGTGTTCTAATAATGTGGCTGAATACAACGCTCTGCTCATTGGTCTCCAATTGGCTAAACAATTAGATATTGAGTATGTTGAAGTTTACGGAGACTCCAAACTAATTGTCAATTAAGTTAGAGGCACATACGAAGTTTGACATCAAGATATGGTTCCATATCATGATGCGGCGATCAGGATGGCTACTTCATTCAAAGGCTTCTTCATCGAGCATATACGCCGAGCGTGTAACACGAAAGTAGATGCACTCGCTAATCTTGCAGCAGTATTAGCAATTCCCGTAAGAAGGCAACAAATGATCGTCATCACTAATAGAGAGTTATTTTGTGTCGAAAATAACTTAAATACTGAAGTTAACAAGCCAAACATGGAATTCAACAATTCAGTTGAAATTTGTGCCATCAATGAAGACTAGAGGACTCCTTTCATAGACTTCGTGGTCCATGATATCCTACCCGAAGATCCTAAAGAGGCTACAACAATTCGTCGCCGGTCACTCAAATTTTATTATAATCATGCTACAAAGACACTCTACCAACGAACGTTTGACGGCTTACTCCTATGTTGTCTTGCGGGAGAAGAAGCAAAACAAATACTTCATAAATCTCATGACTGTGTTTGTGGTGCACATCAACTTGGTCATAAATTACAGGATCGTATTCGCTGTATGGGCTACTGTTGGCCTTCGATGATATCTGATGCAATCGAGTATGCAAGAAAGTGCCACGCATGTCAAATCCATGCTGACTTTATTCATCAACCATCAGAATTTCTTCACCCGACGGCATCATCTTGGCCCTTTGAAGCTTGGGGCATGGATGTCATCGGTCCTATCAACCCTCCCTCATCTCGAGGACATCGGTTCATATTAGCCATAACTGATTATTTCTCAGCAATACCTCTAGCTGAAGTCAAGACAAGCAGCGTCATTAATTTTATTAAGCATCATATGATCTATAGATTCGGTGTTCCTCGATGAATCATTTATGATAATAGGCCACAATTGACCAGTCTGAAGTTCACTCGATTCTGCGATGACAACAGGATCAATAATATTGCTTCTACAGTTTACAATCCTGTAGCTAACGGGTTGGCAGAAGCATTTAACAAGACCATCAAACTCCTCAAGAAGTTTGTTTGTACCAACAAACGAAACTGGAGTGAGAAGCTTGGAGAATGTCTGTGGGCTTACCGTACTACTGTACGTACTCCTACAGGCTGCACATCGTTCTCTTTGGTATATGGATGCGAAGCCGTCTTACCATTGGAAATCCAGATTTCTTCTCTAAGGATTGCCATTGCCAATGAACTCACAACCGAAAACAATGATCATCTGAGACTTCAGGAGCTTGAAGCGCTTGACGAGAAACAGCTCCTATCTCAATAATATATTGAGTTATACCAAGCTCGTCTATCAAAAGCCTTCAACCGTAAAGTCAAAGTCCAAACATTTCAGAAAAGAGAATTAATTCTAACCGCAGACGTCCTATGACTATGACGCACATGAGCAAAGGCAAATTCAAAGCGAAGTGGGAAGGACCCTACATTGTAAGTAAAGTTTTCTCCAATGGAGCTTATCAATTGACTGGTATGGATGGTCGAATCGCCAATTGAAGACAAAGAAGAAATATCAACACAGAGACTCATAATATAAATAAAATTCCTTTTTATTTGTATAAATTTAGACAGAAGAAAATACATAAAATCAACGAGGAACGGAGCCCTCCTGATTGAAGACAAATTTTGCAAGGAGCTCGAAGACATTATTGTCCGATGACACCAACAGTTCACATTCAGCTTTCCTCAGAGCTTCTTTCTCGGCAGTACTTCTAGGCTCCACCAGTTCGACACGAATATCCTGCTTCTCTCCAGGAATAGCCGAGCTTTCTCTGACTTCTAGCTGAGTAGGCGGCGGAGGCTCGTCGGAAGGAGTGTCGAGGGCGGCTTCGATCTATGGGATAACTCCCGTCTCCTTAGGCATATCTTCTGAAGACATTTGCAAGGGGTGAATAAAGCTCTCAGAAAAGGTTCCATACTATTTATAGACATAAAAGACAAACATTCTATCTCGGGAGCCAAAGCAACCTTTTCTCGGAAATGCATGTTCTTTCATTCATCTCCTTTCATCTTGTGAAGATAGCTTCATTTACTCTTTGTCTCAAGAATCGAAGCGACCTTTCCTTGAAAAGGCATGCTTATTCATCAGTCTTTTTTATCTCTATTTCATTTCGTGAACGGGCCAACATTTATTATCGTTTATTTACTTTTTCGTAAATAAAGCCACAAGATAATAAAAACTCAAAATCTCCTGTAGAGCATATCCAAGTAATCAATTCTGTCTTTTGAAACCCAGCTATTTTAAAAGATACCTTTTCTTTATGATAAAGTCCGTATTATCACATATATCATCTTCTTAGACATATTTTTTCGTCTTTGAGTCTCAGTTGACTTGAAGATTATCAATAGAAAAAATGAATACACGTCCACATTACCTCTAGATTATATTTTCTATATCATCACATAAAGAAGAGAAAATTATTCTTTATTCCTTCTTTAAAGACATAGATACATCTTAATAAAAATCTATTACATCTTGGATTTTTATTCTGAATATAACAAATGAAGGTCTATTACATCTTCGGATCTTCTTGTTGGTGCCAGTTCCTTGTCGACTCGACCTGGAGCAGCGAGCAAGGAAACGGAATCAACTCTGGTCTTCTCTCTCAAAAAGACGAGAGGAGAACCCCAGAGTACAGCAGCTCAAAGATAAGCTGCTGTCAATACAACTGGTGGACAAAAGATGACCCGTCATGAGAAGTAGGAATGAGATCACCCTTGATACGATTCCTAATTCTGTGCCTCCACCGTCCAACTCTTATGTATAAAGGCCCTTCCTACCATCTCAAGGAAACCCTTTTTAAGCATGAAGAGTTCTGAGCTCTCTAATGTGTGTGTCAAAGTGGATCAACTTCATAGCATCCAAGATCACCGATGTCGGTTCTGGGAATTTTCATCAGTTGGCCCCCTGCAAACTTCAGGAAAAAAAAAGAATACAGTAAATATTCTTTTCTTATCACAAACTATTCATATGCAATTGAAGCTGAAACGTTATACGCGTCTATAGGCGTATATTTTGGGAAAAAAACACTACGTGTTGTTCGAAAGTTGATATATCAAGACAGTTACTCAACAAAGCTCACATTTGTCTAAAATCAAGATGTGTCAACACAGTTACGGGACAAAAGTTCAAATGTTTCAGGATAGTCAAATTGTTTTTCATTTCATAATGAAAAGAAAAAAGAGACAGACACTACAAGACACTATGGCCATTATGTAAAAATAATGATCTCATGAAACATCATTTTTTCTCACCGCCATCAGTCTGGCGCAAAGTAGCGCTCAACTCCTCTATATTGTGGATCCCCAAGCGATACATTAGACGGAGGAATCCTTTCCTCTGTTCGAGTGTGCCACGATCTTCGGAAGACGATAGCCCACCTTGGGAACGAGCGAAGACTGCTGGGGTCAGGCCAAAGCAGTTCAGAAAGTTCTCCACCCTCAGGGACGGGTCGACTTCCAGCAGATATATCGTAGGCGCAGAATTTGACTTCTCTTTAGAAGCCTTGCCATCGATAGTGAGGTTCGCTTTCTTTATGCTCTCCTTGGGTGCCATGAGAGTAGTGAATGAAGATGAAGGATTGCAACCTCATACTTATATATACAGTGAAGGTCGGCTCCATCCGACTCTTCGTCTTCCCAATAAATGGGAGAGTAACACTTAACGAGAAAGAAAATAAAAAGATGTTTCAAAAAAGAGCGCCACTTAAATAGGTTCATCGTTGGGAATGAACCGAGCATTTAATGCTCTGTTCAGTCAGGTTGCATGACACTCACATTATGCCGCACTCAGCATGCACGGCCATCAGGTTGTGCAACAATTATGTTATACCGCATCTTGCCGCGCAACGCATCAAAATTGTGCCCAAAATACAACACAGATTTCGAAGCGTCGCACAACATGGATCGACAGTAACTAAACCATAAAAAGGGAGACACAAGTTATGAGTTGCGCCCCACTCTAAAAAGAGTGGGTGCACGACGTCAAGAGCCGGCCAAACCCTAAATAGTGTGATCGATGATCGGGTCTATGATCAAATGCTTACCTTCCATGGCCGGGTTAACAGTCTCTTGTTGTGACGAAGCAAAACATATTAATACGCACGACGTTGCTTTCTGCATGATAAAGTACGAGATGAAGATTCAACGAAGCCCTTTCCTTTCTTAACATCGAATCTCCTGGGTGCCATTAGGGTTTGTCGAAGAAGCTTCTCAATCGAAAAGAAGAAGAGACAGAGTGGTCAAAGGAGATCATGAAAAAGAAAGGAAGTAAGGTTTCGAAAAAGTCACATTGGTGAAAAATGAAAGGCCCAAAGAGTACGGCTATTTATAGCCCAAACAGTTACGCAAATCTATGCTGAAGAATCGGGTTCGAGTTGACTGGCGTAATCCAAACAAAACTAGCATAATTCAAAGTATTTCAAAACTTCGAAGTATTTTCAAGTTTCGAAAACTTTGAAGGGGGTCTTGTAGAGACTAAAAATCAAGTTGCATCACCCATTAAAGTGTGCGATCATCAGATGGCGCCAAATCATTATGTAACCATCGAGTTGCGCAGCATCAGGTTGCGCCAACATCTGGTTGCACAAAAGACAGGTTACGCGAGTGTCACATGGCATACTTCCTCGAGAAGTTGTAACGATATCATCATTACCTGACAGCTGACAGCACAGAGATTAAGGAAAATCCATTCGAATCCCGTACAACGCAGCGCTTGAGAAGATTTTGTCAGCATATAATTAATGTTGACAGCTGGTTAGCGTAAGTCATTGTGTGGTACGAGAATTAATCAGTACAGCACAGAAGACCCAGTCAACAGTGCCAGTTGTTGTGTTGCGTCCATGCGCAACCTGGCTAGTTGGCGCCACCTGATCAACTCTTATTTTAAAGTAGGGTGATGTGGCACGTAAGCCACCAACTTCGCAGAGCGTGTCCACTATACTATCCACGACCACGTGCATCTCAATCAAACGATGCCATACGTCTACAACAGTTGGTGTAACCGCTCGTGCAAGTTGTAACATTGTGCCACGCGCAACCAGATGAAGCTCGCATAAGATGATCAAATAGTATTTAAGACAGGGTGATGTGGCGTACAAGCCACTAACTTCGCAGAACGTACCCACTATACTGCCCATGACTACGTGCATCTCAATCAAACGATACCATGCGTCTATAGCAGTTAGTGCAACCGTTTGCGCAAGTGAACAGGAGACGTGCAACCTGAAATGCACGTAACCCAGAATAACTGCTAAACAGTTATTTCAAGAACTCTATAAATAGAGTTTCAAATCAATCACAAAGCATCAAGAATGATCATAATCTCCTGCTAAAGTGTTGTTGCATCCTCCAGAGGCTCGGGTCTTCGATATCACATCGTCCAAGGGATAAAGTGATCGTCTTCTGATCAGATTCTTATAGTTGTACTTCCCCTGAAATCAATTGTACTCTTGTACTATTTTCTTAGTTTGTAATAAGACTTTTGTTTTTTTTTGCAAACAATGGCATTAAGCAACATGATAGGTTAAACCTATGTAACCTGTGTACCAATGGATAGGAAATTCTAGTATGCAAAACTACAAATCAATACTAGTAGGTGATATATGGATTACCTTAGATACCAGCTTTTGCTAGCAAGTGTCCTAGGCAGCATGAACAGGGTACCAGTCTTGTGTATTAATCCATGTGTGGACATTCCTGGATACGTACATCAAGCTGGTAAAGATAGGCATCTGCACATATAGAGGGATAATGGGTTCAAACAATTTAACGGGGAACTATATTAATTGCAAGCAGTTGTTCAAGTTCATGTACAGCAAACAGAACTAAATTGAGCAGTTAACTGGATATACAGCTGAATATGTGGAAAGATACTTAAGGTTACCAGTTAATCGGATAAAGATTAGCAGAGTTAGGAAATAATTTAGGAGTATCATGGGTAGTCTTTACTGATACACCACATTAGGGTACAAGAGTGTCCAGGGAAGGAAGCATGGGGTTTATCTTATGTCAATTAGAAGAGATGTACCAAAGGGGTGGCTAATGTCGAGTGTACAGTAGTAACATCTCCTTAGAAATAGTCTTGTGGATTAGTGCAACGAATTGTATTGGGACTAGGTAACCAGGACAGATAGGTGAACGACATTATCGGTAAAGGAGATTGGAACATAGAGTATCACGTGTAAGGCATTAGGGTGTATTAATGGTTGGAGGGGTTAGATTAGGATAAATATTGTGTTTCTAGAAATCAGTATACGGGTAAACTCAGGTTTATGAGGGAATGTCCCAAGTTTGAGTACTAGACTAAATTACAGTCGTAGTGCTACTATAAAAACTATAGAGCATAAATAGAGGCAATGGATATCCCAGAAACAAATAGGTATAGAAAAAGTAACCAGTATTAGATATAGTTTTGTGCAGGTATTAAAGCCTATCAGAAAACTATGGAGGAACGAACTAAAGACTAGGTTGTACCTATGTGATCAGGTTGGATTTTGGTAGAAATAGGTAGTTGGGTATGGGCTCCATATAGCCGATGCCTGGGTACAGCACCAGTCCTTAGAATTGGAAGGGTGGCTATCAGTTCCCATGTACAGATGTTAAAGATGGGGACAACTGTAGTTAGGAGTTGTAGTTTTAACTATAATATACAGGTAGTAGTGTTCATGAGGCAGGATAGATGGCCATTGGAGACAGTTGTGTATCAGTGGATATGGGTTACCTATATGACTAGTTGTATGGTAAGGGATGCATATGAGTGACAGGAGAAATTCATATGTAGATAGGTATAAGGGTATGAAGGTAGTAATGGATGACTAGGTAACCTAACACCAGCTCTAGTATAAATCAAATAATGTTAAGATTTTACCTAGAGACTTAGGACTGAATAGATAGGTTTATTACTCATGAAACCAAATATTGATAACACAAATTCATGTAATAGGTTACTTGGACTCGGATTTAGGACCCGTATCATCAGCTGAGGACATCAGGCGAGTACATTTAATATTTGTTTTCAATATTATTAATTCTTATATCACACTGTTCAGTTATATAATACTTTATTCCTGACACGCTCATTACACGATGGCACATGATATTTTTCTGTACATGTCATGCTCTTTCTCTTGTACTTGGTATCGGGACGGAGAAGTACTAATAGACATGTGAACAGACCTTAGCCCTTGTTTTATTTTCTACACAGTAGACCTTGATAAATAATGTAGACCTTGTTAAATAAAGTAGACCTTGATAATTAACTTAGACCTTGTGGTATAACTGCCCCAGACTGATCACATATTGAAAGTATTTCAAAACACATAGATAGTTATATTCTCCTGTTACATGCTGTCATATATTTTCTTGCCTAGTATTTTTCATGTTTCTTGTTCTTTCTGTCTTAGTATCCTACCATGTATTTTATTAATAACCATTGTCTTATAGTTGTAAACATATGCTTGAAACTGCATTCAATGAATTGCACTCGTTCCATTCCTGACTGGAAACCTATTTTTCAGATAGTCGTCTGCTACACTATGCTTGGACCATTAGGGAGACATGGGTAAGTGCGGAGGCTAAACCTAGAGACTAGATAGATTGTTGAGTTTTTATCTAGTTGCTTTTTATAATTTTGTGAGATATTGTACCTTGTATTCAAATGTAAACTTGTGAATATTATAATTAATTTAATTTTGTGAATGAGCATTTATTGTGATTTTGAGCATTGTGGTCTAGACAGCGTTCTACTACCGACACTGCGGCGTAGACTGGCTTGCGCACGCACTCGCATCTCAAAAAGCTAGTGTGAGTCGTGACACCGTGGAATCATATGGCTATATCCAGTCCTAAAACTTGTGGGATCGTGCACGTGCTCAACTTGAATAATCACATTCTTTGAGCGCCTTAACCCGTGGCACCTTCTATAGGACTAATTGTGATACAGTGTGTCACGACCCACACCCGTTTTTTAGGATACGAGTGCGTGTCCAAGCCAGCCTACATCGCAGTGTCGGAGGTAGAATGTTGTCTAGCCACAATGCTCTAAAATCACATGAAGAATAACTTTATTGCTCATTCACAAGACTAAATCAACTTTACAAAAATTACAAGTTTTACATTTTGATGAAGAATATAAACTTTTACAATTATAGAAAACCACCAAACATCTAAATAGTCTTCTATGGTTGACCTCAGCATAAACCTGTATCTCCCAATGCTAAGAGAAGCCACGGCTAACCTGAAAAATGTTAGTTTCTAGTCAGGAATGGAACAATCACATAGACCGACAGGCTATTAGAAAACGTAATAGAATTTGCAAGACATGAAAATAACATATGTGAAATAATCTAGTAAATAAAACCTGATATCATGGAAAATCAAGAAAGAAAGTAGATAAATCTACAACAGGATATATCAACTAGAAGAACATATAAATAGGGTGATATGGCATGTGGTGAAGAGACAAGGAGAATCAAGTAAATAACAACTATCTACGTGTTTTTGAAATATCGGGTTCGACATGTGAACGGTTAGGGGGTAAATCCGGCACGTCGCACGTGTATTGTGCGGTTGCTATTCTCCACGAAAGATATGAGGGATAGTTCTGGATAGTTCACATGTCTACTAAGATATTTCCTCTCCCGACTAGTACTCATGCACTCAAACAAGTCACGAATACGGTAATGCATGATAATTAAGAAATATAGTACATAGAGATCCATGAAACTAATCCGTGTAACAACGTGTCAACAATCATGAGAGCATATGTATAAACATGAAATGGAAAAACTACTAGAAATCGAAAGCAATCAGTATTTGAACTTGCCTGAGGTCCTTTGCTGGTAAAACCGATAATACTATACCACTTAGTGGGACTCAACAGTCAAACTCGTACAACAGTCTCTGGATGATGAAACAGACATCACCTAAGAGTTTGATATAAAAAAAATGTCTAAAAATGCCTACCCAAAAGTCCAATTCTAGACACCAGGACAAAATTATAATTTTGGATCAAAACGATGTCCGCCGTTGAACCCGCTTTGCACCAAAAAATGTGCTAGTACCTACGGTCTCTAAAGTCATCAAACTATATGTCTACGAATTTATTTTGACAATAGAAACCCAACCGTATGTCTAAAATTATATTTCGGCGAGCCGTGCACAAATTTGCCGATTGGATCGGGTCGTAGGCCCGCCAAAATAGCGTTTCGGTCGACCTTCTCAGAATCGGATCAAACTTGGCATACAGAACCAGAAAAATGATACGGTCCTGTTGGCGCAAGTTTTATTTTGAGATAAAGAATGTGCACAAAGTAATTGACTAATTTGAAAATTGGTCGATACAAGGGTTTTTTGACGGATACACGTCGAATTAGTCGCGCACACACAACCAATTCAACTTCTGTCAAATCCCACACGTGCACGAAGTCCATACACACCTTTTGATGCAAGTAGTTCACACCCAAGTCACCCAGATTGTTGGGACGGACTCTGTATCATAGTTTTTTGGGGTTTTGAAAACATATTTTTTATCAACTTTAATATAGTTTTAAACATAAAATAATAATCGCAAAAATAATCTAATTAATGGGTTTTGATCCTAGTTATGTTGTCTAAAACTTTGTTCAGCGGTTTCCCAAAATTTGCGATAATCGGCCGCAAATACGGGACATTGGGGACAGTTTCTAACGTCCAAAATTAAGTTTTTTCTCGATTTTGGAATCGATTTTCGTCGCACACAAAGTGAAATAAATTAAACTAATTAGAGGGATTTAAAGTCGCATGGGTTGGGATCGTACCAGAAGAAACGTTCGTAAAATGAACGAGCACACGCGGAGAATTCATACTGCAAAGTTCGCTCGGGACAGCATGCTGCTGCTGTGTCCTTCTGCTCTGTTCGAGCGTAGGCGCACATCTGTCGACAGCCAGGCGGTACTCCGGCACGGTGGTCGGTGGCGCGCAGACGTTAGAGGGTGGTGCGCGTGTGTGGGTGGCGGCGTTTAGAGTTAGGGTTTGAGTTTTTCTCCTGTATCCCTCTTTCGCTCTCTTTTTATACGGAAGCAGGGGTTTGGCTCTATCGTGGGTTTGGGGGCCTGTGTGGGGTTTTTTATTTTCTTTTTCTTTTTCTTTTTTTCGTTTTCCCTTTTTGAGATTAGGCAAATAATTCAAACATATACCAAAAAATCTAAAATAATTTTATTATAATTTAAAATATATACTCTTAATATACATATTCATACTATCCCACTTGTTATAACTATTATCACTACTACTACTAGTACTATTGATATTTTATTACTTCAAATAAATAAAATACTTTTTAAATATCTTAAAAATCTAAACCAAAATCTAAAAGTATCTAGAATAAATCAAGAGTAAATATTTATATATCTAGTATCCATATCTACACTTTATGCAAAATATTTATATACTATGTGCATATGCGCATACATACATGTATATGTTTATCTATTTATAAATAGGTCTAAATACATTTGTTCATAGTAATAAAAATATAATTAATAAACATAGTATATATATACTTAAGACATATATCCACATGAATGTATTTGGACGCCCTACATGTCTAAATGGGTTTGGGTTTAGTTCAAGTCAAGTCCGAACTAATTTGGTACAACCGGGTTTCCTAAAAGTCAGAATATTACTAAATAACTAATTAAATTTTTTATAGAGGTCAAGTCGCAACTTGGCCTGATTTTTCTAATTAGAACACACCTATGGCTCGGCATGCCCTACCATGGCTAGAACATTAGTCAAGGCACACGACCACACTATCCGTGCCATGATTTCTAGTCATCTTGTACTCCAAATCTTAACCATGACTAAAGCCTTCTATAATAATATTTATTTATTTATTTATTTATTTATAAAATTCCAAAAATCACTATTTAATTCAAAATAAAAAAATATTTCAAAATTCGGGAAGAGGGGTTATAAATCTACCCACCTTAGAAATAAATTCGTCCTCGAATTTAAGGTCTACTAGGATAAGCGGACTTGGTTGATTGTTGAAAAGGTAGTAACATTTTAGGGGTAAGAAAATATTAATAACTATTTTAAAAAGAAAATAAAAGAAGATTTACAGTTAGGATTGGGGTTTGGCTTTGATTGTATGAGTTGGAACGAAGTGTCGGGGGGTGTCCAACACGGAAAAATAACTGCACTTATAAGAGAAGGAAAAAATAGAAATGGTGGACACGGACACGGACACGATGCACGACACGTGTTTGCTTGGTGGATGATGGTTTGGTTGTGGCTAGATGGTCAAGAATTTTGGCTTGTGGAATAACAAGGGGGTGCCTCTCCTTAAATAGGTGACAAAATTCCTAGTTAGATAAGGTTTGAATACAAGGTAGATAAGTCTTCCTTTTTTAATTTAAATCAAATAGACTTTAAATCAAAACTAATAAAGCATAATCCATTAATAAATAAAATCGATATTAATGTAAATAATTACTTGATAATATGCAATGATTTTAAATCAGGTGAAGATGGACCTATATCAAGTAAATGATCAACACAGTAAAATAATATTTCATATTTATCGAGTTAATTCAAACCTACAAATTCAAATATCAAATAATTAATTAAATAATGTTCTATGTCATCAATATGTGTAAGGTATATATTTTATAAATCCAAAACCTTATTTAAAAATAAATGGAGAACTCCTTTTTATTATTCAAATTATCTATACATTTTAAAACTACTTTAGAAACCAACCTTTTTGAGCAACATATATTTTATAATTCCAAATTCGAGAGCATATATTTTTATAAAAATTAAATAGCAATTTTAAACTAGTTTTTTTTAATAATAAAAAATAATAATAGCATGATCTTTAAGCATTTCAGGAGAAAGTACTTCTAGTCACGATATTTAAATAAAATATTTTATAATTATAAAAATGAAATTTTTTAAAAAAATGAAAATAATAGGATAGACGAACTTGGTTGATCGGGGAAAAATAAAAAATTTTATGATAAGAAAATACTGATCTAATAGGTGAAAACAAAAGGAAATTTTTAGGTTAGGGTTAGGATTTTTGGAATTAGGGACTAGGGTTAGGGTTCTTGATTAGGAAATTGGTTTAGGGATTTGGATGATTAGGAATTTTGGGAACTAGGGATTTGGGATTGGATTTGGGAATTGGGAATTAGGAATTGTGGAGATAAATCAGAGGGATGCTCCTCTATATAGGAGTTGGGGAATCCCAAATAGGGAAGGACTAGGATGATCAGATCTTTCTAAGGTTTAAATAAATAATGAATCCAATAACTCAGAATCAATCCAAAATAATTTTAAAATAATTCTAGATTTTATTAATACTATTTAAAAAATACCTTTGACCAAATCTAAACATAATACTTGATAATTGTAATAAAGGTTAAATAGTTACTAAGTATTATCAAATAATATACTTTCATAGATCAAAACTAATTTAGTAAACATTTATCTAATATTTTGTCACCATGAGAATATAAAGTAATATTTGATATCATTCAAATTTATTTATAAATTAAAATCGTAGAAATAGTTGATAATAATCTTTAATCCTTAAAAGTCTATTTTCGTAAATATAAAAAAAAATCTCTATAAAGAACTTTGGTAAAACTCCTTTTATTTCAAAAACATTTATAATAGAATTTAAATATTATTATTTTTTAGACAAAAATCTTAAAATTTTGGGGAGTGGGCTTACGATTCTACGCACCTTACAAAAATTTTCATAATCGAAATTTCGAAGGATAGGACTAATTAAGCACTACTGAGAATATAAAAATGATATGATTCATAATCAGAATTAGATAAGCATAATCACGGTAGAATCAAAACCTCAAGGGGGAACACGATTTGGCACGATTAAAATATATTCCAAATGATCGAGTCACAATTTTGTTTTAAGGATGATCAAGGAAATCGGTTTAGCACTATCAAGTATTTAGGCACGATTGAAATACGACCAAATTATAGGATCAAGGATTTAGTCAAGGTCAAAGTCTAAGTATGCTTAAGGATAGAACCGAAATAGGGTTAGCTAAACGATAAGTGTTGTTAGGCATGATCCACGATAAAAATTTAGCCTAAGTCTAAACATGGAAAAATCACTTAGATACGGCTAAGATGCGGTCACGGTCAAGGTTAATCATGCAAGTCGTCCAAGCATGATCAAAAATTAAAAAGTTAGCACGAGCATGAACGCGATCAAAATAGTCACGATCGTAGTGGAATAGAAGTCTAACATTAGCAATAATTGAGTTGAAATATAGGCACAGTTGTGATTATAGTCAAAATAGTTTGTTCACGATCAATGTCATTTAAGAATGATCAAAATTGGAATCATTTTGGCATGCTCGACTATTTAAGCAAAATCATTTAGGTACGATTATAAGATCAAAATCTAGAAAAACATGCAAGTTAACACGATCGAAATATAATTCATTAGTCTAGTCGTGATCAAAAGGTCATTTAAGAATAATCCAGTCGGAATCTTTGGCACGATTCCTTACTAAACCAAAATCATTTAGACACAATCATAGATTCAACAATCTAAGTATGATGATGAATCTAGTAGAATAGAATCAGAATATAATAATCGATTCTAATGATTACCAAGAAGAAATTAAATGATAAAATTTAAATAGGACGGATAAGAAGGAACGAACGAGCAGTTTATTGAGAATACGATAATAATAAATGTGATGTCAAGTCTAGTAGTAGATTTTCAGACGAATGTTAGTAAGAAAGATGACTCTAGAAAAGCAACATGGTTTATCGAGAAGATGTATAAAATCAAATTTGTAGATTATAAAAATAATAGTCATATGTCAATAAAATATATAGCCTATATGGTATTCGAAAATCATTTGCATATCTGATATCGTTTCACCGAGAATTCATGCCTCGCTAGTGTACATCTGGCTGCAGTAAATCCATGGTTTCATGACTCATGTATGATATTGTATCGAATATTCTAGTAGCTCTACCAATATTAACATATAATTAATAGTCAAATGGGGCAACTAGAACATAGTTTTGATAACATTTGATAACTTACATTTACTCAAATTACTTCAACATAGGGATCATGTCACGCCAGTGCGCTGCTGGCTGCAGTGAATCTGCAGTCTCGATAAT
Organism: Iris pallida; assembly: GCA_029216955.1. Lineage (NCBI taxonomy): Eukaryota > Viridiplantae > Streptophyta > Magnoliopsida > Asparagales > Iridaceae > Iris > Iris pallida. Next base: position 2,595,342 of record JANAVB010006993.1, on the reverse strand, counting down.
TCAAGTATATGACGATAGTACGCTGCTGTCTTGCTATCGTACGTCAATGAATATTTTTCCAACTATATCCATAAGAATCTTGAAGGAACTTCTAGAAATTCAAACAAGTTCCAAAAAGATGTAAGTATCATGTATAATTATTAGTTCTTGGAAAGAAAAATAATTGATTATGGAGGATAATGTTCAAAGCCAAAAGAAGTAAAATCTTCTAATCCATATTTCACGGATATTCGATATTCAATGATTGAGAGGAAAATTCTGAATCAAAAACTTAACTCGAGATTAATATATAGACAATTGAGTGAGAAATTATTTAAAATAATTCTTTAGGTCCAAGGAAAAGTATAAGTGATACGAACTTATGATATGGCGATGTTTTGAAAGGCATAAGATAAAATTTGTATAAATGATCAAGAACAGTAAGGGAATGATCAAGGATGATAAAAATATAAACTTTTATTTATATCTCTCTAACATTCAAGATTGAGGGGAAAACACACACACACACACACACACACACACACACACACACACACACACACACACACACACATATATATATATATATATATATATATATATATATATATATACATATATATATATATTGAAAAATTAACTCGAAATGAATAAATATATGGATAATCGAGTTAGGTCAAAACTCAATAGATGAAAGTAAAATATACTCTTAGGGAGAACAAATACTTATGGCCAATGGGAATAACTATGTGATATAGATAATGGTGATAGTATTTAGAGAAGGCAGCAAGATAATTTGGACAACTTATCAAGGTTAGGGATTGAATTCTAGGAAGGCCTAATCTACAAAATGAATAGTCTACCCATCTTGGATCCTAACGTCATATCAAAATACAATAGTGTATCTATGGAAACTCCCAAGTTATCTGAATTTAATAAATTCTTACCTAAATTGCATGGACTATATAACAATCCTTAATTACCCAAAGGTCAAGTTGAATGAGGAACTCCTAGTCCTATAGTCCTAACCCTTTTTCCTAAATTCAATCAATCCTAATTGTGAATGTGCATCCTAGTTCCAAGTCGTAGGCTCGCAGTAGTACGACTAATATGGTACTACAACGAGTTCACACAATTATTGTGAAGACTGACCTGCATGGGCCACCACAAAAACTTGTCACGACCCGCACCCGTTTTTCAGGATACGAGTGCGTGTCCAAGCCAGCCGATGCCGCAGTCTCGGCAGGAGAAAGCTGTCTAGCCACAATGCTCTAAAATCACATAAAAAATAACTTTATTGCTCATTCACAATACTAAATCAACTTTACAAAATTTATAAGTTTTACATTTTGACGAAGAATATAAACTTTTACAATTATAGAAAACTACCACACATCTAACTAGTCTTCTATAGTTGACCTCGGCATATACCCGTATCTCCCAATGCTAAGATAAGCCATGGCTAGCCTAAAAAATATTGGATTCCAGTTAGGAATGGAATAAGCACACAGACCGATAGGCTATTCGAAAATATAATAGAATTTGCAAGACATAAAAATAACATAAGTGAAATAATCTAGAAAAAAAAAAGTAGATAACTCTACAACATGATATATCAACTAGAAGAACATGTAAATAGGGTGACATGGCATGTGGTGAAGAGACAAGGAGAATCAAGTAAATGATAACTATCTACGTATTTTTGAAATATCGGGTTCGATATGTGAACGGCTAGGGGTAAATCCAGCACCCCACACGTGTATTGTGTGGTTGATATTCTCCACGAAAGATACGGAGGATAGTTCTGGGTAGTTCACATGTCTACTAAGATATTTTCCCTCCCGACTAGTACTCATGGACTCGAATAAGTCACGAACACGGTAATGCATGATAATCAAGAAATATAGTATGTAGAGATCCATGATACTAATCCGTGTAATAATGTGTCAACAAGCAGAAGAGCATATTTATAAACATAAAATGGAAAAACTACTAGGAATCAAAAGCAATCAGTATATGTACTTGTCTGGGGTCCTTTGTTGGTGAAATCGATAATACTATACTACTCAGTGGGCCTTAACAGTCAAACTCACGCAACAGTCTTCGGATGCTGAAACAGACATCACCAACGAGTTTGGTATAAAAAAAATGTCTCAGAATGCCTACCCAAAAGTCCAATTCTGGACAGAGGGGCAAAATCATAATTTTAGGTCAAAACGATGTCCGTCGTTGAACCCGCTTTGCACCGAAAAGTGTGTCAGTACCTACGGTCTCTAAAGTGATCAAACTATATGTCTACAAATTCATTTTGATTAGACTAACCCAACCATATGTCTAAAGTTGGATTCTGGCATACCGTGCACAAATTTGCCCATTGGATCGGGTCACGGACCCGCCAAAATAGCGTTCCGGTCGGTCTTCTCAGAATCGGACCAAACTTAGCATAGACGACCTAAAAAATGGTATGGTCATGTTTGCATAAGTTTTGTCTCGAGATGACAAACTTGCACGAAGTAATTGACTAATTTGGAAAATGGTCGATACGGGGGTTTTTAACGGATACGCGTCATATTCGTCGTGCACACGCAACCAATTCGACTTCTGTCAAATCCCACAGGTGCACGAAGTCCATACGCCCCTTTCGATGTAAGTGGTTCACGACTAAGGTGGTGCATAAGCCAGCTACGTATCAAGAGGACTCCAGTCTAACTCGAATACATATACGCTCCCAGAATAGGGTATCATGTCTAATATGGTAAGTTAAACTATATCTCAATCCACTAGAAGAATATAAACAAGAATGAACATTATGGTTCATAGTTTGTAGTCCACTAGCATGTATATCTGATTAGACTCCAAAGAAATAACATGAGTCTATAAAACTAGGCTAACAAGCAGAGTGCAAATAACGAATATAAATATGTAATCACGAAATATACCTGAGTCTGAAGTAATCAACTACCATCATGATCAGCTAACTATCTCCGTACAATCAACTACCTAAAGAGATCATCAGGTCCTTAGGGGACTAGCAAGATACATAAAACATGTCTATTTAACAGTTTATCATGCATGAAAAAAATCCAGGATATAAGCAGGAAATGACTAAGCAACTACAAAATATGAATATGTGAACAACTACGCATAAATGAAATGCTGGAAAGGAAACATGAACACATGACAAGAAATGGATAATCAAATCCTCGCCCCTAGTGTGGACTCGTAGGTTTAAACAAACAACTAATCATCGCCCCTAGTGTAGACTCGCAGGTTAGTTTCAAGAAATCAAATGGATACTCAAACCCTCGCCCCTAGTGTTGACTCACAGGTTTGAATGAATAACTAACCCTTGCCCCTAGTGTGGACTCGTATGTTAGTTTCAAGAAATAAATCCACGCCCCTAGTGTGGACTCGCAGGTTTGAACGAATAACTAACCCTCCCCCTAGTGTGGACTCGCAGGTTAATTTCAAGAAATGAACCCTCGTCCCTAGTGTGGACTGGCAGGTTGAGAAAAGTCAAAATCAAAATTAGCAGTTCAATTATAACGCACTAATTCTATGACACGGTATGACGCAGTCAAGGTATAGTGAGAACAGATCCAATATGAAAACTATAATACCAACCGTGAACAAAGACGATATGTAAACAAGACCAGTAACTAGTATGCATAAAAGAAACTCACATAAACAATCATCCTAAGAACTAAATGATGACATGTAACAAAGGAGAAAGAATATAAGCATGTAAATAAACTATAAAGAAAGGCAAGGTATACTTGCCTGGTGGTAGCACGTAGAACCAACACTATCTAGTCAATCGACGAGCCACAAAAGTCAAACTCTCATAACAGTCTCCGGAAGATGAAATAGATATTACCAATATGTTCAGAATAGTCAAATTAGCTAGAATAGCCTACCCAAAAGTCCAATTCTGGACACAGGAGCAAAATGATAATTTCGGGTCAAAACGATGTCCCTCGTTGCATCCGTTTTGCACTGAAAAGCTTGCCAACATCTACGGTCTCTGAAGTCATCAAACTATATGTCTACGGGTCTAATTTTTTGATAAAAATCCAATCGTATGTCCAAAGTTGGATTCTGGTGGATCGTGCACAAATTTGCCCATCGGATCGGGTCGCGGGCCCGCCAAAATAGCGTTTCGGTCGACCTTCTCAGAATCGGACTAAACTTGGCATATTGGACCTGAAAAATGACACGGTCCTATTTGCGCAAGTTTTATCTCAACATGACTAACATGCACGAAGTAATTGGCAAATTTGTAAATAGGTCAATACGGGGTATCTCGACGGATACACTTCAATTTCGTCGCGCACACACAACGAAATTCAGTTCCCTCGAATTCTACACATCGATAATATCCATACGTGTCTTTTGATCATTATGGATTATGACCACATCGTCCGATTTGTCAGGACGCACGCCGTATCGAAAAATTTCTAAGAATTTTTACTGTTTCAAAAACTATTTTTTTTGTTTTGGGAGTCGGTTTTCACGATGCATGTTTAATGAAATCAGAATCTACAAAAAGGCTTACAAAGCCCTATATGTTGTCTAAAAGTGTATATAAATAGTTTTGTGAAATTTTGAGTATCCTGACACGAATTGTCTTTCTAGGTCGGGGGTTTGAGTCAGTGTTATGCTCTATTTTAAAGCAGTTTTTCATCGATCTTTGGATCAAATTTTCCTAAGTTTTGGGTTAGCTAAAATTTAACTACTTGACAGGATTTATAGGGGTATATGTCGTGATCATACCTAAAAATTGGTTTGAGGAAAGAGCGAGCGTGGAGGATACACTTGGGTCGCAAAGTTGCTTGGCTGCAACTGTTGTGCTGTGTTGTTGCCGACCTTGCTGCTACTGCGGGGTGGTTTGGTCGGCCGATGGCAGCTCCGTGGCTGTGGACAGAGGTCGGGATTGGTCGCGAGGTCGTGTGGGATGGGTGGCAGGGATTAGGGTTAGGGTTTCAATGAATTCCTCCTCCCTCTCTTTCTCTTTCTCTCTCGTTCCTATATAAGATGTCGGCATTGCGTGTACGGGTCTGTGTAGCCACAGGGGGGGGTGAGTATGGGCTCGGTTTGGGGAGGCCTGTTGTCTCCTTTTTTGTTTTTTTGTTTTTGTTTTTCTTTCTCTTTTCGTTTTCCTTTATTTAATGTTTATTTGACTTAGTATATATTGACATACATATGTTCACACATATATTTGTATACACAAAATGTTTACATAAATACTAGGAATTTCTATAAAAATAGTATAAAAGAATTTTCTATAATCAATGGTTGTAATACATATATTAATTCTATTTACTAACGTTTATGTAAACAAAACTCTTTTGATTTATAAATACATATATAAACTTAATATGTATGTACTACTTATACACACAAGTACTCATAGCATAAAATCCCAAAAACTAAAATGTCATTCTAAGAAAATGTTATCATATTTCCAAGATAAATATAAATTTAAAATAACAAATAATATATATATATATTCTATTTATGGAAAAAAATATTCCATTTATAGAAATTACTTATTAGGTTATAAAAATGAACCAATATATTTATACACATCTATATATCTATGTGGACATCATTGGTCGTACTACATGACTACCAGGGCTTGGGTTGGGTTCGAGTTAAGTCCGGACTAAATTGGTACAACCGGGTCTCCTAAAAGTTATAATATTAATAATTAATTAATTAAATTCTTTATAGAGGTCAAGTCGCAACTTGGCTTAGTTTTTCTAGCTAAAACACACTTATGGCTCGGCCTTCTCTACCATAGCTAAAATAATAGTCAAAGCACACGACTACACTATCCGTACCAAAATTCTTAGTCATCTTACACTCCAAAACTTAACCATGATTAAAACATTATATCGTAATAACTATTTAATTAAATATCTATAAAAGTACAAAACTTACCCTTTAATTCAAGTAAATAATAAAAAAATATTTCAAAAATTTTCGAAAAGAGGGGTTATAGCCCAGATTGTCCGGACGGACTCTGTATCATGGTTTTTCGGGGTTTTGAAAACATATTTTTCTTTAACTTTAATCTAGTTTTAAACAAAAAATAATAATTACAAAAATAATCTAATTAATGGATTTTGATCCTGATTATGTTGTCTAAAACTTTGTTCAAGCGGTTTCCCAAAATTTGCGATATCCTGGTTACAAATCGACCACAAACAGGGGACATTGGGGACAGTTTCTAATGTCTCAAATCAAGTTTTTTCTCGATTTTGGAACTTGATTTTTGTCGCACACAAAATGAAATAAATTAAACTAATTGAATGGATTTAAAGGCGTATGGGTTAGGATCGTACTAGAAGAAACGGTTCGTAAAATGAACGAGCATGTACGAAGAATTCATGCTGCGAACTTCGTTCGGGACAGCATTCTGCTGCTATGTCCTTCTGCTCTGTTCGAGCGCGACCGTACGTCGATCGGCGGCCAGGCGGTGCTCCGGCGCGATGGTCGGCGGCGCGCAGACGTCAGAGGGTGGCGCACGTGTGTGGGTGGCGACGTTTAGAGTTAGGGTTTGAGTTTTTCTTCTGTATCGCTCTTTCTCTCTCTCTTTATACGGAAGCAGGGGTTTGGCTCTGTCACGGGTTTGGGGGGCCTGTGTGGGGTTTTTGATTTTTTTTTTTCTTTTTTTTCTTTTTCCCTTTTTGAGATTAGGCAAATAATTCAAATATAATTCAAACATATACCAAAAAATATAAAATAATTTTATTATAATTTAAAATATATACTCTTAATATACTTATTCATACTACCACCTTATTTTGTCATAACTATTATCACTACTACTACTAGTACTATTGCTGTTTTATTATTTCAAATAAATAAAATACTTTTTACATATCTTAAAAATCTAAGATGAAATCTAAAAATATCTAGAATAAATCAGGGGTAAATATTTATACATCTAGTATCTGCATCTACACTTTATGTAAAATATTTATATACTATGTGCATATACGCATACATACATGTATATGTTTATCTATTTATAAATAGGTCTAAATACATTTGTTCATAGTAATAAAAATACAATTAATAAAAATAGTAAATATATACTTAATACATATATCCACATGAACGTATTTGGACGCCCGACATGTCTAAATGGGTTTGGGTTTAGTTCAAGTCAAGTCCGAACTAATTTGGTACAACCGGATTTCCTAAAAGTCAGAATATTAATAAATAACTAATTAAATTTTGTATAGAGGTCAAGTCGCAACTTAGCCTAATTTTCCTAGTTAGAACACACCTATGGCTCGACATTTCCTACCATGGCTAGAACATTAGTCAAGGCACACGACCACACTATTTATGCCATGATTTCTTGTCATCTTGTACTCCAAATCTTAACCATGACTAAAGCCTTCTATAATAATAATTATTTATTTATTTATTTATAAAATTCTAAAAATCACCATTTAATTCAAAATAAAAAATTCAAAATTCGGGAAGAAGGGTTACACCGTGGGACGTGCCCGCTATGACATTGACAGCCCGTGGCATAATTCTGCATAACTCAATCGTGCGATCTAAGGACGTAGTGCTAACTTTTGAAAACTATCGTGGAGAACATCTAACCAACATTATAACACTTTTTTTATGTTCTACAGACATACTTGACTCAATAGGATTATTGTAGTGTCCCGCTTTCGATAGATGACAAATTCCATAATATGCTTGCATCGAGTCAGATCGATCGAAAACTTAGATGACTATCTGACTCGATCGCTGGGCTTAGTAAACGATAACACCTTGCGGCATCGATCAAATCGATTTGGACAAATGTTACAGATTGCCATTGATTGTAAAAGTATAGAACAATTATATAGGAGGACTGGACTTAGAATCATAATACAAACTCGTTCGTACAAAGAAAGCCTAGGGATGAAAACCTAGGTACAGTAGTCTAAGTACGATTGTTTATTTTTGATTTTTGGGGGTGACGGTAGAGGCTCGGGAAAGCGACGGCCGCTCTGCCTTACTCTTTGGACGATCAGACGTAGCCTTGGCTCCGGTAAAGAACTGCTCTCAAGATGGGAAGACTCTTCTGTGCGCGCCTTTGTCTCTCTGTGTGTGTCCAGCCGGATGGAGAGGATCTCTCTTCCTTTTTTTTCTCCTGAATTCTCCAGTAGTCCTTTGCAAGGGAATGGCACCTTGCTATTTATAGAAGTGGAGGTGTGATCATTAGGGTTTGCAATAATTCCCCCCTTGAAAAGTCGGTGTCCAATCATCTGGACCATTAATCTTGATTGTATTACATCTGGGTAGTTAATTCTTGATTGTGCCAAATCTGTATGGGCAATTAATGCTGATTGTGTAAAATTTGTATAGTCATTCAATATTAATCGTCATGAATCTTGGGAAGCTCGGATCTCCTGTCACGTGTTTAATCCATGTGATTGCCATAAATCTGTTTTGATTTGGGCAATTATGATAATTGCACTAAATCAGGTTGTTGGGATTTATTGATAACTCTTGATTGATTTAGAGCCATGTGGAAAACTGATCTTCCGCCACGTGTCATAATCGCGAGCTACAACCGCATGAGGGTAGCTTCTTAGGTTTTGGACTGCATGAAGGTGGCAGTCGCATAGGTGAAATCTCTGAAATCTGAGCCGTATGGGGGTAGTTTTCAACTGAGCCGCATAGGACTTGCCACGTGTCAAGGCTGCACGGGCGTGAGCCGCATGGAGATGATCCTCATGACCCGAGCCGCATGTGAACAGGGGCCGCATAGGGTGACTGTTCATAATTTAAGCCGCATGACAAGGGTCTTCACGCTCCGAGCCGCATGTGAGCATCAGCCGTATGGGATGGTGGCGGCCGCATAGGGGGCTCTGTAGTTTATGGATCGTGCCAGCTGCAGAGAAGATTTTCTCTGTTTTTCGAGAAATACGCCGTTATATCGAAGTTCATCATTTCAGCTTTAGTTTTAGAGTTATTGCTTTATGTCAGATCATATAATTGGAGCAGTCACTTCATGGCCAGCTGTAAAACTGTATAGGGTCACGTGATTTTTGCCTGAGCTGCATTAGGCTATTGAAGGGTTTCTGAGCCGCATGAGGCTCTGATAAATTCCTGAGCCGTATGAGGCTCCTTCTGCTTTAAGCCGCATGGGCTTCTTCTATTTTGAGCCGCATGAGCTTCTTCTGTTCTTTTCCATGCTTCTACAAGACACCCTTCAAAGTTTTCAATTTGAAAAATTGGAATACTTTGAATAAGAAGCATGGCTATGTGAGCTCCGCTGGCCGCATAGGATGTTCTTGGCCGCATGGCTTGTCGGGCCGCATAAACTCCCTAGCCACATGAACTGCTCTGGCCGCATGCTGTTCTCTCAGCCACGTAGGTGGCATTAATTACTCTTGATTCGTTTATGATTTGGAGCCGTCTTTAGGGGGAATCCCAAGAGTCGGTTCATTAAATATTGGGATTTCGTGCTTTGATGAATCTTCTTTATGAGAGAGGGGGCGAAATTCGAGGAGTCGGCCTATAAATAGGGTGCTGTTAGGATAAAGAAACTTCTTTGCTTTCCTTTGTCTTCCTCTTCTCTTTCTCTAAGCTGTTGTTCTTCTTTCTCCTCCGATCATCATCGACAATGGCCCCGAAAGCTTCCACAGCCGCTGCGAAGGGAAAGGGTGTGTCTTCTTCGTCAGCCCCGGTGCCTGAAATCTACTCCGACGTTTATCCCTCCATTGCTGGTAAGGGTTTGGGGCAAATCGTATCTTTTTAAAACCAAGACGGCTCGGTTGCATGCTTTATGCACAAGCCTTTAATGCGTTCCCCGTTCTCATCGGCTCTGTTTAATTTGTTTGGGCCGCATGTGCGTCCCACGTCCGAGCCGCATGGGGTATATCCCATGTCTGAGCCGCATGGGAGTCGTCCAGTGGCCGCCTAGACGCTTCACAAACTGGACCGCATGGTGACCCTTCGATCATAGCCGCATGAGTCCCTCTGAATCGAGCCCACATAAGTTCGTTTGAATTGGGCCGCATGAGGCTGTGCTGCATCGAGCCGCATGAGCTCCCCTGACATGAGCCGCATAATGCTTCGCTAAGTAGAACCACATAAGCCCACGCTAAGCAGAGCCGCATAGGCTTACGCGACTCGGTGCTGCATAAGCTCGTTTTGAAATAGAGCCACATAAGCTTGTCTCTAAATAAAGCCACATAGACTCATGTGAGCCAAAGCACTTAGTAGTTTCGTTTTAGCCATCTTTTGATTTGTTTTTTTCTTTCCTTCTTCAGTGAATCTGCTAGTGAATGCTGCTGGAGAACTTCTGGTGGGGCACGCCTAATCTGTTATGGGCTATAGGTACGATCATATAGTCGAGTATGTGACGAACCAGCTTCCAAGAGAGCCTTTGGGGAGGCTGAATGCTATCAAGAAGCAGTCCTTTCACTTCCTCTGTGCCATGATAAACTCGAGACAATTGGAGGGGGAATACCTGAAGCCTGCGTTCCTCTTCAGGGATGCTTTGTCTGTGAAGAACACCCGGGCACTGGATATATCCGAGAGCTGGGACTTTACTCTTGATGGGGTGGAGATCCACATCCCTTCAATAGAGCGTCATTTTCCTTTGTCCTGGTTTAATATGCTACCGCTAGACCGAAAGATGGTAGACTCCTTGACTCCCAGCAAGTTGGAGATGTTTGTGGGAAACATCCATTATAACAGGAATTTGGGGTCAGCGTATCCGGAAAGGGAACCGGTCGGTCGGTACGTGATGGGACTTGCTCCGGGTACCTTCATAAACGTAACGGGTCCCAATTTCACGTTCACCCAAGCTCATACCTTCTTGAACCAGCTTGCTCGGAAAGGGTCTTATCCTGTCGGCCGGTTGGCATTGGTGAACTGGATAAACCCTATCCCTTCGTGGGCCAACTTGACCACGTGGGTTCTGCAGAAGTATGAGGCTTTCCTGCGTGAGATCGGCCTTTACTACGCCATTCGGGGCAACTGTCATGGTCTGCCCATAAATAAGCCATTGTTCATGGCTCTTCCGGAGATGTTCAACCGGAGGACGGGTACCTTCTTTACACCCGGAGGGGAGTTGGGACTTGCTCTCCACGAGATGTATATTGTCTCCAAGCTGCCCTGGGGGGAGGAAGTCTTTGAAGTGTACACCCCTACGAGCTAAGAGCTCGAGGATTTGGATCGGCAGTTCCCGAACTTTGTTGCCGTGTATCGGGAATTGTTATGTCACCACAGTACTTGTCATCAGACGGCTATCAAGAAAGACGGTAGCTCGGAAGGGAGCGCTCCTCACACCACCACCTGGGTCGCATATCTTTTCACACTCGGTGCCTCAGGCCAGGTTTCTTCCCGAGATCCTTAGACTCATAAGGAGGTACAACACTTGGTGTCGACTGCCAAGAGATCGAGGTCTACGGGCGACACCTTTGGAAGTAAGAATGACTCATTTAGTTATTTTTATCACGGTACTCAGCGACTGTCGGAGAAGGCGCTCCTTGCGGGATTTCTGATGGTGTGGCTGCGGAACTGCGTAGTCTCCGGAGGGGCAGGTTCTATTGAGAGGATCAGTCACCACTTTATCCTTCCCTCCGTAAAGCTAGTTTTTAGGGTCAAATTGGCCCTTCTTCCGACCATGGTGTGCAGCATACACCATGGCCTTCGCACCTTTTCGTCCAAGGTCATCGCCCATGACACGGTGATAGATTTTGAGCACGTAGAACTGCCATACCATTATCTAATAGGGTGGCTGCTAATGCACTGCCGGTCTCTGATGAGGCCTGGAGGAGATGACGACGTTACGGCTGATGATGCTTTCATTTTCTGATTCCACCATCAGCCCTAGGAGTACAGCACCATGTCAGCCTGTCGGAGAGCACTGGCGAGAGTGGACGGATACGACTTTTTTGTGACCGTACCTCGTTTTACTGCTGAAGAGGTACGGAGCGCACATGTTGATGGTACCGAACCCCCTCTCCTCTTACCTGAAAAAATGCTCCTTTAGCTGCATAATATCTGTCCAGTGCATCTGATATATCGTAATCGCAACAACGTCTACTTGGAGCCCTACCTGCCCAGCAGGTTTTCCTGCCAGTTCGGGTATAGCCAACTATTCTTGGACAGTCCCAGCTCTTGCCTGGGCTTTGAAGGTAGCGTCCTGGACGGTATCAGGGCATGGCATTATTACGACACGGTTCATACTCGAACCACCTTTTCTGTCCCTAATGGCAAGGTGCCAGGGAAGATTTTATATATGGCGGCCTTATATCATGTCACAGCGAACAAGCCTCACGTTGGTTTTGACCCGAGTACCAGTTTCATCCTGGGTACTGGCTTGGAGGAGAAGCCCAAGGGGTCTAAGGAAAGGAAGAGGAAGGCGAACACAGTTCTCGTGCCTGACTCGGAGTCCACCACCGCGGACGAAGAGAATGATGAGCATGAGGCAGATGACTCTTCCCTTCCGGTGGAAGATGTTGGGCGGATCAACCGCCTGTTATATCAGGTGAGATGGTGGCGGATCAGCCGCCTGTTGCACCGGGTCCTGCACGGAAACATAGCAGGCAAATCTCCCCTGTTGGTGGTATTTCTTACTCCCGGAAATGGGCTGCAACCAGACGTCGCAAGCTAACTATAAAGGAGAGAAGCGAGGACGTCGACCCCGCTTCGGAGGTAAATAGAGTTACTACCCTCTTTATTCAGTTCTTCCTTTCTCCTGAACTTTGACCTTAATTATTTTTCTTTCCTCTTGTAGGCGTCAGAAGAAGAGGAATCTCGGGAACCGGTTACTGTTTCTGAAGTCAATCCGGCCCTGAATACTTTGATCAATGATATGTGTGTCGGGATTATTTCTGTCGGGGCTCTCTCGATTGCGGCTGAGGGATCTCATGGTGCTGAGATCGTGACTCGAGATAACGGGGGCTCCGATGAACCTGTCCCCGAAACTGTTGAATTCCATCAGGGTGATACTGATCCAGTCATACCTCCTTCCAAGGTGGCCGGGACAGAAGACCTAGCCGGATTCAGCTTGGGGGTTACCGGTGAGGGGACTGTGGCAGTTGTGAGCGAACCTCAGCCTCCGCAATCCTCCCTTGGTAAGATAAGCCAAATTTTGACTAGTGAGGAGGCCCATTTGCTCTATCATCACATCCTTCGGGTTATGCTGATTGATGGTTGCTCTGGGCATACAGGTCCTGCCTCTTTACTCTCCATGACGGATATTCTTGAGGAAGGCTCTACCAGCGGGAATCTGGTGGAAGGGAGTGTGCCCCCTCCTTATATCGAGGGGCCTCCTGCTGGCTCGAGTTCGGGAGATCAGGTGGCGGCCCAGCCTGGACAGAGAGAAATGGTCCCTTCTTCCTCTCCTGCTCGCATGACTTCGGGGGTTGACCTTTCAGCCTTACCAAGTGTGCAAGTTCTTCGGGCCCCGGAGGAAGAATTGGCCGCTGTTTAAGCGTCCTATCGCTCAGAATTTGTCTCTCTTGTAGCAGGGGCAGCAAGTTCTATTGCGTCTTCTTTGACATTGCCAGCCACACTTCCTTTGATGCCATCCTCTACGGAAGTTTTGGATGAGGTGTCACAGGATGTGGTTGACAACTTCTACCGTCATTTGAAAAGAGGAGTCGATGCTGCTGTAGAGCGGGGGACTCCTTTTTGCCTGGCCCGACAATGCGCTCATGGGCAAATTGATATTCTTAAAACCCTTCCTGGCGGGGAGGTGATAGCTGCGCTTCTGGAGCCCAAGTTGCTAGAGGCTGATCAGCTTGTGGCCCAATTTCGAACGTTGCGGCAAGCTGATTTGTCTACAACAATAGATCAGGAGTGGGGCTTCCTCACCACTGCCTTGGAGAAGATAAGGCTTGCGCGAGATACTTCTGAGCCGGTCATAATGAAGGACCTTGGCGACCTATCTCTCTTGTACGACCAGCTGAGCCGCCGAAGCGAGGTTTGTAGATCTCGGGAAGCGGACGCCTCCCGTGGAATAACTGATACAAGGGAGCAGATCTTCGAACTTCAGAAGAAGCTGGCCTTCTTGGAGTCTGAGCTTGAAGCTTCCCGTGTGGATAAAGAGTTGATCATTCAGGACGCTGAAAGGGTTTCCCGAGCTTTTGCCAACCTTGAGCTTGCTCTGAAGAAGATCGAGGATGGCTGGCGGGCTCATGCACACCTGGAAGATGCAGCGCTGCTGAATTAGGAGACTGTACGCCGGGCTAAACAGAGGTTTGAGCGGTCGACTACCCTGTTGAGAGACCGTCTCATGGCATTATGTATTGCCGAGCAATAGTCAGCTTTTTTCCTTCTTTTTGTTTATGCTCTTTTTCTTTCTCTTTTCATCTTGTAATAGGGACATAGTCCCAGATAATATAGTACCTTGGATTCTGAATAAATGAGTATGTCTCGACTCATCCTTCATTTCTGGTATTTATCGTGTTTGTGGCATTTTGTCCTACTGGGGGACTATTTGTGGACCTGTTACCATGGGCATACCTTGGTTTTAGGTACGGACGACAAGTTTAAGAGGGATACCTAGAACAACTTTGCGATTTATGGAAGTTTTTGGTATTAAAAGAATGCCAGGGAGCAGCTGGGCTCCCAAGACATGATAAGAAAAGAGTGGCATGTACTAAGAATTTTAGTACAGCATTTGTGGTCGACTGCGGACATTTGTGGTCAACAGAGGACATTAGCGGTCAACAGAGGACATTTGTGGTCATCGGAAGACATTTATGGACCTATTATCTTTGGCGTACCCTGGGGTTTTTTTTGGTACAGATAATAAGTCGAGAGAGAACCAACATACTTACTCAGAGGTAATGAGGACATAGCAAATATGAGAGTTTCTTTGATGGAGCCTTCCCACTCAGAGGTAATGAGGACATGGCAGGAGTGGACTCCATGAAGGGTATATAGAACAAATCAGAGGTAATGAGGACATGGAGGTTCTATGTGAGGGGCGGTTTGTTTTTGATGGAAGGAAAACAACTCAGAGGTAGCATCGACATGGTTGTTTCAGAAATTTGTGGATCTGTTACCCTTTTTGTGCACTGAAAGTGCCGGTATTAGATCATAAGGAGAAAGCACTTTTAGGAGGGAAGTTCAGAGGTATGATCATACATGACTTACTACCTAGGAGAGGTGATATAGATTTATCTGTAGTGACCAGAGTGTAAGTTTAGCGATACCTACGGGTACATAACTCGATATTCTGGGAGAGTTGGAGTCGGCATGTGAGTTCAGTGGTACGAAAGAGTACATGACTCGTCATTCTGGAAGATTTGTAGTAGGGATGTGAGTTCAGCGGTACGAGAGAGTACATGCCTCGTTATTCTGGAAGATTTATAGTAGGGATGTGAGTTCAGCGGTACGAAAGAGTACATGACTCGTTATTCTAGAAGATTTATAGTACGGATGTGAGTTCAGCGGTACGAGAGAGTACATGACTCGTTATCTTGGAGGATGTGTAGTCGGGATATGAGTTCAGCGGTACCAGCGGGTACGTGACTCATCATCTGGAGGATGTCGTTTCAGACGTAATACTTCTTTAGGAACTTGCCGTTGATGGGCAACATGAGCAAGTCTCCATTTTGTTTTGCGAGACGGTAAGCTCCATTGGAGAATACAGCATCTATGATGAATGGGCCTTCCACTTTGGCTGGAACTTGCCGACGGTTTTGTGAGTCATAACCATCGGTCTCCGAACTGCCAGAACGAGATCACCCACTTGGAATGTTCTGGTTTTAACCTTCTTATTGAAGGCTCCGGAGATACGTGCCTGGTATAGCTCGATTCATTGTTGAGCTAGTAGGCGCTTCTCATCTAGAGCCTCCAATTCTTGTAGTCTGCGATGGTGATTATCATCCGTCGTCAATCTGTATGTGAGAGCTATGCGGAGTGAGGGGATTTGAATCTCCAGCGGGAGAACTGCCTCACTCCCGTATACTAAAGAGAATGGCGTGTTCCCGGTGGCCGTTCGTACTGTGGTACAGTACGCCCATAAGCATTCGCCAAGCTTCTCATTCCAATCGTGCTTGTTTGATGACACGAACTTCTTGATAAGCTTAATAATTGTTTTGTTGAATGCTTCAGCCAGACCATTAGCCGCTGGGTTATATGGTGTTAAAGCAATATTCTGGATGCGGTGCTTATCACAGAACCGATAGAAGGCATGGCTTGCGAACTGCGGACCATTATCATGGATGATCCTTCGTGGCAGTCCAAATCGGTAGATGACGTGATGCTTGAGGAAGCTGATCACGTTTGAAGTCTTGACTTCTGCCAGCGGGATAGCCTCCGCCCATTTGGAGAAGTAATCTGTGATTGCGAGTATGAAGTGATGTCCTCGGGAGGAAGGCGGAGTTATCGGACCGATGATGTCCATTCTCCATGCTTCGAAGGACCAGGATGCCACCGTCGGGTGTAGAAATTCGAACGGTTGGTGGATGAAATCTGCATGGACTTGACAGGCTTTGCATTTTCGTGCATAGTCTATTGCGTCTGCAACCATTATGGGCCAGTAGTAACCCATTCGACGAAGGCGATCTTATAATTTTGGGCCAGGCTGATGGACCCCACAGATGCCATCGTGAGCTTCACGCACGGCTTCTTTGGCTTCTGTATTTGACAGGCATCGAAGTAGTAATCCATCGTATGATCGCCGATATAGCATTTTTTTTCTCTGTATCATAGAAGAATCTGAGAGAACGTCTTCTAACAGAAGTGGCGTCCTTCGGATTCTCCGGCAGGATATCGTAGACTACGAAGTCGATGAACGGTTGTCTCCAGTCTAGTGCTTCGTCAACTGTCAGAGCGGAATAGCTCTCGGCATACTGAACATTATTCCTGGGATAGACCAACTCACGACCTATGATGTCAACCAGATGATGAGCATGATTCGGAACTGCTAAGGAAGCGGCTAGGCCTGCTAGGGCGTCGACTTCAATGTTCTGGAGTCTGGGAACGTATTCTATGAAGAACCCTTCCAAGGACGAGATGATGTCGATCGCTGTTTGGTGATAGGGGATCATGTCTTCATGACGTACTTCGTACGCGCCCCGAATTTGATTGATGATTAGCTGCAAATCAATGTATGCTTCAAGTTGCTCTACCCCCAGCTCTTTTGCAAGTCGGAGGCCAATGACCAAAGCGTTGTACTCGGCCACGTTGTTTGAACAGGGCTCCGTGAAGGAATAAGCCCGATTGATCACCAATCCGGTAGGGGAAATTAGCACTATTCTGGCTCCAGTAACGATGTTGCCCTTGGGCCCAGTTCTAGAAGCACCGTCGAAGAACATTCGCCATATGGTACCGTGGGAGGCCATATTTGAAGTGGCGACCTCATCTGGAATCTCTTCGTTTATTCGGGTTGACTCCGAACCTGGATGAGCTGCTAAAAAGTCTGCCAGAGCTTGACTTTTAACAGCCTTTTGTGGAACGAATATCATGTGGTAGGGGGACAATAATATCTCCCAAGTAGTGAGACGAGAGCTGAGTGCGCCTGGTTTAGTCATGAGGACCCTGAGAGGGTTAACTCTTGATATGACATAGATGGTTTGTCCTGTCACGTAGTGTCGCGTCTTCTGAATGGCAAAAACCAGAGCTAGGCACTCTTTCTCTACAGCAGTGTATCGATGTTTCGGCCCCATCATCATTCGGCTGAGGTAATATATAGCTTGTTCGTGGCCTGCCTCGTTGTTTTGTGCTAGCAGAGCACCGAAAGAATGTTTCATCGCTCGTACATAGAGCAAGAATGGTCTTCCTGTAATCGGGGCTACCAAAACTGGAGGGTTTGTCAAATATTCTTTGATGCTGTCGAAGGCACGTTGGCATTCTTCATCCCATACGAATGAGATGCCCTTCTTCATGAGGTGAGTGAATGGCTGATATGGTCCGGAGAGGTTGGAGATAAACCTCCTGATATAGGCTAGTCTCTCTTGAAGGCCTCAGAGTTCACGAAGATTTCTCGGGGGACCCATCTCCATGATCGCCTTTGTCTTCTCAGGGTCTACGTGGAAACCCTGGGAGGTAATGATGAAACCTAAGAACTTCCCGTTGGATACGCCCAAGAAGGATTTCGTGGGGTTCATTTTCAAATTGTGCGTTCGCATCAGGTCGAACACTGTCCTTAGATCATGCAGATGATCTTCCTTAGAGCAGCTTTTGACGGCGATGTCGTCAACGTAGCATTCTACTATTTTGCGCAAGTGGTCTCTAAAGATGATGCTCATATCTCTTTGATATGTGGCGCCAGCATTCTTTAGACCGAAAGACATGACCGTGTAGCCGAATATGCCAATTGGTGTTCGGAATGATGTATGATTCTCGTCGTCAGGAGACATCTTGATTTGGTTGTATCCCGAGAAACCATCCATGAATGACATGCACTTGAAACCGCAGGTGTTGTCAATCATAATGTCCGTGATAGAGAGAGGGAACTCATCCTTAGGACAAGCCTCATTCAGATTGCGAAAGTCGATGCAGATTCGAATCTTTCCACTCTTCTTGAGGACTGGAACTATGTTGGCGACCCAGTCAGGATGCTGCTCCTCATGGATGAAGCCGCTGGCTATCAGTTTGTTTACCTCAGCTTCAATAGCATTCATGACGTCAGGACGGAACCGACGTTGCTGTTGCTTGAATGGTTTTGCGTCTGGACGGATATTGAGTTTATGAAGTGCAATCTCGGGGTTTAGTCCCGGCATATCTTTGTAGCTCCAGGCGAACACGTCAATATATTCTCTGATGAGTTGTAGTAGTGATTTTCGCTCTTCGTCATTCAGATTCTTACTGACGAAGATGGGCTTTGGAGGTGGATCGTCAGAGGTTCTTATGATCCAGATGCTGCTTCTGTTTGAGCTTGAGTATCTCCTTCGACGAGATGCTTCTTCGATTTCTCATACAAGCACGAGTATGAGTAGTAGGACTCAATCCCTTTGAAGGGATCAATGTCGGCAAATTCTGTTCTCACGAAGCCGTGCTTGTCGACGTACTTAAAGCACTGGTGCAGTATGGAGGGCACGATCATGTAATCGTGTATCCAAGGATGCTCCAAGAGAATATTATAGGAAATGTCCACATCTATGACATAACAGGTTACTTCTGACTGAAGGTCGCCGAATTGAAACCGCTGATGGCGGTGCTTGTCGGCCCCGGTGCTCTGGTTGGCCTCGCATTGAAACCGCTGATGGCGGTGCTTGTCGGCGTCAGGCGATGCATCGGGATGCGCAGATGGTGTAGTAGGCTCTTCGGGATGATGCTTATGGAGGACCTGGGGTCAATATGCATTCGATCGACCTTGATATCGCCAATGTATCCAGTATAATACAGAGGGCGATCGTGCAGGTTAGTTTTGATAAGCATATCCTGCGGAGTGAAGACAATGTTTGGTATTGACCCTGTGCAAGCGTTGTCCTGGAGGTCTGCCGGTGAGTCCTCCCCAGAGAGATTGGACTGAGCCAGGTATGCGTCGACATTCTGGAGTGCTTCACTTAGTGCGACGCGGACATCCGTGGAGAGTCTCAGAAGCTCATATAGCGACAATTTGGCCGGTGTGTTGGCCAATTGCGCCAGGATGTCAAAGTTGTATGGCCTCTCTAGCCCATGAGGCGTCTCTCTTCGGAGTGGTTTGTTGAAGCGAGTCTCCTTCGGCCTAGGCTTGTCGTTCATCGAAGGCTGCGGAGGTCTTGGAGCATCAGCAACTGTCGGCTGCTGATCTTCAGCCGAGTTACCCGGTGGAGATTGGGTTTGTGCGCCGGAGCAGAAAACAATAGCAGCAGCTTCTTTGTCCTCTATCGAGATCATGCGGCATGATTTGACTTTTCTATTCTTTTTCTTGCTGGTGGAGGGAGACGCGGACTGAGTCACCTTAGGTACCAAGTCCGGATGGACCCACATGATCTTCCCTCGTGATGTGGTAAGGGGTACTAGACCAGCAGCTTGGTCTCGGGGAGGTGGAAGGTTACCGACCTCCATCCTTGCTCGGGGGACAGATACTACTCCGTCTTGAGTCCTTATCGAAGTAAAGTTGCCAAATTTTACTGACACCATATTGGCTGCTACGGTTACCTCTTCAAAATTAATGTCCAGGGCCTTAGAATCGATGAGATGTTGGATGTATCGCTTCAGCTGATAGCAGTCTTGTGTAGAATGGTGAACATAGCGATGGTAATGGCAGTACTTGGGACTCTCCATATCTGCAGGACGAGGCTCACGCCAGGGAGGAGGGAGCTAAATTCGTCCTCCTTGGATGAGCATGTCTAAGATGGGTTTAACATGGCCATCCTCGAAGGAGTAGGTCATCTGAGGCCACTGCTTTTCCGCCGGCATTGATTCGGGCTTTAGGATTGTGTCGGTCACCATAGCCTGCTTGCCCTTGTTATCTCGGTTGCTGGAGGAATACCACCGTTGTTGTTGTTGACGTTAGGGCATTTGCCCCTGTCTTCACCTTCCAAGATGTGTAATCCTAGTTGGCGGGCTTTCTTCACCTTGTCTTTCAGCGCTAGTGGCACTGATGATGAACGTCTTCCAATCTTTGAATTGACTTTCGCCCATCCAGAGGCTGATTGTAGAAAGCAGTCTCCTTTGGCAAATTTCAATCAAGGAGGAATCAGGGTTGCCAGAGGGTAGCTTCATCGCGGTTTGGCAAAACCGCTCGATATAATTTCTTGTTAGCTCCTTTTCTCCCTGAACAACGTCCATGAGAGTGGACATTGTCACGTCTTATCTTACTTTATAGAACCTCTCTAGGAACATGTGTTTGAAGTCGGTGAAGGAGTAGATGCAATTGTCCGACAAGTTGCGGTACCAGTCGAAGGCGACCCCTTCCAAGGCTCCGATGAACAACCGCGTAAGGATGGCGTCGTCATGAGGCAGATGGTCGGTTGTGACTTCGAAGTAGGTGATTTACTTGCTTGCAGATGTCTTGCCATCATATGGATTGATGTGGAACGGTTAATATTTTGGTGGGAAGGGCACATCTCTCTACGCAGTGGGATACGGTTGTCGTATCCTAAGGTCTTGGCAGTTTTCTCGGGCATGGAACATGGCCCGGAGCTCCTGGACCTCTCTTCTTGCCTTTCTGGCCTCGTCTGCAGCGGTAGGAGCCGATATTTCAAGAGGACTATCGCCCGGGTTTGGTGCAGCTGAGTTCGAGTCTGCATTGACCGCGGGACCCAAGCTTGTTTGGCCAGGCGTTCTTCCTTGCAGAGTTGGAAGGGCTGCTTTAATCTCGTCCACAGACTTGACCAAAGCATATAGTATGGCCTCCAGAGTGTTGATGCGGTAGCGATCACTGGAACCTTCTTGGTTGCTGTCTGTCATGAACACCGTCCTCACATGAGGAGAGATGGAAGAAACGGTAGAGGACGTGCCCTCTGAGTCATACCTGTTTGCCATTAAAATTCTTTGATTGTAAATTTTAATACAAATAGAACAGTGTTACAATATAGGACTTAGATGTAGTCCTAGGAGTACACTTTTGTTTATCTGGGTTTCTTGTGCCGATGGAGTGAGTGGTAATACGTTGACTTCGTTGACGATCTGACGACCGTTATCAGTTCTCTGAAGGTTTGGATTGCTCTGGGTGCTGGAGCTTGCTGAGAGGAAGAAGACGTTGAGTGTCTGGATCTGCCTCTCTGGTAGTGCGAAGTCTCTGTGTGTTCGTTGTAGGTAGGTATGTGTGTACGTCGGTGGGTATGGAAGAAGGAAATGGTCCCTCTCTTTATATAGTCTGCAGGCTGGCTGCTCATGCACGCATGTAGGATGCGCCTGTACGCGGGGACACCACGTGTTGATTGCTGATGAAGGCGAATGGACGATGCGCCCTGATTGAGGGGTTGAATTCTTCATACTGTTGTTGTGAGCCGGCACGTAGCAGAGGAGAAGATCTTTCTGTTGCTGAGATTTCGGAGGAGTCGAGTCAAAGGACACGTGTCATCGACCCATGGCTCGAAGATCTCGGATTTGGTGGGGAATGATCTGGTAGGATGTACCTAAGATTGGGCACATGAGGAGACTTTGGCTCGTAACCTTTAGGAGTCATGAACCATTCTGAGTGTATGGCTTTTGAGGCGCATGCGAGGCTTCAATAGTGACTTTACTCCTGTCTTTCAGGATCAGGGAGAAGTCTGGGGTGTATGGCTTTTGAGGCGCATGCAGAGTTTTAATAGTAACTTTCCTTCTGTCTTTAGGGATCAGTGAAAAGTCTGAGGCGCACAGCTTTTGAGACGTATGCAGATTTGGGCGCATGGTTGCGGAGGCGCATGCGAGATGGTTGGGTGGCCACGTAGCAGTAGCCGTCGGAGGAAAGTAATGATGATGCTGCCGTTGGCGATGCTTCGTCTTCTAAAAAAGCTGCCGACTGTTCAGACTTCGGGAGGCGTGCTGCCAACTCTGTCAGTTCAGCATTTAATGTTTGTGACATTCGATGGACAACTGAGTGGGCGTGTCGGTTGGCGTTCTACTAGGCATATGGAGACGCATGGGGGCGCATCCCCTGTGATGCGCTTGGTGCTGAAAGGTGCGTCTGTGTGATGCGCTTGATGTTGAAGGGCGCGTCTGTGTGATGCACGGTCTGGCCGGCGCATCCGCTCCTCTTTGACACGTCTTTTGGTACGACTGTTACGTTCTTCGAGTGCTTTAAATAGCCGTTTTGACTTAGCTGAATTCGAAGCGTCCGGTTCATCTATTTAATGCAAATTTATTACACGGAATTCGGAGAGCCATCCACTTGGCGCATGGGTTTGATTTGCCCGGCCTATAAATAGTGGCATGGAGAGAGGGTTTGCTTCTCGTTCTCTCACGTCTTTCCGATATGAACTTGTGTACTCGAATGCATTCTGTTGATGAGATGCTCCCGAGGGTGAAGATGCGATGCAGTATCTTCGTTGATGCACTTGAAGGTGACTGTTACATCCAAAAGTCAGAGTCGAGGGATTCTGAGGCAGGCGAATGGTGCCTGTTGCATCCAAAGATAGGGATGCTCGAGCCTCGTCTTCGTTGTGCAGGAAGAGCCGTAGATCGGAATGGCGGTGCTGCGGCTTTGGTGGCTCTTTCTTCCTTCAAAATGGGTGTAGTCCATTCTGGTTGTGTTGAAAGCTGCTCCTTTGGCCGTGGTTTCGATCACGATCTTCCTTGGTGTTTGGAGGCTCTTTCGAAGCCTCCCCAGGCCACAGGTTGGCTTGTGGTTCTTTTCCCTTCCTTGGCTACAGGTTTAATTGCCACCCTCGTTCTGCTCAATAAATGCTTCATTAGTCGAAGCATTTAGACGGCGGTGAGCCTGGCTGGAAGAGCGGCACATAACTGGGCTGCTGAAGGGATGCACATAACTGGGATGCACATAACTGAGCTACTGAAAAGGATGCACCTTGCTGAGGACGCATGGTGGGATGCGCCTGGCTGAGGATGCATGTTGATTGCTGTGCCTATTTGAGGGCGCATATTGGCTGCTGGCTGTAGACTTAGGATCTTTTTTTTGTAGAAATTCTCCTTTATACAGTCTTTCTTAGACATTTAATAGACTTTTATTTGTTGAATAAAAAAAGTCCTCTTTCAATGTCCATATTTGTTACTTTTTGTTGTGAAGTACTTTGTCCAAGCTTTGGCGCATGTAGTCTGGCGTATAGACTTTCTGGTTCTGAAATTCCATGCTTCTACAAGACCCCCTTCAAAGTTTTCAAAACTTTTGGATAAGTTTTGGAATACTTTGAATAAGAAGCATGGTAGTGCAGGCGCATAACCGTCGAAGAGCATAGATACTCCGCACGTCAGTGATGGGGCGCATGCTCCGCTCAGTTAGTACAAACAATGACGCCTCGGTAACCGAAAAAAGATTAATGATGGTTATCTTTTCACAGAACCCGCGGCGACGGCTGAGATCACACATCATCGCGCGTGCGACCAAGCCCTATAAATAGGCGAGACATGGAGAGAGAGAGAGAGTTCTTCTTCTCCTTGCTTTTGCTTTCTTTAGAGTTCTTCTTCAAAAACCCTAACTTTTCTTCTCTCAAAGAATGGCTCCCAAGACTCCTCACGACGGTGCTGGACGAGGCAAAGGAAAAGAGCCTGTAGAGGCTGCCGCGGCTGAGATTCCCCGTCCACCTTTCGAAGTTCGGCCGAAAGTAGTTGGCGAGTTTCTACACCAACGCACATAGGCCTTGAGTCTTTGATGATGTGCCGAGGTTTTTGCCGCCGACGCGCATGGGTATACACCCTGATGATGCACCGAAGCTCCACCGCTGACGCACATAGATTTACACCTTGATGATGCGCCAAAGATCCACTGCTGATGCGCATGGGTTTACACCCTGATGATGTGCCGAAGCTTCTTTTTTAGACGTGCTATGCGCTTTTAATGAGACTCAGATTCTTTTGTTGTTTCTAACATTTTTGAATCTTTGCTAGTGTCGATGACTATCCCACTCTTGAATGAAGTGCTTCTAGACGATGCCTTATGCCAGATGGGAGTAGATTATGATGAGGAGATGATAAATCCTGCTCGAACCGCTATCATGCTAGATCAGCCTCCCGAGAGAATGACTCAAATCCAGGAACAATCGTATAGGTTCCTCAAACGGATGATGGAGCATGGTGTTTTGAAGTTTGCCACATCTGATAAAGTGACCTTCTTGAAGCCTGAGTTCCTATTTGGGGACCGCGTTACCTCTACTGAAGCAAAGGTGTTGAAGGTCAAGGAAGACTGGTTCTTTAAAGCAAGGGGAGTGCACATGACCGTTAAGCAGCTCAAACGCCAATGGCCTTTGTCGGCTTTCTGTCGTCTTGTTTCCCAAAGGAGGATGTCCGGACTCTACGCCCTGGGAGCATTTATAGTGATGTTTCCGCCAATACATTTGCCTTTGGCGCTTCGACTTTCGCCAATCGCATGCTTTTAATGGAGCGATCGTACCCGAAAGGTGAATTTCGGGTAGAGGGTTGGTGTCATTATGTTGCCAAATAGGACAAGCTGACACTCTGGATGTTGTCACAATTTCAAACTGAACTCCAAGAGATGGGGCTATCTGCCGGGCTCCGTGCTACTCAGGCAGGTGTCGACATCAACCGGCATATGTTCCTCGCGCTTCTGGAAATGTTTGATACCCATACCGGAACCTTCTTCACTCCGGTGGGGGAGTTAGGCCTTGCTCTTCATGAAATGCATGAGGTATCAAAGCTCCCTTGGGGATCAGAACCCTATGAGGAGTACTTCCCGACGAACGAGGAGTTCCAAGTCCTGGGGGACAAAGCTGAAGAAATGATGGCCGTCTTCAAGAAAGTAGCGAGTCATCATTACTATATGCAGAAGAGGGATAGGAGTGGATTGCAGCCTCATGTGACCGCCTGGAGGGATTACGTCTTCAGTCAAGACAAGGAGAATCCCTCTCTATTTACCACTCCGCCAGCGCTTTTCCGTAGCGAAGTGCTTTCCGAAATGAGCAGGTTAGGTAAGAAGAATCCTCGGGAGAACGAGGACCAGCAATCGGATGAACTCTCCTACATCTGTTTTTGGCACCTAACTCATCGGATGTCGTCAAAAGCAGTGGTAGCTGCATATCTGATGGTTTGGCTTCGAGATTACGTTTTCTCGGGCGGGTCAGGCTCCGTAGAGAGGGTAACCCGGAACTTAATCCTGCCAGCAGTGAAGTTGGTTTTCGGCCGGCGTTTGGCTCTTCTCCTCGCGATGGTGTGTAATCTGCTACGAGGTTTACGGGAGTTTACGGGAAACGTGGTTCATGACCGCGGTAGGAATGACAACTTCCCACGTGCCGAACTACCATTTCACTATCTAATGGGGTGGTTGATTTTACACCATCAGAATGTAATGAGTCCGGGTTCGGAAGAAGACTATAGGGCCGGAGATGCATTCCTTCGTCGTTTCCACCGGAGGAGCTGGTTACATTCTGGCGTTCCCGTTTGTAGGAAGGTTTTATCTCGCCTTTAGGGGTGGGAGATCACCAAAGTAGGACCCGTCTTCTCGGGTTTTGAGGCCGATGAGGATTTGACGGATTCGGGTGAAGACGCCACCACTCTGCCTCCATGGAGATTCCGATGGTTGCAAAGTATTCGGCCATCCCATCTGGTGTATCGGAACAGGAATCAGTACTATCTGGAACCGTACTTACCGAGCCGCTTTGCACGGTAATTTGGTTATACGCAGCTGATGTTGGATAATCCCAGTATCACCCTGGGGCATGCTGGAAGTTTGTTGGATGGTGCACGAGCTTGGCAATACTATAATGCTGGATGTACCGGAGCTCGATTTACGCTGCCTGTCCAGAATCTGCGGCCGTCCATTCTTTACTCGGCCGCCAAGTTTTACTGTGTTATGGCTGCGGTGCCTCCCGGGTATGATAGGGAGACAAGTCTCGTTGTAGGCACCCTGTTAGCGGTGACTGGGCATGTATCGGCTAGGGCTCGATCGCACCGTCCACCAGAGGTGGGTCATCAAGATGCTTCTGCCGCGTCCACAGGGGTCAGGTCGAACCTTCGGTTGACCAACCGAAACGACGTACGGGTGCAAAAGTTGGCTCTTCTGCGTCAAAGAGGCAGAAGAAGACATCGTCACCGACGGCGTCGTCGGACTCGGCATCTGCAGAGGTAAGGATGTCGTACACAATCTGGTTTAGATTTAATATTTCATGTAACCAATGCTTCCCTCTTTGTAGGAGCCGCTAAAAAGGAGGCCCCGTACTCCAAAATCTAGTGGGAGCCGGTCAAAGAAGATGGCGGGCTCGTCTGAAGTGCGCGTTCCGTCGATTATGATGTCTCCCATGGAGGAGAATCTAGAGGATGTTGTCGTAGAGATTCCAGCATCCCCAGATTATGTCAGAAGGGAAGCTGAGGATGCAGCAGCTTCCGAGATGATAAAGGCCACAGCGGGGGCCTTGGATACCGAGGGTCCAGCGGACACGGGGCTTCGTGATGATGAAGTGGGGTGGAGTTCGTCGTCTTCAGATGACATTGCTCCAGAGTTACAAGAGCCTGTTGCGGGGGCAACAGAGATGGTTGGAACAGAGGAGAGGGTTGATTCCCCTCCTTGTTATGATGAGGGGAGGTCGGCTGCATCATTGTCGAGCCCTACCCCAGACTCAACGGCGGAAGCTGAGGTGGCTACCAATCAGGAGGTAGCGACAGATCCTGTCCCTGTAGAGGGATTTGATGAAGAGACTCGTCTAACGGTCCTGACTCCTGGGGCGGGTCAGGAGACAAGTATTGCTCTCTCCGTTCTGCTAGGGGAGGTATTGGTTGTTGATAGGACGTTGGGGGCAGAAGAGGTGGCTGTTGACGTTGGTGGTTCTTCCGAGTTTGGGAAGGATAAGGGTGTGATGGAACCCTCTGTTGCTCCTTCTACTTGGGGTACTATCTCGACGCCTATTTCGGCTTCTTCTATTCCTGTGGCTCCTCGGGCTAGTAGTCAAGCCCCTGTTGATGAAGAGCCTGTCGATGTCGAGGGTCCAGCCTCACGGATTGAGGTCGACGGGTCTTCTTCCGGTCCGCTAACCAGAGTAGCTCCTCCAACTCCTGCCATGACGCCGCAGGTACTGGCGGATGCAGATGAATATGTTAAATTCATCGTCGAGGCAGTGTATAAAATACTGCAGAGGGGGCTATCGGCAGTGATGGATGCCAATGGGAGTGTCATATCCCTATTTTAGAAATAGGTATATGACTGTATTTCGACTGTATTTCGTATTTTGGAGGATTTTAATTTTTGGGGTGTATTTAAAATTTTTATTATTTTATTGGAGGTGATTTTGCCCTCATTAATTATTTGTTATTAATTAATTTCATGATCCTAGTCTACCCTCCAAAATATCTACTCGCCCTCTCTCTTGTCATTTCACTCCCTCACATCATCTCTCTCTCTCCTCCCCCCTACCTAACCCTCTCACTCACTCAACCGAACCCCCTCCCCCTTTCTCTCAGCACTCCACTCTCACCCCCCCTACTGGAGCAGAACCCCCTCTCCCCTTCTCTCTCTCGTCGTCCCCGGCCAGCTCCGGCCACCACCGCTACCATCACCCCCAGCACTTCCCACCGTCGCCACCTCCGTCTCTCCCTCTCTTGATGTTCCCGGCGCCCGCCACCACCGCAGCTGCCCCCTTTCTCCTCCGGCCTCCTGAGCGCCGCCGGCGCCCTCATCTCCGCCGCCACCACCATCGTCCTCTTCTCCTCCTCCTCCGCCCCCTCTTCCAGGAGCCGCGTCGCCGTCGTCTCCGCCCTCTCCTCCGCGGCCCCCGGCCTCCCTCTGTCGCGACCACCACCACTCGTGGCCGCCGCCCTCTTCCCGGCTTGCCTGGCCGGAGCTCCTCCTCCTGCTGCTGTTCTCCTCTGCCGCCGGGAGCCCCCGACCCGACTTGGCCGAGCTCCACGACGGCCTCCGTCTCCTCCGCCCTTCTTCTCCGGCCAGCAGTGCCGCCCCGACTTGGCTCCTGCTGCTGACCACCCTCCCCCGCTGGTGGTCCGACCCGACCCGGCCTGGCCGAGACCCCCTCTGGTGAGCTCCGCCGCCCTCCTCTCTCCCCTCCTCGGGCTGTGAGCTCCTCGGGGAGCGAGCCCCTCGATCCGCACGCCTCGGGCAGCGTGCTGCCTCGAGCAGTGCGCTGTCTCATGCAGCGTGTTCCTCGGGCAGCGCACCCTCGGTTGGTACGCTTCCTCGTGTTTTTGGGTCGTGTGCACCTCGGTATACGTGTCGCCTTGTTTTGCGTGTACCTCGATTCGCGTGTTGTCTTGGGCAGCGGGACGCCTCGAGCCCCGCGCTGTCTCGGGCACCGTGCCACCTCGGTTTGTGTGTTGCCTCGATCCTCGTGTCTCGGCCTTTGTGCCTAACTTGTGACCCGTGCCGCCTCGATTTATGTGCACGCACCGATTTGCGTGCCGTATCGATTTGCGCATAATATTGTATCTTGTGTTGCCTCGGTTTGCGTACTCGCTCCGATTGGCGTGCTGCATTGGTCTCTGTGTCGTCTCGATCTACGTACACGTCTTGATTTACGTGCACGTTTCTGTTTCTTGTTCGTCTCGATATTCGAGTCATCTCGATTCTCGTGCGCGTCTCGATACACATGCGCGTCTCGGGTTGCGTGCCCGTATCGGTCTGCGTGCCTCAGTTTCCGTGCCAGATCCCTGCGCTGCTTGCGGGACCCACACGGTATAGCCTTCTGCCATCTCTTGTGATTATTCTATTATTTTATTATTTAATTCTAATGATTGTTTATTATGTGTTCTGAGGACCTCGATGGACGTGCTAGCTTGGGTCCAGATCGCCGAAGACTTGCTTACCTAGCCGAACCCTCTAGGCAAGTATCCCTTGCTCATCGACGGCTCTTGCCCTCTCTCCTGGATTTTATTGCATTTAATTAATTTGTACTTGTAAATTGTATAATCATGATTAGTGTAGCCTAGTAGTAGAATTGCCATGATGATAACTTAGGATAGCTTGGTTCGATACCGGTTTACGACCGTATCGGACAACTCGGACGGGTTATCCACACCTCCGAGGACACGAGCACGACTCACACGTATGGATTGTCCCCATATGCCCCGTGTCCGACTCGCGGTCGGGTACGGCTTGGCGAACTACTCTTGTGGCTGTGATTGTGCTTGGGTTAGAACTATAGACATGTGCTGTGATGCGCCCTGCGAGGCGGTTAGTTGATTATATTATCCATGTTGGCTTGGCACCCAGTACGCATTGTAGTGCTGCTGGAGGCCGAGACTTAGTGTTCTCGGCTAGGGTTGGTGCCCAGTACGCATCGTAGTGCTACTGGAGGTCGAGACTTAGTGTTCTCGAATTGCGATTCTGCGGCGGGTTGTGCCGAGTGGATTTTAGCCCCAATTTGTAGGGTGCTCCCGTCCAGAATACAAAGGAGACTCTGCCAGATTTTTCCAGAATTCCCGGTTGGGAATTTGGTCGAAGGATTCGGCAGTGCCATTCCTTTGGTTTGCGGGACTGAACTCATGCATGTTCTTCTTGGTATAGCATCCCTGATCTCATTGCCTGCTAGGTAGACTCCCGATTAGATTAGTCGCCTAGCGTCTTGACCTGTCTTGTCCGCCGGATTAAGTAAGGAGAGCGGTTCTACTCAGGTGAGGGTCTGCAACCCTGGTCCTTGTTTGGTTTAAGGGTTGTGGATCTGATCCAGAGTGGTTCACGCAATCTTTGTCTTTTCGACGGCATCACCCATTGGACTCTTGACTCGTGATTCTTCCTTTAGATGGTGTTCTAGTTTAGTTTGTTATCTCATTGTCTGTCCTGTCCGCCGGATTGTGTAAGGAGAGTGGTTCTACTCGGGTGAGGGTCTGCAACCCTGGTCCTTGTTTGGTTTAAGGGTTGTGGATCTGATCCAGAGTGGTTCACACAATCCTTGCCATCATCCGACGGCGTTGATTAAGTGCTGACCCGTGTGTTGGGATTATGATCTGATTCGAGGATTGACTATGAGGAGATATGATATTGAGATAATGATTATGGTAGACTAAGTGGATTCTTAGACAGTGTTGCTAGTTCTTTGGTGATGTTCTAATTTGATCAGATATGTCTTCGAGGACTTTTGGATTTTGGATACAGGTGCGAGTGTCTCGCAGAACGAGGAGGATATCGAGGGTATTATTATATGATTTTTACTCGACTTCCCAAACGCTCAATCCGGTACCTTTGTGTATTCCGGTAGTTAGAGAACCTGGTTGATTGCTGTGTCTTGGTAGTTGAGGGGCTTGTTTTCTAGTAGCTTGTGATCATTGTCTAGGAGGATTCTTGTGAGTCTGAGGGCCTAGTATTGTTAGGGAGAATGAGATTGGTACTTGGTGGTTGTCTTTATTGACGTGATATTCACTCCCTCATGGATGGGAGACACTTGATAGATTGATTTGGTGGATAGACCGACTTGATGATTGGAGCTGTAGGCTCCCATATATGCTTGAGATGTTATTATAGTAGAGGTTTTGGTCTTGTACTTGACCTGATATCCATGCCACGATGTGGGCAGATGACTTCTTGTGACTGACAGAGTTGTCCTTGTCCCAGGCCTGACTACCTGTATCCGTGCTATAAGTCCAGCTTACCCCATGAGGTACTGGCCCTGACCTTGCACTGCGGTGCCCTTTGTCTATTGGCACTTTGAGGTGCTACTTCCATGATTATATGGCATTGCGATGCCATCTTGATATTCTGGCTATATTATATGATTACCTGCACGGGTATCTGGTAGTTGGCCTATAGTTTTAGCGTGGTTAGGATTGCTTGCTTGCTTGTTGCATAATACTAAGGATGTATCACAACTGGGACTATAGGTGCCGAGGCTGATTCTTACTTAGCGTTCTCGTACTGAGGTACGACATCTAGGAGGATGAGCATGTGACCACGGCATGTGATTTCGGATAAATGTAGGGTTAATCTAGGCAACTAAAAATGGTAGAAGCATTGGAAGGGAACGGAATCCCGAGATCGTGCATTACCGGCCGCCACAGGCTCGTCCTGGTGCGTCGGGGTTGGCTGCCACGGATATGGCAGTATCCGACTACTATATGTACTCCTGCTTAGCACGGTGGCCTTCCGAGGGACCGTGCATACCTACCTGCTATGTGTTATTTGGCCTCGCTAGCCCTTGCGGGATATTGCACGATCTGAGGATTCCTATATGGCATTGTTGGGGTAACCCAACCACCACATAGACAGCCGTAGACATTTGAGTGGCCGCTTATTTACATAATTGTTTGGCTTGTTGCTTGCTAAGCTGGCTGGCACGTAACGCTGTCCCGGTGCAATAATTCATTCCCTTGTTCTTGTTTGATGTAGGGATGGGTTACTGTTCCGATGACAGACTACGATCTCCAGTTAGCGATGCAGGCATTAGTGTATGTTAGGATGATTGTGATGATTGTTGAGTTACTTTTGGGAATAACTGAGGAACATGGACTATCGTGGTGCATAATCCAACCCATATTCTTGTTTGATTGTTGGATTGGTTATTGTGCTACGATAGGCTATCGACCGAGGTTACGACCAGAATACTTTTAGTTGTTGGATTGTTATCGTGCGTTGGTACCGCACGATCCCTTACCTTATTTACTGTTTTTAGATGTTATTTCTGTTATATTATATCCTGATGGTTTTCTTCGTCCGTCCTTGAGCCTTCCTTTCTGGTACTTGCTACGGTTGGCCTGACCAACCCTAGATTGTTTCCAGATTGCCTGTGACCGACCATGTGGATCTTCCAGACTTGACTTGGAGGACGTGCTTCAGTTCCTGACCATGAGGGAACTGTGTGGGAAGGTATTCTTGTCTACATTATTTCTTATTGTAGACTCTCTGATTATCATATGAGTATTTCCTATTTTTCATATGATTATCTCTCTTGTCGTTATTTCATTGATTATTGCCTGTGGATATGAGATCAGATTTAGGCCATAGACTGCTTGCATGCTAGGATACCCAGCAAGATTGACAGCCACGATCGCCGTATGACGTTTTATACCTCATACGGAGTAGCTGGCCTAGTCCGTCCCCGTATTTTGGTACTGGGGCGT
This sequence comes from Iris pallida, assembly GCA_029216955.1. Lineage (NCBI taxonomy): Eukaryota > Viridiplantae > Streptophyta > Magnoliopsida > Asparagales > Iridaceae > Iris > Iris pallida. The sequence goes on along the minus strand of JANAVB010006993.1, from coordinate 2,562,831 downwards.
GACAAGGTTTTAGTGGTGGCCCATGCAGGTCTCGTTTTGAGATATTGTTGGGTATCACATGATTGTTGATCTCAGTCCACTATTCCTTGGGATTCTAACTTGCTACACTTGCCCTTCGCTCCCTTGAACTTGTAAATTGGTCCTCATCTCTACCTGGACCTATTTTGCTTTGTCCTGTCTCATTTGTTGTTATCTACCCCTGATCCTTGTTTGATAGATATGATCCTATAGTTGGTCATGTCGATCGTTTTATCCGATGAGATGTCATCTTATCTCCATCATTGGGTTACTTGATTATCTGTCTTGGGTTCTGTACTTTCTACCGGTGTTTCACCTTGGTTGATTTCTTGTTATCCCTTTCGTGCGTTGACTTCGTGTTGACTTAGTATCATTATCGCCCTCTTCGAGCGTTGGCTGGATTGCTGCGGAATGAAGATTTCATCAGGACTCTGAGATTGGATATTTTAACATTTGTTGAGTATCCGAGGGATATTCTCGTATCGATTCGGCTTCCTTGATTCCGGACAGTTCCGTACCCATGATTATCTGTTTCCGATATTATTTTTATAGATATACTTGCTATACATTATATTTTGATATGGATTCTTGATTTGGAGTATTTTTCTACGGATATGGAGTATTTTCCTAGAAAAGCTATCTTGTGGTTATTATTGAAGATATTTTCGGATGTGTGATACGATTCACCTGGATTTTGGATTTTGATGGTTTTCTAGGACTCGTTATATTGTTAGAGATTTTGTGATTTTAGTGAATTGGATATTTGGGTTATGGATTTGGTTCGTTTTGGGTATTTGTCGAGAGTACCGGATGACCCTAGTATACCTTGACGGCGTAGTAACGAAAGTTGCAGCCGATCGATTATAGTGCCCTGATGCATCTTTTGCAGCCATTCCGGATGGCGTGGCAAGGAATGATCATGACACACATTTTTCGGATATTAGTAACTACGGTCATCGGTTCGAGACATATATCCTGTATTTTATGATTTGTGAGGATTTTTATGCAGTTGGGATTTTACGTTTTCTGACATTGTTTTCGACATTCTATACTTGTTTTGATTTATGGGGTTATTTCGTGTATGCGAGACTTTGATTTTCGAGATTCTTTCGATGTTTTCGATTTACCTTGCGAGTTGATTTATTTAGCGAGACTTGTTCTCTTTGATGTTTTCATATTGAGATTTGGTTCGTTTCTTATTGTATTACTTGATTTCTGTAAGGTGGGTAGAGTTTTCATGGTACCTATATGTACTAGTTTTGAAAATCTTATATACATGATTTCGAAATTTCGAGGACGAAATTTTTGTAAGGTGGGTAGGATGTCATATCCCTATTTTAGAAATAGGTATATGACTGTATTTCGACTGTATTTCGTATTTTGGAGGATTTTAATTTTTGGGGTGTATTTAAAATTTTTATTATTTTATTGGAGGTAATTTTGCCCTCATTAATTATTTGTTATTAATTAATTTCATGATCCTAGTCTACCCTACAAAATATCTACTCCCCCTCTCTCTTGTCATTTCACTCCCTCACATCATCTCTCTCTCTCTCCTCCCCCCCTACCTAACCCTCTCACTCACTCAACCGAACCCCCTCCCCCTTTCTCTCAGCACTCCACTCTCCCCCCTACTGGAGCAGAACCCCCTCTTCCCCTCTCTCTCTCGTCGTCCCCGGCCAGCTCCGGCCACCACCGCCACCATCACCCCCAGCACTTCCCACCGCCGCCACCTCCGTCTCTCCCTCTCTTGATGTTCCCGGCGCCAGCCACCACCGCAGCTGCCCCCTTTCTCCTCCGGCCTCCTGAGCGCCGCCGGTGCCCTCGTCTCCGCCGCCACCACCATCGTCCTCTTCTTCTCCTCCTCCGCCCCCTCTTCCAGGAGCCGCGTCGCCGTCGTCTCCGCCCTCTCCTCCGCGGCCCCCGGCCTCCCTCTGTCGCGACCACCACCACTCGTGGCCGCCGCCCTCTTCCCTGCTTGCCTGGCCGGAGCTCCTCCTCCTGCTGCTGTTCTCCTCTGCCGCCGGGAGCCCCCGACCCGACTTGGCCGAGCTCCACGACGGCCTCCGTCTCCTCCGCCCTTCTTCTCCGGCCAGCAGCGCCGCCCCGACTTGGCTCCTGCTGCTGACCACCCTCCCCCGCTGGTGGTCCGACCCGACCCGACCTGGCCGAGACCACCTCTGGTGAGCTCTGCCGCCCTCCACTCTCCCCTCCTCGGGCTGTGAGCTCCTCAGGGAGCGAGCCCCTCGATCCGCACGCCTCGGGCAGCGTGCTGCCTCGAGCAGTGCGCTGCCTCGTGCAGCGTGTTCCTCGGGCAGCGCACCCTCGGTTGGTGCGCTTTCTCGTGTTTTTGGGTCGTATGCACCTCGGTGTACGTGTCGCCTTGTTTTGCGTGTACTTCGATTCGCATGTTGCCTTGGGCAGCGGGACGCCTCGAGCCCTGCGCTGTCTCGGGCACCGTGCCACCTCGGTTTTTGTGTTGCCTCGATCCTCGTGTCTCGGCCTTTGTGCCTAACTTGTGACCCGTACCGCCTCGATTTACGTGCACGTACCGATTTGCGTGCCGTATCGATTTGCGCGTAATATTGTATCTTGTGTTGTCTCGATTTGCGTGCTCGCTCCGATTGGCATGCTGCATTGGTCTCTGTGTCGTCTTGATCTACGTACACGTCTTGATTTACGTGCACGTTTCTGTTTCTTGTTCGTCTCGATATTCGAGTCATCTCGATTCTCGTGTGCGTCTCGATACACGTGCGCGTCTCGGGTTGCGTGCCCGTATCGGTCTGTGTGCCTCAGTTTCTGTGCTAGATCCCTGCGCTGCTTGCGGGACCCGCACGGTATAGCCTTCTGCCATCTCTTGTGATTATTCTATTATTTTATTATTTACTTCTAATGATTGTTTATTATGTGTTCTGAGGACCTCGATGGACGTGCTAGCTTGGGTCCAGATCGCCGAAGACTTGCTTACCTAGCCGAGCCCTCTAGGCAAGTATCCCTTGCTCATCGACGGCTCTTGCCCTCTCTCCTGGATTTTATTGCATTTAATTAATTTGTACTTGTGAATTGTATAATCATGATTAGTGTAGCCTAGTAGTAGAACTGCCATGATAATAACTTAGGATAGCTTGGTTCGATACCGGTTTACGACCGTATCGGACAACTCGGACGGGTCATCCACACCTCCGAGGACACGAGCACGACTCACACGTATGGATTGTCCCCATATGCCCCGTGTCCGACTCGCGGTCGGGTACGGCTTGGTAAACTACTCTTGTGGCTGTGATTGTGCTTGGGTTAGAACTATAGACATGTGCTGTGATGCGCCCTGCGAGGCGGTTAGTTGATTATATTATGCATGTTGGCTTGGCACCCAGTACGCATTGTAGTGCTGCTGGAGGCCGAGACTTAGTGTTCTCGGCTAGGGTTGGTGCCCAGTACGCATCGTAGTGCTACTGGAGGTCGAGACTTAGTGTTCTCGAATTGCGATTCTGCGGCGGGTTGCGCCGAGTGGATTTTAGCCCAAATTTGTAGGGTGCTCCCATCCAGAATACAAAGGAGACTCTGCCGGATTTTTCCAGAATTCCCGGTTGGGAATTTGGTCGAAGGATTGGGCAGTGCCATTCCTTTGGTTTGCGGGACTGAACTCATGCATGTTCTTCTTGGTATAGCATCCCTGATCTCATTGCCTGCTAGGTAGACTCCCGACTAGATTAGTCGCCTAGCGTCTTGACTTGTCTTGTCCGCCGGATTGTGTAAGGAGAGCGGTTCTACTCGGGTGAGGGTCTGCAACCCTGGTCCTTGTTTGGTTTAAGGGTTGTGGATCTGATCCAGAGTGGTTCACGCAATCCTTGTCTTTTCGACGGCATCACCCATTGGACTCTTGACTCGTGATTCTTCCTTTAGATGGTGTTCTAGTTTAGTTTGTTATCTCATTGTCTGTCCTGTCCGCCGGATTGTGTAAGGAGAGTGGTTCTACTCGGGTGAGGGTCTGCAACCCTGGTCCTTATTTGGTTTAAGGGTTGTGGATCTGATCCAGAGTGGTTCACACAATCCTTGCCATCATCCGACGGCGTTGATTAAGTGCTGACCCGTGTGTTGGGATTATGATCTGATTCGAGGATTGACTATGAGGAGATATGATATTGAGATAATGATTATGGTAGACTAAGTGGATTCTTAGACAGTGTTGCTAGTTCTTTGGTGATGTTCTAATTTGATCAGATATGTCTTCGAGGACTTTTGGATTTTGGATACTGGTGCGAGTGTCTCGCAGAACGAGGAGGATATCGAGGGTATTATTATATGATTTTTACTCGACTTTCCAAACGCCTAATCCGGTACCTTTGTGTATTCCGGTAGTTAGAGAACCTGGTTGATTGCTGTGTCTTGGTAGTTGAGGGGCTTGTTTTCTAGTGGCTTGTGATCATTGTCTAGGAGGATTCTTGTGAGTCTGAGGGCCTAGCATTGTTAGGGGGAATGAGATTGGTACTTGGTGGTTGTCTTTATTGACGTGATATTCACTCCCTCATGGATGGGAGACACTTGATAGATTGATTTGGTGGATAGACCGACTTGATGATTGGAGCTGTAGGCTCCCATATATGCTTGAGATGTTATTATAGTAGAGGTTCTGGTCTTGTACTTGACCTGATATCCATGCCACGATGTGGGCAGATGACTTCTTGTGACTGACAGAGTTGTCCTTGTCCCAGACCTGACTACCTGTATCCGTGCTATAAGTCCAGCTTACCCCGTGAGGTACTGGCCCTGACCTTGCACTGCGGTGCCCTTTGTCTATTGGCACTTTGAGGTGCTACTTCCATGATTATATGGCATTGCGATGCCATCTTGATATTCTGGCTATATTATATGATTACCTGCACGGGTATCTGGTAGTTGGCCTATAGTTTTAGCGTGGTTAGGATTGCTTGCTTGCTTGCTGCATAACACTAAGGATGTATCACAACTGGGACTATAGGTGCCGAGGCTGATTCTTACTTAGCGTTCTCGTACTGAGGTACGACATCTAGGAGGATGAGCATGTGACCACGGCATGTGATTCCGGATAAATGTTGGGTTAATCTAGGCAACTAAAAATGGTAGAAGCATTGGGAGGGAACGGAATCCCGAGATCGTGCATTACCGGCCGCCACAGGCTCGTCCTGGCGCGTCGGGGTTGGCCGCCACGGATATGGCAGTATCCGACTACTATATGTACTCCTGCTTAGCACGGTGGCCTTCCGAGGGACCGTGCATGCCTACCTGCTATGTGTTATTTGGCCTCGCTAGCCCTTGCGGGATATAGCACGATCTGAGGATTCCTATATGGCATTGTTGGGGTAACCCAACCACCACATAGACAGCCGTAGACATTTGAGTGGCCGCTTATTTACATAATTGTTTGGCTTGTTGCTTGCTAAGCTGGCTGGCACGTAACGCTGTCCCGGTGCAGTAATTCATTCCTTTGTTCTTGTTTGATGTAGGGATGGGTTACTGTTCCGATGACAGACTACGATCTCCAGTTAGCGATGCAGGCATTAGTGTATGTTAGGATGATTGTGATGATTGTTGAGTTACTTTTGGGAATAACTGAGGAACATAGACTATCGTGGTGCATGATCCAACCCATATTCTTGTTTGATTGTTGGGTTGGTTATTGTGCTACGATAGGCTATCGACCGAGGTTACGACCAGAATACTTTTAGTTGTTGGATTGTTATCGTGCGTTGGTACCGCACGATTCCTTACCTCATTTACTGTTTTTAGATGCTATTTCTGTTATATTATATCCTGCTGGTTTTCTTCGTCCGTCCTTGAGCCTTCCTTTCTGGTACTTGCTACGGTTGGCCTGACCAACCCTTGATTGTTCCCAGATTGCCTGTGACCGACCATGTGGATCTTCCAGACTTGACTTGGAGGACGTGCTTCAGTTCCTAACCATGAGGGAACTGTGTGGGAAGGTATTCTTGTCTACATTATTTCTTATTATAGACTCTCTGATTATCATATGAGTATTTCCTGTTTTTCATATGATTATCTCTCTTGTCGTTATTTCATTGATTATTGCCTGTGGATATGAGATCAGATTTAGGCCATAGACTGCTTGCATGCTAGGATACCCAGCAAGATTGACAGCCACGATCGCCGTATGACGTTTTATACCTCATACGGAGTAGCTGGCCTAGTCCGTCCCCGTATTTCGGTACTGGGGCGTGACAGGAAGCTTTGCGACAGCAAGAACTCTGGCACTGCCCCATATCAACCTGATCCGTATTCACCAGGGCCACGATCATATGGCCGACATTCTGGAAGCCACGGTGGCTAAGTTTGACCAGTGGCTTTTCGAATTAGGGCGCATCCAGCGAAATGACCTCTCCGTCCTGTTAGATGCGGAGAAGGAGAAGCTGCTCGCCAAGACTGTGTCTTCCTACCAGGCCACTGTGAGTGTCTAGGAACGCGAAGTGGCTGAGACTGAAGCTGCAGTGGAGCGGTTATCTCAGTCTACGCGGGAAACAGTGAAGATATGGGCTGCGTTGGACGCTAATATCGCGGAGATTGACGCCAAGATCTGCCGCCTTAAGGATCAGCGGGCTCGACTCCTATTGGACGCCGAACGTGTCCAGGCTGAACACATAGCATTCAAGAAGGAGGAAGCGGCTTTTACTCATCGGGCTCTTATCCTGGCTCAGCAGAGACAGCAGCTTGATGAGAAGCATGAGAATGAAACTTCTGCTGAGGCTGTTGAAGCGATGCGTCAAGAAGCTGAACGTCGAGTCTTGGCGACTGTGGAGACTCGGGCGGCAGACTTGAAACGCCGAATTGTAGAGCTTTCCGCCAACCCTGGGGATATTTAGGGCTTGTAGTTTCTGCTTTTTTGTGTATTTGCAACTCTTGCTGGGGATAGTGTAATCATTTACTCTCCTTTTCTAGAAATAAAAAAGTACACCATTTTCTGTGATGTGTTCATTTTTGCTTGTCATGAACTTTGATGATTTGTGTGGACCTATTATCTTTTGCGTACCTTGGTTTTATGTACAGATAATAAGTTTGAGAGAATCCTCATGTTTGCTCAGAGGTGATGTGGACGTGGCAAATATAGGGTTCAAATGATAGAATCTTCCTACTCAGAGATGTTATGGACGTGTTAGGAATGACTCTGGGGGATACGCGAAACTACTCAGAGGTAATGTGGACGTGGAAGTTCTACGATCAATGTACGGCAACACGGGGGTTGTCTGTACGGGATGTTTACTCAGAGGTAATGTGGACGTGGTAAACATGAAGGATAGCGTAGTCTTACGGGGTGTAAGATTCTACCTTGTAGGGCATAGAGGAACAACTCAGAGGTGATGTGGACGTGGTTGCTCTTCTACTGGAGGATGCCACGTAACAGCTGGGTTCCAGAAGCGTATGATTTTATGGAGTGGAAGTACATGTCTGAAAAGATATCAAGAGTAGTACTTCTTTAGGAACTTGCCATTGATGGGCATCATGAACAAGTCCCCATTGGGTTTGGCGAGACGGTAAGCACCGTTTGAGTATACCGTCTCGATGATGAAAGGTCCTTCCCATTTGGGCTCGAACTTTCCTGGTGTTTTGTGAGTCAACACCATTGGCCTCCTGACTGCCAGAACCAGGTCGCCTACTTGAAAAGTCCTCTACTTGACCTTCTTATTGAAAGCCTGTGATATACGGGCTTGGTAGAGTTCGATGCGCTGTTGAGCTAGAAGACGCTTTTCATCAAGTGCCTCCAGTTTCCGCAGACGACGACATTGATTGTCTTCTTCTGTGAGTTGGTTTGTGATTGCTACGCGGAGTGAGGGTATCTGAATCTCGAGAGGCAGTACCGCTTCGCTCCCGTAGACCAAGGAGAATGGTGTGTTGCCTGTCGGGGTCCGTACCATTGTACGGTAGGCCCAAAGGCATTCGCCGAGCTTTTCGTCCCAGTCGTGTTTATTGGATGATACGACCTTTTTGAGTAGCCTGACGATAGTCTTATTAAACGCCTCTGCTAATCCGTTTGCTGTCGGATTGTAGGCGGTTGATACCACGTTTTTAATGCGATTTTTGTCACAGAATCAGCTGAAAACATGGCTGATGAACTGAAGACCATTATCGTGGATGATCCTTCGGGGTACCCCAAAATGGTAGATGACGTGGTGCTTGATGAAGCTGATCACCCTGGAGCTTTTCACTTCTGCCAGCGGAACTGCTTCTGCCCATTTGGAGAAGTAGTCGGTGATTGCTAGGATGAAGCGGTGCCCTCTCGATGAAGAAGGGGTGATTGGTCCCACAATGTCCATTCCCCAAGCTTCGAAGGGCCAGGAGGCGACTGTAGGATGTAGTGGTTCGGAAGGTGTATGAATGAAGTCTGCGTGAAGCTGGCACGCATGGTACTTCTTAGCATATTCGACAGCGTCAGCGGCCATAGTTGGCCAGTAGTAGCCCATGCGTCACAGTCGGTCCTACAACTTAGGACCAGGTTGATGGGCCCCGCAGGTTCCATCATGAGCTTCTCGAAGGGCTTCGGCTGCTTCTTCGTTGGACAAACATCGAAGGAGAAGTCCATCATAGGAGCGTCAGTACAGCATTTTAGTGGCTGTATCGTAGTAGAATCGAAGAGAGCGTCTCCTGACTGAGACGGCTTCTTTCGGTTCCTCTGGAAGAATTCCGTAGACAGCAAAGTCGATGAACGGGAATCTCCAATCATGGACGTTAACACCGGCACCCGTTGACATGGCGTGGGCCACTTGTGAGCGCAGGTTGTTTTTAGGGCAGACCAAGTCTCGACCCACTACCGTGACGTAGTGTTGAGTTCCGAGGGGTACCGCCAATGAGGCTGCGAGGCCAACCAGAGCATCAGCCTCCAGATTTTGTAGACGAGGTACGTGTTCGATGAAGAACCCAGTGAAGGTTGAAATGATGTTCAATACAACTTCATGGTAGGGGATCAGATCTTCATGGCGAACCTCGTATTGCCCTCTGATCTGGTTTACGACGAGTTTTGAGATGCCGTAGGCTTCCAGATGATCCACCCCCAGCTGTTGCGCCAGCTGGAGTCCCATAATGAGCGCATTGTACTCAGCAACATTGTTGGAGCACGGCTTTGAAAGGGAGTAAGCACGCTGGATGACCAGCTGATCGGGGAAGACTAATACCACCCCCACTCCTGCGACGATTTGGCTTTTAGGGCCTGTTCTTGAGGCACCATCGAAAAACATCCGCCAGACGGAGCCTTCTTCGGTGACATTTGATTCTTGGACCTTATCCGGGATGTCTTCATAGAGTCTTGAGGACTCTGGGATGGGGTGTACAGCTAAAAAGTCGGCCAGAGCTTGACCCTTAACGGCTTTTTGCGGAACGAACACCATGTTGTATGGTGTTAGCAAGATCGCCCATGTGGCTAGCCGCGAGTTCAATGATCCTGGCTTCGTCATGAGGACCCTGAGCGGATTGACTCGGGAAATGACATGAATTGTCTGTCCCGAGACATAATGTCGAGTCTTTTGGATGGCAAATACCAAAGCCAAGTACTCTTTCTCAACGGGGTTGTACCGGTGTTCAGTCCCGATCAGAGTTCGACTGAGGTAGTAGATTGCTTGATCATAGCCTGTATCGCTGTTCTGAGCCAGCAGAGCGACGAGGGAGTGATCCATGGCTCAGACGTAGAGGAGAAATGACTTGCCGGTGACGTGTGCCACTAGGACTGGTGGGCTCGTCAGGTAGGCTTTGATGTCGTCGAAAGCCTTTTGGCATTCCTCTGTCCAGACGTAAGAGACTTCCTTCTTCATGAGCTGGGTGAAGGGTTGACATTTGTCGAAAAGGTTTGCTATGAACCTCCGTATGTACGCCAGACGTCCCTGTAGTCCTCGAAGTTCTCGAAGGTTCTTCGGAGGGCCCATATCAAGGATAGCTTTGGTCTTCTCGGGATCGACATGAATGCCTTTCGTCGTGATAATGAAGCCCAAGAACTTTTTGCTAGAAATCCTAAGAAAGGATTTAGCGGGGTTCATCTTGAGTTGATGCGCCCGTATGAGATCAAAGACTGTCTTGAGGTCTTGCAGGTGATCTCCTTTGAGACGGCTCTTGACTGCGATGTCGTCAACATAGCATTCGACTATTTTGTAAAGATGCTAACGGAAAATGGTGCTCATAGCTCGTTGGTATGTCGCACCAGCGTTCTTCAAGCCGAAGGGCATCACTGTGTAGCAGAAAATGCCCTTTGGAGTCCTGAATAACGTGTGTTTTGCGTCGTCAGGGAACATCTTGATCTGGTTGTAGCCCGAATACCCATCCATGAAGGACATACGCTCGAAGCCACATGTGTTGTCGATCATCACGTCGGTGATTGGAAGCGAGAATTCGTCCTTCGGGCAAGCAGAATTGAGGTCCCTGAAGTCGATACAGACTCGTATCTTTCCATTCTTCTTGGTGACGGGGACGATGTTGGCTACCCAATCTGGGTGTTGCTCTTCACGGATGAAGCCGCTGGTCAAGAGCTTGTCCACCTCCTGATCGATGGCGTTCATGATGTCCGGACGGAAGCGCCGCTGTTGTTCTTTGATAGGTTTGGCATCAGGTAAGATGTTCAGCCTATGCATCACGATCTGGGGATTAAGTCCTGGTATATCTTCGTAACTCCAGGTGAAGACGTCGATATACTCTTTAGCCAGCTGGATTAAAGATTTTCGGTCTTCTCCTTTTAGGCTTTTGCTGACGAAGATGGGTTTGGAAGAAGATCCATGCCCGAGATCGATCTGCTCGACTTCGTCTTCGGTGGGGGGTTCGCGTAGTTCGAAACGAGACTCCTATTGTTGTCCCAGGCGTTGAGCCCAGGGTTCTTCTTCGAAGAATTCTGGCGCTTGGTCTTCGCCTTCTTCTTCTTGAGATTGTGTAGATGTCATGTTGGCTGACAGCACTCTCTTGAAGACTGATCCGATGCTGGTATCGGAATCCCAGGTTTATGCTTTGGACGAGTGAGAATGTTCTACCTCTTCCGCGTCTGAACTCTCAGGAGTTGACGGTGGCGTGACATAGCCGACCCCCCGTCGAGTTTTGTTGTAGTAGTCCTACGGCTTTCCTTTAGGTGTTGGAAGCCGGAGAGGGAGACGTCGACCCTTGCCGTAGTTCAGGCCTTTGTCGCTTTTTAGGTCATAACCCATCTTTTGGATGAGGTACTTTGCCTTGTCCGTGTACCGATAGAGTTGTATTCTGTCGGTATCTGGTTCTGGCTCGAGTGGCGGGAGGTCTTGATGACGCTCAACCTTGCCGAAGATGTTGGATTTTTCATCTCGACTCCGTGGTGGGACTATGTAACAGACCCCTTGGGACGGAACTACTCGATTTACATGATGGACGGTCGTTATTTGTGTTTGCAATGACCGTAGAGCGTTATCTAATGTATACATGGTATTCCATTGTGGAAGACTAGAATAATTAAAAGACACTCTGTTATTGATGAAATACGAGATTTTATACCACGGGATTACATTGTCTAGAGAAGGGGCATCTACATCAGCCGAGATATATTTCTCCAACTCTTCATCTGTAAGCACTGGAGTACGATCGGGAGAGTCCACCACAGCGTTGGCTTTGGAGTCCGAGAGGACTACGTGGACCTTCTCTGACGGCTGCGATGGCGGTGGCTTGCCCTTAAGACGCACCTTCAGAGGTGCCTCCGCTGTGCCTCCGGTCATTGGTGCCTTTTCTTGTAGTTTTGCCACAAGGGGAGCCGATGTTTGAGGCGGCTTTCCCTTGAGGCGTATCTTCAAGGGAGCTTCAGGAGCGGCTGGTGCTTTCCCGGGTAGCTTAATGCTCATGGGAGACAACTTCTGAGGCGGTTTGCCTTTGAGTCGGATCTTCAAAGGAGCGTCGGGAGTGACCTCAGGCTCCATGTCCGGCTCTACTGCCATTTCTGCTTCGTCGTCAGCATCATTGGCTTCCTCCCCATCAAGTGATTTGTATAAGTTAGCATCGGTGAAGTAGGCTTCAATCCCTTTGAAAGGGTCGATGTCCGCGAACTCCGTACGGATTACGTTGTTGGTGGACATGTACTTCATATATTGGTGGAGCGTGGACGGCACCACCATGTACTCGTACAGCCATGGGCGACCCAACAGAATGTTGTAGTTGACTTCGGCGTCCACGACATAACAAGTGACCTCGGTTCTGAGGTTACCGATGTGGCACTTTAGTCGTATTCTGCCCAGTGGTTCGCTTTTACTGGCGTTGAAACCACTGATTGTTGTGTTGGAGGGCGCCAGTCGGTACATTGGGATCCCCAGTGTTGAGAGCAGCGTCTTCGGAATGATACTGAGGGAAGACCCCGGATCGATCTGAATCCGCTTCACCATGACTGAACCGATGTACCCTGTATAATACAGCGGCCTGTTGTGTCGATTGTGCTTGAGCAGCATATCCTGTTGGGTGAAGGTTATATTGGGAATAACCTCCTCCGCACAGTGACAGTGCTTGCACACAGTCGAGAGATCTTCAGGCTGCTTGACCTGACTGAGAAAGGATTCAGCATCCTTTAGAGCTTTACAGAGAGCTTCTCGGGAGTCTTTGGAAAGACGAAGGAGCTCGAACAACGATAGGCGGGCAGGAGTACTGGCCAATTGTGCCAGTATGTCGAAGTTGTGGGGCTTGGCTAGTCCCGAAGCATTCTCCTTTCGTAGAGGCCTGTCAAAGCGGGTCTCTATCTGCTTCTGCTTATTGGCTGCTGGGGGCTTAGATGGGCCCTCGTCCTGGACAGCAGGGACGGTGCCCGGAGGCACCACCTCGACGGCAGCTTCGTCGGGTTGGGCGTTCTGTTGTGAACGCATCTGCACAGGAAGTACCTCTTCCGCTGAAGAAGAGACCATGCGGCAAGACTTGATCTTCCTGCCTTTGGATTTGGAGGTAGGGCGCACCTCCGGTTGAGTCACCTCGAAGACGAGATCGGGGTGAACCCATAGGATCTCTCCCCGAGATGTGGTGAGTGGGATGAGTCCACTCACGTTGTCACGGGTTGGTGGTAAGTTAACCACCTCCATTGTCGCCTTAGGGATGAGGACGACGCCATCTTGTGTTGTAGTCGGCGGCAGGGTGCCAAACTGGAGTGACACCACGTTGGCTGATACCGTCTTCTCTTCGTAGTCGACGGAGATTACATCCGCATTAATCATGCGCTGGATGTAATTCTTGAGGACATAGCAGTCCTTGGTTGGGTGTCCGACAAACCGATGGTAGTGATAGTACCTCAGGTTGTCCACTTTCCCAACCTCGTCGGGATGCTTCGGGTCCGGAAGCTTGATCTTGTCATCCTGCTTCAGTATTTCAAAGAGCTGCAGGGTGTCTTCGTCGTTGAACGAATAAACCTCCTTCGGCCTTGGTGCAAGTGGAGGCTTCTGGGTAGGTGCTGACGCACCTTTTGAGGCATTGACAGTCAATGCCTGTTTCCCCTTCGTCTCTCGTCCAGGGTTGTTGGTGTAGGCCATTTTCCCTTGTCCTCGAAGGCAGGGAAACTAACTCCCAAAAGACGAGCGTTGGCTGCCTTCTTCTCTGCAGCATCTGCTTCAATGATCAAGGAGCTCCAGACGGGAGGAGGAGTAGAGTTAAGCCATAGTTTGACTGCAGGCAGCATGTTCATGCTGCAGGAGGAGAGAAGCACATGTTCTGGCATGCCCGGGGGCAGTCTGAAGCTGGCCTGTCGGAAGCGTTCGATGAACACTCGAACTGTTTCCTTCTCCTTCTGGCGTATCTCTATAAGGGACGCCATTGTCATGTCCTTCCTGCTGTCACGCCCCGATTCGGGGAATCGCTCGCTTTGCTTCGATTCACGCCGAATCGATCGTCCTCGCTAAGGCGTGATGCCGTACAAGTCTGGAGTTGCACTTGTACAAGGCTAGAACATGCACATTTATATCAAATCATCACATTTGAAAAATAAGCCACAGTTGCGGAAACATTAAGCAAGCGGAATAGAAAGAAAATATTCATTTTATTGATGATTGTAGTCAGAATACAACTTTTTTCGATAATATTTGAAATGCCTTTTCGGCTACATTAATTCATGAAAAGAAGTACAACTGATAGGCTGCCATGAAATAATTTCTCGTTCCATACATCACGCCCCTTTAGTACTTTGAAATATAAGCAGCTATCTTTGAAATCTTCGCAATACTTTGTGCGTCTTTAGGGAAAAACAACTTGAAAGGAAACAGCAGTTCAGAAAGCTTTAATTGCGATGTGCGCCCGAGCCTTCTCCAGTACCTGTGGAGGAGGGGTCAGCACATTATAACAATGCGCTGGTGAGCCCCGTTCGCCCACTCAGCTAAACCAACATTTTATTAATGACAAGCATTTTAAAGATATGAATTTATAAGGGACAGGCAACATTTAGAGTAAATCACAATTCAAATGACATGGTAGTTCAATAAACCATGTTTACTTTACCATTGGCCGAATCCAGCTTTTCTGCATAAGATACAGGATAATAATAATATACTTACCGCCCCTGCATAAGACATTGATTAGCATACATTCCCACGATGTGACCACTGGTGTTGTTAAACCATATGGACTCTTTTCATTCATTCATTTGCATTTGGGACTTCAAGATAATGAGATGACAGCACAGTAGGGAGCTAGCCTCTATGATGCCTCACATTACTCATGTTCCCCAAAGCACTTCATTATTTCCTCCTAGGCCGAATCGGTACAGGCGCCCCTGTACCGTTCGAGGAAATTATTGCTCAATCCTTGTATACAAGTTGTCCATGGTCAGGCGAATGTGTGTCCGACTCGATATACACAGTGTGCATAGAATATTTGAAGTAATATGCAACATGATCATTCTTAGCATTTCATAACCATCATTCTAGGCATCAATTCAATCATTTCCATGTTCTGTTCATTGCAGTGTAATCAATTCATTTCAATGTTCTATCTCTAGCATCTTAGTGGTATTGACTTGTGGCATTAGCATCTTGGTATCGATCAACGGATGTTGCAAGACAATTATTTAGTTGGCATGAAGGAATAGCGAGAGGGACAATACCACCACAGAGATCCACACTCACCAAATTAGAGAATCGTCGAGAGAGAGGAACACTTGCACGCTTAGCCTTCCGTCACGCGTCAGTCTTCATTGGCACCAAAAGATTGATTAATAATCCGTCTCGTTGTGTTCTCTTCTCTCAGAATTCTCAAGAATGAATGCTATGCAAATCGATGAAAAAGGGCAAGAATCAAATCATCGAAAATCATTCAGAAAAGCATCCATCAAAACCAAGCAGCAAAACCAGCAGCAAAACATCCAGAGAAAACTCTTGGACGCATTTCAAGAGAAACCGATCCATCAATTAGAAAGATTCTTATGCACTTGTCCGTGATCGATTCGATGCCGACGGTAAGTTTCCCCAATACTCGGTTCCGACCGAGTTAGCCAAGCCACAAGCCTTACATAGTAAACCGCTAGGAGCGGGACACTACATAATATACCACTAAGAAAAAGTTTCGTCCTCGAAACTTAAAGCAAAAGTCCTACCTCAAAATCATCAAATAGCGAAGGGTATTTCACCCGCATCTCTTCCTCTAATTCCCATGTCGACTCCTCAACAGCATGGTTCCGCCACAGCACGTTGACTAGAGACACTGTCCGATTCCGTAAAACTTTCTCTTTCCTGTCCAAAATCTGGACAGGCTCTTCATTGTAGGATAGGTCAGCGCTCAGCTGCAGCTGATCGAAGTTCACTACATGGCTTGGATCATGCACGTACTTTCGCAGTTGGGATACATGGAAGACATCGTGCACATCAGCCAAAGCTGGAGGTAGTGCAAGTCGATAAGCCACTGAGGCTACCTTCTCCAAAATCTCGAATGGTCCGACGAATCTCGGGCTTAGCTTTCCTTTCATCCCAAACCGCATCACACCTCGCATGGGTGTGACCTTCAAGAAGACATGATCGCCTGCTGTGAATTCCAAAGGTCGTCGATGAACATCCGCATAACTCTTTTGTCGACTTTGAGCAACTCTAAGTCTTTCTCGAATTAAGCGAATCCTCTCGACGGCCTGTTCCACAAGTTCTGGTCCAAGCACTTGTCGTTCACCTACCTCATCCCAGCATATCGGTGATCGACATTTCCGTCCATATAAGGCTTCGTACGGGGCCATTTGGATACTTGCCTGATAACTGTTGTTATAGGCAAATTCTGCTAATGCGAGATGTGTGTCCCAATTTGTCTTCGAATCGAGCACGCACAATCTCAACATATCTTCAAGAATCTGGTTTACTCTCTCTGTCTGACCATCAGTCTGCGGATGGTAAGCTGTACCGAAGTTCAACTTTGTGCCCATTGTCGAGTGCAGACTTATCCAAAATCGCGACAAGAATCTTCCGTCTCTATCCGATACTATAGAAGCTGGCACCCCATGTAATCGAACAATTTTATTTATGTAGATCTGAGCCAACCGTTCTACTCCCTATGTAACTTTTATTGGAATGAAATGTGCCGACTTGGTTAATCTATCCACGATAACCCAAATCGCATCATTTTCCTTCTGAGTTCTTGGCAAGCCAACTATAAAATCCATACAGATATTATCCCACTTCCACAGTGGAATAGCCAAATTTTGTAGTTCTCCGCCTGGCCGTTGGTGTTCGGCCTTCACACGCTGACAATCTATGCATTGTGACACGAATAGCGCCACATCCTTCTTCATACCATACCACCAAAAAGTTGAGCGTAGATCCTTATACATTTTCGTGCCTCCCGGATGCAAGAAATACTTCGCAAAATGAGCCTCGGTCAGTATTTCCTTCCTAATATTCTCGTCCTTAGGGACGCACAATCTTCCCTTGACACGAATAGTGTCATCTTCAACGGTAAAGTCCGACGCCTTTCCTGCTAGAATCAACTCGCGTATCTTCTGCAGAAACGGGTCATCCTTCTGAGCAAACTTAATCCTTCCCTGGAGACTCGGCTCAAGTTGCAATTGAGCCAACTGTACATTCTGCAGACGGATCCTGAATTCGATGCCCATCTCTTCAAGATCCCGTAGTACCTCTTTTGCTATTGTTAGGGACCCAACAAATTTTCGACTCAAGGCATCAGCTACCACATTCCCTTTACCCGGCGTGTAAGAGATTGTCAAGTCATAATCTTTGATCAATTCTAACCAACGCCGCTGCCTCAAATTCAATTCTTTTTGCATGAATATGTACTTTAGGCTTTTGTGATCCGTGAAGATCTCGCAGGACACACCATAAAGATAGTGTCGCCATAATTTCAACGCGAACACAATCGCCGCCAGTTCCAAATCATGTGTTGGATAATTCTTCTCATGCTGTTTGAGTTGTCTCGAAGCATAAGATATTGTCTTCCCACGTTGCATGAGAACACATCCCAAACCAAGTCCCGACGCGTCACTGTAGATCTGAAATCCCTCAGAGCCTTCCGGAAGTGCTAAAATTGGGGCCGTGACGAGCCGCTGCTTGAGTTCTTAGAAACTATTCTCACAGTCGTCCGTCCACTTAAATACGACTCCCTTCTGAGTCAGGCGAGTCAAAGGCGAGGCGATTCTCGAGAAGTCCTTCACAAATCTACGGTAGTACCCGGCTAAACCAAGGAAACTCCGTATTTCACTAGATGATGCAGGCTGCTTCCAGTCCACCACTGCCTCAATCTTCTTTGGGTCGACGGCAACACCTTCCGCCGAAACAACATATCCAAGGAACGACACGCTGTTCATCCAAAATTTGCACTTGCTTAGTTTTGCATAGAGCTGGTTGTCCCGCAGCGTTTGAAGTACTTCTCTCAAGTGCTCGACATGAGTCTCCCTATCCTTTGAGTAGATCAAGATGTCATCAATGAACACAACAACAAACTTGTCTAAGAACGGTCGAAACACTCTATTCATTAAATCCATGAAGGCTGCTGCAGCATTAGTCAAGCCGAATGGCATGACCAAAAACTCATAGTGTCCGTATCTCGTACGGAATGCTGACTTAGGAACATCTTCGGGTCTGATCTTCAACTGATGATATCCTGAACGAAGATCGATTTTTGAAAACACGGTCGCCCCTTGTAGCTGATCGAATAAATCATCTATCCTTGGCAAAGGATACTTGTTTCGGATGGTTGCCTTATTCAGTTCTCTGTAATCGATGCATAGCCGTATCGTTCCATCCTTCTTCTTTACAAACAACACTGGAGCTCCCCATGGAGATACACTTGGGCGAATGTATCCTCGGTCTAATAATTCTTGTAGCTGCACCTTTAGTTCCTTCAATTCTGCCAGAGCCATCCTGTACGGCGCTTTAGATATCGGACGAGTATCCAAAAATGTGTCAATTGTGAATTCAATTTCTCTATCCGGCGGCATCCCAGGTATCTCGTCCGAAAACACATCGGAGAACTCTACCACAATCTCGGTCTGATTCGAATCTACACCCTTTATTTGAGTGTCAAAAACAGAAGCAAGGAACCCTTCACACCCTGAGTACAACATATGCCTTGCTGTAACTGCCGATATTACCATAGGTCCTTGGAACGCCGAGCCGCACGAGTAAGAGAACTCTGTTTCTCCGGTTAGGCAGAACACAACTCTCTTATCCGCACAGTCAATCGTTGCATGACAGGCGCTGAGCCAGTCCATACCCAAGATGATATCGTACTCCTTGATGTCTAGTACAATTGCATCCAGCGATAAAGTTTTTCCTCCAATTTTTATTTAGCCGTCCCTGCAAATCAAAGTTGCAGGCATATCTACTCCCGAAGGAGTGCTAACACACAAAGCTGTCTTTAGTTGAGTCATACAAAATTTATTTTCCGTTGCAAAATCAGAAGAGATAAAGCAATGAGTAGCGCCAGAATCAAAAAGTACTCTTGCAGGTGTGCCTTTATATAGCAACGTACCTGTTATAACATTCTCCGCGGTCTGGGCCTCTGCCTGAGTTAAGGCATAAACCCTTGCTTGTCCACCTTGTTGATTCGGTGCATTCCCAGCTGGAGCCGGTAAGGCTGGTGACGCTTCGCCACGATGCTGGTTGTTATATGGTCCCCGGTTGTGGTTGTTGTTATGCCCACGATACTGATTATTGTTATGCCCACGAGGAGGATACTAATTCCCTCCTCTATTTCTGCAGTCAGCTTCCTTATGGCCCTGTTCGCCATATTTGAAACACTTCACCCGACAATCCTCAGATCGATGTCCCCAACGGTTGCATGATTTACAACGTTTTGTATGTTGAGGCCCTCTATTGTCTCCAGTATTGTGACGCTTAGGTGCGTCGTTCCTGCTAGCAGACCAAGGTCGTTTCTGATTATTGAGTCCTTGGTTGCTCTTCATTGTCTCACGACTAGCCGGCTTATGAAATCTCTCCATCTCGAGAGCTGTCTCGTACGCCTCCCGGTAAGACGTACATTTTCGAGTTAGCACATCCCGCTCTAGGCCCTCATTCAAGCCTTGTACAAATCTTCCTCGCTTGGCATCGTCATTCGGTACCATGTACCCAGCGAATGCGACTCTCTTCAAAAACTCTGTCTCGTAGTCATGCACTGACATACTGCCTTGTCGAAGTGCAATGAACTCATTCTCTTTTCGTTGTCGGACAGCGGGTGGAATGAATTGAGTGATGAAAGCCTGCTTGAAGGCCTCCCAAGACATCTTTATATCCTGACTATTTCTGCAAAGTGCCTGTCTCTGCGAAATCCACCATTCCTGGGCCTTGAGACGAAGTTGTACAGCGGCACACTCCACTCTCTTACTGCCCTGAATCTCTAACATTCGGAAATAGCCCTCCAGTGTGTTCAAGAAGCCCATCACCTCATCTGGCTCCTCTTTTCCATTAAAATTAGGTGGGTCAAAACTTTTAAATTCAGAGAACTTGAAGCTCGTCCTCTTCCGTGTCGGCGTCTCAGATTTCTCTGTCGGCACCTCCACGGTCTCGGTTGCTGTGGCCTTTACAGAAACATTAGAATCGGCCGACAGCTTGATGACAATCTGAGTTAGACTATCAACTTGCTTTTGTTGAGCATCCAGCTGCTCCTGAAACAGATACTGAAGCTGCTCCTGAAGCACGCGATGTTGAGCTTCGCTCTGCTTTCTCTGAGCCTCCATTTGCTTAATCAGTTTCTCAATCGGGTCAGACGATGAATTCGTCTTTGAGCTATCACCCTTGGTCATTCTACAACAAAAAAATAATTCCATTAGCACTCATAAAATATTTATGGGCTTATTGTATGGAACATTATTTCATGCCAGCGCTATCGACACCATCAATCGAGAAAATTTGCATCAAGACTTCCTTTTTGAAATAATTATTTTTGAAATCCGAGGAAGTGAAACCGTGCTCTGATACCAACTTGTCACGCCCCGATTCGGGGAATCGCTCGCTTTGCTTCGATTCACGCCGAATCGATCGTCCTCGCTAAGGCGTGATGCCGTACAAGTCTGGAGTTGCACTTGTACAAGGCTAGAACATGCACATTTATATCAATTCATCACATTTGAAAAATAAGCCACAGTTGCGGAAACATTAAGCAAGCGGAATAGAAAGAAAATATTCATTTTATTGATGATTGTAGTCAGAATACAACTTTTCTCGATAATATTTGAAATGCCTTTTCGGCTACATTGATTCATGAAAAGAAGTACAACTGATAGGCTGCCATGAAATAATTTCCCGTTCCATACATCACGCCCCTTTAGTACTTTGAAATATAAGCAGCTATCTTTGAAATCTCCGCAATACTTTGTGCGTCTTTAGGGAAAAACAACTTGAAAGGAAACAGCAGTTCAGAAAGCTTTAATTACGATGTGCGCCCGAGCCTTCTCCAGTACCTGTGGAGGAGGGGTCAGCACATTATAACAATGCGCTGGTGAGCCCCATTGGCCCACTCAGCTAAACCAATATTTTATTAATGACAAGCATTTTAAAGATATGAATTTATAAGGGACGGGCAACATTTAGAGTAAATCACAATTCAAATGACATGGTAGTTCAATAAACCATGTTTACTTTACCATTGGCCGAATCCAGCTTTCCTGCATAAGATACAGGATAATAATAATATACTTACCGCCCCTGCATAAGACATTGATTAGCATACATTCCCACGATGTGACCACTGGTGTTGTTAAACCATATGGACTCTTTTCATTCATTCATTTGCATTTGGGACTTCAAGATAATGAGATGACAGCACAGTAGGGAGCTAGCCTCTATGATGCCTCGCATTACTCATGTTCCCCAAAGTACTTTATTATTTCCTCCTAGGCCGAATCGGTACAGGCGCCCCTGTACCGTTCGAGGAAATTATTGCTCAATCCTTGTATACAAGTTGTCCATGGTCAGGCGAATGTGTGTCCGACTCGATATACACAGTGTGCATAGAATATTTGAAGTAATAGGCAACATGATCATTCTTAGCATTTCATAACCATCATTCTAGGCATCAATTCAATCATTTCCATGTTCTGTTCATTGCAGTGTAATCAATTCATTTCAATGTTCTATTTCTAGCATCTTAGTGGTATTGACTTGTGGCATTAGCATCTTGGTATCGATCAACGGATGTTGCAAGACAATTATTTAGTTGGCATGAAGGAATAGCGAGAGGGACAATACCACCACAGAGATCCACACTCACCAAATTAGAGAATCGTCGAGAGAGAGAGGAACACTTGCACGCTTAGCCTTCCGTCACGCGTCAGTCTGCATTGGCACCAAAAGATTGATTAATAATCCGTCTCGTTGTGTTCTCTTCTCTCAGAATTCTCAAGAATGAATGCTATGCAAATCGATGAAAAAGGGCAAGAATCAAATCATCGAAAATCATTCAGAAAAGCATCCATCAAAACCAAGCAACAAAACCAGCAGCAAAACATCCAGAGAAAACTCTTGGACGTATTTCAAGAGAAACCGATCCATCAATTGGAAAGATTCTTATGCACTTGTCCGTGATCGATTCGATGCCGACGGTAAGTTTTCCCAATACTCGGTTCCGACCGAGTTAGCCAAGCCACAAGCCTTACATAGTGAACCGCTAGGAGCGGGACACTACACCCGCCGTCGTAGAAATGGTCGAGAAAGAGGCGCGTCAGGTCATCGAAGGAAGATATTGAATTATCGGGGAGGCTGCAGTACCAGTCGTACGCCACTCCTTTCAGTGCCCCAACAAATATGCCGGGGAGTAGCGCATCCTCCTTCGGAAGATGTCCCGTCTGAGACTGGAAATACGTCAGGTAGCGACGCGAAGAGTCCTTCCCGTCGTATGGCGTCAGTGTTTGTGGTTTATACTTTGGAGGATAAACCACCTTGTTCCACTCGAGGGGATAAGGCTGGGGGATGCCCATTTTCTGGCGCTCCTCTTGTCTCGTCTTGGACTCAAAGCGTTCACGTAGGTCCCGGATCATCTCGACCACGTCTTTCGTGGAGCTGGGAGTCGGGGAAGGTGGTATCACCGGGAGTTGAGCACTTGAGGGCTCCGATGTCCGAGGTGCTTCACGGCGATCTATGTCCGAGGATACCCGTTGAAGGGGTACACTCGACTCTCCATTGGCCCCTGGATCGGGACCGGCAGAAGGTGCCCTGGCCAATGCTGATCGTATCTCAAACACCGCTTGAGTCAGTATTTGTATGGAGGCAGAGAGGGTTTTGAGTCCTCCCTCCAGGGTATCCATGCACTGGACGAGGTCTGTTGGCGGCGCATCAGACTCGACATCAGCCCCAGTCACGTTTACTGTCATGACGTGACCGGGAGTGGATGGATGGGTTGAGGCCTCACTCTCGGCCTCACTCTCTTGTAGGGGAGTTGCCTCTCCAGGAGCTTCGTCTTGGCTACCCCCGGTTATGTTCGGGAGAACATTCACCACGGGCGCATCTGCAAGGGCCTGATTACCCTCAGCTCCGTCTTGAAGGGCCTCTTCGTCTCCGGAACTCGGGTCCGCAGATGCTAGACTACCCCCAGCTATGTTCTGGGGGATAGCCTCGTCTTCAGGGGCTTCTTGGAGGCTGACTTCGCCTCGAGGATCTGCCCCAGGTGTGCTTTGGACACACTCGTCTTCGGAAGGAGGCTCGATAAGGGTCTGACTACCCCCAGCTTCCTCCAAGAACTTCTTCCTCGCTCGAGTGCCTTCGAACACTCCGGAGGACGAGACAGCTGTCTTGGTTTTCCTCGGCTGGCTTTTAGACAAGGAAGAGGAACTGTCAGTCGTCTTTCGGACTGACGAGGAGTTGGAGATCACGTTGCATGAAGTAACCATTGGTTCTTCTTCTGTTGACACCTTCTTCCCGAGGCGACGTCGGAGGGGTGTCGATGATTACAGCCGCTGGAACATCGACTGCCTTGGTGGGACTGCCGCTTTGCAACAGCAGTTGATGGTGACCACAGCACAAGTATGCCCCGTGAGAGACGCATCGTGCTTGTCGATCGACTCTCCTAATTGGTGCTTGTGAGTGATCATGTTGCGCAGATCGTTGGAGGAGAGTGTCACCTTCGCACCCCCTTCAGGCGCATGGCAAGGCCAAGCGCCGGGGTGGTCAAGTGAGTACTGTGCCCCCTGATCTAATACCAAACAGGCATCCCGATCAATAGTAGGGGAACCACAGCATTTGGAGTGACTTGAACGGACCTCAAACGCACAACCAGAGGAGGCACGGGAGTTCAAGACCACTGGATTCGCCTTACTCGACTTGGTTGTGCACGCAGTAGATACGCCCAAGTGAGACAAGGACTTTGAAGGTCGGCTCATTTTCGGTGCCACAGCACTCGTGTCGACCTTGTACAGCTTACCATCCGCAGCGCGCATGATTGTGAGCGCATGCTTCTGGCTTGCTGCTGGCATAGCACGTTTGGGACGCATGGCCCGTACTGCCTTAGATTTCTTCGTACCAGACCGCTGGGGCGCGTAGTACTCAGAATCCAAATTCCATTCGCCACTACAGCGAGTGAGTCTGTCAAAGACAGAGACCTTCTATGGCGCATCATAGGTGATGTACGGGGCATTAGCTGCGCCCCTGCTCCGTCGACGCATCTTTCTCGCCTGAGAGGGAGACGGCTGGGGAATATGGTTAGCCGCACATTTCCCCGAGAGATGTGCTGCACCAGCGGGCACATCTTGGTTGCTGAGAACGTCAGCAGGAAGGGAAGGCTGGATTGGCGCATCCCCTTCGGTGGTGGTGCCCGAGGCGTCGACCTTGTGCACCCAGACTCGGCGGGTCTTCTTCGGCTTCGGCAGCCACTTCGAAGGACTCGTACTTCCTTCAGATATGAACTCCTTATACGCCTGTTGATTGAGGCGTACGACCAGTGTCTTGTGGGAGGAGCCCACCTTCACGTCGTCGGATTGTGACACAGCTTTCTCGGTGGAGGAGAAAGAGGTCCCCAGCAGAGTCGCCAGCTTGTTTGCCATTAAAATTCTTTGATTGTAAATTTCAATACAAACAGAACAGTGTTACAATATAGGACTTAGATGTAGTCCTAGGGGTACACTTTTATTTATCTAGGTTCCTTGTACCGATGGAGTGAGTGGTAATACGATGACTCCGTTGACGATCTGACGACGGTTATCAGTTCTCTGAAGGTCTGGATTGCTCTGGGTGCTGGAGCTTGCTGAGAGGAAGAAGACGTTGAGTGTCTGGATCTGCCTCTCTGGTGGTGCAAAGTCTCTATGTGTTCGTTGTAGGTAGGTATGTGTGTACGTAGGTGGGTGTGGAAGAAGGAAATGGTCCCTCTCTTTAAATAGTCTGCAGGCTGGCTGCTCATGCGTGCATGTAGGATACACCTGTACACATGGACGCCACGTATTGATTGCTGATAGAGGCGAATGGACGATGCGCCCTGATTGAGGGGTTGAATTCTTCATACTGCTGTTGTGAGCCGGCACGTAGCAGAGGAGAAGATCTTTCTGTTGCTGAGATTTCGGATGAGTCGAGTCAAAGGACACGTGTCATCGACCCATGGCTTGGAGATCTCGGATTTGGTGGGGAATGATCTGGTAGGATGCGCCTAGGATTGGGCGCATGAGGAGACTTTGGCTCGTAACCTTTAGGAGTCACGAACCATTCTGAGCGCATGGCTTTTGAGGCGCATGCGAGGCTTCAATAGTGACTTTACTCCTGTCTTTCGGGATCAGGAAGAAGTCTGGGGTGCATGGCTTTTGAGGCGCATGCAGAGTTTTAACAGTGACTTTTCTTCTGTCTTTAGGGATCAGTGAAAAGTCTGAGGCGCACAGCTTTTGAGGCGTATGCAGATTTGGGCGCATGGCTGCGGAGGCGCATGCGAGATGGTTGGATGGCCACATAGCAGTATGTAATGCCTGTTGTTCGTATTACGTATTTGGAATACGTATACATATTTTATCTTGTATTTGCTTATTCCTTGTTTAGCTCTCGGCTTGGTTTAACTCTCGGTTTGGGTTGGCTTGGTTCGGCCGGCCCAATGCTTGGTTCATCATGGGCCAAGGGTGGAACACCTTAGCCTATGCTTCTCCTTCATTTCCACCACAACCCCTACCTACCACCACCCATGATATTTATTTCCCCACCAACCTTCTCTCTCCTCCATAACTCTCATTTATTTCTTCTTCTTCTTCTTCCTTCCTCTCCACAACTCCCCAACCATAGGCAAGTGCAACTTGCTTCCACGAGAG
Source organism: Iris pallida (assembly GCA_029216955.1). Classification (NCBI taxonomy): domain Eukaryota; kingdom Viridiplantae; phylum Streptophyta; class Magnoliopsida; order Asparagales; family Iridaceae; genus Iris; species Iris pallida. Next base: position 2,537,174 of record JANAVB010006993.1, on the reverse strand, counting down.
AACTCCTTTTGATGGTTTCATTAGCTTCTACTCATGATTCTAAACCACATTAGAACTTGTCATTTTCTATTTTGAGGCTTTAATTCTTGTAGATCTAGAGTTTTGCTATTTTCGGATTTTTGGTGTTTTGATCTATCAAACTTGCTTGTTTTCAAGTTTTGATGGTTCCATGTTTTAGAGAATTTCATTCTACCCAATTTTGACCTTTGGAAAGTTGGATTCGGACTTGTTTTGACCAAGATTTGGACGATTGAAGCTTAGATTCAACTTTAGAGTTCTTGTTATTCTTGCCATTTGGAGAAGACAGTGAACAGTGAGCTAGCTTTTTAGCTTATGCCACTGAGTCGTACGCTGCTGTTTAGTGAGCGTACGCTAGCCTTCGTACGCTGCAGTTTAGTGAGCGTACGCTAGCCTTCGTACGCTGCTGTTTAGTGAGCGTACGCTAGCCTTCGTATGCTGCTGTTTAGCGAGCGTACGCTAGCCTTCGTACGCTGCTGTTTAGCGAGCGTACGCTAGCTTTCGTACGCTGCTCTTTAGTGAGCGTACGCTCACCTTGATACGCTGCATGTTGGCAGCATGTCTTGAGCGTACGCTAGCTTGAGCGTACGCGTGCCTTGGTACGCTAGCTTATGCGAGCAAGGCGTACGCTGGCCCTTTCGTACGCTAGCTCGAGCGTACGCAGTCTTGAGCGTACGCTAGCTTGAGCGTACGCTGACCTGTAGTTTGAGCGTGCCCTTGTGTACGCTGACCCTTGCGTACGCTTCCCATTGGAAGTGTATGGATCCTTTGGTACGCAGTCCTGAGCGTAGCCTGGATTGATCGTAGCCTGATTACCCTTGATCTTTTATAGCCCTGTAATATTGATATTTTATTAGATATTTAACGTCTATTTTATATCCTTACGTCTTTTGTCATGAACTTGATAATCATGGATTTGTTTAATATGTTTGGACATGATAATTGAGCATGACACGATAGTGACCCGTAGTGGTGCACTCCTGACATAATGACATGACATGACCTGATAGTGGCCCGTCGTGGCGCACTCCTGACTAGTACACTTGACATGATTACCTGACATAATTATCTCGAATAGCTGCTGTGACGGTTACCTGACATGACATGACCTGTATAATTAATCCTGGACACCGTGGGTGATTGTGCTTGTATAAATAAACCAGTCCTGTCTTGCATCATGTCTAGGGAGGGAGCTCCTGAGTACCACGGTCAGGAGTACCTATTGAAATGGACTAAGGTTAATAACTAGATTAACACATTAGTCATGAAGAGATTTCCCAGCTACAGGCAATCCCGTTACCTGGGCACGCCTTGGGATCTGTAGCCTGCCGTCGAGTAGGGCACATTTCCAGCACACTGTCATGTGTTGCACCCTTCAAGCTACGTAAGGGTACATTCGTTTCCTGGACGATGTACCCACCTGAATTTAACTCTAATCTTTTAACCCGGGGAACCTGGATGGTCTGCAGGGCTTGTGGCTGTGGAATAATCTCACTGCATCTTGTTAGTAATTAGGCTGTGACAACCCTAGTTAGTTAATATATCAAGCCGTAATTCTTGCTTGGCCGTGAAGTGATTGGACGGAGTCTAACCAGTCTAGTCTTGCCCTGAATCCTGTTCCAGATTATTGAATGACCAGAATACTTGTATTTATTTTTTCGATAAATGGTGAGAATTCCAAGTTCTGTTCAGACGAAGGGTTACAACCCCGATCCTTGTTTGGTTTACGGGTTGTAACCTGGCTATCTGAATAGTTCCATGGTTATCTCGTCGTATATCATCCTGATATGTTTCCTTTTATTCCAGTCCTTATTTTATTTATATTTATATTCCTGTGCTGATTGCTGGTTTTAGTTCTTAAGTGAAGCCTCCTTTGTGGCACTTGCTCTTTCTGGGGTCTGACCCAGCTGGTTTTGTGTGGCCAGATTTCGGAGCAGCTCTAGAGGATCTACCGACCTTCCAGCCAGATGGTGGCCACTAGACGGAACCCTGGCAACGAGTGGGTTATTTTGGCTCTCCCGCTCTATTGTAAAAATATTATTTTGAGGCGTTTAGCCGACGAGCACCTGTTTAGCTCGATTGTACTTTATTTACTGTCTGCCTACGGGCTGTAACATGATTAACAGATCCTAGGGTTGATCATGTATGACTAAACTCTTGCTAGTCCTAATATTTTGTAACGACTAGCTTCATAATCAGTTGAATATGTAATATTTGGGACGCCTTATCATTGTATATTTAATGATCATACATCTTGTAACATTTACTTACTTGCTTGTGATTGAGACACTAGGCTTGTTCATGACCATAGGAGACTGTTGGCTTGTAGTAAACTCTCATGTATCTAGACAGCCGTGACCGTATAGCGAGATGGAATCCATTTCATATACGTAGCTGGCTATGTCTGCCCCCGCTCTCCAGTATTCTGGTTTTGGGGCGTGACACTGTAGCCGTCGGAAGGAAGTAATGATGATGTTGACATTGGCGATACTTCGTCTTTTGAAAAAGCTGCCGACTGTTCAGACTTCGGGAGGCGTGCTGCCAACTCTGTCAGTTCAGCATTTAATGTTTGTGACATTCGATGGACAGCTGAGTGGGCGTGTCGGTTGGCGTTCCACTAGGCGTATGGGGACGCATGGAGGCGCATCCCCTGTGATGCACTTGGTGCTGAAAGGCACGTCTGTGTGATGCGCTTGATGTTGAAGGGTGCGTCTGTGTGATGTGCGGTCTGGCCAGCGTATCTACTCCGCTTTGACACGTCTTTGGTGCGACTGTTACGTTCTTTGAGTGCTTTAAATAGTCGTTTTGACTTAGCTGAATTCGAAGCGTCCGGTTCATCCATTTAATGCAAATTTATTGCACGAAATTCGGAGAGCCATCCACTTGGCGCATGGGTTTGATTTGCCCGGCCTATAAATAGTGGCATAGAGAGAGGGTTTGCTTCTCGTTCTCTCACATCTTTCCGACATGAACTTGTGTACTCGAATGCATTCTGTTGACGAGATGCTCCCGAGGGTGAAGATGCGACGCAGTGTCTTCGTTGATGCACTTGAAGGTGACTGTTACATCCAAAAGTCGGAGTCGAGGGCTTCTGAGGCAGGCGGAAGGCGCCTGTTACATCCAAAGATAGGGATGTTCGAGCCTCGTCTTCGTTGTGCAGGAAGAGCCGTAGATCGGAATGGCGGTGCTGCGGCTTTGGTGGCTCTTTCTTCCTTCAAAACGGGTGTAGCCCATTCTGGTTGTGTTGAAAGCTGCTCCTTTGGCTGCGGTTTCGATCACGATCTTCCTTGGTGTTTAGAGGCTCTTTCGAAGCCTCCCCTGGCCATAGGTTGGCTTGTGGTTCTTTTCCCTTCCTTGGCTAGAGGGTTGATTGCCACCCTCGTTCTGCCCAATAAATGCTTCATTAGTCAAAGCATTTAGACGGCGTTGAGCCTGGCTGGAAGAGCGGCACATAACTGGGCTGCTGAAGGGATGCACATAACTGGGATGCACATAACTGAGCTGCAGAAAAGGATGCACCTTGCTGAGGACGCATGGTGGGATGCGTCTGGCTGAGGACGCATGTTGATTGCTGCACCTATTTGAGGGCGCATGTTGGCTGCAGGCTGTAGACTTAGGATCTTTTCTTTGTAGAAATTCTCCTTTGTACAGTCTTTCTTAGACATGTAATAGACTTTTATTTGTTGAATAAAAAAGTCCTCTTTTAATGTCCATATTTGTTGCTTTTTGCTGTAAAGTACTTTGTCCAAGCTTTGGCGCATGTAGTCTAGCACATAGACTTTCTGGTTCTGAAATTCCATGCTTCTACAATACCCTTGTATAGAGAAGTCGTCCGGGTATGTGGGAATGCCCTCCTCTGGTTCTGACTCCGAAAGAGTGGTACTCCCAGCTTCAGAGCTTGCCTTGTCTTGGGAATTATGGACGTCCTTGGGGACGTCGGGATCTGCTGCATCTGTTGGGTGAACCATTCCCCCCGGACTATTTTCTTGGAACACCGAGTTATTATGGATATTTGGAGGAATGCTACCTCTGGCTCCCGTGTCTCCCATAGATGTGGACGAATCTCCTAGTACGGCAGATTTTGTCTTTGAGCGAGTACCTTGGTAAACTCCTCCTGCAACGGTGGTAGACAGCTGTTTAGAAGAAATTTTCTTGGTTACGTCAGTTGAAATTTTCGGGCTGGAGACACTTGTTTTCTTCCCTCTTTCGCTGCCAGGAATTTTTAGAGCAGAATTGCAAAAGGCGTCGAGAAGCGCCTCGTCTTCTGAGCTTGGGTGTTGCAGCCTTTGGAAGACGGACCACCGGTCTTTTTGTGCTGCTGCCTTGTTGCAGCAATAGTTGACTATGACTTGGGTGCATTGGTGCCCTTGACAGGACTCTTTGCACGCCATGTCTTCGTCTCTTTCCTTGCGCTTGTGAAGAATCATGTTGCGCGGGTCACCTGCTTTGTGGACTGACAAGTGTGTTGGCCTCCTGCCTGCTCCTTGATGTGGGGGTAACGTGAGTACCCGCCCCTGATCCTTGTTAGGAGATTCTTGATAACAATCCCGTTCGTTGGCCGCCGGGGGCTGGAGACGGGTAGTTCTGTACAAATTCCCATCAGGGGCCCGAGTAATAGTCATCGGGACGCCCTGGTAGTCAGAAGTCGGGGCAGCCGACTGAGCTCGTCGAGCCCGTGCTGCCCGAGACTTCTTCCTCCTAGCACCTGAGAGTGCATAGTAGGAAGAGTCCAAGCTGGTCACAACAGAGTCTGGCATATGCTCCAGAGAGCCTTCATGGTCAGGACCGTATGAGAGGCGGTCAAAGACTGACCGCGAGTCGTATGGAGTAGATGGTATGCGGCTAGGATCGGTGGCCGTGCAGGCTGTCTGTATGTGGCTGGTATGTGTGGCCGTATGACTTTTCTGTATGCGACTAGAAGTCGTGGCCGTACAGGCTGTCGGTATGCGGCTAGATGTCAAGGCCGTGCAGGCTGTCTGCATGCGGCTAGAAATTCTGGCCGCATGAGTTTTCTGTATGCGGCTGACTTGTGTGGCAGTATGAGTTCCCTCCATGCGGTTGACAGTTGCGGCCGCATGAGCCTTCATGCGGCTGGTGCCCTTATGCGGCTTGGATCGCACAGAGTTCCTCTTTGCCCCTACAAGTCCAGCATCATAGTGTTTTCTTCTGCCGGACTTGGGGACAGCAGAGTCCTCTGTGGTCTGGAGTGGGGCCGCAAGCGAGACTTCTCCGCTGTCTCGGGCAACAGAGAGTACTTCTTCGAGAGCTTGGAGAGGAGCAAAATTTTTGGGTCTCCACTCCCTGCGGGCCTTCTTTGTGCGGGCTCGCCGCTGGACCGGGCCAGCGCTTCCGTCGGAGAGCATTTCTTCAAACGCCTGTTGGTCAAATCGGACGACCATCATTTGTTGAGTGGAGCCAAGTTTGGCTGCGTCTGATTGTGTCACAAACTCCTCAGCCGTAGAGAAGTTAGTCCCCAACAGAGTCGCCATCATGTTTTCCATTGATTATAAAAGTACAGAACAATTATATAGGAGGACTGGACTTAGACTCATAATACAAACTCGCTCGTACAAAGAAAGCCTAGGGACGAAAACCTAGGTACAGCAGTCTAAGTACGATTGTTTATTTTTGATTCTGGGGGGTGACGGTAGAGGCTCGGGAAAGCGACGGCCGCTCTGCCTTACTCCTTGGACGATCAAACGTAGCCTTGGCTCCGGTAAAGAACTGCTCTCAAGATGGGAAGACTCTTCTGTCCGCGCCTTTGTCTCTCTGTGTGTGTCCAGCCGGATGGAGAGGATCTCTCTTCTTTTTTTTTCTCCTGAATTCTCCAGTGGTCCTTTGCAAGGGAATGGCACCTTGCTATTTATAGAAGTGGAGGTGTGATCATTAGGGTTTGCAATGATTCCCCCTTGAAAAGTTGGCGTCCAATCATGTGGACCATTAATCTTGATTGTATTACATCTGGGTAGTTAATTCTTGATTGTGCCAAATCCGTATGGGCAATTAATGCTGATTGTGTAAAATCTGTATGGGAAATCAATATTGATCGTCATGAATCTTGGGAAGCTCGGATCTCCTGCCACGTGTTTAATCCATGTGATTGCCATAAATCTGTTTTGATTTGGGCAATTATGATGATTGCACTAAATCAGGTTATTGGGATTTGTTGATAACTCTTGATTGATTTAGTGCCACGTGGAAAACTGAGCTTCTGCCATGTGTCATAATCGCGAGCCACAGCCGCATGAGGGTAGCTTCTTAGATTTTGGACTGCATGAAGGTGGCAGCCGCATAGGTGAAATCTCTGAAATCTGAGCCGCATGGGGGTGGTTTTCAATTGAGCCGCATAGGACTTGCCACGTGTCAAGGTTGTACGGGCGTGAGCCGCATGGAGATGATCCTTATGACCCGAGCCGCATGAGAACAGCGGCCGCATAGGGTGACTGTTCATAATTTGAGCCGCATGACAAGGGTCTTCACGCTCTGAGCCGCATACGAGCATCAGCCGCATGGGATGGTGGCAGCCGCATAGGGGGCTCTGTAGTTTATGGATCGTGCCAGCTGCAGAGGAGATTTTCTCCGTTTCTCGAGAAATATGCCGTCATATCGAAGTTTATCATTTCAGCTTTAGTGTCAGAGTTATTGCTTTATGTCAGATCATTTAATGGGAGCAGTCACTTCATGGCCAGCTGTAAAGCTGCATAGGGTCACATGATTCTCGCCAGAGCCGCATGAGGCTATTGAAGGGTTTCTGAGCCGCATGAGGCTCTGATAAATTTCTGAGCCGCATGAAGATCCTTCTGCTTTAAGCCGCATGGGCTTCTTCTATTTTGAGCCGTATGAGCTTCTTCTGTTCTTTTCCATGCTTCTACAGTTACGAGAATCGATCCAATTAATGGAATGGCTTCTGTTGGAATAAGTCCTAGATACAGCAGGCTGCGTCTTGGCGAGTGAGCTCTATATAAGTTTCTCTTCGACGAGACCGGACTGCTGGATGGTTTTCTTAGAGATTTTGTCGCTTGGTTTTGATGAATGTGTTTTCGTGTTATTTTCTGGATGTATTCTACGAATTTTGAAATGAATGATTAAAGAATAAATTCTGACAGTGTTGGTGCCATTGCAGGAGCTTGCGTAACTGAAGCTTGAACGTTGCGAAGCTCTTCGACTATCGGCACGATCGAATACTTGGTGGGTGGTTTGGCCCCTTCTTTTCTACTCTGTCCTACAAACAAAATTCTTTTGCCTCGAACTTATTCAAATCGATGATGCCAAGTTAAATGCATGCCAATCCACTAAGTTCAAGAACTCGGGAAAAACGTATCGATTTAGAGTAAATTACTCTAAAAATATAAGTTTCACATCTAAAAGAGAAAGTTTAAGGTTCTAGAAAAGAGATAGACTATTTCATGATCTGCAAAATGAAATGATAAAATGTTGGTTGCGGCATACGGTCCCTCGGGGGAATTTGGTGCCTACGGGACGCTAAATCGGAAGTACGACGTTGGGAAAAATGACTTAGTTGCATGAGTTGAGAAAAATAATAATACTTCTTAATAATGTCCACGCTATGCAATCTGTTTCATACGATAAATTGTTCTCGCATTTGCAGGGTCATGGATAACTTGTGCACAAGGGTTTCCTCGAAACGGTATTCGGGGCATCGGAATCGAATCGACCTAGGAGAATTTGAGATTTTGTGCTTGGCACGAGGCATTACGGGACCTTCAGCTAGGCTTGCAACCTAGTCTGATAGGGTGTGTCGTAATGCCATAATGAATAGTCCCTCGTGGTGATTAACACCGATGATCGCATATAAATAGCATGCTCACCTATTGTCTTATGCAGGCGAAAATTATAATATCTGTTTTATGCAGGGACGAGCACGGCCGTGGTAAGAATGAGACAAACTGCTATGTTTTCTGTCTGCTTTACTGTTTCAAATGGAAGGCTATCAATATGAACTGAATTTATTTAGTTCTAAATAGAAAAAAAAACCTCTAATGCATGCATACCTTAATAAATCAGAGTCGGTTTAGACGAGTGGGTTCGTCTCGTCCACTTAGCAAGTGTGCTAACCCCCTCCCCCAACTCCCCAAGTGCTGCGGGAGCTATAAACTGAAGCTGAAGTTCGGAGAGGCATTTTTAAGCATCTTCCTATTCTAAAGTATTTTGAAGCCAATTCATCGAAAGCTTATGTATAAAAGGGCGAATGTATGGAACGACAAGTATTAGTTCAGGTAGCTTGTCGAGTATTTTCTTTTATTTCAATTAATGTAGCCACAAAGGCATCCAATGTAATTATGACTTGCACTTCGTTTGTAAGCTATGAATGAAAAACATATTTCCATCTTCCTATATTGCGTGTTCAATTACTCTGAGATTTGTGAAGTTTCAACTTTATGTTTCAAATAAGAATGATCAAATGTAATGTGCTTGCCTTGTACGAGTGCAATTCCAGACTCGTACGGCATCACACCTTAGCGAGGATGATCAATTCGACATAATAGGAATGGGGACGAACGGTCCGTCGAATCGGGGCGTGACAATTATTTCCTTAGCTATGTGGATCCATCTATTTTATTCAAGCATGTTTAGTGCATTCAAAGTATCCAGTTTATTAGTGTGAAGGCCAAACAGAAGCAAGTTAACCCAAAGCCACCCACCTGAGCGAGGAGTTGCCTTGACCGAGCGGGATTTTGAGCAAGCCGTTGCATGGCTAAGTCCAAACGTCGTTGCATTTTGATTTCTCCAATTGAACTGAGCGGGACGGGATATTACACTGTGTAATACTGCGGGTTCTGTGGAGACTTGGTCAGAGAGCTCTGCGATGACTGGTGGTACCCTGATGACGAGTTCGTATACGGCTGCGACGATGCCGAGTACTGCGGCTACAAATACTGGTGCTGCTGCCACGGATGCTGCAGATACTTTGGTGGATGAGGCGAGTAAGACGAAGTCGCATACTGTTGCTCCGGTGTCGGTGGTGGTGAAGGAGTTGGCTCGACCGAAAAATAGGAGGGATAGACTTCCTTTCTATACTCCATCCAATTATCCAAGATTTGTAGCTTGTGATCTATATTTTGAAGCGTACCTTGAAGAGATTGGAGACATTCTTCCATGATCTGGTCGTAAGGATCCTCCGGGAACCCTAGTTGTGAGATCCATCTCGAGATCGGCGGTGGTGGCGGCTATGGTGGAAGAGGCAACGGTGGATTTGCTTACTGTTGTTGATGTGTCTGCGGTAGAGAGTACGGCCATGGCTGGTAGTGCCACGTCGGCGGCGGCGGTAGTTACGGTGGTGATTCCAGCAGATCTTCCTGCGACCGCCATGGTTCCAAAAATTAATGGCTCTGATACCAATTGATGAGTTCCAAAATAATCTTGATCTGAAATCGGAGCATAGGTGAAGTAATTTGACATTGGTAGGTCAAATTGAAGCACAAATTGGGAATTAGAAAATAGAATTGGAAAAGAACATCAACTGGTATTAAAAAGAAGCGGAAAAAATGAATACACTAGAATTCAAATATGTAAGCAACTAAATGTAAAGAAAAACACTTTAAATGACCATTTTTTCTCCCATGTTCACTCTTCTTCTCTCTTATTTATAGGACGGTTGCTTCCCAGCACTGACATGGTATTGGTGGTCATTGGAATGCTCTGATTGGTCCCTGCGGTTGCTAAGCTGGTTGTTGATGTGGCAATAACAACTAACTTGAGCTGCCTATGGAATGGGCACGTAACACATGGATACCAAGTTGGTCCTCAAGAACGCGAATGGCAGAGTCCCAACCTTCTCCGTCACTGGGAAAGTTCCGTTCTTGTCTGCCACTTGCGCGTTGGCATTCTTTTGGCCATACTTCCAGTTCCCCCTAAGCCCGATTGGTATCCATTCTATAAGCCCTTCCTCAAGTTCCTCCACCCACCCTTCTCATTCCCTCATAATACATACTTCTCGCCAATTTTCAAAAAGTCGTTACCACCACCAACACCAGTATACTAGCCACCCGTACCACCCGTCTACAACCCACCGACACCGGTACCATTCTACAGGCCACTACCACCAACGCCAACACCGGTTTCTGTCTACAAGCCACCAACTCCGACTCCGACTCCGACTTCTCCAATAGTCAAGAAGCCATGCCCACCGCCAGTTCCTGTATACAAACCACCGACACTGGTTCCTATCTACAAGCCACTGACACTAGTTTAGAAACCACTCGTACCGGTCTATAAGCCACCGACACCGGTCTACAAGCCGCCGTTAGTCAAGAAGTTGTATCCTCCGACAGCTCCTGTCTACAAGCCACCGACACCGATTCGTATCTACAAGCCACCGATACCTGTTTACAAACCATCTGTACCAGTCTACAAGCCACCGACACCGGTCTATACGACACTGACACCGGTCTACAAGCCCCCAGTAGTCAAGAAGCTGTGTCCTCCACCAGTTCCTATCTAGAAGCCACCGACACCGATTCCTTTCTACAAGCCACCGACACTGGTTTATAAACCACCCCTATCAGTCTATAAACCACCGACACCGGACTACAAGCCCCCGGTAGTCAAGAAGCCATGTCCTCCACCAGTTCCTATCTACAAACCACCGACACCGATTCATGTCTACAAGCCACAGACACCTGATTACAAACCACACGTACCGGCCAATAAGCCACCGACATCGGTAGTAAAGCCACTTACTCCTCCGATTTTGTTATACAAGAAGCCGCTCTTTCCCCCGCATATGTTCTTCAAGAAGCCACTCCCACCGTTTCCCTACCCCAAGCATCCCAACTTTCCAAAGTTTCCACCCATCTATCATAAGCCATTGCCTCCAATCTTCAAGAAGCCATTCTACAAGTTCCCTACACCCTCTCCCTATAATTTGGTAAGTTCATCCGGGCCTAGACTCTTGATTGAACAAATTGCAATATTGATCTTAGGGAAGATCAGAGAACCTTTTCTAAGCATGTGTAGCGTCTTAACAATCAGTGTGAGCTTTCCTCGAACTAGACCAAGTATAACTTTTCACACCAAGAGGAATATCCATAAGAAAGATCAGTGATAAATTGGTTGAAACCTGCCCTAGCAGGAAAAAAAACTATTACAAACTATATGTATTCTTCTCCTCCATCACATACTTGCTCTATGAGTGATTGTTGAAATAAAATTTTGATTTGAAGAGATTTCCTTAGTAATTATAACAAACTTGGATATGTTTATGCTCTTAGCATTCTTCACAAAAAAATGAGAGACTAAAGGGCATGATTTAAAAGATCTTTAAATCACGCCGTTTAGGATCTCTAAACGCTTTCTTGTAAATGTTTGGGGTCCGTTTGGATAGGTTTTCTAAAATTTTGTTCTGAAAACATTTTTCAAAGAAGATGTTATAAAGTTGTTTTCTAGAAGTAAAAATTATGACTTTACGTTTGGTTACTTTCATCTGAGAAATAATTTTAAGAAACAAATGTTAAATTTTTTGTTTGGTAATTTTTGTAGAAAAGTAGGGTCCAGCCCCAAAATTTTGCCTGCCAACTCAGTGTCCACCCTAACACATTTTGTGTCCTACCTCTGGGTTCGATCCCGGGTCATAATTACACCAAGATCATTGAGTCCGACACAAATCAGTACATTAAATCAGTCTTAAACCTAACCCGGACACTGTGTCTGATACAAACACCCCCACTCTATCGGAGCTTCGAGCTCGACCTCCATCCATCGAGCAGCCCCGAAGGAACCCTTTCTCCTCGAGAACTTCGACGAGTCTCTGGCGCTCAAATCCGGGCCATCTTCTCTGCTTCGACCTCCCCTTCTTCCTCCAGTCAGAGGCGACAGCAAAGACCACCAGTATGCTTGCCCACCCCTGGGAACTCTTCAAGCCTCAATCAACGTCTCTAACCTCGAATCAAGTGAAACAAGTTTGAGGTAAGGGTCGACGACGGCGGCGGCGAAGTTTTCGACTACATGGACAAAAACATCGTACGGGTCCATGGAGGAAGGCGACGACGGGGACTGCCACCGCTCTAGAGGCAGTGGAGGCCATCGACGGAGGCGTTGAGGAGAGCGGAGGGGCTATCGGGGTTGGAAGTACAGGGTACGAAGGAGGTAGGGATGGGTTTTGGCGGGTGGTTTTCTTCTGTATAGAAGTGGAGGTGGGGATGGGTTTTGACAGTGGAGAGAGAGAGAAAGAGAAAATAAACCAAGTCAAAAAATTACTTAGAAAAGTGATTTTGACTCTACTCCGGAAATCAAGTTTAAACATCGATTTTGGAGAATCTTTTTTCAAAAAAAAATTGATCCAGCCAAAGCCAAACACTATTTTCCCCACTTTTACCATTTACTCTTAGCATTCTTGTAAAACAAAGTTGGAAATATTTTGGTCGACATTCATTAATAAAACAACGGTGCTGTATAGACCGAGAGGGAGAGGACCATGGGGGCTAGACACGCCATATTGCGGTCCCCCATTGGTTGAGCATAGGCCCCGACGCTAGCAGGGGACTGGAACCGATGGGGAGAAAGCTAGTCTCGGTTTGACTTTCGGTTCCCCCTTAGTTCATTAGATATTTTCGTTAAGAAAATGACAATAATACAGAAGGTTAGAGTATGTGCCTCCAAAATGGGAGCAAGAGAAAAAGAAAACAAAGCTTAAACTAATAAAAGACAAGAAAAATCTAGTGGCGTACTTAGCCAAGTTAAAAGAAGAAAGTCATCCCAAAAATTGCCACAAAAATATTATTAGAATTAAAGTTGCATTTTTCTCAGAATTGATTTGCTTGAATACTAGGTGCATGAGTTATATATTCAAAAGTTAAGAGTTATCGAAGTCTTGAGTCATGAGTTATATAACTCAAGCAAACATGAGTGCAAAATAATGTTATTTAGTGAGGACATAACCAGCAAACAATACCGACACATGACAAGTAGCAATGGAAAAGTGACAAACTCTTTGATATTTTAAAATACAAAAAAAAATTTGTAGAGGGATGAATTTATCAAAATTAGCTGGAAGATGAGAAATTTGAAAAAAAAAATCATACAAAAGGACATAATTTCAGACGAACAGTCTTATTTGTTGATTTTTTTTTAATTAGTATATACGCTAGTCCCTCTGTCATTTCTGCAACAAATATATCAGATAGTTTAACAATTTTGCAGTTTTCAAAGTGGATAAGTATACCAGATAGTCAGGCATTTTTACAGCGAATACGCCAGTGTATCTTGTACACACTATTTAATAATGTTGATTGGCCTTTTTCTCTTTTCTCTCTAAAAAAAACCTTCGTACAATGTTGGATAAACGTTGTTAAAATCGTTTTACAATGTTTTCAAAAAATATTGTTGTTCGAGGAGTTGTAGAAAGTATGAGATTCTTTACAACATCAAGCTAACACTTTACAAAACATTGTTAGTGACAAAATAAAACTACAACAAAATTAGATCATATTCTAGAATGTCACATAAATGAAAAGCAAACATAAAAAGGTAGGTATATATAATAAAAAAAAGTTCACGACATAATTGTAATTGAATGGAACTAATCATTATAATTCGTAGGTTTATATATATAAACAAAAGTAAGACAATATCCAACTTCAAGATTAACAATAACACAAGTAACTAATACATCATCACAATCTTTATCCCTTCTTTCGTAGGAATTATCCTCATCATCAATAGTTTTGCCAAGTTTTGATACATCCAGCGCAGTTTATAAATGGTTGTTTTTGTATTCTCATTATATAATTCCAATTCGTGGAAACATCTTAGTGGTGGTTTCAACACAACATACCAACTAGAAGAATTTGACTCTCTAGAATAGAATAATTACTTCACTAATGATGCTAGAATGAAAGGGTCACTTTCAAATTGAGAGAGATTTACTAACGTAAAACCATCTTCAAAATTAATAACATATTTGATAAATGTGAGCCCAACCACACCAAAAAAAGAATATTTGAGAAATATTATAATCTAAAACAATAATTTCACGCAAGACCCCACAAAAAGCTCTTGAGCTTGAAGTTCTAGCATTGTCATTTGAAAATGATTATTGGCATACAGTTTTTTGCATCTAAAGAAAACTACTATTTTACTATTTTGAGTGGACCTTTGAACATCTATGGTTTCTTGACATCCATTGACAAAGAACCCAGAATATTATGACATTACTTCCTCTACAGTCCCGTATGGCAAGCACTTAAGTACTGTATTAGACATGAATATATGTAGTTATTTGCTCCTAACCTGTAACAAACTCGTAGCAAGATCTAATGATTGTCATACATATTGCAATTTCAAAGAACAGAGAAAAAAAATATACTTGAGCTAGTACCATTTTATGAAACCAATCGTAAAATGTATCCGAGTGTTTCTTCTAAAGTTTGTTTCCATTTGTAAAAAGACGCTTATCTAAATGCTTCAACTCAGCCTAATACATTCCAGAGGAAACAATATGGTAAGAAAATACACCTAACTGAATATTAAATTATTATATTTTAGTAATGAAACTCCTTCTACTTACTTTTCATAAGGTACCACCTTTGCAGTATTTAAAAGCATATATTTATATGCAATTTTTAACATTTTATTTGACATTGTTACAGATCTGCTCAATCGAGGAAGATAGGCACTTTTCAAAGTTGATGGTTTTAATCCTTCTCTCATTTACCCTTCACACTTAATGAATGGATGTTGCATAGTTTTTTATGCTATCAGTTTTGTTGGATGCTAATAAAATAAAAGAACCATGATAGAAGATTAATGTCTTATTGTTGGGAAAGAAACGCGAAAACCTTTCCCCAAACCGGAGAGTACCTGCGAGAGGACCGAGCAATACAACGCACGAACCCAAAAACAAACACACAAAACAATCCACGCAGACATAGAGAATTTTTGACGTAGAAAACCCTTGTGGGAAAAAACTACGGGACGATCGAAGTCCAACCCTGAGAAGCCTCCACTAATGGAATAGAAAAATTACGCCCTCTACAAACTCCTCCCGATCCAAATCGGATCCCCACAACACTCAGAGATAAGAACAATGATTACAAGGCTACGAAGAGCGAGAACGACGAGTAGAAATTACCCGAACACGATCTCCTTCGAATAGCGACCTTCAATCCTCCGTCTTCTTCTTCGAAGTTGTAATGGCACTCTTGTCTCCTTCCTCCCTCAAAGTTGTGTTGCCTTGCGATATGTTGCACAATGAATTAGGGTTGGGAAATTCCAATATAACTCCCTAATCCCGCAGCAAACCTGGACCGTTAGATTAGATCCAATGATGAAAACTCATCCGGAAATCCGCTTCAGCCCCCAACGACACAGAGTTCGGCCAGAACTCTGTGTCGAGCATCCAGAACCTCACGCCATAATGCTGGAGTGGACAGACGGAGTTCGGCCCGAACTCGCCACGGGACCGAGTTCGGCCCGAACTCGGATCCCCTGTTCCAGAACCTCCCATGGAGCAGCAGCAGCAGCAACTCCGACTTCCCGAGCTTCTCCGACATCGGACGGCGCTCGTCGCACTCCGGGGTCTTCTCCACATAGGTTGGGAACCCCACCCACTCCAACAAATCTCCCCATTCACAACTATGGGGAGGATGTCGTCATCCCGACGATCTGCCTGCAGTACTCAAACTTTCTCCTTGGTAGAATCTTCGTGAACATATCAGCTTCGTTGTCATCTGTATGAACCTTCTCAAGCTCCGCGTCCTTCTTCTCAACCACATCCCGTATCCAATGATACCGAGTCTCGATGTGCTTGGACCGGCTATGAAACGTCTGATTCTTTACAAGGTGGATAGCACTCTGACTGTCGTAAAGCAAAGTATACTGCTCTTGCTTCTGTCTCATTTCCTGCAACAGCTTCTTCATCCACAACAGCTCCTTGCAAGCCTCTGTCGCCACAATGTACTCTACCTCTGTCGTCGACAAGGCAACACACTTCTGCAACCGCGACTGCCACGACACCGCTTCTCCCGTAAACATCATCACGTAGCCCAAAGTTGATCGCCTCGTGTCTACATCTCCAGCCATATCAGCGCCGGTATACCCAACCAGCTTCGGCTCGTCACCACCAAAGGAAAGTCTCCAACCAGCAGTGCCCTGAAGATAACGTAGAATCCACTTGACCGCTCTCCAATGTACCCTTCCAGGATTTGAAAGATACCTGCTAACCGTACCAACTGCATGAGCGATATCTGGCCTCGTACACACCATAGCATACATAAGGCTCCCCACAGCTGAAGCATATGGAACCCGCTCCATATCTTCCTTTTCGTCCTCGGTAGATGGACACTGCTCCTCAGTGAACTTAAAGTGAGCAGCGAGGGGGGAACTCACTTTCTTCGACCCGTCCATCCCGAAACGCTGAAGTACCCGGTGAATGTACTTCGTTTGGGACAAGTGTAGCAGCTTGGACTCTCTCTCTCGGCTGATCTCCATCCCAAGAATAGTCTTCGCTGCGCCCAAATCCTTCATAGAGAAGGCTGAGCCAAGTTGGCGCTTCAGCTCCGCTATCCTAGTGGCATTCCGACCCACTAATAGCATATCATCAACATAGAGCAATAGAATGATAAAATCATCCTCGGCAAAATACCTCACAAATGCACAATGGTCCGACGTCGTCCGTGCATAACCATGCTCCCCCATAAACAACTCGAACTTCCTGTACCACTGCCTCGGAGCCTGCTTCAGACCATACAAGCTCTTCCTCAACCGGCAGACCAAATGTGACTTGCCCTTCTCACAGAATCCCTCCGGCTGCTCCATGTACAACTTCTCCTCAAGATCACCGTGGAGGAACGCCGTCTTCACGTCCATCTGCTCGACCTCCAAGTCGAGACTGGCTGCTAATGCTAGTACCACCCGAATAGACGAATGCTTGACGACAGGCGAAAAGATCTCATCATAATCTACGCCTTTCCGCTGACCGTAGCCTTTGACTACCAGCCTCGCTTTGTATCGAGGGCGAGTAGCATCATCCGTCTGCTTCACTCTGAACACCCATCGATTCTTCAAAGCCTTCTTGCCCTTTGGCAACCGCACCAGATCATAAGTAGAATTGGTGTGCAAGGAACTCATCTACTCCTGCATAGCCTCCATCCACTCCTGCCTGTGTTCGTCTTCCATAGCCTCTGCAAAACTTTCGGGCTCTTCCCCTTCAGTCAATAGCACATACTCATCTGGTGAGTATCTCGTAGATGGTCGACGATCCCTGTCACTCCTCCTCAAAGGAACCACTGGTGCTGGCTGTATACCGACAGCCTCCTCCCCTTCAGGAACTACCTCCCCGGCATGCTCATCCTCCTGAGGGACACCCTGACCACCATCAGCAGGCTGATGATCAAGGTTGGAAGCAACTCCATGTACTGGCTCCCCCATAACTGGATCCTCTGCGATGTCCTCTGGAAACTGCTCGAAGCGAAATGACTCTAACTCAGGCAATTCCTCAGCCTCAGAAGGCGTCTCGGAATCCTGAGTGTTGGTCATGGTCTGATCCTCGACGAACACCACGTCCCTGCTTCTGTAGAGCTTTCCTTCCACTGGATCGTAGAGTCTATAACCAAACTCATCCCGACCATAGCCGACAAAGACGTATCGCCTCGTCTTCGGCTCAAGTTTGGTCCTCTCGTCCTTCGGTACATGCACGAAGGCTTTACAACCAAACGCCCGCAGGTGATTGTATGACGGCCCTTTGCCGTACCATACTTTGTCAGGCACATCACCCTGCAAAGGAGCACTAAGAGACATATTAATAATATAAGCAGCTGTGAGAAGAGCCTCACCCTAATAACTGCCCGGCAAGTTTGCTTCTGACAACAAATATCGCACCCTCTCCATCAGTGTCCTGTTCATGCGCTCCGCTACACCATTGAGCTGAGGTGTCTTTGGCGGAGTCTTCTGGTGTCGTATCCCTTGCTCTCTGCAATACGCATCAAAGGGACCGATGTATTCGCCGCCATTGTCGGACCGAACACACAATAACTTTTTACCCGTCTTCCTTTCAACAGAGGCCTGAAACTCCTTGAAAGTAGGCAGCACCTGATCCTTGGTCTTTAAGGCATAGACCCAAACCTTCCTGGAACAGTCATCAATAAAAGTTACAAAGTAAGAAGCACCACCAAGAGATTCTACCTTCATAGGACCGCAGACATCCGAGTGAATCAACTCGAGCAACGCCGGCTTCCTCGAACTTGGGTGACTTTGGAAAGACACCCTATTTTGCTTCCCAGCTAAACAGTGCGTACATTTCTCCAACTTTGTAGACCTGAGCCCCAGAATCACCTTCCTGTTCACCAAGTAGCTCATCCCCTTCTCGCTGATATGGCCGAGCCGTCTGTGCCACAACTCGGTAGACGCATCACTGACTGCGTTCACCTCCTGTGCCCCCTCTGCGCTCCCCTCCATATAGTAGAGACCGGACTTCTTGCTTCCTCTGGCAATCACCATCGAGCCCCTGGAAAGCTTCTACTGACTGTTCCCGAAGAGACTGAAGAATCCATCGTCATCCAACCTTCCAACCGACACCAGGTTGAAACGGATATCAGGGACATGACGAACATCCTTGAGAACAAGAACCGCACCCGTCTTTGTTCTCAAATGCACATCTCCAACGGCAACCGCCTTCGACACATCTTCGTTGCCCATCTTCAACACTCCACAGTCGCCTGTAGTATAAGTGGCAAACTGTGCCCTGTTGTGAGATACATGTGCTAAAGCCCCTGAGTCCACCAGCCAAGAATTGTCATCGCAGGCGAGGTTAGTAATGACCTCATCACCTACGACGATCACATCGCCTCCATGTACCGAGGCCGCCGCTGTAGTGTTCTCTTCTTGCTTCCCTTTGTCGCCCTTCTTCTCTCTCTTCCAAGCGAAACAATTTCGCTTGATATGGCCCTTCTTACCGCAATGGTAACACTCTGAGTCCTCGTAACGACCCTTGGTCTTCCTCCTGCTCTTGTCTCTGCCACCACCTGGACCCCTACTTTTGCCCCTTCCGCGGCTCTCTGAAACAAGTGCCTCTGAGTGGTGGGATATGGATGAAGTGCCCTGAGAACGTCTTCGTATCTCTTCATTCAACACCCCGCTCTTGGCAAACTCCAGACTGACCACGCCCTCTGGAGCAGAAGCGATCATAGATACTCGTACGGTCTCCCACGAGTCTGGCAAAGTACACAGCAGCCACAGTTCCTGAACTTCGTCGTCGAACTTGACTCCCATAGAAGATAGCTGGTCAACCACGCCCTGGAACTCACTTAAGTGATCCGAAATAGATGCCCCGTCTTTGTACCGCAGACCCATCATCGTCCGGATCAGGAACAGCTTGTTTACCCCGGTCTTCTTCGCGTACAAAGACTCCAGCTTATCCCACAACGTCTTCGCGTGCTCAATATTGGCAACGTGGTTGTACACGTTTTCGTCCATAAACTGCCGTATGTACCCACACACCTGTATGTGCTCGAATGTCCAGTCCTCCTCGGATTTATCACTGGGCTTCTCGGATGCAAACATGGGTAGATGCAGCTTCTTGACAAATAGCAAATCCTTCATCTTGCTTTGCCAATAATGATAGTTTGTGCCGTTCAGGTTCACCATGCGCACCGGCTTCGCGTCCATCTCTCCTTCCTGGTTCCTCTGTCAACTACTGACACCCTTCTGAATTCCAGAACCTAGCTCTGATACCACTCTGTTGGGAAAGAAACGCGGAAACCTTTCTCCAAACCGGAGAGTACCTACGAGAGGACCGAGCAATACAACGCACGAACCCAAAAACAAACACACAAAACAATCCACGCAGACACAGAGAATTTTTGACGTGGAAAACCCTTGCAGGAAAAAACCACGGGACGATCGGAGTCCAACCCTGAGAAGCCTCCACTAATGGAATAGAAGAATTACACCCTCTACAAACTCCTCCCGATCCAAATCGGATCCCCACAACACTCAGAGATAAGAACAATGATTACAAGGCTACGAAGAGCGAGAACGACGAGTAAAAATTACCCGAACACGATCTCCTTCGAATAGCGACCTTCAATCCTCCGTCTTCTTCTCCGAAGTTGTAATGGCACTCTTGCCTCCTTCCTCTCTCAAAGTTGTGTTGCCTTGTGATATGTTGCACAATGAATTAGGGTTGGGAAATCCCAATATAACTCCCTAATCCTGCAGCAAACCTGGACCGTTAGATTAGATCCAATGATGAAAACTCATCCGAAAATCCGCTTCAGCCCCCGACGACACAGAGTTCGGCCAGAACTCTGTGTCGAGCATCCAGAACCTCATGCCACAATGCTGGAGTGGCCAGACCGAGTTCGGCCCGAACTCACCATGGGACCGAGTTCGGCCCGAACTCGGATCCCCTGTTCCAGAACCTCCCATGGAGCAGCAACAGCAACAACTCCGACTTCCCGAGCTTCTCCGACATCGGACGGCGCTCGTCGCACTCCGGGGTCTTCTCCACATAGGTTGGGAACCCCACCCACTCCAACACTTATGAGTCCTAACAACTATCGTATGGAAGAGCTCTAGCACATTATATACATTTTGTGAATGCTTATGTCATGCAGGGACACGCTTATGACACTATATATATTATATATATATATATATATAATTATATGTGTAGTAGCAATTTTACTGCATCCCAGACCAAGTCTTAAATTGATGCTTTTAAAAAGTAATTTTTAAAAACATAAAACCAAAAAATTTACAAAACTTTTTAAAATAACCTAAAATCGACGAAGGGAGTTGGGAGGAGGAGAGTAAGAGATGGTGCCGACGTTAGGGGTTAGTGGGACGGATAGAGAGGAGGGGCGTCAGGGGTCCCGTCGAGAGGCGGAGGAGGGCAACGTCAGAGGAGAAATTGATTTAGAAACGAAAGACGGTCAAAGAGCATATCTTGAGGAGAATGAACTCGAACATCGCAGCGTCGGAGGGGAAATAGATTCGAAAACAAAAATTTCAGGGAGGAACAAAAATATTTGGAGGGGATAGAATATTTGGGAATGAAAAAGGGGTTGTTGCTATTGCTGATATATATTTTCCAGAGACAAAAATTTATCTCGCTAGACAGTTAAAGTTTAGAATTTCAAACTATCGACCATTTACTAATGAAAAAAATTAGTCGCTAATTTATTTTAAGTAGTCCCGACGCTTTAGCGACAGAAATCGATGCCCATCGAATTGGACTACGAATTCATTGATTTTCAATCGTTGTTTAGTCACTGGTCTTGTAACCCCCTATTTTCAAATTTTCCTAATTACTTATTTTTTTCAAACTCCTAATTTTCTGATATTATTTGAGAATTATTTTGGTGACTATAGAGAAGGGAATGGCGAAGTTTTAAATATTTAAGGTGAAGTGGCATCGTTGGTAACTATTTGAAAGTTTTGATTATGGAGAAGGAGTGGCGATTTTGTAAATTCCTAGAAGTGGAGTGGCATTTGATTTATAGCAGTATGCTATGATTAGCTAGATGATTAGTGAGAACATTCTAGAATTTCCATAATTAATTAGGATTAGTGTTAATTAATCCTCATGGAATATTCTATGAAATTTAGATATTCCCAAAAAATATTCTTTGGAATATTCTAGGAATATTCTTTTTCTAGATTAGTCCTAATCCTCCTATAAATGCTCCTAATTATCATTAGCATTAATCATTCCAAATTTCCTAAAAAATTATGTGTCCATATTGAGTCTGTGTCCATCCAATTCCCGTGTCAAGTCGTGTCGGCCTCAGGTCCGACCCTTGGTATCCATCACATTTTATTACCTTTCTATTATATTACATTTACAAGCCCAATCCCTCATGTTCGACATGACACGATACTCCAAACTACCAAAATTCTAGAAAAATCAACCATCATCCTCGTATCCCCGGGTCCAACATCGAGGACACGAAAACACCCGTACAACCCAAAATTTTGTGTCATGTTCACTGTGTCCATAGGACATGGACACATCACAGAACCCTAACCCTAATATCCAGATATGTGTCCAGCTGCTCTGTGTCCCTTCGGTCGTCGTGTCCAACCGTACCACCACAGATCGAATCGTCGCTCTGATCCCGATCTTCTCAGATCTGGCCGGTTAAGCCTCCATCCGAGCTCGGTCGCGGTCGTCGGTGTCAGACCTCACCAGAGCCCAACCAGCATTATGTCCATGGCCTTCTACTCTGGCAAAATCCTTCTAGACCTCTGCTAGAGTCGACCCTGACCAAGCCGACCACCATCCTACCAGCACAAGTAACCCGCCATCATCTCCACCATGAGTCCAAAACCCGACTGCCATTACCACCAGATCCACCAACACCTCCGTCCCCTCTGCTATTTGTGGGAGCCGTTGTGACCACCTACCATCGTTCCTTCGACTCCCAGCCCTAGATATACGCCTCTACCTCCACCTCCAACACCTCATGCCACCGATATGGCTGAAACCCCTTCGCTGCTGCATCCCTCGAGCCCAAGCTCCGCCATATTCTCGTGGCACCGCCGTCGCCACCAGATTCGTACCTTCTAGACCGAAACGGCCACCGAAGAGCTATCGTTCCCTATCTCTATCTCTCTATTTGCCGGTGACAGTCTTGTCCCCTCGACATTCGCCGTGTCGTAACCAAGCCGTACCACCGCCATTGTGAGGTGAAGTCTCTCTCTCTGACTCATCTCTCTCAATCTCTCTCTCTCTCTCTCGATCTCCTCTCTCGAATTTTCTCTCCTCGACCCTCTCTTTCTCTCTCATTCTCTGTCTTTCTTTTTCCTCTCTTTTGTGAGGAAGTGGGGGTAGGTGAGGGTATGTAATGGCCCACTCCGTATGGTACATTATGCTAAGTCGTTGACTCGAAGAGTCGTGTTGACCCGATTAAGTATCGATGTGAATCGATACAAGAGTTACCTTGTCCTGAGAAATGCATTAATTCGAATCGATGCAAAGAGTTACGTTGACCCGAGGAACAAATCGAGTAAGATCGATGAAAGTGTTAAGTTGGCCCGAGAGAAAGCATTGAATCAGCTCGAAGATTCTAATAAATCGAATCGACGCAAGGCATTAGTCCAATTCAGACAAGTATTGATTTTAGTTGGTTTCGTGCGCAGGTTATACGTTTACACTGAAATATAAGAGGTCAATATTTTGCCTTATTTACAACATGGTCCACAAAACCAAATCACTGCCTCGCAACAGACTGAGGCATAGTCTCGGTAAGCCAAATTGGTCGTATAATTCAATGAAGCACGAAGTGCTCGAATGGTTAAGTCAGAAGAGTTGGTCGTGCAACAAGTTATAAAATCGAGCCGCATCGGCTCGACGAAACGACAAGACGTATCGGCTTAAGGTGGAGGGACTTTGACTCTTCTTTCCTAGTCCGTCATGCTTAATTAAAATGTACCATTATATGCTAATTTAACCTATCGAGTCCAAGGGCATGGCTCAATCGAGATAGGAACATAGTGCGTATCGAACACTAGATAGAACAATTGAGATGAAACGTACATCAAATATACGAGTCGCTATTGAACATTGACTATCGTAAAGGCGAGCGCCTCGGTACGCAAGCCATAAGAACATGCACTACAATAAATATGTCCTACAATAGCATGCGCAGAACGCTATATAAAGCCTTCTATAGCGTATTCTGTCCGCTATAATTGCCCACGCTATAGTATGTCAAAGCATGTGAACGCTATAATATTATAGCGTTCTTGAATGCTGTAGATGGATTATAGCATTCGTGTATGCTGTGGATGGTTTATAGCGTTCGTGAATGCTGTAGATGGATTATAGCGTTCATGAATGCTGTGAATGGTTTATAACATTCATGAACGCTGTAGATGGTTTGATTTATTATAGCGTTCGTCATATGCTATCGTGATAGCAGCCAACAGTTTTAGAAACGCAATTACATTTAGACGTTTTGAGTGCTATAAATCTGCTACAGAATTTCATATCTGAATAACATGTTTTGTATCACATACAAATAACCATAGAATTCATGCTAAATCGCAATTTTGATTTCAACAATTTCAATCGCAACTTCCATTTCGATCAATCAAGATATAGAAAAGATTTGCCAAAATATGAACATGTTTTATTAAAACATTCAAGATGTACAAAAAATAGTTATCATTAAAACACTCAAGATGTACAAAAAGTAGTTGTACGCCTAGTAGTCCAAAATAAACCATTCCATTTACAAAATATATGTAGGCCAAAAAATAGCTCGATCGCCTATTTCCTTCTAGCTATCCACAACCATCAAAAATTTATATGCCAATCTACACAAAATTGAGAAGAAAACACATTATTATATAAAAAATAAGTTCACACAAGATCATATATTGATGAACAAAATTGGATAAAGGCCCATCCGAAGTGGAAACTAAATATGTCAGTTAGTATTGACTTATCTGAGTCCTAGCATTTAGTGTTGTTGGGTAAAGGCCCATCCGAAGTGGAAACTGTTTGGCACCAATTGCCCTAAATAAGCATCACGCCTGTAAGTATGGTAGAAGACCTTCATCAACCAGTCATGAAACTCTGTAGATTTCAGATATTCACGTAGTGCTACAAAGTATAACAGGATCAAATATTCACGTAATAAAAGACCTTCATCAACTAGTCACCCCATTGATGAGTACAACTTTGACTATAATAAGATCAATAAGAACTATCACATTATATCCAACTCTGTAGATTTCAGATACTCCTCGGACATGGTTCCTAGATATGTTGACTTCTGAATAATTTTGTGTTCAGTTTGAAACTCCCATTCAGAAATTTCTCAAACATTTCATGAGCAATGAAGATGAACACTATCAACAATGCAATTAGAAACTCTAATAGCATTGCCCCTTGTAATTATACGATCGGTGTAATACTGGTATCCCAAAATTCATGTGAGTGTACATTACCCAGTATATATAAACCCACAACTTAAAAACTCAAAATTTGACATTCATTCCATGCTCATAAAGGTTTCTAAGATATACACACACTACACATGTATACATAAGAATAGATAAACAAAATTGGTGTGAAAGATAAATTTCAAACCCTTCTCGATTTTATGTATCAGGCATTTGTAGATGAGATATAGAATGGTACAAGTAGTAAAATACAAAATAATAATGAATAATCTCAGAAGAATAATTAATTTATGTTTTCTTTATTACAAAAAAAATTATGAACAACTCCGTACACAACGGGACAGTGTCGCCCATAGGACAGGGCAACACCTGATGGAGCAACAAAGAGGTCTAGACTTTTTCTGCATAGCAAGATAAGGAGATATAAATGCTTCCAGCTTATTTGGGTAGGGCATCTAGGAGCCCTCGGGAATGTGGCACTTCATCGGTAGGGATTTGTAAGCTGATTCAGATTCTCAATTAACCATCATTATTGTAGATTCATCTGCAGCACCTATTGTACCTATAGAGTGGATTATATAGCTTTGATTAATTTGACTAGATGACACTTCATATACTTGCTAACATAACGAGTTGTCATTTTCTGTTGGACAGTGTTCGAAAATGTATGAAGGCACAATTGTAGCTACAAAGAAGATCAATTCAATGATTACGCTTACATGAAAAACTGGACGATCTGAAAGACCAGAATGGAGGATCATTTGGAAGGTGACAGTGCCAAGCCAAAGGATGCTACTACCGATGACTGGATCAAAAGAGCATTGATATCATTTGTCAATGGTTGGACTAAGTTACATAGTTATGGATTTCTAAGTGATGATACTGATTATATAAAAAGAAGTTCATACATAAAACCACCACTTCTGATAAAATCTGAACACAGTTTCTTTAAAAAACCCTGTATGGCGGCATCATCTCCTAAGTCAATTTATAGGTTGATCCATAATAATCCCAGTGTGGCTTGGAACAGAAGTAACAGAAAATGCAAACATTCGTTCTTCATTCTTTTTAACATTAAGTCTTGCAACATGCAGTCATCAACGCAAAGAAAAAAGAGTATTTACATGCAGAATTAACAATATACAATATGGTGTAAAATGAAGTTATAACTTATAAAGTTCACAAATTGATAAGATATTTTACATGTGATCATGTTATTCTACATGGTTGATGATGCAAAATGCACACATACAATATTGATTTATTTATTTTTTGAGAGAGAGAGAGAGCAAACAAACAAAATTGATGTTTGCAAGTTCCCGACCACAACTTTGATGAAAAAAAACTATTTTTTATATTTGGAAGGTATTCTCACCTTCAACATTTGATCATGTGAAATACTGCCAAGATATTTTCTATCACTTGAAAAAGCTGCAAGCAAATAACATGAAAATATTAGCTGCAGAACTACAGTAAATAAGCTCACCACATGTGCAGGAACATCAGATAATGAAGTGTACCAAGGCCCTCTATTGGGTAATCTCAATGTTAGCCAATGGCTGAATTATTCTATTCGGTAAGATGCCGACCAACCTGTGCACAAACTAAGACTGTCAGATGATATTAACGTGTTTATATATTTGGTTCCAAAGAATTAGCAAAAAAAAATTTGAGACAAGAAACAGATTTTATTTTCTGGTTAGAAACAAAGAGAAATAACCTCTTCAAGGTGGCTAAAACTTTTGAAAGTGAAAAACAAAAGACTAAGTCCATAATCCCGTCTTTTCCAATTTGTAAGTGAAAACAACCAAAATAAAGGGTGACATCGACAATACAAGTAAAAAGCGGCTAATAAAGAGTCAAGTCGTGAATCATGATAACCACTTTTGTCGTGTCAGTAAAAAAATTAAAGTGAAACCAGATTAATCCATCGTTACATCCAGAAATGACAGTATCTTCATCAACCTAACACACAATAATGTTTTTAAATGAATCAAATTCTAACTCAAGCCAACAGAGAAGGAAACCAGAATTTGAGTATGGCATACCTTTAGTAATGTATCAACAGGCTGAGTGTGCCCAAGAAAATGGTCACTGAGTATAAAAATAAAAAAAATGTTGATTACCTTGTTACAAAAATGTTTTATGAACATTGTGTCTAGATATATGATACAAAAGAATAAATATAAGAACTACGACCAAAGTTACCTATTTAACAACAACAAAGCCTTTATCATAAATTTTGAGATCAAGTATTTGAAACTTTTTCTCCATTCAAATATGTTACGGGCAATCTCCTTGTAACATTAGCAAAAGCCATACCTTAGCCTCAATCTAAGTTTGTTTAGGTCTACCCCTTGTACTAGAATCACCTTTAAAAAAATATCATATTGCTCCTAATCGCTGCATCTATCGGTATATGTCGCACAAATCCAAGACTCCAAACCACCTTGACTATTTGTTCTCATCTTATCCTCAATTAGCACCCTCTCCAACTTCACATGAATTAAGTCACTTACCTCTATTTATTAGAACTTCCCTAGATGACAAGGTAATAGAAGGTAGATGAATAAATGGTCAGTCATAGAGACTTGCTCACTAATTCCAATTAAGTCCTGCTAATGACTGTTAAGCTAGTGTGAAAGTATGTAGTTTCATAAGCATATATTAAATACCTGCAGTCCTCAAAATGGCCCCAAGAACACAGTAACAAAGCTCCAGAATTTGTTCCGCAAACAACTTTTCGACCATTCTAGTTTAGAAAAAATGTCACGAGACAAATCAGAATGTCATGTAGAATTGATAGTAATAAACATAAAGTAAAGAGGCAGAACATAATCTGAACTAACTCCAACTAATAAGAAATGTGATGAATTTTCTTGCAAGTGAAGTTAATTTAAGTTATAGTACATAAGTCAAAATAATATTGAAGTTTCAAAGAAGAAAATGGTTTTTGTTAGTATTACTGAGAACATGTTCCTTAACAAAATGAATAGAAGGAAATATGGAAAAAACCATACCTAAAATATTGGAATAAAAGTTTTGTTGTTGTATTTAGTAATTAAAATAAATCACATTCTCTTTGGAAAGAAAGATAAGGGACCTTTCACTCATATTTTGCCAGCCAAGGTCACATATGCGGATTGTTATCATGAGCATAATATAAACTAGTAGAAGATTAAATGAAGGTATGGGATAACTTAATGTACTTGAGAAGTGAGAACTAGAATAGCCAGGGAAATTTGTGGAATATATTGATGTACCGTATCTTTATATATTAATCCATTCTTTTTCGCTAACCATGTTTTCACATAATATTTTGTAAATGATATTTATCTTTGACCACATATTACTATCAAATCTTGATATCTTTTCTATGACCATCTTTTTGGCATATCATATAAATACAAATTTGATCGACATCTAGTATATTTCTAAATAGATTCAGATTCTAACCATATTCTTAGATCAATCTACTCCAACATTTTAAACTAAGGCTATGGCAAACTTCATGGTTAAAAGATGTGCTCATAAATTTAATAATCACATGGTAAGCAAAAAGGAGGAGGTCAGAATGGGCTCAAATTCCCATGACTCCTTACTTTGTATTTACAACAAAAACAAAGGAAAGCAGACTTACATGATCCAAACCTCTAGAAGAGTATCTCTGATCAAAGGAACAAACCCAAATCAAATATCCAACAATTAGATACTAAGGCCAATTAGAAATGGCAAGAGAAATTGGAGAACCTTGCCACCATGGACTGCTCTGGCAATCAATTCGTGGTCAAGAGAAAAAAACCCAGATAATGATCGATTCTTCTTCTAAACCCTAATTAAAAAGGAAAACCCTTTATATCCTGATGCTTACAAAAGCCCCAATTTTTATGTTTATCATAGATCGATTCTACCTCTAAACCCTAGATAATATATCAAGAAAAAAAATTAAGAAAAATGATAGGTCGAGATGAAGGCGTGAGAGATAACCTAGATAACGACAGTGACGAGGGCCCAGGCGATCGAAAATACCCCAACCTCCCGCGAATCAAGTTTGCCGGATCCGACGACCCCATAACTGCTCGACGGAGTCCGATAATTTTCTTACCACCGCATCGAGCATCTTTCTAAGTGGTCGAGTCACCAGCGCCACCATCCTCATCGCTGATTCTGGCACATCCCTTGGACTTTGAGTCGTCGGTGGCCGGTACACTGCAGGTCTGCCGAGTCCCCTAGACTGGAGCCAACCAGATCTGGTAGATCTGTCGTCCCCGAGACAGTCGCCTCTCCCGCGGCTCTATGTGATAGCAGTCCCTTTGCCTCCCTAATCTGAGAGAGAGAGAGGGAGAAAGGAAAACGGGAGAGAGAGAAAGGAGAAAAGAGAGTTTAGAAAAAAAAATAGGAGAAGTGATAGAGGGGGAACCTTTCTATCGTGGATGCAGTACCAAAATTTGGAAGAAAGCACAGAAATGAAAAAAAGTGGAGGAAAATGAAATTTGGAAGATACAAACATATAAATGTTATAGATTCTACAGCATTCAGGAAACGTTATGCATAGATATTTTTATAGTACAGCAGAAAGAACGCTATTGTTGATAACATTCTATAGCAGGGACACTTGAACGCTATAGAAAAACTGCTATTGTAGGACATATTTGTTATAGTGATGGGATAACTATATCGATGAGTGCCTAAGTACATTCGTGCCTCAGTTGCAGGAGTTAGTATGCTATAACATTGAAAGACTATATGGTACGAGTGACTCAGTGCACAAGCTATAGAACATTGAATATCCTATCGAGGCGTGCCTTAGTTGCACGAGTCGGAGGGAAGGAACATAAGTATAATGCATTAAACACTAAGGCATAGAATACAAAAATACGGAATCGAGGCGTGCATCGAATGCACGACGAAAGGAATGGAGAATAACTATATCAAAGCGTGCTTACGTGCTCAAGACTTACAAATGATGGCTTCGTTGCGAAAGGAACAGTTGTGGCATGAATGTGACAGAACTGTCCAATGTGGCATGGAGCCTTTGGAATGTTTATGGCCTTCGGGGCATTCGTTGATGAACATTGAGTTGGGGCATTGTGCTAATTGAAATAGAGATAGGCAAATTTGCTTAGTTGTATGAAAGATAAGATACGTTGCATGGTCAAATAGACTTAAAGATATATTGCCCATGTATGGGTGTTTTCTTCCTTCGAACGTGGTTCGTCAGGGCGCTGGGACCGTTCGGCCTAGGAGGGACTACGGGATTATCGATATTATTGGTGCACTTTATTAAGACGGTTTGCGACCTGCTATTGATGTGATAAGCCGCTTACTCGAGTAATTCGGGGGTCCTCTGATATTTAAATTAGCAACCGCACAGACCGATCACCATCTTACATTTTCGATTTGAGAAATATAAATTCATTCTAGCCCGGAAAGCTAGTGACCTTCATATAGTTAAGGAACGACGGGTCGAAAGTACAGGAATAATAGATCCTGCACAGAGCACTTATAATATGAAAGAGAAGGAATGAGGCATATTCACCTTGCGTCTGTGCAAGGGCGACTGCGTCAGTGTTTGGTAAGAAGTCAAAAAACAACACAAGATTTCTATTGGTTGTCGGCTTGCTTATGCGAATCAAAATAATATGCTTGCCATGATAACATGCTTACTACTTTCGAATATGCCATGAAACAAATCCTAAGGAGAACATAGAAAGTTAACTAAATTATATATTGCATGAATCAATACATAACAAATGTCATTTTATTTAAGTGGGTCTTTGATCAGTACAGCGAGGACGAAAGTACTAATCCTCCACTAGTTTGCTAGCAGGTTCAGGGAATGGTCTGCTTGCGACAGAGCTTCGCTTGATTGTGCTGAGGCAGGAAATGTCGTAGCATATTGAGGCATGCGATCACATTGAAGCTCGGACTTGCAATAAGATTGATGCAGCCAAGATATAGAAGGCATGATGTATGGAACGGTAAAATTCTTCGTGGGCAAGAGAGAACTTGAGTGTTGTAGCCAATCTAAAAATTTTTGTTGGGCTATTGAAAGCCTTTGTAACCTCAGTTTATTTATCAACAAAGAGAATTATTTCGTATACTCTATTTGCTTCCGTTACTAATATCAAATCAAAGATAACCATTTGAGAACTTGTCATCTTGCCTTGTACGAGTGCAACTCCAGACTCGTACGGCATGACAAATTGGTATCAGAGCTCTAGACTCAATTTTCTGGGTTGGGGCATGACAAATTGGTATCAGAGCTCTAGACTCAATTTTCTTAGGACGCTTGCTTCGTTTCAATTTCAAAGAGTTGCCCACCACCAATCAAATCACTCTTGACTCTACTCAATGCCGTACTGGATGTTCCAAATAATAAGTCTAATACAAATCGTGTAATTTTGTCGCATGTGTTTTAAAAATTATACGTTGTTTGCTGGGAAAGTCGTAAAATGTTTGTTGCTGCAAGTGGAACAAGTCGCGAGATGTGAATTCAAACGTTTGTCGCTGCAAGTGCAACACGTTATGAATTATGAATTGAGATGTCCGTTGTCTCAATACAACGGTCGATATGAGAAATATTGGTTGCATCGATATAATGAAAGTCGTGAAATATTGTTGTATCAAATGCAACAAGTTGTAATGATGCGTTGCAAGGAAAATAAAAGTTGAAAATTTAATATGTTGAACAGATTCGAGTATTGGCTTTGAATATCAAAAATAAAACGTTACACGAGATGCAACAGGGGAACTGAATTAAAAAGTTGCACGAGATGCAACGGAGGAAAATGAATTAAAACGTTGCACGAGATGCAACGGAGGTAACTGAATTAAAATATTGCATGAAATACAACGGAGGAGAATGACTTTAAAATGTTGTATGAGATGCAACGGTTAAAACTTAATAATACATTGTATGAGATAAAATAGGGAAAACTGAATTAAAATGTTGCACGAGATGCAACGGAGGAAACTGAATTAAACCGTTGCACGAGATGCAACGGAAGGATCTGAAATCATAAATCGATAGAACGAATCGTTCGGTTGTACACCAAATTTTTGTTGGAAAATGAATATATTGGCCGAGTTATGCCAGATTTTGATTTATCAAAAGTTACAGTTGTGATCAGCATAATCACTGCAAAAATCGTAAGTTGGAATAAATAGTTGGTTCATACCGAGTATGATACGAGGGAAATGACATGAATTCTGAGTGGTATATGTCATACCACGTATGCGATGAATGACTTGATTCTAAATGGTATATGCTATGCCACTTGTGCGATGAATTGCATCGACGCATTGAAAGAATTGCAGCAGGTTTGTCCTCAACGGATGTGAGAGTATCGAGACTCGATTGGAAATTTGTATGATGGTATGTTGATGCAAGTGTTCTTCGATAACCGGTTGGAACGATAGGACGGGGGAATCATATCAATAAATGATACATCGGACGAAAATTTGTAAGTCGGTCGAATGACCAAGACTAACGAAATGATTATGCCTTGATGCAATAATCGGATCGACGGGATAGGAAACTTAAACTTATAAACGAGTCGCACGACTTGCGATCTCGATAGAAATATTGGGCGAGACGAATCATAATCGAATCGTACAAATTGCGATCTCGATAGAAATGTTGGGCAATACAAATTATAATCGGATCGCACGATGTGCGACTTCGGTGAAGAGTTCGTTGATGCAAATAAATAGTGACTAAGAGATAGTTGGTTACGTTACGGCGAAACTCATTTGAGTACGACAGAAACACACAAAACTTAGAGGGCGTGATTGTATAACACGAGGGTTCGATGTTGGATAATCGGTAACTCGATTACACGATCAAAGTATGGCGGGATGCGATGAATCAAAAAATGAGTTGATGCATATGGAAAGTTTGTAGTAAACTTGGATGTATATAATACGAACTAAAGTCAACATTGATGCAGATTCAAAGTTGACCCTCATGTTATCGAAATTGATATGACCTATCAAAATTGATACGCGAGAAAACGTAAGCACGATTTGAGAATACAAAATGGGACAGGCCTATGATATCTAAATTTTTAAGAATAGCAATACGAAAGTGTCAAACAGGTTGATCGTAAACTTTGTTATTGATCAGGGCGAGACTATAAAGTCATCGACGATTGTTTTGATACGTATAGCATCTCGGGTGTCGACCGTGGGTAGAAAGATTCGAACTCAATACGAGTAGATGTTTCATGAAATTGCACTAATGCGAATCTTGACCTGCATGGGCCACCACTAAAAACGTGTCACGACCCGCACCCTAGAATAAGGACACGAGAAGTGGGTACGTCCAGCCTATACCGCAGTGTCGGCGGTAGAACGCTGTCCTAGGTCTCATACATCTAACAGTATAAGGCTAAACAGTTTATACTCCCGGAATGGGGGTGACATAGCAGATACAGACTCAATCACATCTAAGGTAGAGCATGATAAGGATAAATAAAATATGAAATCCAAAAGAGGTACAACAGAGAGAAATCTAAGTGTCTAAGATACACAAATCCAGAAATACATCTCAAATCTCCAAACTCAGATACAGTAATCCATAAAGTAAATACAACTCCAGACAATTGAAAATAAACTATAAGCAAAACCCTAGCTATCTATACAACCTCTACTGTGTCTCCTCTAGGCTAGTAGGCAACCTTCAAGCTATCTATAAAATTTTCAACAGGTCCAGTCAGGACGGGAACGAGCACATATCTCTCAAATAGTTCATAGCAGGTTAGGAGTATAAATCATGCAATAGAGTAAAATACAGGAAGTGCTGAATAGGAAGTACGAGTAAACAGGAGATATTTTGTAACTGAAAGTAAATACATGATAGTAGAGACTGTAAGTGGCTACGTGATTTAGAGCACAATGGTTATGTAAACGGCTTGGGGGCACATGAATACAAATAAGGAGGCATATGAACACAGCTACTGGGGATAGTGATCACATAACCAATTCAACTCACCCCGCCCCAATCAATACACAAGGATCCGTTCAAGTTATGTCATAAGCACATGAATACAGCTAAGATACGTGAACTCATGTAATGAGTAGTACATGAGGCGCATGATAAGCACATAAAAGCACATGAAGCACATGAAGCATATGAGAACATGTAAAAACATGAACTAGTACGAGTACAAGGAGTACCTGATGTACATGATAAAGTACATGAACATGAAATACCAGATGCACCCGTAGAGGGATAACATCTTAGGAAAGGATCCATATAGTACTAATCCGTGAAGATACGTGTCAGCATCAAGTAGAGTAATCTAGAGCAAGAAAATAATCCAGGTAAGTATGAAAAGATCAGAGAATGTACTCGCCTGATATCTGAATGTCCAAGGTAAAGATACTGTCCGAGGAGAGGTGTCTGGCTCCTAATTAGAACAGCACAAGTCACAACATGTCCAGAAGGGTAATATAAAGCACTATAATGCATTCTACATGAATCTAGGTCAAACTAGGCCAAAGTCAACCCTTGGTCAACTCTGGTCAACTGCACTAGTCAAACTAGGTCAAACTAGGTCATGTTCTAACCCAGCAAGTCTTACTAGGCCTAACCAAGACTATCCTAGCAAGCACACATCAATACAATGCTATACAAGCCAACATACACCCAACTCTATATAGCATACAATTATTCAATACTCAAATAGGCAAGAATTCACATTAGATATACACTAGGTAATCTATTACTTTAAGCTATATATGTCTACACATATATACACATGCATATATTGGTATTCAACATTAGGTCTATAATCATGGCATTTCAAATGGTTATATAAACTTATATATTACAACACAATATGCTAACATATATATAATATACATACATAGCTAAGTTAACTATATTCATAAATACTTATTTAAGAGGCTATGTGTGTGTATGTGACATGGCAAAGGGGCAAGTGAGGGTTAAATGGGCATACATAGTGTATACATATCAAAGAGTGTCAAAGTGTAAGTGAACAAAGTGTCAAGTGTGATAGTGTCAACATAGTGTAAGGGGGTACATGAGGTAATATAGGATTTGTGTTAACATAGAATATTATATCTCATTAACTTGTATATTGCATACATTACATCTATTATTACATTACATTCATGCTTGCATTCATTCATCATTCATTTATTCTCTTGCACTACTATATGCACCATACATTACATACTATGGAACCTACATATTCATTACAAGCCATACTTATACATGCTTACATTAGATAGGATACTTACACCTCCTACATCATTTATTTAACTATTTACTCATGCTTGCATTCTCTATTTAACTACATAATGTATATACATTAACATGGGTTAAAATCAAATAGAACATTATATTACACACAAGGGTGCACAAAATGCATATGCCGAATAGTAACTCCTACTAATAATCAATACTGTACCATCTCAACATGAATTAAAATCTAGGATTAAAGTATGTTATAGATCTATGTGTTAGCTTTCCGAAACTTCAAACGGATCGCATTTTCGTTTCCGGAAACTCCCGAAATCGCGAAAACACCGAGAACGCGTTTGTCTTTCGTACAGCTGACACTCAAATAATTCTCCAAAAAGTTACAGAAAGAATTAGGCCTATTAATACATGTTTTGGAAAGCTAACTTCATTACGCTTCTTTTAAAAAAATAGAAGATTAAACCGAGCTTTGAGCTAGAAGTTATGACATTTCTAAGTTAGGGCTGAAATTAAAAACGTGGATAAAAATCATGACGGATTTAGATAGCTTGAGCCAAAAGAATACACAATATATATCCTAATTATCCACAACAATAATGACAATAATAATATGAGGAACCACAGTCACAAACTTGATTATATAATCATCATGAACCATTTATTACATATATAAATATAGATACACTCTCATTACAATATATATATATACACAAATCTATATATGTAACATGAACACATCTATAAGAGATACGTGAATGAAATGTAAAGTACTCAAGAACACATCTCTACATATTCAAATCTGAGATTTAATATGAATTAATTCATCTAATCAATATTTTAAATATAAAGTGTGTCCAAGTTTGGGGGTTTTCCCCATGAACACAAGACACAACAATAATACAATAGAAATCCCTAAAGGACACATAATGGACACAAGAGGACACAAAATAGGGACACAATAATGGGAGTCATTCCTATGGTTAAAACTTTCCTAAATGCAAAATGGAGAAATAAAAGAGAAGGAAATATTACCTAAAGGAGAGAAAATCCAAGGAGAAAGGCTTCTTCCTTGGGAGAGCTTGAGAGCACTTGGGGAAGAAGACTTCTCAAAGAAAGGAAATGAGATGGGAGTCCTATTAGGGCCGGCCACAATGGTTATCCCCCCCCCCCTCATTGAATATTACAAGTTTGCCCCTCCCTTAGTTACAAATGTTTAAAATAATTTTGGTTAGGGTTTGGGGGTAAAAGGGTCAAAATAAAAACTCTAAATGGTTAACCTAATAATTAGGATTATGACTAATCTTTCTAACATGACTAATTGAAATATGGGCCATGGCTAACTAATGCATGGGTCCAACTAGAGTCTAAGTTACCCCGAGTCTCCGTTACAAGTCGGATTGAGATGAAATTCGAACCTGACTCAAATAATCCCAAAACAATATCATAAATAATAAAATAATATCAAAATAATTCAAAGAGGTCAAATGCAAAATATCCTCAGGCCAAAAATGACATTAAAATATCATAATCACATGGTTAGGCTCTAGGTCAAACAGTCTCTAGGGTTTCACTAGCAAAACGTCAAAACCACAAGTCATTAATTTAAATAATTTTAAAATGATTTAAAATCACCAAAAATCATATCATGAATTAAATATCGTTATTAAAATAATTATAAACACGAAATTTCAAAATTACCCTCATTTGGAAAAATGGGTGCTACAACTCTACCCACCTTAGAAAAATTTCATCCTCGAAATTTAAGATCGATAGTACTCCTTCTAGAGCCTCTAACCTACCCAATATCTAAGGTAACACTTCCTAACACTGGAATAATAAACGGACATCTAAATAGTGTCAATCTAGGAATACCTCCAACACTGCTCTGTTGTACGGCGGTAATGGAACTTTAATAAAATATGGACTGGAACCTATATCCAATGGACTGGACCTATTTTAAAGTGGTCTTAACTAAGGATAAAAAGGAACTGATCATAGGCTATAGGTATGCTCAAACTATTATCTTCCTATTAACCATCTATTAATACATTCTATTACCATAGGAACGATGCATTACTAAAACATATAGGCCCCTATCTCTCATAACACATTTATACTCACCAAAAGACTAGTACATCCTATCAAGGCTGATACTATAATCTCTCATAAATCTCATAAGCTACATGTTTATAGACACACATCCCCACATCAAGGACTAACCTATATATCTACAACTGATACTAATGGGGTGACGTCCCTATTTCCCAACAATCAAGGTCTAAACAAATTTATCTAAATCATGCAATTTGAAGGAATAGTATACAAGGTCAGGGCATATCGTAGCAGTTGGAAGTCTCACCTAGGTACACTAATCATTCTAGGTCAAAACAGTACTATGGTATCAACACACAAACAATCTAGGGTGTCCTAATTGGGAAGGTAAGGGAACAACAATCATCAAGGTTGTAGGACTGTCTACCATCCTATATAAAAATTGGTCATTAACAAGCAACTAAGAAATTATTAAAATGTTACTATTCCATAAAATGGCAAAAATTGAAAATTTAGGCACAACAAATCACAAATAGATTTTTGTCTTGACACGATCTAAGTTGATCAATTTTGGAATAAAACGAGATTTGGGCAAGAAGGGAAATCAATGAAATCAAAGTATGAGCACGAGATCCAATGATGGAGGTTCAGGTCATGATTAAATTTAATTCGACTGAGTACGAATACAAGGTTCATAGGCGATGAAAAGATTTCAAGAAGAATTGTCAAGGCTGTCGCGAATGAGACTCTAGGGTGAAGTTTAACTATGTCTCCATTCTCGTAGATTGATACATGAAAAAGCGAACCAAAGTGCAATAGGTTGATCAGACCATCATGTACCGGTTCTGATTAGACAATATATTAGTGGATGGCCACCCAATAAAATATGTCATGACCAAGCTCGAAAATAGATAAGCTTGCAAAACTAAGGCTAATTTAGCAACACAAGATATAAGGGTGGTAATGATGAAAGGAATTACATAGTCCAAGTTTCTTAACCAACGGGTCAAGTAATCAGATAAGGTACAAGGTTAAGCATCTAAGAAAACAAGCAGAACACCATCACATGTCGGGTCAAAAGAATTGAGTCAAGGCTGGATTTCTAATTGAAATAAGAAAAAATTTAGTATAATAGTAGAGGTTATAGTTTAGCCAGTTGACCAGAAAATCATATCAAGAAAATAGAGTACAAGAAGACGGGTTTTAGCGGGACATGATATACCTACACGAATGTGAGCTCGTCTAGGTCTTGCATATAAGATTTGTTGGAGGGTAATAGCTAGTATTACATTCCGAACATCAAAGTCACGATAAGGAACGTCAAGGATCTCAATTAGAAAGTGGGAGTTCAAGAGGTGGTAATTAATGCACAAAAATAATAAAGATCGAGTTAGTCATCTGCTTTTGATACTCTTAAGTTCATCTGGTCATAACTTGCCAATCATATCTTTACCTCACCAGTCTCCATATGAAAATTTAACCTTTACTTAAACCCTTACCATGACTACCGTAGGCAATTCCCAATTTCCAAACATCACTCTTAAAGCATAGCCCTCACATTTAGGAATCAACATTAACCATTTATTTAAATTTCCAAGTTCTTTCACCTTGTCTTAAATTTGACCCAAAACCTCTAAATCCTGTTTACGAATTCCTTGAACTTGTTCAAATTGTTCTCCTCGTATTATTTAATTTAAATCTCTAGGCCTTACAAAACTTATCTTCCATCATAAAATCAACTTTCGTATTTTCTTCGACATACACCCTTGAATATTATTCTCCTAAAAATATTTTACAACAATCTCTAAACTTCCATAACTTTGTGTTCTCTCTATCCCTAGTCATTTCCTCGCAACATCTTGTTTAATATCCTTATTAAACACAATTAACTTCTCTTTTCCATTACTAACCTTCTACATAGCCTCAGAGTAAAAGTTTTCCCCAGAATCAATAACCAAGATTTTCTAAGTTCTCAAAACTAGGTTGACCTCTGATATCCTCATTAGTTTTGAATACACCTATAAACTATCTCATAACCCCAAAATTTCTCTAAATGTAATTGTTTCCAGATTGGCAGTATATATCTCTTTATTCTATTCGAGACCTTTACCACATTTCTATCTCAAGTTTCCATATGGAACACTCCACATTTGATTTCCTTTAGATCATCATAAAATAACCAGTTACGACTTCTCTGAGCTACATAATTTATGTCACTTCCTTAGCCTTCCCCATACAAAAGATACGAAGATTCAAGAGTTTCGAAGTACATCTGGTAGGGACGACAAGATATGGGTAATTAATGTAATGAGACAGAGTTTAAGATAAGAGGTAAATAAGAATACAAGGGAATAATAGCGAAAAAGAATAATGAAGATATGTTCCTTCTCATCTGTTCAAACGAGAGGAACCCATCAAGCTTAAATTCAATAGCAAGGAATGAGGGTGAATTCAAACAAGAGGAAAAGGAATTCCAATTGAAGTTCAAAATGAGTTTCTCAGGGGTCGTCCCAGAAATCTCTCAAAGAATCCTAAGTGTGATTGAGTACCTTGGATTTGAAAATATTAATCTAAATACAAAATTAAATCAACAACTACAAAATTTTATCAAAATCATCAACTAATACCAGGATTCAAAGTTCTACAATGAATCCACAAAATCAAATTCAAATCAAGAAAAAAGGTGAATCAAAACAAGAAAAAGGAGTTTAAATCGGAATTCAAAATAAGATTCTCAAGGGTCATCCCAGGAATCTCTCAAGGAATCCTAACAGTGATTGAGTATCCTCTCATCCTAACATCTTAATTTATATATCCTATAGCAGGCTCGTAGTAGTACAACTAAGTCGTTGCGCTACTACAAAATTTTACTAATGCGAATCTTGACCTGCATAGGCCACCACTAAAAATGTGTCACGACCCGCACCCTAGAATAAGGACACGAGAAGTGGGTACGTCCAGCCTACGCCACAGTGTCAGCGGTAGAACACTGTCCTAGGTCTCATGCATCTAACAGTATAAGGCTAAACAGTTTATACTCCCCGAATGGGGGTGACATAGCAGAAACAGACTCAATCACATCTAAGGTAGAGCATGATAAGGATAAATAAAATATGAAATCCAAAAGAGGTACAACAGAGAGAAATCTAAGTGTCTAAGATACACAAATTCAGAAATACATCTCAAATCTCCAAACTCAGATACAATAATCCATAAAGTAAATACAACTCCAGACAATTGAAAATAAACTATAAGCAAAACCCTAGCTATCTATACAACCTCTACTGTGTCTCTTCTAGGCTAGTAGGCAACCTCCAAGCTATCTGTAAAATTTTCAACAGGTCCAGTCAGGACGGGAACGAGCACATATCTCTCAAATAGTTCATAGCAGGTTAGGAGTATAAATCATGCAATAGAGTAAAATACAGGAAGTGCTGAATAGGAAGTACGAGTAAACAGGAGATATTTTGTAACTGAAAGTAAATACATGATAGTAGAGACTGTAAGTGGCTACGTGATTTAGAGCACAATGGTTATGTAAACGGCTTGGGGGCACATGAATACAAATAAGGAGGCACATGAACACAGCTACTGGAGATAGTGATCACATAACCAATTCTACTCACCCCGCCCCAATCAATACACAAGGATCTGTTCAAGTTATGTCATAAGCACATGAATACAGCTAAGATACATGAACTCATGTAATGAGTAGTACATGAGGCACATGATAAGCACATGAAAGCACATGAAGCACATGAAGCACATGAGAACATGTAAAAACATGAACTAGTACGAGTACAAGGAGTACCTGATGTACATGATAAAGTACATGAACATGAAATACCCGATGCACCCGTGGAGGGATAACATCTCAGTAAAGGATCCATATAGTACTAATCCGTGAAGATACGTGTCAGCATCAAGTAGAGTAATCTAGAGCAAGAAAATAATCCAGGTAAGTATGAAAAGATCAGAGAATGTACTCGCCTGATATCTGAATGTCCAAGGTAAAGATAATGTCCGAGGAGAGGTGTCTGGCTCCTAATTGGAACAGCACAAGTCACAACATATCCAGAAGGGTAATATAAAGCACTACAATGCATTCTACATGAATCTAGGTCAAACTAGGCCAAAGTCAACCCTTGGTCAACTCTGGTCAACTGCACTAGTCAAACTAGGTCAAACTAGGTCATGTCCTAACCCAGCAAGTCTTACTAGGCCTAACCAAGACTATCCTAACAAGCACATATCAATAAAATGCTATACAAGCCAATATACACCCAACTCTATATAGCATGCAATTATTCAATACTCAAATAGGCAAGAATTCACATTAGATA
The DNA here is from genome assembly GCA_029216955.1 of Iris pallida. Lineage (NCBI taxonomy): Eukaryota > Viridiplantae > Streptophyta > Magnoliopsida > Asparagales > Iridaceae > Iris > Iris pallida. The sequence goes on along the minus strand of JANAVB010006993.1, from coordinate 2,495,660 downwards.
TACACTAGATAATCTATTACTTTAAGCTATATATGTCTACACATATATACACATGCATATATTGGTATTCAACATTAGGTCTATAATCATGGCATTTCAAATGGTTATATAAACTTATATATTACAACACAATATGCTAACATATATATAATATACATACATAGCTAAGTTAACTATATTCATAAATACTTATTTAAGAGGCTATGTGTGTGTATGTGAACATGGCAAAGGGGCAAGTAAGGGTTAAATGGGCATACATAGTGTATACATATCAAAGAGTGTCAAAGTGTAAGTGAACAAAGTGTCAAGTGTGATAGTGTCAACATAGTGTAAGGGGGTACATGAGGTAATATAGGATTTGTGTTAACATAGAACATTACATCTCATTAACTTGTATATTACATACATTACATCTATTATTACATTACATTCATGCTTGCATTCATTCATCATTCATTTATTCTCTTGCACTACTATATGCACCATACATTACATACTATGGAACCTACATATTCATTACAAGCCATACTTATACATGCTTACATTAGATAGGATACTTACACCTCCTACATCATTTATTTAACCATTTACTCATGCTTGCATTCTCTATTTAACTACATAATGTATATACATTAACATGGGTTAAATCAAATAGAATATTATATTACACACAAGGGTGCACAAAATGCATATGTCGAATAGTAACTCCTACTAATAATCAATACTGTACCATCTCAGCATGAATTAAAATCTAGGATTAAAGTATATTATAGATCTATGTGTTAGCTTTCCGAAACTTCAAACGGATCACATTTTCGTTTCCGGAAACTCCCAAAATCGCGAAAACACCGAGAACGCGTTTGTCTTTCGTACAGCTGACACACAAATAATTCTCCAGAAAGTTACAGAAAGAATTAGGCCTATTAATACATGTTTTTGGAAAGCTAACTTCATTACGCTTCTTTTAAAAAAACGGGAGATTAAACCGAGCTTTGAGCTAGAAGTTATGACATTTCTAAGTTAGGACTGAAATTAAAAACGTGGATAAAAATCATGACGGATTTAGATAGCTTGAGCCAAAAGAATACACAATATATATCCTAATTATCCACAACAATAATGACAATAATAATATGAGGAACCACACTCACAAACTTGATTATATAATCATCATGAACCATTTATTACATATATAAATATAGATACACTCTCATTACAATATATATATACACAAATTTATATATGTAACATGAACACATCTATAAGAGATACATGAATGAAATGTAAAGTACTCAAGAACACATCTCTACATATTCAAATCTGAGATTTAATATGAATTAATTCATCTAATCAATATTTTAAATATAAAGTGTGTCCAAGTTTGGGGGTTTTCCCCATGAACACAAGACACAACAATAATACAATAGAAATCCCTAAAGGACACATAATGGACACAAGAGGACATAAAATAGGGACACAACAATGGGGGTCATTCCTATAGTTAAAACTTTTCTAAATGCAAAATGGAGAAATAAAAGAGAAGGAAATATTACCTAAAGGAGAGAAAATCCAAGGAGAAAGGCTTCTTCCTTGGGAGAGCTTGAGAGCACTTGGGGAAGAAGACTTCTCAAAGAAAGGCAATGAGATGGGAGTCCTATTAGGGCCGGCCACAATGGTTATCCCCCCTTATTGAATATTACAAGTTTGCCCCTCCCTTAGTTACAAGTGTTTAAAATAATTTTGGTTAGGGTTTGGGGGTAAAAAGGTCAAAATAAAAACTCTAAATGGTTAACCTAATAATTAGGATTATGACTAATCTTTCTAACATGACTAATTGAAATGTGGGCCATGGCTAACTAATGCATGGGTCCAACTAGAGTCTAAGTTATCCCGGGTCCCCGTTACAAGTCGGATTGAGATAAAATTCGAACCTGACTCAAATAATCCCAAAACAATATCATAAATAATAAAATAATATCAAAATAATTCAAAGAGGTCAAATGCAAAATATTCTTAGGCCAGAAATGACATTAAAATATCATAATCACATGGTTAGGCTCTAGGTCAAACAGTCTCTAGGGTTTCACTAGCAAAACGTCAAAAACCCAAGTCATTAATTTAAATAATTTTAAAATGATTTAAAATCACCAAAAATCATATCATGAATTAAATATCATTATTAAAATAATTATAAACACGAAATTTCAAAATTACCCTTATTTGGAAAATTGGGTGCTACACCATGCGATATCGCATATAAAATTGCATCGATAATAAATATAATGTGATGCATATTGATGATAAGTCTAGGCGATTTTGAGAACCGTGCTATGTACGAGCGCAAGTGGTAAGGAAATGACTTACGAGTTATGTCGTTAGATTTAGATTCACCTTGCAATTGAGCTTGCGTGAATCGAACTTATATTCATGTTGCGAGACGGATAAGTTGGGAATTTGGCTAGTAAATTCCTACTCGTTAGGAATCGAACGTGAGATGCATCGTAGAGACTTTGAGTCAAAGCGATTGTTGCCTTAAGCACCATCGCCTCGATGTAAACTTTTGTGTCGGATAGTTTGTGGCCTTTGTGTAATGTCAATTTAAATTTGCGTTGGGAGAATTTAAGCACGGTGTCTAGGTAAGTAACCTAGCGGACATAGTCATGAATGTTGATTGAATTATAAGTCAACAAAGAAAATTATATCGAGATGAGTTGCATAGCCGGACTTCAAAAATAGTTAGACAGCAATTTTGAATGCAAGGCGTTGTGTAGGATCGTTGCGATCGTATGCGCAACGGCTCGATGCGACGCATAGAATTGATGGTCCGTACGAAACATACGAAACGAGAAATGCAATTTTGAATCGCATCACGTGCAGTGGCCTTATTAAATGAATCACGTATGTATCGAATATACGTATGTGATAAAATTTCAAGAACAGTTGCTAAAGATAAGTCCGATCGGGAGTACGAGATGGAAAGCATAGGATTAAAATTTACCTGTCAGCTTTGTTCCAATTCTCTTTCACTGGGCTTGGCTGAAATACACATATTTTTAGGACGTCTTGAATATGTGTACGATCCAAATCAAATTGTATACTGAATTCAAATTGAGCTGCAGGAAAGACTGAATGTTAATGAAAGCTTGCACGAGTGTTTGAAATGGAACAACGATAGTTGGACGAGATCGTGACACGGACTAGAAAAACACTTGAAATTGAGTGTTGGTTTCGGTTCGAGGACGAATCTTGTTTTGAGTGGTATAGTATATAATATCCCGCTCTGCACGGTGCATTATACTGAGTCATTGACTCGAAGAGTCGCGTTGACCCGATCAAGTATCGATGCGAATTGATACAAGAGTTACCTTGTCCCGAGAAATGCATCGAGCCGGATCGATGCAAAGAGTTATGTTGACCCGAGGAACGCATCGAGTAAGATCGATGCAAGTGTTAAGTTGGCCCGAGAGAAAGCATTGAGTCGGCTCGAAGATTCTAAGAAATCGAATCGACGCAAGGCATTAGTCCGATTCAGACAAGTATTGATTTTAGTTGGTTTCGTGTGCAGCCTATACGTTTACGCTGAAATATAAGAGGTCGACATTTTGCCTTATTTACAACAGGGTCCATAAACCAAATCACTGTCTCGCAATGAGACATAGGCTCGATAAGCCAAATCGATCGTATAATTCAATGAATCACGAAGTGCTCGAATGGCTAAGTCAGAAGAGTTAGCCTCGCAACAAGTTATGAAATCGAGTCGCATCAGCTCGGCGAAACGACAAGGCATATCGGCTTAAGGTGGGGGGACTTTGACTCTTTTTTCCTAGTCCATCATGCTTAATTAAACTATATCATTGTATGTTAATTTAACCTATCGAGTCCACGAGCACAGCTCAATCGAGAGAGGAACATAATGCGTGTCGAACACTAGATAGAATTGAGATAAAACGTACATAAAATGTACGAGTCACTATTGAACATTGACTATTGCAAAGACGAGCGCCTCGGTGCACAAGCCATAAGAATATGGGATAACTGTATCGACGAGTGCCTCATTACACAAGTCATTTGTGCCTCAGTTGCACGAGTTAGTATGCTAGAACATTGAAAGACTATACGGCGCGAGTGCCTCAACGCACGAGCTATAGAACATTGAATACCCTATCGAGGCGTGCCTCAGTTGTACGAATCGGAGGGAAGGAACATAAGTCTAATGTATTGAACACTAAGATATAGAATACAAAAATACTAAATCGAGGCGTGCATCGAATGCATGACAGAAGGAATGGAGAATAACTATATTAAAGCATACTTACGTGCTCGAGACTTACAAATGATGGCTTCGTTGCAAAGGGAACAGTTGTGGCACGAATGTGGCAGAACTGTCTAATGTGGCATGGTGCCTTCGAAATGTTTATGGCTTTTGGGGCGTTCTTTGATGAACATTGAGTTGGGGCATTGTGCCAATTGAAATAGAGATAGGCAAATTTGTTTGGTTGTATGAAAGATAAGATGTGTTGCATGGTCAAAATGACTTAAAGATATATTGCCCGTGCACGGGTGTTTTCTTCCCTCGAATGTGGTTCGCCAGGGCGCTGGGTTCGTTCAGCCTAGGAGGGACTGCAGGATTATCGATATTGTAGGTACACTTCATTAAGACGGTTTGTGACCTGCTATTGATGTGATAAGCTACTTACTCGAATAATTCGGGGGTCCCCTGATATTTAGTTAAGCAACCGCACAGAGCGATCACCGTCTTCGATTTGAAAAATATAAGTCCATTCTAGCCCGGAAAGCTAATGACCTTCATATAGTTAAGGAACGATGGGTCAAAATTGCAGGAACAATAGATCATGCATAGAGCACTTATAACATGACAGAAATGAATGAGGCATATTCACCTTGCATCTGTACAAGGGCAAGTACGTCAGTATTTGGTAAAAAATCATGAAACAACACGAGATTGTTATTGGTTGCCGACTTGCTTATGTGAATCGAAATAACATGCTTGCCATGATAACTTGCGTACTACTTTCGAATATGTCATGAAACAAATCCTAAGAAGAACATAGAAAGATAACTAAATTATATGTTGCATGAATCAATACATAACAAATATCGATTTATTTAAGTGGGTCTTTGATCAGTACAGCGAGAACGAAAGTACTAATCTCCACTAGTTTGCTAGCAGGTTCAGGGAATGGTCTGCTTGCGACGGAGCTTCGCTTGATCGTGCTGAGGCAGGGGATGTCGTAGCGTATTGAGGCGTGCGATCGCATTGACGCTCGGACTTGCAACAAGATTGATGCAGCCAAGATGTAGAAGGCATGATGTATGAAACGGTAAAATCCTTTGTGGGCAAGAGAGAACTTGAGTGTCGTAGCCAATCTGGCAAATTCTGTTGGGCTTTTAAAAACCTTTGTACCCTCAGTTTATTTATCAATAAAGAGAATTGTTTCTTATACTCCGTTTGCTTTCGTTACTAATATCAAATCAAAGATAACCATTTGAGAACTTGTCATCTTGCCTTGTACGAGTGCAACTCCAGACTCGTATGGCATTACGCCCCAGCGAGGACGATGATTCGGATAAATCGATGCGAGGACGAGCGATTTTCTGCGTCAGGACGTAAAAAATTGGTATCAGAGCTCTAGACTCAATTTTTCAGGACGCTTGCTTCGTTTCAATTTCAAAGAGTTGCCCACCACCAATCAAATCAATCTTAATTCTACTCAATGTCGCACTGGATGTTCTATACAATAAGTCTAATACAAATCGTGTAATTCTGCCGCATGTGTTTTGGAAATTACACGATGTTTGTTGGAAAAGTCGTAAAACGTTTATTGCTGCAAGTGCAACAAGTCGCGAGATGTGAATTCAAATGTTTGTTGCTGCAAGTGCAACACATCGTGAATTATGAATTGAGATATCCGTTGTCTCAATGCAATGGTCGATATAAGAATTGTTGGTTGCATCGATATAATGAAAGTCGTAAAATATTGTTGTATCAAATGCAACAAGTTGTGAATGATGCGTTGCAAGAAAAATAAAAGTTGAAAATTGAATATGTTGAACAGATTTGAGTATTGGCTTTGAATATCAAAAATAAAATGTTGTACGAGATACAACAGGGGAACTGAATTAAAATATTGCACGAGATGCAACGGAGAAAACTGAAATAAAATGTTGTACGAGATACAACGGAGGTAACTGAATTAAAATATTGCATGAGATGCAACGGAGGAAACTGACTTTGAAAAGTTGTACGAGATGCAACTGTTGAAACTTAATAATACATTGCATGAGATACAACGGGGAAAACTGAATTAAAATGTTGTACGAGATGCAACGGAGGAAACTGAATTAAAATGTTGCACGAGATGCAACGAAAGGAACAGAAATCATAAATCGATAGAACGAATCGTTCGGTTGCGCACAAAACTTTTGTTGGCAAATTAATACATTGGCCGAGTTGTGTCGGATTTTGATTTATCAAAAGTTACGGTTGTGATCGGCATGATCACTGCGGAAATCGTAAGTTAGAATAAATAGTTGGTTCATACCGAGTATGATACGAGGGAAATGACGTGAATTCCGAGTGGTATATGCCATACTATGTATGCGATAAATGACTTGATTCTGAATGGTATATGCTATACCACTTGTGCGATAAATTGCATCGACGCGTTGTAAGAATTGCAGAAGTTTTGTCCGCAACGGACGTGAGAGTATCGAGAATCGATTGAAAATTTGTATGATGGTATGTTGTTGCAAGTGTTCTTCGATAACCGGTTAGAACGATAGGACAGGGACTCGTGTCAATGAATGATACATCGGACGAAAATTTATAAGTCGATCGAATGACCAAGATTAACGAAACGATTATGCCGTGATGCAATAATCGGATCGACGGGATAGGAAATTTGAACTTGTAAACGAGTCGTACGACTTGCAATCTTGATAGAAATGTTGGGCGAGACGAATCGTAATCGAATTGCACGACTTGCGATCTCGATAGAAATGTTGGGCGATAAGAATTATAATCAGATCGCACGATGTGCGACTTCGGTGAAGAGTTCGTTGATGCAAATAAATAGTGACAAAGAGATAGTTGGTTACATTACGGCGAAACTCATTTGAGTACGACTGAAACACGCAAAACTTAGAGGACGTGATTGTATAACTCAAGGGTTCGATGTTGGATAATCGGTAACTCGATTACGCGATCAAAGTATAGCGGGATGCGACGAATCGAAAAACGAGTTGACGCGTATGAAAAAGTTTGTAGTAAACTTAGATGTATATAATACGAACTAAAGTCGACATTGATGCAGATTCAAAGTTGACCCTCATGTTATCGAAATTGATATGACCTATCGAAATCGATATGCAAAAAAACGTAAGCACTATTTGATAATACAAAATGGGGCAGGCCTATGATATCGAAATTTTTAAGAATAACAATACAGAAGTATCGAACAGGTTGATCGTAAACTTTGTGATTGATCAGGGCGAGACTATAAAGTCATTGATGATTGTTTTGATGCGTATAGCATCTCGGATGTCGACCGTGGGTAGAAAGATTCGAACTCAATACGAGTAGATGTTTTGTGAAATACGGAATTATCAACGGGAGTGCATGACATTACTCGAAGGAAAGTTGCGCATCAGTTACGGCGATAGAAATACTTTTTTCCAAAATTGTGTAGTCGCATAGAAATCATTAGAACGTGATTTGGCTCCGGAATAAGATATAGCATGGTTCGTAGTAACTGTCCTTCATTAATGATCTATAATTTTCGAGCATAGCTTCGGGGCAGCTAACCCTAGAAGACTTGACCACCAAATTAAATTGAATGTTGTAGACCGTAAGATGACCCATGCGATATCGCATATGAAATTGTATCGATAATAAATATAATATGGTGCATATTGATGATAATTCTAGGCGATTTTGAGAATCGTGCTATGCACGAGCGCGATGGGTAAGAGAATGACTTACGAGTTATGTCGTTAGATTTAGACTCACCTTGCAATTGAGCTTGCGTGAATCGAACTTATATTCGATGTTACGAGACGGATAAGTTAGGAATTTGGCTAGTGAATTCCTACTCGTTAGGAATCGAACGTGAGATGCATCGTAGAGACTTTGAGTCAAAGCGATTAATTGTTGCCTTGAGCACCATCGCCTCGATGTAAACTTTTGTGTCGGATAGATTGTCGCCTTTGTGCAATGTCAATTTAAAGTTGTGTCGGGAGAATTTAAGCACGGTGTCTAGGTAAGTAACCTAGCGGACATAGTCATGAATGTTGATGCAATTGCAAGTCAACAAAGGAAATCGTATCGAGATGAGTTGCATAGCCGAACTTCAAAAATAGTTGGACAGCGATTTTGAATGCAAGGCGTTGTGGAGGATCGTTGCGATCAGATGCGCGACGTCTCGATGCGACGTACAGAATTGATGGTCCGTACGAAACATACGAAACGAGAAATATGATTTTGAATCGCGTCACGTGCAGTGACCTTATTGAATGAATCACATATGTATCGAATATACGTATGCGATAAAACTTCAAGAACAGTTGCCAAAGATAAGTCCGATCGGGAGTATGAGATGGAAAGCATAGGATTAAAATTTACGTGACAGCTTTGTTCCAATTCTCTTCCACTGGGCTTGGCTGAAATACACATATTTTTGGGATGTCTTGAATAGGTGTACGATCCAAATCATGTTGTATACTGAATTCAAATTGAGCTGCAGGAAAGACTGAAAGTTAATGAAAGCTTGTACGAGTGTTTGAAATGGAACAACGATAGTTGGACGAAATCGTGAAATGATCTAGAGAAACACTTGAAATTGAGTGTTGGTTTTGGTTCGAGGATGAATCTTGTTTTGATTGGTATAGTATGTAATGTCCCGCTCCGCACGGTGCATTATGCTGAGTCGTTGACTCGAAGAGTCGCGTTGACCCGATTAAGTATCGATGCAAATCGATACAAGAGTTACCGTGTCCCAAGAAATACATCAAGTTGGATCGATGCAAAGAGTTATGTTGACCCGAGGAACGCATCGAGTAAGATCGATGCAAGTGTTAAGTTGTGTGATGACCATAGTTCGTATTACGTATTTTGGGATACGTGTACATATCTGACTCGTATTGCATGTCCCCTGGCTTGGTTCGGCTTGTTTAGGTTGGCTTGGTTCGGCTTGGGTTGCTTATTGGTTCATCATGAACCAAGGGGAGAACCCTTACCTACCACACCATCCCTATTTATTAACCCAATACTCTTTCTCTCTCCTCATTCACTCTTCTTCTTCCTCACCATTACTCTCCACCTATACCCAAGAGCCCTAGGCAAGTACAACTTACTTCATGATGGATCTCAAGTTTTATTGTTCCATTCTCTTCTTTACATGATTATAAGCCTCTTTAGAACTTGGAGTTTTTAATTTTATGGATAGATTCTTCTAGATCTACGTTGTAACTTGGGGTTTCATGAGTTCATGGAGTTTTTCTTGGTTTTGATCTACTAAAACTTGTTATTTTCGAAAACTAATAGTTTCATGAGTAAGAGCACGAAATTTCGTATGAATTTGGTTTTTGATTCACCTCATTTCGAGTTAAAATAAAGTTTTAATGGCCAAAACAAGTTTTCTGAATTGTTCATGTCGGCTGAGTAAAATTTTACGTAGGGAACCCTGAAATTGCGTATTTTACGCTGGATGGCATCCAGAATGTAAGATTTTACGCAGAAAACCCTAAAATTGCGTATTTTACGCTGGATGGCATCCAGAATGTAAGATTTTACGCAGGAAATCCTGAAATTGCATATTTTACTCTGGATGGCATCCAGAATATAAGATTTTACGCAGGGAACCCTGAATTTACGTATTTTATGCTGGATGATACCCAGAATGTGAAATTTTATGCTGGAACCCTCCCCTTTTGAGTATTTTACGCAAAATTAAATTTTTTGCGTAAAAAGTGCACAGAATGACTGTTTTTGCCTAGTTTAGCTATTTTCTAGCCAGAATTTCGAAAAACTTAAAATATGAAAGTTTTAGATCTTTGTCTTGCCTTTTCGAATATCTCTGGAGCATCTCATTTTGGGTTCGTGTGTGGAAGTTATGCCCCGTCTCCCCTCAGTCGCATGTTTCCTCCACAACTCTTACACCCTGTTTATATTTAGTTATTGCATATACGCTTATACCAGGTTAAATGTTAGTTTTAAATATGTTCCATGACATAGTGGTGACTAGTTGTGGTGCACTTTTGACAAATGACATGACATGATAGTGGCCCGTCGTGGCACACTCTTGACAGTAAATTTGACATGATATATATCTCGAATGCTGTTGCGGCGGCTAGCATGTCGTGACAGAATTGAATAACCTGGACACCGTGGGTGATTGCGTTTGTAAAAATAAACCAGTACTGTCTTGCATCATGTCTAGGATAGGGATCCCTGAGTACCACGGTTAGGGATACCTACATTAATTGACTAAGGCTAATAAACTAGAATAATTCAGTAGACATGAGGAGATTCCCAGCTACAGGTAATTCCATTATCTGGGCGCATTAAGTGGACTTGTAGCCTACCGACGAGTAGGGTACATTTTCAGCACACAGTCACTTGTTGCATTCTTCATAAATAGACATTCGACCTGGATAACCAGATAGTCTGTAGGGCTTGTGGCTGTTGGGATAATCTCATTGCATTTGCTAGTAACTAGGCCTGTGATAACCCTAGTTAGTTAAAGTATCAAGCCATACTCTTTGCTTGGCCGTGATTGATTGAATGAAGGCTAGCCCAGCTTCGACTTGTCCTGATCTTGTGCAAGATTATGACAAGACATGATTATTTATGCTTGTCTTAACAATAACGATCGGGGGTCCAGTTCTGTTCAGGTGAAGGGTTACAACCCCGGTCCTTGTTTGGTTTAAGGGTTGTAACCTGGCTCCCGGAGCAGTTCTGTGTCCTCTCTTCGTTTATTGTCTTGTTGCTCCCCATGTCATGCTCGTCATGTTTTATTTTACTTCAATAGCATGATTATTTATACTGGCCTTAACAATAACGATCGGGGGTCCAGTTCTGTTCAGGCGAAGGTTTATAATCTCGGTCCTTGTTTTGTTTAAGGGCTGTAACCTGGCTCCCGGAGCAGTTTTGTGTCCTCTCTTCGCTTATTAACTTATTTCACCCTATGATCTTGCTTACCAACAAGTAGTTGAGACAGATTTCTATTCAGGTGAAGGGTTATAACCCCGGTCCTTGTTTGGTTTAAGGGTTGTGACCTGGCTACTTGAATGGTTTTCTCGTACTCAATTTATTGTTGTTATCCTTATTATTATCTATTTTGTTTGTAATCATCTATTATTATTCATTTGTGCCATGCTGGTTTTAGTTCCTAAGTGAAACCTCCTTTGTGGCACTTGCTCTTTCTGGGGTCTGACCCAGCTGGTTTTGTGTGGCCAGATATCGGAGCAGCACCAGAGGATCTACCTACCTTCCAGACAGATGGTAACCACCAGGCGTAACCCTGGCAACGAGTGGGTTTCTTTTGTCCTTCCACTTTATTGTAAAATTATTCTTTTGAGGCGTTTAGCCGACGAGCACGTGTTAGCTCGTATTGTACCTTTATTTACTGTTCGCCTACGGGCTGTAACATGATTAACAAATCCTAGGGTTGATCATGGACCAGAACTCTTGCTAGTCTTGACATTTTGTACGACTAGCTTCATGATCATCCGAATATGTAATATATGGGACGCCTTACTATTGTATATTTGGTGCTCTGACATCTTGTAACTGTTATTCCTTGCTTGAGATTAAGACAATAGGCTTGTTTATGACCATAGGAGACTGATGGCTTGTAGTTAAACCCTCATATATCTAGACAGCCGTGCCGTATAGCGAGGTGGGTTGCACTTCAATATACGTAGCTGGCTATGTACGCCCCCGCTCTTCATTATTCTGGTTATGGGGCATTACATGGTTATAGTGGTGGCCCATGCACGTCTTATAAATCAAGATATATGAGGGTTTACCGAATAGAAGTCTCAATCAGTACTCGCCCTTGATCTCTGCTTGTATCTTCTGAATCCCTGTAATCTTAACCTGATCACATGTTTGTATCGTTGATCTGTCCTGGTCCTTCCTTATTATTCCTTATGTCGTCTTCTTCAGCGGCATTGTTCCTGGACCTGTCGATCAACAAGGTGGAGCACCTCCCGTGGACCAGCAGCAACCCGGAGATCAAGCCCAACATTCAGAAGTAGCCTCCAGAGTCATGCCTACTGGCGGAGAGCCACCAGTTCAGCCCGTCCAGCCTGCAGAGCCTGATGATGGCACCTTGGTGGGTCTCATTAGGTCACTATTAGCCTCCCAGGATCATCGAAGAGATGCCTTGCACCAGGCGGTGGTAGACGCTTTGACCAGAGGAGGTCATCAGGGTAATAGCACGGCCAACAGCTTCAAGCGCTTGAACCCTCCCTTCTTTTACGGCAATGAAGATGCGATCGCTGCAGATGCATGGCTTCAGGACACAGAGGTGATTCTAGAAGCCGCCAGGACTCCATAAAATGAGAAGGTGGTAGTGGTGCACCTACAGCTATTGGATCTTACCCGCGGCTGGTGGGCGGCATAGGCCGTTGGATTAGTGGCTCCTATTACCTGGGCGGTATTCAGGAAGAGATTCCAAACCAAGTATTTTGATGTTGTAGCTCAGTATGATCTACAGACGAGGTTCACCAATCTGAAGCAGATGGGCAGGACGGTCGATGGATATGCGGCCGAGTTCTCCACGCTTAGTCGATTTGCCCCCACCTTGGTGGCGATCGCGTTTGATAAAGCCCAGCGGTTCCAGCAAGGGCTCCACCTAGAGATTTTTTGTTAGCGGTGGAGCAGTTTGAGGATCAGACCTTTGATGCAGTACTGAGGGCAGCCTGGAGGCATGAATATACCTTCCAGAGGATCGTGGATAGGACCGGAGGTCGGAAGCGATCCCATAGCCAGATGAACCAATCGTCAGCCCCAGCCCTTGTAACTCCCTGTTTTCAAAATTGAGGGTAATTTTGAACTTTTGTAAAATTGATTATTTAATAATAAGTTTAAATCATGTTATTGATTTATTGGTGATTTTGATTAATTTAATTTAATTTAATTAGTATTTTGTGATTTTGTTCTTTGGCTAGTGTAATCTTAGAGCTGCTTAGCCTAGAGACTAACCATGACCATGGAGGCCTAACCCATGTGATTAGATTAGCTAATTACCACTTTTAGGCTAAGGGTATTTTGGTCAGTTTGTGACTTTTGAATTATTTAGGATTTTGATTAATTGGTGAATTTTATATTATTTTAATAATATTTAAATTGATGTATTATAATTTTGGTCATTTTTCATATTTTAATATTTTGAGAATTTTTATATTTTAATATTGTATTTTCGGGTTTAGTTTGATCGGGTTTGAGTTTTGGCTCATTTCGACTTGTGTTAGTGACCCGGGTAGCTTAGACTCTAGTTGGAACCCAGAGTTTAGCTATACATGGCCCATAAATCCCATTAATTAGTATAGTGCATTTAGACTAATCTCACATGACTTAATTGGTCCATTTGGTCATTTAAACTTGACCCTTTTAGCCCCAAACTTCCACATAAGACAAAATTGACTCAAAGGGGCCTTGGAGGACATTTTGGACATTTGCCAAATGCCCCCAAACCCCTCAAATTGGCCGGCAGCAAGGAGACCTCTCTCCACTCCATTTTTTTCATATATTGTTCTTCTTCTCCTCCTTTGAGAGTTCCTTTCCAAACCAAGCCAAAATCCTTTGATTTTAAGCTCCAAAGTAAGTCAAATCTCTTCTAATTCTCTTCCATACTCTAGATCCCTCTCTAATCTTAGTGCTAACCCTTGTTTATATTTTATTTGTGATTTTTATCTAGGTAGAACCTAGCATGGAGGGGTTGGAAGCATAGAATTGGCTCTTGACCCAAAAAGAACCAATTTGGGGCTTTTCTTGGGATTCCAACTCCCAAGAGGTAAACCCTAACTCTAACTCTTGTAATTACTCCTAATTAGTGTTATTTGCATATTAGAGGATGTCTGAGGCGTAGGAAAATCCATTAGAAGAGGTTTGGAACCCATTGGACTCAATTCGGGACTTTCGGGCTAGGTTTAGTGCCAATTTTGGGAAAAATCCTAAATTGACATGTTTTGGTGTTACCCCTAGCCTAATTAGATCTAATTAGGTTAGTTTGGGTGAGATGAGGCGAGGTACATGTCCATATTTGGATACGTGGGGTCGTTTTGCGAGAAATCATAAAAATAGGCTTTTTTCGGGATTTTCGGGTTCCAACACACGGGTGACTTTTTGCACCGACACTAGAATCGGCAAGTTAGTACTTAGAATAGGTTCTAATCATTATTGAAAACTCGTGGGTAGAGTTTGGGTCGAATCCGGATAGGTTTGGTGTCCGTATCACGCGGTATCGCGAATCGGACACCCCGAAGTCGCCAAAATGGCCATTTGGCCATTCAACCTCGTTTCTGCGTGCGCGAGTTAGATTTCATGTTTGGGGCACGTGTCTAGGCCCTAGAGGGTAGAATTGTATGAATTGGGTATTCGGATAAGGTTTTGGGTCGTTTAGGAGTATATGTGTATGTGTGTGTGTGGTGGTAGTGGTGGTGTTGGTAGTGTGTGTGTGTGGTGGTAGTGTTGGTGTTGGTAGTATGTGTGTGTCCATATATATAGATATACATATGTGTGTGTGTCTATGTATATATATATATATATATATATATATGTAGATATGTATGTGTGTGTGTGTGTGTGTGTGTGTGTGTGTGTGTGTGTGTCTATATATGTATGTATGTATCCATGAATGTGAGCGCGTGTGTATATATATGTAGATATGTATGTGTGTCTATATATATATATATATATATATATATATTTATATATATATATATATTTATATATATATATATATATATATATATATATATATATAAAATATATATATATATATATATATATGTGTGTGTGTGTGTGTGTGTGTGTGTGTGTGTGTGAGAGAGAGAGAGAGTTAAGAGATATTAGAGAGTGAGAGGAAGAGTTTAGAGGGAGAAATTAGAGGAGGAAATGAAGAGATTAGAGGAAGAGTTATAGAGGGGAAATAGAAGAGAATAGAGAGGGAGAGGGAAGAGCCACAACAGTAGCTAGGGGGGTTTGGGGCTGCTGTCCCCCCCCCCCCCCCCCAAAACAGCAGAAATTGCAGCAGCCATAGCAGCAGTAAACAGCAGTAATAGCAGCAGCAGCAGCCTGGGTAAGCACCCCCCTTTAGCCCCTAAAAAAAAAAAAAAAAAAAAAAAAAATATATATATATATATATATATATATATATATATATATATATATATATATATATATATATATATATATATATAAATATATATATATATATATATTTTATATATATTTTATATATATATACCCCGATATATATACGTATATATACGATATATATATATATATATATATATATATATATATATATATATATATATATATATATATATATATATATATATATATATTTTATATATATATATATATATATATATATATATATATATATATATATATATATATATATATATATATATATATACCTATATACCCCGATATATATACGTATATATACCCCTATATATATACATATATACTCTCATATACATATATATATATATATATATATATATATATATATATATATATATATATTATATATATATATATATATATATATATATATATATATATATATATATATATATATAAAATATATATATATATATATATATATATATATATATATATATATATATATATATATATATATATATATATATATATATACCTATATACCCCTATCTATATACGTATATATACCCCTATATATATACATATATACTCTCATATATATCCCCCTAAATGACCCCCCCAACTAGTCCTATGAGTGAATGTGTAGAGTGAGTTTTTGAATGTGTGAGTGAATTAGGAAATTTGTTGGATAGTGAGTGAGAGGGGGATTTTCAGTTCCGAGTGTCGGAACACGTCCAAATTTGAGATGGGACTTAGATATGTGAATTAGATTTTGTGGATAGGCTCCTAAGTTAAAATTGGGATTTCGTATGGGATTAGGAAGATGGTATCACACGATATCATTGAGTATCTTATGATACTCAAGATAATGGGTAAATCGACAACATGGACCGTAAGATGGACTGGATGTCCACTTTACCTAGGAAGCTTGGTAGGTAATAATAGTGTAGGCTAGTATCCTACTACACTAGAAAGTCGGGAGTGAAACTCCTAAGGTAAAGCTACTTGGCCTTAGTACTAGAGTAGAAGGGTAAACGGGATAAGTAGGAATAATACCCATTTTACAACATATGGGTTTAATTCCTTAAGATATAGCTAAAATTAGGTTATTATGGTTGGTAATAGTTAGGAATAGTAAACTTGGACTAGTTTTGACCTTGGTTGACCACGGTTGACTATTTTGACAAAAAGTCAACCGAGAGTCAACCGTAGCCTAAAATTTACTAGAACTTGACCAAACTTGACCAGTTGACCCAAAGTCAACTGTTAGTCAACGTTAGTCAAGTTTGACCTAAAGTTGACCTAGAGTTGATCTAGAGTTGACCAGAGTTGACCAGTTGACCAAAAGTCAACTGTAAGTCAACCTTTGACTTAAATCGACCTAGTTTAATTCTGTTTGACTTGCATTGATCTAGTTTAACTTTGTTAGGCCTAATATGACTTAGATTGACCCTGTACAATCTATTTTGACCTTATTTGACCTAGATTGACTTAGTTTGACGTGTCTTGACCTAGTTTGACTCAGTATGACTTAATTTTACTTCCAAACCATTATATTGATACAGTATTCCATCTATAGGTCCTCGAGGCACTGTTCTTGGACACAGTCGACTTATCTATCACATCACAGGAGAGTACATTCTCTGATAATATTTCTGTTTTATGATATCGTCTTTGTTTCTAGTATTTAGTGTAGATATCCTTGTTCTCTTGACACATTGTTCACACGGATTGGTATTTGTCTGGATCCCGTCATAAGATGTTATTCCTCTTATATATGGTATGCCTTGTGCAAGTCTTCCTAGTTCCTTGTGCATTGTATAGACAGGATTCCTGCGAAGACTAGCTACCTCCTCAGAGAATCACGTGTCATGGCGTGTCATGACTGGATCTACTATATTAGTCAGAGATGGGGGTGTTAGCATAGATATGTGATCAATACCCCACAGTTTATATTGTATCATCATTGTATAGTGTTAATCATACACTCATATATGATTAGCCAGGCCAAATATTGTATCAAGTTCTAAGTCGATCACATGTTGAAACTAGTGCTAAACTCACATAGATAGCAGTTCCAGATTTTCGTACATGTTATACACTGTTCTCTTGTCTTATCTTATTACAGTTTTGGATATACCCTGTCAGGATGCATGTACGCTCTACTTTACCTAGTATATTCTCTCTATCTACTGCTACATTTGTAACACCCAGTTTTCCAAATGAGGGTAATTTTGAAATTTTGTGATTTTAATCTTTTAATAATGATATTTAAATCATGATATGATTTTTGGTAATTTTTAAATCATTTTAAAACTATTTTAAATTATGACTTATGGTTTTGGTGTTTTGATAGTGTAACACTAGAGACATCTTAACCTAGAGCCTAGCCATGCGATTAGGGTATTTCATTTATCATTTCCAGTTCGAGGGTATTTTTGTCATTTTGAATTTAATTGAATTTAATATATATTATTTGGAAATTTAATGTATTATTAAGAATGGTGTGATTTTAATATTATTTAATTGATTGCCATGTATTGTGATTAGCCTAACTTGGTTTGGACCCAACCTAGATTAGTCATAACTAGTCTTAGCTAACCATGGTTAGTGATAGTTAGTATTAATTATATTATTAGAATTTTAGTGATTTTTAGTATATTTGATTTGGTGCTATTTTAGACTTTCACTAGTGTTGACTTAGGAGACTGTCCTAGAGGCTAACATAGGTCATGACTTCTTGGTTAGGTTAAGTAACCCTAGCTTGACCTAAGTTAGTGACATCAAATCCATTAGAATTATTTTGGGGAAATTAGGAATTAATTTGAATAGGAAATGGCTTGTGGTTTCACAAGTCATGACTTGTGACTTAGCCTTGAAAGCCCAACCCAACCTAGTGGAACCTAACCCTAGCCCATTCCAGCCCATGGCCGACCACACTAGGTCATTCTTCCCCTATTTAATGCTCCTAGAAATTAGGGCTAGCCTCCTTAGAATTATTTTCCAAGTTTGAGAAAGAGGTGAGTCTCCATCTTCATTTAATCCTAAAAAATCTATTTTAATTCCTCTTCCACCCAAATCAATTGCATTAGGTTCTAAAATTAGTCTACTTGCTGTTGGTATTGAGTAA
Organism: Iris pallida; assembly: GCA_029216955.1. Lineage (NCBI taxonomy): Eukaryota > Viridiplantae > Streptophyta > Magnoliopsida > Asparagales > Iridaceae > Iris > Iris pallida. The sequence continues at coordinate 2,477,145 of JANAVB010006993.1, read as the reverse complement.
TTTCAGGGAAGAATCAATTTGAAAGAGTTTGGTGGCTTGAGGAACCACTTTCATTTGGGGATTTTTGAGCCTTTGCACATCAATAGGTAAATTCAAATCTACTCCATGTAATTGCTGTTTTATTGAATTTCTAGGATGCCCTAGGCCTACCATAGCTGTAGGTATAGCAAACCCTAAGTTTCGTGTCCTATACGTGTCCGTACCGGACACGTATCAGTCCTTGTTATTGGGTGTTTGATGAAATGCCCCAAAGGGCATTTTGATCAGTTTTTAGGAATATAATTGAATAGAAAATAGGGTTTTAACCTTGCTTATAGGTTTCTAGTGTCCTAGTAGGATTTTTGTGTCGCGTCGTGTCAAATTGTGGACACGTATACGCGGGTGTACATGCGCGTGCGCGGGCAGGTTGCATGCCCTGCTACTCGGGGCTTCCTGCGCACAGCACACGACACTAGGACACGTATAATTTGACACACGTGTTGTGTCCATGACTGACACGAGATTCCTAGAGTGACACGACCTATCGTGTCGTATCGGACACGGATTCGCACGTACACAATGTGTGCACTGTGCGTGTGCAGTGTGTTAGTTGGTTCTCTGTGTTTAATTCGTTTTACATGTTTTTAATTGTTCATTAGATCCTAATTATGTTGTGTAAACTATATTAGATTAGGTTTACATGATAGTTAGGTTTTAATGTGGAAATATGGATCGAATGGGGCTAAACTGATATACATCACTGATACATTCCTGATACATGTATTCTTCAGTATTTTCCTAACCATTTAATTCCCTGTTATTTGATGTTTTCACTGATTTTTGATCCTCACATATTTGTTGATTTATGTTAATGCAATATTACATTCGAAATTGGCTTTTGGATGGGAGAATGGGATGTTTAGGTATTGGTTGGATTTTGAAATTCTGTTAACTGATGCATTATTTTCTTCAAATTCCTGAACTGAGATTTTACTCTTCTTTAACTTTGATGAATGTTTGAATTCCATGTGATAGCATTTTCAGTTTTCCTTAAACCTTAACTGGATTTCTATTTCCTGAGATTACAAACCATTCCTAATGAATTAATAGCTTATAACCTGGACTAATTTTCCCTGTTCATCATTTTTCCTAACTGATGATTTGTCTCATATTGTAGACTGAAATGAATTCCTATTTCCTGAGATTCCTCATTCCAATTGTACTGAGTTTTGTTTTCCTTATTCCTGAGAATTGATATATGAAACCTGGGATTATTCCCAGACTTCTTATTGATGAATTAGCACACTGTTAACTGTAAACTGAAATTGAATGAGTTATGTGATTTCATTAAACTGTCAAAACCTGAGATTAGTTTCCTAAAACTGGGAATTGGGTTCCTTTCTTACTGCAAGTTAAATTGAATGTTCTTCATTCTTTAAAATACTGATTCCCAGGTTTGGACATTAGCCACTGTGTTTCCTAATTTCTGTGCACTCATGTATTCCCTTAATCTCCCTTAACACTCACTGATTTCTCACACCCTCAAGACTCACACACACACACACATGCCATAGCACACACAAGTTATCACTCACTTCACTCTTGTATTCACACACACTTGAACATTATGAGTTCCTATTCTCTATACATATGTATATATATATATATATATATATATATATATATATATATATATATATATATATATATTTTATATATATATATATATATATATATATATATATATATATATATATATATATATATATATATATATATATATATATATATATATATATATATATATATATATATATATATATGTATATGTATATGTATGTATTGAGGGGTATATATATAGGTATCCTATATAATATATCTATGTGTTGTACTTTTATATATATTAGATATATATATGTATGTGGGATATATCATATATAGCCTATATGAGTATTCTATGTTATATTATAATATATCAATGTGTGTATTATACTTAGGCATATAGATTGACTTGTGTATGTGAGTATGGTTTGATTCATAGGCATGGTATAGCCTAGGCCTATGGGTGACTTGAATGCCTAGTATAGAGTCTAGATTAGTCTTGTGCAGTCTTGTTAGACCTAGAATAGACTAGTTAGACTAGTATAGACTAGTTTGACTTAGGTTGACTTGGTTGACCTAGTTTGACTTCTAGGGTTAACCAGAGTTGACCAAGAGTTGACTTTAGCCTATATTGACCTAGAGTCATATAGAATGCATTGTAGTGCATCTTATTACCATTCTGGACTTGTTGTGACTTGTGCTGTTCTAATAGGAGCCAGACATCACTCCTCGGACAGTATATATATTCTCCAGATTCTCAGGATACAGGCGAGTACATTCTCTGATCATTTTATATCTTGTTTAGGATTATATTCCTGCTTTAGATTACTTTACATGATGCTGACACGTTAGAAACACGGATTAGTACTATATGGATCTGGTTGTGCAATGTTATCCCCTTTAGCGGATACATCGGGTATTCGTGTTCGTGTACTTTATCATGAACATCGTGTACTCCTTGTATTTATGACATTCGTGTACGAAACGTGTGAATCGTGTATAATCATGTATTCACATGACCTTCGTGTACAATAATATAACTTAGCTAGATCCTTGTGTATTGATTGGGGCGGGGGAGTAGAAGTGGTTATGTATTCAATCCAGTAGATTACTCGTGTACAAACCTCTGTAGATTACTCGTATACAACATCGTGTCGTTTACATAACCATCTTATGCTCTGAATTACTAGCACTGTTAGTTCTCTATATATTGTAGCTATTTACTTACAATCTCTCTCTTTTTATCATGTTATTTCTTCAGATCCTGTATCTTACTCTCTAGCATGTTTATATTTCCTAACCTGTTATGATTTTGTTGAGATGTACTGTACTCGCTCGCGTCCTGACTGGACCTGTTGAAAATTTTACAGTGAATGATGAGGCTCTGGTGTCTACCCCTCTTGGTACAGCATTAGACATCACTAGTGACTTAGACCTACTAGCAGTGGATGACAATCCTTAGACTAGGATGTCTTTACTTTTCTGGATCACTGTATATAGATTCTGAGATATTTGGGATATGTATTTATTTTAGACACTTAGAATTCTGGATCGTATTTCTGTGCTTTTATTCTGGATATTTATCTATCTATCTTCATCTTGTTCTACCTTAGTTGTGATTGAGATATATTCTGTTATGTCATCCCCATTCGGGGAGTATAACTGTTTATTACCTTTAACTGTTAGATGTTGTGACTTAGGACAGCGTTCTACCGCCGACACTGCGGCGTAGGCTGGGCATTGTTACGTCTCGTGCCCTCACAGTGGGTGCGGGTCGTGACAACATTTTCAATATTGTATAACTAGAACTGTTGTTTGAGATTTTGTACTCGTTCCATCCTGACTGGATATGTTGACAAAATATTACAGATGACGGTGAGGAGGATTGCTGTACCTACTACGGTCCGGTTGACGTAGTAGGCTTAGACTTGGAGACCTTGGTTCAGCAGTGCTTAGCTCCGCCCGACGAGCCTCTAGCTTAGTTTAGTTAGAATAGACATTTTGGACTGGACCTTGTCTTCAGCTTGCTACTTATGTTATTATATTATATTTGGGATTGTATAACCTACTTTGTGACTCTCTCTCTTTCTCTCGTTGTTGAGCTGGATATTGCACTTGTGGTTTTTATCTATCTAGTTTTCGTGCCATGATTTTTCCTTCTAGATTGTGATTGAATTTATCAGTATTTTAAACTATATTCCTTCGTGTGGAGATGACAGGTTATTATATATTGTTTGTTGGCTAGTAGACCTACAGCGTTCTACGCCATTTTTACGGTGTAGGCTGAGCGTGGTCACGCACTTGTGCCCCTACCTAGGGTGCGGGTTGTGACACATTTTAGTGGTGGCCCATGCAGGTCGAGAGTCACAATTAGTACGATGTCGTAGTGGCTCTCGACTTAGAGTGCTATTACGAGCCTACGGTACGTATCTAGGATAGGCTATAGGCTAAGTTACTCAATCACAAAATAGGAAAACTTTCACTTGCTGATCTTTTAACTGTCCTTTTTGATATTGATTTTTGCATTCTAATTGTCCTCCTTGATATAATATTCCATGTGCCATATTGATTTCCTTCCTTTATTCTATCTTCAGGATGGTGCAGACCAGGTCCCAGCATCCTGAGTCCGCAGACATGGAGAGGTCTGCTATGACTCGCGGACCTGATACAGGCACTCCTGTCGCAGTCGGGGTGTCGGCAGCAGCTCTTGGGGGCGCTCCTCTTCCAGTTTTGAGGGCTGACCCCGGGATTGCTACGACTATTCCGGCCACAGTACCAGTGGTTGATATGGGCACTCTTCCTCCTCCTGTACAGCAGATTCCTCCGCCAGTTGCAGACGTACTTCTACCTCCACCTCCTCTGCCTACAGACTTGGGGCAGATGCTTGCTTTCCTTCAGCAGATGTTGGAGACTCAGAGAGCCCAGGCTAAGGCTCAGCAGAGGCAGACAGACGCGATGCGTCAAGGCATGGAGGATGCCCATTAGTTAGCCCTTGCAGCCGTGGAGCAGAGGGCTCCGCATCATGGGATGCGTACGAGGTACGGAGATATCCAGGACTTCAAGAAGCTCGGGCCCCGTGACTTTAGCGGGACCGAGGGTGTGGTCTATACCGATGATTGGCTCGAGGATATCGAACGGCAGATGAGGGCCTCCCGCCTCGCAGACGACCTGAAGGTCGAGGCGATGGGTTTGTAGTTGTTAGACATTGCACGCACCTGGTTCAGAAACGAGCCAGCCCTTGCTGGGGAGGGCCATACTTGGACAGAGTTTAAGCTTCTCTTCAAGGGGAAGTTCTTTCCCCTACAGACAAGATCGACCTGGTGAGGCAGTTCCAGGATCTACAATAGGGTAGTTTATCTGTGGAGGAGTACGCCGCAGAGTTCGGCCGTCTGAGCCGATACGTGGAGTACATGGTTCGTGACCCAGAGATCAGGGCGAGCCGTTTCAGAGAGGTGCTGATCTGGGATATCAAGATCCTCATTCCCTCCTTTTATGAGACTTACACCCAGATCTATGCGGAGGCCCGCAAGGTAGAACGGGAGTGGGGCCTGAAGCCCAAGAGGGACCGTGATCTATTTTTGGGGACTACTAGCAGCGCGGGGGCTGCTAAGCGTCCTCAACTCCAGCATCATTCTATTCCGCAACGCCCGCAGCAGATTTCTGCTCCGATTAGGGCACTAGTTCAGCAGGTGCCCCGGCAGCAGCAACAGGGACCGACGTAGCAGGCACCTACTTGCCACTACTGCAAGAGGTCCGAACATCTTTAGGAGGTTTACAGGAGACGTTTGGGTGTGTGCCTATATTGTGGCACCGAGGGACATCAGGCGAGGGATTGTCCTTCGAACCATCGTCGTGTAGCTCAGGGAGCACAGGGTAGAACACCTATGGTACCGCATCACGCCCGCCACCAGCAGCGGAATATATCCCGCCAGGACAAGGCTTTTGCGATGACAGTTGAGGATCCTGCAGGCATTGGACTAGGAGGTAGGGTCTTGCTCTTTCTTTTTACCTGTTTCTTTCCATCCATTGATTGTTGATTGCTTTCTTAGTACCTTTAGTTTGCATATGTGATGATCATGCTAGATAAATAGAACACCACAATGAAGACTGCAATAACATGATACTGTAGAGACTAAAACCATGCATGTTTGTTCCTATTTTCTAGAATTGCATGTTGTATAACTTTGGATAGAATTTAGTAGACTTTGTTTGTTGCGGGCTTGACCTAGAGAAGAGTACAACCAATTTGAATTTCGAGGATAATTTTTTCAAGGGGGGTAGGATTGTAACTGCCTGTTTTCAAAAATGAGAATAATTTTGAACTTTTGTAAAATTGATTATTTAATAATAGGGTTAAATCATGTTATTGATTTATTGGTAATTTTGATTATTTTAATTTAATTTAATTAGTGTTTTGTGATTTTGTTCTTTGGCTAGTGTAACCTTAGAGCTGCTTAGCCTAGAGACTAACCATGACCATGGAGGCCTAACCCATGTGATTAGATTAGCTAATTACTATTTTTAGGCTAAGGGTATTTTGGTCAGTTTGTGACTTTTGAATTATTTAAGATTTTGATTAATTGGTGAATTTTATATTATTTTAATAATATTTAAATTGATGTATTATAATTTTGGTCATTTTTCATATTTTAATATTTTGAGAATTTTTATATTTTAATATTGTATTTTTGGGTTTAGTTTGATCGGGTTTGAGTTTTGGATCATTTCGACTTGTGTTAGTGACCCGGGTAGCTTAGACTCTAGTTGGAACCCAGAGTTTAGCTAGACATGGCCCATAAATCCCACTAATTAGTATAGTGTATTTAGACTAATCCCACATGACTTAATTGGTCCATTTGGTCATTTAAACTTGACCCTTTTAGCCCCAAACTTCCACATAAGACAAAATTGACTCAAATAGGCCTTGGAGGGCATTTTGGACATTTGCCAAATGCCCCCAAACCCCTCAAATCTGGCCGGCAGCAAGGAGACCTCTCTCCACTCCATTTTTTTCACATATTGTTCTTCTTCTTCTCCTTTGAGAGTTCCTTTCCAAACTAAGCCAAAATCCTTTGATTTTAAGCTCCAAAGTAAGTCAAATATCTTCTAATTCTCTTCCATACTCTAGATCCCTCTCTAATCTTAGTGCTAACCCTTGTTTATCTTTTATTTGTGATTTTTGTCTAGGTAGAACCTAGCATGGAGGGGTTGGAAGCATAGAATTTGCTCTTGACCCAAAAAGAACCAATTTTGGGGCTTTTCTTGGGATTTCAACTCCCAAGAGATAAAACCTAACTCTAACTCTTGTAATTACTCCTAGTTAGTGTTATTTGTATATTAGAGGATGCCCGAGGTGTAGGACAACCCATTAGAAGAGGTTTGGAACCCATTGGACTCAATTCGAGACTTTCGGGCTAGGTTTAGTGCCAATTTTGGGGAAAATCCTAAATTGACATGTTTGGGTGTTACCCCTAGCCTAATTAGACCTAATAGGTTAGTTTGGGTGAGATGAGGCTAGGTACGTGTCCATATTTGGATACGTGGGGTCGTTTTGCGAGAAATCATAAAAATAGGCTTTTTTCGGGTTTTCGGGTTCCAACACACGGGTGACTTTTTGCACCGACAATAGAATCGGCAAGCTAGTACCTAGAATAGGTTCTAATCATTATTTAGAACTCGTGGGTAGAGTTTGGGTCGAATCCGGATAGGTTTGGTATCCGTATCACGCGGTATCGCGAATCGGACATCCCGAAGTCGCCAAAATGGCCATTTGGCCATTCAGGCCTCGTTTCTCGTTTTCGCTCGCGTGTGCGAGTTAGATTTCTTGTGTGGGACACATGTCTAGTCCCTAGAGGGTAGAATTGTAAGAATTGGGTATTCGGATAAGGTTTTGGGTCGTTTAGGAGTATATGTGTATGTGTGTGTGTGGTGGTAGTGGTGGTATTGGTAGTGTGTGTGTGTGTGGTGGTAGTGGTGGTGTTGGTAGTGTGTGTGTGTGTCCATATATATAGATATCCATATGTGTGTGTGTCTATGTATATATATATATATATATATATATATATATATATATATATATATATATATATATATATATATATGTAGATATGTATGTGTGTGTGTGTCTATATATGTATGTATGTATCCATGAATGTGAGTGTGTGTGTATATATATGTAGATATGTATGTGTGTGTGTGTGTGAGAGAGAGAGTTAAGAGATATTTGAGAGTGAGTGGAAGAGTTTAGAGGGAGAAATTAGAGGAGGAAATGAAGAGATTAGTTGAGGAGTTATAGAGGGGAAATATATGAGAATATAGAGGGAGAAGGAAGAGCCACAATAGCAGCTACGGGGGGGAGTTTGGGGCTGCTGTCCCCCCCCCCCCCCCCCCCCCCAAAAAAAAAACTGCAGAAATTGTAGCAATAGCAGCAGCCATAGCAGCAGCAAACAGCAGTAATAGTAGCAGCAGCAGCCTGGGTAAGCACCCCCTTAGCCCCTAAAACCCCCTATATATATACCCCTATATATATACGTATATATTTTTTTTATATATATATACCTATATACCCCTATATATACGTATATATACCCCTATATATATACATATATACTCCCATATATATCCCTCTAAATGACCCCCCAACTAGTCCTATGAGTGAATGTGTAGAGTTAGTTTTTGAATGAGTGTGAGTAAATTAGGAAATTTGTAGGATAGTGAGTGAGAGGGGAATTTTGAGTTTCGAGTGTCAAAACGCGTCCAAATTTGAGATAGGATGGGTAGGCTCCTAAGTTAAAATCGAGGTTTCGTATGGGATTAGGAGGATGGTATCACACGATATCATTGAGTATCTTACGATACTCAAGATAATGGGTAAATCGATAACATGGACCGTAAGATGGACTGGATGTCCACTTTACCTAGGAAGCTTGGTAGGTAATGATAGTGTAGGCTAGTATCCTACTATCCTAGGAAGTCGGGAGTGAAACTCCTAAGGTAAAGCTACTTGGCCTTAGTACTAGAGTAGAAGGGTAAACGGGATAAGTAGGGATAATACCCATTTCACAACATATGGGTTTAATACCTTAAGATATAGCTAAAATTAGGTTATTATGGTTGGTAATGGTTAGGAATAGTGGACTTGGACTAGTTTTGACCTTGGTTGACCACGGTTGACTATTTTGACCAAAAGTCAACCGAGAGTCAACCGTAGCCTAAAATTTACTAGAACTTGACAAACTTGACCAGTTGACCCAAAGTCAACTGTTAGTCAACGTTAGTCAAGTTTGACCTAGAGTTGACCTAGGGTTGACCAGAGTTGACCAGTTGACCAAAAGTCAACTGTAAGTCAACCTTTGACTTAAATCGACCTAGTTTAATTCTGTTTAACTTGCATTGACCTAGTTTGACTTTGTTAGGCCTAATATGACTTAGATTGACCCTGTACAATCTAGTTTAACCTTGTTTGACCTAGATTGACTTAGTTTGACGTGTCTTGACCTAGTTTGACTCAGTATGACTTAATTTTACTTCTAAACCATTATATTGATACAGTATTCCATCTATAGGTCCTCGAGGCACTGTTCTTGGACACAGTCGACTTATCTATCACATCACAGGCGAGTACATTCTCTAATAATATTTCTGTTTTATGATATCGTCTTTGTTTCTAGTATTTAGTGTAGATATCCTTGTTCTCTTGACACATTGTTCACACGGATTGGTATTTGTCTGGATCCCGTCATAAGATGTTATTCCTCTTATATATGGTATTCCTTGTGCAAGTCTTTCTAGTTCCTTGTGCATTGTATAGACAGAATTCCTGTGAAGGCTAGATACCTTCTCAGAGAATCATGTGTCATGACTGGATCCACTATATTAGTCAGGGATGGAGGTGTTAGCGTAGATATGTGATCAATACCCCACAGTATTATATTGTATCATCATTGTATAGTGTTAATCATACACTCACGTATGATTAGCCAGGCCAAACATTGTATCAAGTTCTAAGCCGATCACATGTTGAAACTAGTGCTAAACTCACATAGACAGCAGTTCCAGATTTTCGTACAAGTTATACAATGTTCTCTTGTCTTATCTTATTACAGTTTTGGATATACCCTATCAGGATGCATGTACGCTCTACTTTACCTAGTATATTCTCTCTATCTACTGCTATATTTTCAATATTGTATAACTAGAAATATTGTTTGAGATTTTGTACTCGTTTCATCCTGACTGGATATGTTGACAAAATATTACAGATGACGGTGAGGAGGATTGCTGTACCTACTACGGTCCGGTTGACATAGTGGGCTTAGACTTGGAGACCTTGGTTCAGCAGGGCTTAGCTCCGCCCGACGAGCCTCTAGCTTAGTTTAGTTAGAATAGACATTTTGGACTGGACCTTGTCTCCAGCTTGCTACTTATGTTATTATATTATATTTGGGATTGTATAACCGTATTACTTTGTGACTCTCTCTCTTTCTCTCGTTGTTGAGCTGGATATTGCACTTGTGGTTTTTATCTATCTAGTTTTCGTGCCATTATTCTTTCTTCTAGATTGTGATTGAGTTTATCAGTATTTCATACTATATTCCTCCGTGCGGAGATGACAGGTTATTATATACTGTTTGTTGGCTAGTAGACCTACAGCATTCTATACCGTTTTTACGGTGTAGGCTGGACGTGGTCATGCACTTGTGCCCCTACCTAGGGTGCGGGTCGTGATAGCCCCGGCAGCCAGGGCTTTGACCATTGGAGCTCCGAGTCGGGCGGCCTCAGTGACGTCAGTTCAGCATTCCACCCCGACGTACCGTCAGCAGCAGAAGCAGAAGCAGTCTTCCGCAGTAGGATGTTCACACTGCGGGAAGCCAGGGCATGTGGTATCAGAGTGTTGCAGAGTACAGGGCTTGTGCTTGGTTTGTGGTGCCCCGGACCACAGGGTTGGAAACTGCACGAACAGGAAGAGTTCATCGGCCTTCTCTAGTCCTTCAGTTAGAGGACCAGCACCAGTACAGCAGCAGCAGCAGCTGCAGTACCCGTTTCCGAGGCCATTGTCGACGCAGGCCCAGGCATTCCAGCAGCAGAGACCGCAGCAGTATACCCAAGCCGAAGCCCTGATCCAGAGCAGGCAGAGGAATTTTCAGCAGAGGGGACCTGCACCCAGAGGGCATGGTCAAGTGCTGGCCTTAACCATGGGAGAGGAAGGAATAGCATCCGGTGAGGTAGTGGCAGGTACTATTCTCGTCAACCCCTTTTCAGCTTCAGTATTATTTGATTCTGGTGCCTCGCATTCATTTATGTCTGCACGATTCGCGACACGGATAGGACTGGAGCCCGAGTCATTATCAGTAAGGCTCAATATACTTACTGGTAACGGTCTTGTGGGAGTAGATAGAGTGTTTTTCTCGTGTCGGGTCGTAGTTAGCGGTAGATAGTTTCCCGCTAGGTTGATAGAATTCCCGATGGCCGATTATGATGTGGTCTTAGGGATGGATTGGTTGAGGGACCAGTATGCCAGGATAGATTGCCATATTAGCACGGTTGTTTTTAGCATACCAGGCGAGCCGGAGTTTTTCTTTTCCCGAGGCGAAGTTGAACCTTCTCCTCCCGTATTGCGGATGGCAGTAGCAGCAGTGCAGTTACCCCGAATCGTCGAGGAGTTTCCATATGTTTTCCTAGAAGAGCTTCCAGGAATGCCGCTAGAGCGAGAGATCGAGTTCACCATAGACTTGATCCCCGGGACTGCACCTGTGTCAGAGAGAGTCTACAGGATGGCACTGTCAGAATTGGAGATATTGTACAAAATTATTGAAGAACTCAGGACCAAGGGATTCATTCGTGCTAGTGGATCGCCTTGGGGAGCCCCGATGCTTCTTGTGAAAAAGAAGGATGGTATGTCCAGATTATATGTTGACTGTCGTACCTTGAACTCAGTGACAATCAAGAACAGATATCCTCTCCCAAGAATAGATGACTTGTTTGATCAACTCAGAGGAGCAGCAGTATTCTCGAAGATAGATTTGCGGTCAGGGTACCACCAGATCAGAGTCAGAGAGCAGGACATTTCGAAGACGGTATTCAGATCTAGATATGGGCCTTAGGAGTTTCTTGTTATGCCATTTGGAGCAACCAATGCGTCGGCTGTATTCATGGACCTCATAAATCGCATCTTCATGCCTTATTTGGATCAGTTCGTGATTGTGTTCATAGACGATATCCTGGTCTACAGCAAGAGTGAAGCGGAGCATGAGCAGCATCTCAGAGTTGTCCTCCAGATTCTCCGAGAATACCAGTTGTATGCCAAGTTCAGTAAATACGAGTTTTGGCTTGATCGTATTTCATACTTGGGTCATATCATCACCAGAGGAGGAGTAGAAGTGGATCTCCAGAAGATCATGGCTATCGAAACGTGGCCAGTGCCCAGCACAGTTGTAGAAGTTCGCAGTTTTCTTAGATTGGCCGACTACTACCGGCAATTTGTTTCAGACTTTGCTTGGATTTCAGCACCACGCAGTTGACCCGTAAGGATGTGCAGTTTGCTTGGACAACAGAATATCAGGATTCTTTTGAGAAGTTGAAGCGAGGCTTAATGATGGCACCCATTCTCACACTTCCAGATGGGACCGGAGGATTCTCAGTAAAATGTGATGCTCCAGCCGAGATTTAGGATGTGTTTTGATGCAACATGGGAAGGTAATAGCTTATGCATCACGACAACTTTATGATCATGAGAGAAATTATCCAACCCACGACTTGGAGCTGGCAGCCGTGGTGTTTGCACTAAAGCTTTGGAGACACTATGGAGATAGGGTGAAGATTTTTACTGATCACAAGAGCCTGAAGTATGTGTTCACTCAGAAGGATCTTAACATGCGTCAGAGGAGATGGCTAGAGCTGCTTGTGGATTATAATATCAACCTGCAGTATCATCCTGGGAAAGCTAATGTTGTTACGGATGCATTGAGCAGGAGAGCCGGAGTTTATTTTCTAACAGCTCAACCAGAGTTGTTAGCAGATCTTCAGAAGATGGGTATAGAAGTTGTCCTTCCTACCAATGTGGCATTGATGGCCAGCATGCAAGTTCAAGAGAATCAAGATAGCTCAGTCATCAGATTCTAAGCTTCAGCGACTTAGGACAGAATGTGTAGCAGGGCGAAGACCAGAATTATGCATTCATGAAGAAGGTACACTTCGACATGGTAAGCGTCTTTGCGTACCCAGTGGAGATATTAGACAGGAGGTCATGACCGAAGCTCATAGTTCTCAGTATTCGATTCATCCCGGTGGCATGAAGATGTACCGAGATATCCGTCAGCACTTTTGGTGGAATAGCATGAAGAGGGAGATAGCTCGGTTTGTCTCCCGGTATTTGGTTTGCCAACAAGTCAAGGCTGAACATCAGAGGCCAGCTGGACTTCTTCAGCCCTTGCCAATTCCAGAATGGAAGTAGGAGCATATAACAATGGATTTCGTGACTGGATTACCTAGGTCCCCGGCTGGTAGAGATGCTATTTAGGTTATAGTTGATCGGCTCACGAAGGTGGCTCACTTTCTTCCATTCAGAGCTGGTCAGTCGACGGCTCAGCTAGCAGAGATGTACCTCAGGCAGATCGTCCGACTTTACGGTATACCAGTCAGTATCACCTCGGACAGAGATTCAAGATTCACGTCGCACTTTTGGCGTAGTCTGTAAGAGAGTTTGGGAACTCACCTCTAGTTCAGCTCAGCTTATCACCCGCAGATAGATGGTCAGTCGGAACGCACGATCCAGACTCTTGAGGATATATTGAGATCTTGTACGCTCGACTTCGGCAGTTCGTGGGAAGATCACCTGCACCTGGTGGAGTTCTCGTACAACAACAGTTTCCAAGCTAGCATCCAGATGGCACCGTTCGAGGCACTGTATGGTAGGAAGTACAGATCCCCACTAGCATGGAACAATGTTGGAGAAAGGCAGATGCTTGGTCCCGAGTTGATCACTCAGACAGTCGAGGTGGTCAGGAGAGTTAGAGATCATCTTCGCGTTGCACAAGATCGCCAACGCCATTGGGCCGATTCTCATCGGCGTCCCCTTGAATTTTCTGTCGGCGACCATGTATTCCTTAGGATCTCGCCTAACCATGGCATCATTCGTTTCGGTGTACGGGGAAAGCTTAGTCCGAGGTATATAGGGTCGTTCGACATCTTGGAGCGAGTAGGAGATGTGTCCTATCGTCTCGCTCTTCCGCTGTCTCTGTGTGAGGTACATGACGTGTTCTATGTGTCCCAACTACGATGGTATATCCCGGACCCGAGCCATATCTTGGATCATTCGGAATTGGTTGTTGGTACCAACCTTTCGTATAAGGAAAGGCCCGTGTCCATATTGGACCGGAGAGAGAAGATACTCAAGAACAAGACTATCAAGTTAGTCCGAGTTGCTTGGGGTCATCACTCTTTGGGTGAGTCAACATGGGAGCGTGAGGATGATATCCGATCGTGATATCCCGACCTGTTTGACTCGTGAGGTATAATATCCTTCTTATGCCTCATGCCTTCGATTCCTTGCTTGCATGAATAATTGCTTGATTGCTAGACTAGTATAGCTTGCCTGTGATTAATATAGCTTGTCCTTGCATCTCTAGCGTCTTGATTAAATTCCAAGGACGGAATTCTTTTAAGGTGGGTAGAGTTGTGATGACCATTGTTTGTTATTAAAATCTTTTGATGTAATTTCAATACAAACAGAACAGTGTTACAATGTAGGACTTAAACGTAGTCCTAGGAGTACACTTTTGTTTAATCTGGGTCCCTTGTGCCGATGGAGCGAGTGGTAATGCATTGACTCCGTTGACGATCTGACGACGGTTCTCAGTTCTCTGAAGATCTGTGTTGCTCTAGGTGCAGGAGCTTGCGGAGAGGAAGAAGACGTTGAGTGTCTGTATCTGCCTCTCTCTATATGCTACTGATGATTGCACGACGTCTCTGTCTGTGTGTCTCTGTGCGTGTGTGGAAGAAGGAGATGATCCTTCTATTTATAGCTTTGTAGGCTGGCTGCTCATGCGTGCATGTAGGATGCGCCTGTACGTGGAGACGCCACGTAGTGGTTGCTGATGGAGGCGCATAGGCGATGCGCCCTGATTGAGGAGTTGAACTCTTCTTGTTGCTGTCGTGGGCTGCGGCAGAGCTGGCACGTAGCAACGAAGAAGATCTTTCAGTTGCTGAGATCTTGGGTGATTAGCACCCCTCCATAGGCTGAATCAAGTCAAAGGACGCGTGTCGCCGGTCCATGGCTCGAAGATCCCAGATTTGGTGGGGAGTGATCTGATAGGATGCGCCTGGGATTGGGCGCATGAGGCGACTTTGGCTCGTAACCTTTAGAAGTCACGAACCAGTCGGGGCGTATGGCTTTGGAGGCGCATGCGGGGCTTCAGTAGTGACTTTACTTCTGTCTTTAGGGATCAGAGAAAAGTCTGAGGCGCATGGCTTTTGAGGCGCATGCAGAGATTTAGGTGCATGGCCGCGGAGGCACATACGAAATAGTTGGGCGGCCACGTGGCTCGTAACCGTCGGAGGGGAGTAATGATGGTACTGACGTTGGTGACGCTTCGTTTTCTGAAAAAGCTGTCAACTGCAGTCTTCGGGGGACGTGCTGCCAACTCTGTCAGACTTCAGCATTTAATGTTCTTTGACAGATGATAGGTTTATTGAGTGGGTGCATCGATCGGCGTTCCACTAGGCGTATGGGGCCGCATGGGGGCGCATGCTTATGAGGTTGATGGGAGCTGGGCACGTCAGTACGATGCGCGGTCTGGCCGGCGCATCCGTTTTGCATGACACATCTTTTGGTGCGACTGTTACGTTCTTCGAGTGCTTTAAATAACCATTTTTGACTTGGCTGAATTCGAAGCATCAGGTTCATCACCATTAAATGCAAATTTATTGCACGGGATTCGGAGAGCCAGCCACTTGGCGCATGGGTTTGATTTGTCCGGCCTATAAATAGTGGCATGGAGAGGGTTTGCTTCTCGTTCTCTCACGTCCTCCCGAAATGAACTTGTTTACTCGAGCACATTCTGTTGATGAGATGCTCCCGAGGGTGAAGATGCGACGCATGATCTTCGTTGATGCACTTGAAGGTAACTATTACATCTAAAAGTTGGAGTCGAGGGCTTCTGAGGCAGACAGAAGGTGCCTGTTGCATCCAAAGATCGGAATGCTCGAGCATCGTCTCCGTTATGCTGGAAGAGCCGTAGATCAGAATTGCGGTGCCCCGATCATCTTCTTTGGCCTTTGGAAGAGCTCCTCCTCCAGCTAGAGGGTTGATTGCCGCCCTCGTTCTGCTCAATAAATGCTTCATTAGTCGAAGCATTCGATGGCGCATATGCTGAGACTTCACGATGCGCCTGTGGGGCGCTGAAGGGCGGCACATAACTGAGCTGCTGAAGGGATGCACATAACTGGGGATGCACATAACTGAGCTGCTGAAGGGATGCGCCTGGCTGAGAGCGCATGACGAGATGCGCATATTTGAGAGCGCATGGTGGTTGCTGCGCCTAGCTGTAGACTTAGGGTCTTTTTTTTGTAGAAATCCTCCTTTGTACAGCTCTTTTTAAGACATATAATAGACTTTTGTATAAAATAAAAATCTTCTTTTAATGTCTATGTTTTTGCTTTGCTGTGCCAAGTACTTCCTCTGAGCTCCTTGACGCATGTAATGTTTGGCGCATAGGATTTCTGATCCTGAAATTCCATGCTTCTATAACCATAGTTCGTATTACGTATTTTAGGATACGTGTACGTATCTGACTCGTATTGTATGACTCCTAGCTTGGTTCGGCTTGTTTGGGTTGGCTTGGTTTGGCTTGGGTTGCTTATTGGTTCATCATGAACCAAGGGAAGAACCCTTACCTACCACCACCATTCCCATTTATTAACCCAACACTCTTTCTCTCTCCTCATTCACTCTTCTTCTTTCTTACCATTACTCTCCACCTACACCCAAGAGCCCTAGGCAAGTGCAACTTGCTTCATGATGGATCTCAAGTTTTATTGTTCCATTCTCTTCTTTACATGATTATAAGCCTCTTTAGAACTTGGAGTTTTTAATTTTATGGATAGATTCTTCTAGATCTACGTTGTAACTTAGGGTTTCATGAGTTCATGGAGTTTTTCTTGGTTTTGATCTACTAAAACGTGTTATTTTCGAAAACTAATAGTTCCATGAGCAAGAGCACAAAATTTCGTATGAATTTGGTTTTTGATTCACCTCATTTCGAGTTAAAATGAAGTTTTTATGGCCAAAACAAGTTTTCTGAATTTTTTATGTCGGCTGAGTGAAATTTTACACAGGGAACCATGAAATTGCGTATTTTACGCTGGATAGCATCCAGAATGTAAGATTTTACGTAGGGAACCCTAAAATTGCGTATTTTACGCTGGATAGCATTCAGAATGTAAGTTTTACGCAGGGAACCCTGATATTGCGTATTTTACGCTAGATGGCATCCAGAATGTAAGATTTTATGCAGGGAACCCTAAAATTGTGTATTTTACGCTGGATGGCATACAGAATGTAAAATTTTACACAGAAAACCCTGAAATTGCGTATTTTTTGCTGGATAGCATCTAGAATGTAAGATTTTATGCAGGGAACCCTGAATTTGTGTATTTTACGCTGGATGGTATCCAGAATGTAAAAGTTTACGCTGGAACCCTCCCCTTTTGCGTACATTACGCAAAATTGAATTTTTGGCGTAAAAAGTGCACAGAATGACTGTTTTTGCCTAGTTTAGCTATTTTCTAGCCAGAATTTCGAAAAACTTAAAACATAAAAGTTTTAGATCTTTGTCTTGCCTTTCCGAATATCTCTGGAGCACCTCATTTTGGGTTCGTGTGTGAAAGTTATGCCCCGTCTCCCCTGAGCTGCATGATTCCTCCACAACTCTTGCACCATGTTTATATTTAGTTATTGCATATACGCTTATTCCAGGTTAAATGTTAATTTTAAATATGTTCCATGACATAGTAGTGACCAGTTGTGGTGCACTTTTGACAAATAACATGACATAATAGTGACCCGTCATGGCGCACTCTTGACAGTGAATTTGACATGATATATATCTCGAATGCTGTTACGACGGCTAGCATGTCGTGACAGAATTGAATGACCTGGACACCGTGGGCGATTACGTTTGTACAAATAAACCAGTACTGTCTTGCATCATGTCTAGGATAGGGATCCCTGAGTACCACGGTCAGGGATACCTACAGTAATTGACTAAGGCTAATAAACTAGAATAATTCAGTAGACATGAAGAGATTCCCAGCTACAGGCAATCCCGTTATCTGGGCGCATTAAGTGGACTTGTAGTCTATCGACGAGTAGGGCACATTTCCAGCACACAGTTACGTGTTGCAATCTTCATAAACAGACATTCGACCTGGATAACCGGATGGTCTGCAGGGCTTGTGGCTGTTGGGATAATCTTATTGCATTTGCTAGTAACTAGGCCTGTGATAACCCTAGTTAGTTAAAGTATCAAGTCGTACTCTTTTCTTGGCCGTGATTGATTGAATGAAGTCTAGTCCAGCTTCGACTTGTCCTGATCCTGTGCAAGATTATGACAAGATATGATTATTTATGCTTGCCTTAACAATAACGATCGGAGGCCCAGTTCTGTTCAGGTAAAGGGTTACAACCCCGGTCCTTGTTTGGTTTAAGGGTTGTAACCTGGCTCCCGGAGCAGTTCTGTGTCCTCTCTTCGTTTATTGTCTTATTGCTCCCCATGTCATGCTCGTCATGTTTTATTTTACTTCAATAGCATGATTATTTATACTGGCCTTAACAATAACGATCGGAGGTCCAGTTCTGTTCAGGCGAAGGGTTACAATCCCGGTCCTTGTTTGGTTTAAAGGGTTGTAACCTGGCTCCCGGAGCAGTTCTGTGTCCTCTCTTCGCTTATTGAATTATTTCACCCTATGATCTTGCTTACCAACAAGTAGTTGAGACGAATTTCTATTCAGGTGAAGGGTTACAACCCCGGTCCTTGTTTGGTTTAAGGGTTGTGACCTAGCTACTTGAATGGTTTTCTCGTACTCAATTTATTGTTGTTATCCTTATTATTATCTATTTTATTTGTAATCATCTATTATTATTCATTTGTGGTATGCTGGTTTTAGTTCCTAAGTGAAGCCTCCTTTGTGGTACTTGTTCTTTCTGGGGTCTGACCCAGCTGGTTTTATGTGACCAGATATCGGAGCAGCACCAGAGGATCTACCTATCTTCCAGCCAGATGGTGACCACCAGGCGTAACCCTGGCAACGAGTGGGTTTTTTTTGTCCTCCTACTTTATTGTAAAATTATTTTTTTGAGACGTTTAGCCGGCGAGCACGTGTTAGCTCGTATTGCACCTTTATTTACTGTCCGCCTACGGACTGTAACATGATTGACAAATCCTAGGGTTGATCATGTATGACCAGAACTCTTGCTAGTCTTGATATTTTGTACGACTAGCTTCATGATCATCCGAATATGTAATGTATGGGATGCCTTACTATTGTATATTTGGTGCTCTGACATCTTGTAACTGTTATTCCTTACTTGAGATTGAGACAATAGGCTTGTTTATAACCATAGGAGACTGATGGCTTGTAGTTAAACCCTCATGTATCTAGACAGTCGTGACCGTATAGCGAGGTGGGTTGCACTTCAATATACATAGCTGGCTATGTACTCCCCCGCTCTCCAGTATTCTGGTTCTGGGGCGTTACAAGTTGGCCTGAGAGAAAGTATTGAGTCGGCTCGAAGATTCTAAGAAATTGAATCGACGCAAGGCATTAGTCCGATTCGGATAAGTATTGATTTTAGTTGGTTTTGTGTGCAGGCTATACGTTTACGCTGAAATATAAGAGGTCAACATTTTGCCTTATTTACAGCAGGATCCGTCAACCAAATCACCGTCTCGCAACGGACTGAGGCATAGGCTCGATAAGCCAAATCGGTCGTATAATTCATTGAAGCATGAAGTGCTCGAATGGCTAAGTCAAAAGAGTTGGCCTCACAACAATTTATGAAATCGAGCCGCATCGGCTCGGCGAAACGACAAGACGTATCGGCTTAAGGTGGGGGGACTTTAACTCTTCTTTCCTAGTCCGTCATGCTTAATTAAAATGTATCATTGTATACTAATTTAACCTATCGAGTCCACGGGCATGACTCGATCGAGATAGAAACATAATGCGTGTCGAACACTAGATAGAATTGAGATAAATTATACATTAAACGTACGAGTCGCTATTGAACATTGACTATCGCAAAGACGAGTGCCTCAGTGCACAAGCCATAAGAACATGACATAACTATATCGACGAGTGCCTCAGTGCACAAGTCATTCACGCCCCAGTTGCACGAGTTAATATGCTAGAACATTGAAAGACTATACGACGCGAGTGCCTCGGCGCACGAGCTATAGAACATTGAATACCCTATCGAGGCGTGCCTTAGTTGCACGAGTCGGAGGGAAGGAACATAAGTCTAATGCAATGAACACTAAGGCATAGAATATGAAAATACTAAATCGAGGCGTGCATCGAATGTACGACGGAAGGAATAGAAAATAACTATATCAAAGTGTGCTTACATGCTCGAGACTTACAAATGATGGCTTCGTTGCAAAGGGAACAGTTGTGGCACGAATGTGGTAGAACTATCCAATGTGGCATGGTGACTTCGAAATATTTATGGCCTTCGGGGCATTCGTTGATGAACATTGAGTTAGGGCATTGTGCCAATTGAAATAGAGATAGGCGAATTTGCTTGATTGTATAAAAGATAAAAAACATTGCATGGTCAAATGGACTTAAAGATATATTGCCCATGGACGGGTGTTTTCTTCCGTCGAACGTGGTTCGCCAGGGAGCTGGAACCGTTCAGCCTAGGAGGGACTGTGGTATTATCGGTATTGTTGGTGCATTTCATTAAGACGGTTTGCGACCTGCTATTGATGTGATAAGCCACTTACTCGAGTAATTTGGGGGTCCTCTGATATTTAGGTTAACAACCGCACAGAGCGATCACCGTCTTCGATTTGAGAAATATAAGTCCATTCTAGCCCGGAAAGCTAGTGACCTTCATATAGTTAAGGAACGATGGATCAAAATTGTAGGAACAATAGATCATGCACAGAGCACTTATAACATGACAGGAAAGGAATGAGGCATATTCACCTTGCATCTGTACAAGGGCGAGTGCGTCAGTGTTTGGTAAAAAGTTACGAAACAACACGAGATTGTTATTGGTTGCCGGCTTGCTTATGCGAATCAAAATAACATGCTTGCCATGATAACATGCTTACTACTTTTGAATATGCCATGAAACAAATCCTAAGGAGAACATAGAAAGATAACTAAATTATATGTTGCATGAATCAATACATAACAAATGTCAGTTTATTTAAGTGGGTCTTTGATCAGTACAGCGAGGACGAAAGTACTAATCCTTCACTAGTTTGCTAGCAGGTTCAGTGAATGGTCTGCCTGCGGTAGAGCTTCGCTTGATCATGCTGAGGCAGGGGATGCCGTAGCGTATTGAGACGTGTGATTGCATTGACGCTCGGACTTGCAACAGGATTGATGCAGCCGAGATATAGAAGGCATGATGTATAGAACGGTGAAATCCTTTGTGGGCAAGAGAGAACTTGAGTATTGTAGCCAATCTGGCAAATTTTGTTGGGCTTTTGAAAGCCTTTGTAACCTCAGTTTATCTATCAATAAAAAGAATTATTTCGTATACTCTGTTTGCTTTCGTTACTAATATCAAATCAAAGATAACCATTTGAGAACTTGTCATCTTGCCTTGTACGAGTGCAACTCCAGACTCTACGGCATCACATCCCAGCGAGGACGATAATTCGGATAAATCGATGCGAGGACGAGCAATTTTTTGGGTCGGGGTGTGACAGGGTAGAGCTGGGTTGAGTCTGTATAGGCCCAATGGACCAGTGCCAGACTCAGTTTTATGAGTAATGAAAAAAAAAAGATAAGAATAGAAAGGTTTGGCTGAGCCTAATAGCCAGGCCAGAGATGACTGGGCCAAGCTGGGAAGAATAAGAATAAGGAAAAGGAAAAAGGAAAAAAGAAAAAAGAAAAGAAAAAATAATTGGTTGTGGTTTGGGGATTTGATTGATTTGGACTTTGATAAATAAATGTTTTTGGCCTTTATACATATAAGTTGAGTGCAAGGATATTTAGGCCTTTAAGGTTCATTTAGAAATTTCTAGGATTTAAATAGTTTTATTTGATAATATTCATGAGAATTTATTTATGGTAGGTTTTTTGACTAAGTACCAAGTCAGCAATTTGGACCTAAGGCAAGTACACTCTTTACTTATGTTTCTCAATACATTATAAATGCAATAATTCTTGTCATGTCATGTTTCATATTGCAACACAGTCTTGACACGTGATCCTGTTTAATTGATCATGATCGTGATTCATGTTTAATGTTCATGGTCGTGATCGTGACTTGTTTATTGTATATTGATCATGACTTGTGTCATGTTTATTATATATATCGTAATTTATTTATTTTTTTCGTGTCTCGGAGAGGGGAAGTGCTAAGTAGGATTGTGGTCACATCAAATTAATATCGTATATATCATAAATAGCACGCATATACGTGTGTTGTGCCGTATTTCTATCGTTAAGAGCCATCTTCGGATGTGCCGCATTACCCCAGACTAACCACATATTGAACACGGTATTTCAATTGCACATGGTTTATAGTCATGTTTATTCTTGATCATGGTTTCTCATAGTTATTCGCGCTGCAGGTTACAACGCATGACATTATTTCGTGTCACATGTCATGGTTCATTTATTTTCTGTATTTACTTTATGGCTTTATTTTGTATCGTACGACAATTGTTTGGATGAATGTACTTTGCTTCTTTTCTGACTATATCGTTTACATATTAAGCCAGGGCATAAGGATGACATTGGATTGGATGAGGACTGATGGAAGGATCTAGAAGACTTAGATTGCATATGAGATTATGTAGCAGATGATTTTGATGATACATATGTATGAGTTGTACTATTATGGATGTGGATTACCGAATTTATAATCTACAGAAGATTGGACATGTATATGTACTCAAAGTGATAGTAGATGATGTGATCTTATGTGTGGCTTGGTTCTGGTTTTGTTTCTTTTCTAGTTTCATGGTTGAGTAAAAGATCGATTTTGAGATTAATTTGTGTCTATCGAGGTCTAAACAGCTAACTACCAGCGATTTTGTGGCGTAGGCTGAATGCTCTCACAACTCGTACCAGAACATGCGGACGCGGGGCGTGACAGGTCTAGCGACTAACTTTTTTCAATTGCTAGATTAGTCGCTAATCTGCCATATTTATGTAGTATGATTTGTAAATCTTGTGACATCTTTTATTGAATTAAGAGGTTTTTCATTTCCTCATTAGTACTTGTTTATGGACTGGCCGGGGTTGGTCCATCAAAATGAAAGAATTACCACATGCTCATGTAAATACATAGGGACAGTAAAATCAAAACAATAATTCATTCCAACTGATCCAGTCGCTATTTGTGAAAACTTGGATAAAATACCCATCCTTCTTTATTCATCTTCATGGATGAATGACATATGTCCTCACTTCGCTCGCCTCGTTTCTTGTCCATGATCAAAGAGCTAGTGATAAACTTTTTGTTTTGGTGTACCCAATCCCAGTCAATTTATGAAGTGAAAATCATGACCCTTTCTAAATCAACCTGACCCAACCAAATCTAATCCTAAGTCACAAATCTAGGACCTATTCTTTTTTTGGTCTTTGCGTTGTAATCAAGTTGCTCTTTGGCCTAGAGCCGTTGTAATTCTGCTACAGATTATCAATAAAGATATTCATTTTTTATATATCTTGTGTCTATCGACTTTTCTGCTTATGTTTCCACTGCAATGACTTGCCTCTGAGATATTTTAGCAATTTTATTTGGTGCTTGTCTTGTACAAATATAATTTAGATTGCATAAAATTACGTCCATTGGCGACTTTCGGTCCCACAGGATCGAGGCATGACATCAATCGAAAATATGAGAAATTCTGAAAGAAAAATATCTAAAGCAGTTTGTGCTATGAAAAGTGTAAAATTTTGGAGAAAATATCAAAAATGAATCGCGACTTCAAAAAAAAATCATGAAAATAAATTATAGAAAGTTGAGTCTTCGCCTATCGAGGAAGTCTCATAATATACTGTTCAACAGATGTCATGGAAACCTAGCCATGAAACATCGTCTTCTTTTCCTTTGCCATGAGTGGTAAACACTACATTTGGCCTTATGGCACATAACGAGAGAGAAGCAAAAAAATGTCCATTGTACAATCTTTTTATGTCACAAATTAATATTAATTCTTCGGTATTACTTGTTTTTGGCGGACAAACAAATCATTTTGAAAAACTTCCAAGAAGCTAAACAAACCAATATTGACTCGATTAGTTTCGGAACCTCTACTGTATGTGGAGCTAAAGATGTATTGTGCAACCTAAATTTGTCCTCCTATGGAAAAAAAAAAAATGAGTATAATTAATGGCTCACCTAAAAATTCAAGCTGAAGAATTCTCAGTAGTAAGCATTAATTTGATACACTTGATAATTAAATCAGGCCACAGTTTGGCAAATCCACCAACCTTAGCATGAGGACTGTCTGTCAACCCATGAGAGCAAGTGCACCACTAAAACACGATTTAGTTACGAAACATATATGACACGACACGTTTCGCAAACAGTGACATGGATCCAGTACTACGCATTTTGGTTTGTCGTAGTGTGTTTTGGAGTGTCTGATACATATCTGACACGGATACACGGCATGTATTGTTAGCAAAAGAGGGGTTTAATGTTTATGCTGTGTGGAAGTGGTTCCCTTTGGATGTTTGCTTTGAAGCTGACCTACTTTTTGTGTATGGTTGAGATTGGAATTAAGAGGATGAGCTGTTCCTATGCTCTCTCGACAGGTCTTTCCGGTGGAGTCGACGAGGAATGAGCTGGTGACTTGTTCGAGAATTCAATGACACATTTGTAAAATGACAAATCTCATGAACTGAGAGTTTCGATTACTCGAGTAGTATGCCTACACTTCACTTAAAGGCCATCGACGAAGACAAGGACGGAACCAGAAATTCAAGTTGGGGTGGACTGGAGTGGGTTAGAGTGGGCTATGTATAGACAGACTCACATAAAAATATCAACAACAAAAAATTAATTATACATGAAAATAAAAAGCAAGAAATTTTTTTTTTGGGTAAGCTCCCATCCCTCTACTTAGGTCCGCCACTGGACGAAGACAAGAAGAAGGTATCCGTCAATATGGTCTCTCTCCAGTTCGACAACTTGCCTCACATAGAGGTCCGGAACGGCTCCCTGCATTGCACCAAAAACTTGGGAGTTCGAAAGTTATATAGATACAACTTAGTAAGAGTTGCAGTAACAAAACAGTTCACGAAATGATAAGTGTCATTAGTGATTAACAAATCGGAAATACAATTTGGACCATCTTTGGGCGCGCCCGCCCAATGACTGCACCTACGTGCCAGCGTCCCATTGCCCCCATGTTAGCACAAGGCCCACACCTATAAAACCCGAACGAGGGAGCCGATGTGAGGGTGCCAAACAGCATCTCTCTTAACAAATCGGAAATACAATTTGGACAGCCTTTGGACGCGCCCGCACAATAACTGCGCCTATGCGACAGCGGCCCATTGCCCCCCATGTTAGCACCGGGCCCACCTCCTTAAAACACAGACGAGGGAGCCAATAGGGGGCCGCCAAATAGCAGCTCTCTTAACAAATGTTTATGAAACGCAAGCATCGTACTGGTTATACAATAATATTACTCCTTAATTAGAGATTTGCATGCATAAGGTAGTTGTTGATAATTACTCACATAAGGTTATATATAGAGAGAGAAACTCAAACAATACTAGAATGGATAACTCTGTCGGCAAGTCACAAATTTGTTTCAGGACAGTGGGGGAGGACAGAGTGGTTTGGGGTGGACTGTAGTCCGGAATAACAAAATATTTATAAAATATTTTTACTAGTTATATCCATTAGTAGTTCGGTAAAAAAAAATTACTAGCTAGTTAAGTCCACTGGAATAAACTTAGCTCGAGAACTTAAATTTCTGGCTCTGCCCTTGACAACTTCATCATTTGAAAAAAAAAATTTTTACATATATTAGTATAGTTTTGTAGCAAGACAAGAAAACAGGATTCTGCAGAGACTGAAACAAGTATCCTCAGATAATTGCATGCATGCATTCACATCACAGTACTGCACAGTTAATGCAACATCAGAGAGTCAGGACAGTACATTCCTCCGCTACAAACTTCCATAGTACTTTTTTTTTCCCTTCTGACATCAGTAAGCCCAAATTGTACTCTCTAGCCAGTAGTAGACACTCTGAAGAGTTGATATTTTGTTACAGAGACTGATCTTTGGTGAAAATAAATGAAGTACTCGATTGGCCTATATGTGATATTGTCTTTTCTCTCTCTCTCTCTTTTTTTTTTTTTTTTTTTTTTTTTTTTTGAGATGTCGGACGATTCGTATGGTACTTTGTACATGTTGTATTACATATCTGTTGGGCTCACCATTTTCTAACTTTTACTAAATAAATAGAAGAAATAATACGTTCACGTGGTTCGATCCACTGATCAGTCAGGATCTTATATCTTTTCTCGGTAACCACAAGAGCCACTCGAGTTCGGTACTACGTGATATTGTCAATATTGATGAGATTAAGAAGTAGGTGCATGAACTATAAGAGACAGTTAGAGCATTGAATTGAGCAACACTGTTAGGTCACTGATGGCGCCACTATAGGGAGAGGAGGAGGAGGAGGGGGGGCCGGGCTGCATGTGAAGCTTTTATTCAGCACCGTCTCTTCCTCTCCTTTCCATCACTGCATATAAATGGCACAGCATGGATCTCGACCTCTTCAACCAACAAAGCAGAAGAAAGCCAGTAGTACTTCTCTTTTGAGTTCAACAATGGGGGCTCTTCTGCTCCCAAGGAGCCTCTTCCTCGGCTTGCTCGTGGCTCTGTTGGCGGTCGCCATCTCCTCCCCCGCTGCGAGCTCGCTGAGCACCGAAGCACCGTCCGCCGCGGTCGCGCTCGGCAGGAGCGAGTGCCTGGACTGCGCGGAGAAGAAAATCAAGAGCCAACATGCATTCAAAGGTACGTAGTCTTTAGTGTTCAACTGCATCCGTTCTCAAGTTTATAAGAACTGTGTGTTTCTTGATTCAGGGTTATATGTAGCCATCAAGTGCAAGATCAGCGACGGGATTTACGAGACCGTCGTCGCCGGAAAGCTGAACAAGAAGGGGGCGTTCAAGGTGCAGCTCCCGAAGCAAGTCCTCGGCCCCGACGGGGAGCTGAAGCACGACTGCTTCGCGCAAGTCCACGACGCCTCGAACTCCCCCTGTCCTGCCGACAGGGACTCCAAGCTGGTCCTCAAGAACGCGGAGGGCGGGGTCGCAACCTTCTCCGTCGCGGGGAGAGTTCCGTTCTCGTCCGCCACCTGCGCATCGGCGTTCTTCTGGCCGCACTTCAAGCTCCCCCCTAAGCCCGAGTGGCATCCGTTCTACAAGCCCTTCCACAAGTTCCTCCACCCGCCCATCTCATTCCCTCCCAAACCCTACTTCCCGCCAATTTTCAAAAAGCCGTTACCGCCACCAACGCCAGTATACCAGCCGCCCGTCTACAACCCACCGACACCGGTTCCTGTCTACAAGCCACCAACACCAACACCGGTTCCTGTCTACAAGCCACCGACACCGACTCCGACTCCTCCAATAGTCAAGAAGCCATGCCCACCGCCGGTTCCTGTGTACAAACCACCGACACCGGTTCCGGTCTACAAGCCCCCAACACCGGTTTACAAACCACCCGTACCGGTCTACAAGCCCCCGGTAGTCAAGAAGCCGTGTCCTCCACCAGTTCCTGTCTACAAACCACCGACACCGGTTCCTGTCTACAAGCCACCGACACCGGTTTACAAACCACCCGTACCGGTCTACAAGCCACCGACACCGGTCTACAAGCCTCCGGTAGTCAAGAAGCCGTGTCCTCCACCAGTTCCTATCTACAAACCACCGACACCTGTTCCGGTCTACAAGCCACCGACACCGGTTTACAAACCACCCGTACCGGTCTACAAGCCACCAACACCGGTCTACAAGCCTCCGGTAGTCAAGAAGCCGTGTCCTCCACCTGTTCCTATCTACAAGCCACCGACACCGGTTCCTGTCTACAAGCCACCGACACCGGTTCCTGTCTACAAGCCACCGGCACCGGTCTACAAACCACCAGTACCGGTCTATAAGCCACCAACACCGATAGTAGAGCCGCTTCCTCCTCCAGTCCCAGTCTACAAGAAGCCGCTCTTCCACCCGCATCCGTTCTTCAAGAAGCCACTCCCACCGTTTCCCTACCACAAGCATCCTGGCTTCCCAAAGTTTCCACCCATCTATCACAAGCCATTGCCTCCAATCTTCAAGAAGCCATTCCACAAGTATCCTCCCATCTACCACAAGCCATTGCATCCCATCTTCAAGAAGTTCCACAAGTATCCTCCATTCTACAAGAAGTCCTTCCCTAAGTATCCACCCTCTCCCTAGAGATTTACAAGATGCCATTATTTCCGGTTTGATTCCTCTAGTTCATGCCTAGAACTATATATAAGCTAGAATGAGGAAGCTGCGCCAATCATTGTGGAGTGTTTCATTTCTGTTCCTATATATATATATTTTTTTTTCATTTCTGTTCCTATATATATATATATATATATATATATATATATATATATATATATATATATATATAGCCTATATTATTTTTCACTAGGTATTTTTTTAATGAAATTGTGGCTGGTCATTGGTCATTGGTCATTGTAGTAAGAGATGAATCATGAAAATGTGCTTTAGCATTCTTGTTGAAAAATTCTTGGAATAATTGTAGCTCATAGAATGATGAAGGTTTTGAAGATACAAGAGAAAACAGTTTACCCTGGATGCATGATTGAACAGTCGAATTCCTCCTATGGTTTGTTGAGACACGTTCGTTGAAGAATTTACGAAAAAAAAAACATCCGGGAAAAAAAAACATCTTGTTTTTCACCTCGCAATAGAACTCCTAAGTAGTGTCGGACTTTAGATCTTAAGATCTGAGACAAACTCTAAAAGTAGTGCCCTCAAAGATTATTGTTCATATAAAAAAAATTATTAATGATAATACAATAGTATCATTAACACAAAATTCAAGAACTAAAACAATAAACAAAATATGATATCCAAAATAATATGCCATAATAAAATACTAAAAGACTGAAGATGTTTCAAACCAAGAAAAAAATGATATTCCAGACAAATAAAAAAAGAAAGTTAACAATGTTTGGGTAGTTTGTTCAATTACCTCCAAGAGGACCAAGAAACAGAGAGAGAGAGATGTTAGTCCCGGGGCTTGATCAAAGATGGTAGACTCGATGTCGAAATCAGAGGTTCAACAAACGTTCACCTTCTGATTATTCTCGAGATCCAAGAGGAACTCTATAATATGAATCTGATTACAAAAGCAACAATAATCAGAAAATAAATCTCACGTTCTTCCTTACAATCGCAGTTGCAGACGGACAGAACTGAGTTACAACTCAGATGAAGGAGAAGAAAGAAGAAAGAAGAGAAAAGTTTCTTGCTGGGGTGATATTAATCACCGTTGCTCAAAGCAAGATTCGTCCCACCACGATCTGCTTCCAGGAACCAGCAAGTTCACGAAGAACTTCTGGAACGCTCGTAAGTCAAAATTTGAGACTTGAACGGACTTTCTGGACTTTACAGACTCCCTTAACTCTCTTCTTGGTGCATCTTTCAAAGGAGGCCAAGGGGCTCTATTTAAAGAACGGAGTTGAGACTTCACCTCTTCTCCTATCCGATGTGGGACTAAAATACCAATACTCAAAAATAGAGTTTGATATTTTAGATCATCCCACAATCAACATAGAAGTGTGCCAGTCCACGCCTACCTCCCGAACACTCCCGTGCATGCACGAGATATCCTGGAGTCCGTGTCCGAGTCCGAGTCCGCACAACAAAAATCAACTTGCATCCTTGTTGGAATTAATCATTTTTTCTTCTAGAAAAATACTCCCACATGACACACACTTGTGCCCCACCACACCTCATGTACACACCTCAACACAAGCAATGCATTATATTGAGATACTCACCATTTGGTGTAGCCGATGTGGGACTATCTTTCCTAGTCCAAAGGCAAAAACACCAACAAGAGAGAGAGAGAAAGAAAGCCATCGACGGAAGGGTAGAGAAGATTGAGAGCGTCAAATTGTTAGAGGATGGAAGGGGAACTAATTTTAACAGGGATTGCACCAATTTTTTTATTCTGACTAATCAATTTGTCTTCCGGTATTTTAGTATATGACGTTTAGACATCCTATAACAAAAATTTTTTACGTGAACTATAAGGATTATGAGTCTGTTGGGCCTTTGTTCAAAATTGGACTAACATACATTAAATAATATATCAAAAAGTAGTGCTATCTAAAATTTTGAGCCAGAGACAGCCACTTCGTGAGCTTCATATCAAGTCTTGGCCTGCTCCTACGTAATAATTAGCATATAAGAGGTGGAAGAAGAGAGATAATAACTTGACACACAAGTATTTGGGTTAGGGTTTCTCCTCGGAAGAATCCCTCCTTTGTATAGGAATAAGGATTGCTAGCAGGGGTGGAGCCAGGGGTGGAGCCACCTGTAGACTGGGGTGGGCTACAACCCCTCCTAAATTTTTTTTTTTCCATATATTTTTTTGTCTTAATTTTTCTTATATAAGTTTATCCATATCTAGCCCACCATAATCTAACCTAGCCTACTGCTATTCAGAATCCTAGCTCCGCCCCTGATTGCTAGGTATGGTGAACCTAAACAAACCCATGGATTGACCCCTATGGGTGCACCTAAGCCCACATAGGAAACCGGTCCCCTTGAGCCAGACTGGCTAGTCTGCTATACGCCAAAGCACAAAAGAGTCATGCCAGGATATTTCAGAAAATAGATCTATATATTTGAAGACTCCCTACCTTATCTAGACCCACTTGAGAAAGGAATACTTACTTAGAGGCTTTTCTAGTCAGAAACAAAAAAAAAAAAGCTCCTCAATAGACGGGAATGTCATAACTGACTTGGTCTTCTTGAGCACGAGATATATAGAAAAGGAAGAATAAATATATCATTTATTTCTAAGGCCGGAGAAAATGTCCTTTGCCTAATTTTCTCTATTTTAATAATTTTTCGGATCAAAGAGATTCCATACAAAATTCATTAATATATGAAACCAACAAGATTACAAAAAGGTTAAGAGGAAGAATGAGAAAATAAAAATATAAGCTTAAACTCATGCAACAAACGGTTGGTCCGGTGTTTCTGTCTCTTCTATTTCTATGGTAGAAATCTTCTTTTAGAAAAAAAAATTCTCCAAAGGTGGTTTCTATTCCAATTTACATCCTACTTATATACGTATCGTGGCACTGATGTAGGATGGAGAATTTTTATGAGGGTTCTATCATGCTCCTATCCCGTATGACCGAAAGTCGTCAGACGTGATGTTTTACAAGTCTAAATTGCACTTGTACAAGGCAATATCATAAATGGCCGATAGAACTACGCGAGATACGGAGTTATTGTGGTAGAAAATCACAAGCAGAAAAGTTGAATTAACACAAGATATAAGAATTGAATCTCTTTATTAATATCATCTGCAGAATTACAACAACTCGAGGCAAGAATGATTTGACATAAATCTCTCTCTCTCTCTCTCTCTCTCTCTCTCTCTCTCTATATATATATATATATATATATATATATATATATATATATATATATATACAATGGAATATGCCTTAAGGCTTACAACTTTAATATTCCATAAATTATGTCATCTATATACAAATGGTCTTTTTTGGTGCGATCCACTAATACTTGCCTTATCGAGCTCCAACGCCTCGATTTGCCCAAGCAAACTCCACCCTATATAGATCTGGTGGGGTGTCAGTACAAGAGTACTAGTGAGTGGCGTCTCACCCACTCAACCAAAACTCAATGCAATAATATCAAATCAGCGCCCCTTGCAGACAATCTAATTAAATAATGGTGGTTCCAAAGACCACAAACATAACATTCAATCCCCAGTCATTCGGCAAAATACAACTAAATGCATTCCACTTGAACAACTCAATGCAATAATTCTCATGATATCCAGCTGGTCGTCCAACATCCAACTTATTCAGAGCCAACTTATCTATATCCCAAACATATTGTCTCACATGCGACTCAAGCCAAGTCCGCGCTCCTTGAAGCTATCTATGGTCAACAAAATACCCACATGAGATTCAAAAAAAAAAAATTAGACTTATTATATGGAACATCCGAGAAAAAAATCGAGAGAGTCAAAAGGCTTAGATCACAGAAGTAGCTTAGAGTTAAACGAATCAATTGACAGTCCAAAGATGTAAAGTCATGCTCTTATACCATTATGTCATGTACTGATCCGGTAGGATTGAAAGCCGTCACTGGACGTGATATCGTACAAGTCAAAAATGCACTTGTATAAGGCAATACTAGAAACGGCCGATAAAAATACACGAGATACAGAGTTATCGTGGCAGAAAATCCCAAACAAAAAAGTTGAATCAACACACGATATAAGAACCGAATCTCTTAATTAATATCATCAACAGAATTACAATGACTCGAGGCAAGAATGGTTTGATTACATAGATATCTCTCCTACTATCTATCTATCTCTCTCTCTCTCTCTCTCTCTCTCTCTCTCTCTCTCTCTCTCTCTCTCTCTCTCTACAATGGAATATGCCTCAAGGCTTACAACTAAGGAATCGATATATTACAATAATATTCCATACATTATATCCTTTATATACAAATGGTCTTCTTCGTTGTGATCCGCTACAACTTGTCTTACCGAGCTCCAACGTCTTGATTCACCCAAGAAAACTCCACCCTGCATAAATTTGGTGGATGTTAGTACAAGAGTACTAATGAGTGACCTCTTGGCTACTCAACCAAAACCAATACGTTTATTTAGTGACTACATGCAATATTTATTATCTTTCTAATCTTGCATTAGGATCAATTACATGGTATAGCATACTTGTGTCAATAACATAATTGTATCATGCAACAGAGTTGATCTTACTCAATACTTACCATTCTTTCCAGCTCAATTAAACAATATCAATTGTCACGC
The DNA here is from genome assembly GCA_029216955.1 of Iris pallida. Classification (NCBI taxonomy): domain Eukaryota; kingdom Viridiplantae; phylum Streptophyta; class Magnoliopsida; order Asparagales; family Iridaceae; genus Iris; species Iris pallida. The sequence continues at coordinate 2,444,234 of JANAVB010006993.1, read as the reverse complement.
CCCAGTCCCAAAATATATAGGACTATAAACGTATGCATGACAGCTGTATGTATAGGAAGACTACCCTAATGTATGTATATATATATATATATATATATATATATATATATATATATATATATATATATATATATATATATATATAAGCTGTAATATAAGAGCTCCAACTCATAAATAGTCACAAGCAATGCTAAATCTCATCCACGACAAAAAATAGAAGAAATAATTAATCAACTATATTAACTAAAATAGAGAATGTAATATTTTTTGGGTGGAGACAAATCCACTACCATACGAATATAAAGTACAGGATAAAATTAATTGAGATCAAGGATAACAATAAATAAGTCAACGGTCGAAGGAAAGATCATAGTCCGCAAAGGAAAACTGTAGTCCGGATCTTACTCATTAGGATTCTATCGATCGTCTATACCTGAAGAGATCATCAGGTCCTCAGAGGAACGTAACAAGACACATAATATATAAGCCAAGTATCTAAAAATATAGCGTTCAAATAGACAGTGATAAAGCAAGAAAAAGTAAACTAGAGCATATACTATATTGTAGTTAATACACGAATGAGAACAACTAACTACACATAAACTGTATAAGATGGAATACAAATATCGTAGCTCATAGGTAAACCACGACTGAGAAAACTCACCGACCTTAGAGGTCACAGGACGATCGAATAATCTGTCCTTAGAGGTCACAAGATTACAAAACAGATAATCCGGCCTTAGATGCCATAGGATTCCAAAGGCAGATAACCCGACCTTAGAAGTCACATGGTCAAAAATAACAAAAATAGATGAAAGAAAACATCCATGTGTTGGTAATCGTTCTTACGCTTCTAACACTAACATGGAAACAATCAGTCCATTACTATCTAAATCAAGTCCATGATATGTGACAAGTGTGCATACAAAATAATATTTTTTTAAAAATAAATTCTAGGACTAACATCATGAGAATATAATAAAAACAAGCAATATATATCTCATATGAAAAAAGAAAAATAAATTTAAGCATGCTATATGAAATTAAAAACTTGGCAAGGCGTACTTGCCTGTCGTACAAGTCTTCGCTGACTTTGTAATATCAAAACCTATCAAAGTTCACACATAATTCAAGAATTATTTTAGTCTTCTAAGTACACATGGGACACATGGGTTTCCTAAACAACAAGTCTATATGATTCTAGGATTTATAGACCTAGTTTTATAGTTTTGACTTCCGAAATTTCTGAAATTCAAGGTTAAGTCCCCCAATAAAGGACAAACATATAAATCACCTAATTTAATCTAATTATAATCTTAAATAAAATCTAAATATAAATTCTTGACTAGAGAAAGTTATAGTTCAAAATTCGGGACCCGTTACACGCAAATTAAGGCGTACTATTGACTAAAAAGTCAAAAATCATAAACTCAATGATTTGAATGTACAATCTAGTAGATTTTATCACTACGAGTGTACTGGAATTAATGGTGCCACAAAATTACGATTCGGTCAAAAGTTATCGCCATTATGGCTAATCATGAGTAGATCGGTAAATTACTGGCCAATTCTGAGTTCTATGAATTAAATAAAGTATTAAACTAATTTATTAATCTTTGGAAAAATTATATGTTGTAGATCTATGTACATCTTTCCAAAACATCAAACGGATTACAAAATGGAGTTCGGGATCTTCCGAAATCTTAAAAACAGTACGACACATCAATTTTTGGACAACTGACACTTAAACAATTTTCCAGAAATTTATGTTCCTAACTAGAGAAAATAAATTATATATTTGGAAAGCTAATCTCGATACGGTTCTAACAAGAAACCTGAAGGTGAAATAGAGTCCGGAGTTGGTCGCAATGCCTTCACGAAGTTGTTATAGCTTTTGAAAAACGAGGCTGATTTTGTGACAAATTTTGGGTTGTTTTGGACGAAAAAGAGAGAATATTTGAAAAATTAAAATATGAGAGGTGATTTTATTCATAATTTCAATAGGTATATATAATACGTAGGGATTACTAAATTAGGATATGATTATAATTTAATTAATATGGATTAGGATTACCTAATTTGGATAGGATTATGACTAGTTTAAATAACCTCAACTGACTCTGTTGTGGTCAGTGAGGAGAGGTATAACCTCCTTGACTAGGCGGATGGTCTCGGGATCGAACCCCGGGAGTGGCAGGTGTGTGTGTATGTGAAAATTACGGATAGTGTGCCCAAATGGCATGCAACACAGTGTGCATAAAGTCTCGTGCATTACGTCGAGCATCCCGAAAAAATAGTTTAAATAAGGATAGGTTTAAATAATTGTAGATATGATTCCAATAGGATTAGGCTAATCCAAAGATTTCTAGATTTATTTAAATAGAGGTATGATTCTTATTATAAGATAATGATCAAGAATCCTAACGTATAAATTGTCATGCCCCGAGTCGACAAACCGTTCGTCCCCGGTGTTATTATGTCGAATCGATCGTCCTCGCTAAGGCGTGATGCCGTACGAGTCTAGAATTGCACTCGTATAAGACAAGAACGTTACGTTGATTATTATATTGAAATGCCAAGTTGAAACTTCATAAATCACATCAAATTGAGACGCAGTATAGGAAGATAGAAATATGATTTTCATTTATAGCTTACAACGAAGTACAAGTCATAATTACATTGGATGCCGTTACGGCTACATTGATTGAAAACAAAAGAACATACTCGACAAGCTGCCTGAACTAACACTTGTCGTTCCATACATTCGCCCCTTTATACATAAGCCTTCGATTGAATTGGCTTCAAAATACTTCAGGATAGGAAGAGCTTCAAAGCGTCTCTCCGCACTTCAGCTTCAGTTTAGATATTCCGCTGCACCTGGGAGAATTGGGGGAGGGGATTAGCACACTTGCTAAGTGGACGAGACGAACCCACTTGTCTAAACCGACTCTGATTGTTAAGGTAGGCATGCTTTAGAGTCGTCTTTCTATTTAGAACTAAATGAATTCAGTTCATATCGATAGTCATCTTGAAGAAATAAAGCATACAGTAAAATATAGCAATTTATCACAGTTCTTACCACGGCCGTGCTCGTCCTTGCATAAAAATAGAGATGATACTACCTGCATAAGATAATAGGTGAGCATGCTACTATCTTATATGCACGGTCATTGGTGTTACACACCACGTGGGACTATCTCAACAGTATTTTGGCCCATTCAATCTAGGTTGCAAGCCAGACTGACGGTCCAGCAATGCATCAGTGCCGAAGCACGATTATTCATTCCCCCTATGTCGATTCGATACCGATGCCCCGGATACCGATTCGAAAAAAATCAAACTTGTGCACAAGCTGTCCATGACCATGCCAATACGTGAACAGTTTAATATATGCAAACAAATTTGTATAGCATGGACAGTATTGAACGACATTATCATTTCTTCCAACTCATGTAACGATTCATTTTTTCCAAAGCCGTACTCCCGATTTAGCGTCCCGTAGGCACCAAATTGTCCGAGGCATCATAACCGACGATCGACGTTTCATATTATTTTGCAGCACATGAAATAGTCTATCTTTTTACTAGAACCTTAAACTTTCTCGTTTATGTGAGAAACTTGTATTTTTAGAGTAGATTACTCTAAATCGATACGTTTTTCCCGAGTTCTTGACCTTAGTGGATTGGCATGCATTTAACTTGGCATTGTCGATTTGAATGAATTGGAGGCAAAGGAATTTCGTTTGCAGGATAGAGTAGAAAAGAAGGGGCCGAATCACACACCAAGTTCTTTGATCGTGCCGACCGTCGAAGCAATTCGCAACATTCAAACTTTAGTTACGCGAGCTCCTGCAATAGCACCAATACTTTGTTAGGATTCCTTCTTTATTCCTTCGCTTCGAAATTCGTAGATTGTATTCAGAAAATGACGCAAAAGCACTTTCATCAAAACCAAGAGACAAAAGCTCCAAGAAAACCATACAACGGTCCGGTCCGATCCCATCGAAGGGACTGTTATATAGATCTCGCTCGCCAAGACGCAGCCTGCTGCATCTAGGACTTATTCCAATAGAAGTCGTTCCATTAGTTGGATCGATTCTCGTGGCATCCGTCCAAATCGATTTGATCGATGCCGCAAGGTGTTATCGTTTACCAAGATCAGCGATCGAGACATATGGCCATCTAAGTTTCCGACCGATATAATTCGACGCAAGCATATTATGAAGTCCGTCGCCTATCGAAAGCCGGGCGCTACATAATATACCACTAAGAAAAAGTTTCATCCCAAAACTTAAGAACAAGGGTCTGACCTTAAATTAGGCAAACAACGAAGGATACTTCTCCTTCATCTCCGCTTCAATTTCCCACGTCGACTCTTCAACTGAGTGGTTTCGCCAAAGCACGCGGACCTAGGACATCGACCGATTTCGTAATACCTTCTCCTTACGGTCTAAAATTTGAATAGGCTCCTCCGAGTAAGACAAGTCAGTACGTAGCTCCAACTGATCGAAGCTAACCACGTGACTTGGATCGTGCACATATTTTTGAAGTTGTGAAACATGGAAAACATTGTGCACATCAGCCAAGGCAGGAGGTAGTGCGAGCCGATAAGCTACCGTTGTAACTCGTTCGATTATCTCGAAGGAGGCTATAAATCTCGGGCTCAACTTACCTTTAACGCTGAACTGCATCACACCACGCATGGGTGTTACTTTCAGAAACACATTGTCCCCGACCAAAAACTCTAGGTGTCGTCGGTGAAGATCTGCGTAGCTCTTTTGTCGACTTTGTGCGATACGGAGTCTATCTCGAATCAAGTGGACCTTTTTCGACGGCCTGCTCCACCAGTTCCGGTCTAAGCACTTGTCGCTCTCTGACTTCGTCCCAATATATTGGTGAACGACACTTCCTCCTGTAGAACGTTTCGTATGGAGCCATCTTTATGCTCGACTGATAACTGTTGTTATACGCAAACTCCCAACTAGTCTTTAGATCGATCGCACACAGACGTAACATATCCTCTAAGATTTGATTTATCCTCTCCGTCTGATCGTCTGTCTGGGGGTGGTACGCAGAACTAAAATTTAGTTTGGTCCCCATCGCCGCTTGCAGGCTCATCCAAAAATGCGATAGAAATCGCCCGTCTCTGTCCGAAATTATTGAGGCCGGTACCCCGTGTAGTCGAACAATCTCATCGATATATATTTGCCTAATCGATCACGCTCCATCCTACTTTAATTGCGATGAAGTGAGCCGACTTGGTCAATCTATCAACAATGACCCAAATTGCATCATTCCTCCGCGGTGTCTTCGGAAATCTCACAATAAAATCAATCAAGACGTTGTCCCACTTCCACTCGGGAATGGCGAGGTTCTGCAGCTCTCCGTCTGGCCTTTGGTGTTCCGTCTTTACTTGCTGACACGCCATGTACTGCGACACAAAAGTAGCCACATCTTTCTTCATGCCGTGCCACCAAAAGTTTATGCGTAATTCCTTGTACATCTTGGTGCTTCAGGATGTAACGAGTGCTTCGCATAATGTACCTCTGTCATAATTTATTTTCTGAGCTCGGTAGTTTCAGGAATGCAGAGCCTTCATTTTAGTCGCATCGTCCCATTTCTGTCTTCCGCAAAGTCAGTCGCCCTTTCTGTTGAAATCAGCTCATGCATCTTCTTAGGAATGAATCGCCCTTCTGTGTGATCTTGATTTTACTAAGCAGGCTCGATCCTAACTTCAACTGAGCTAGGTGCAGGTGTCGATACTCAATTCTGAGTTCGATATCCATCGCTTCAAGGTCTCGCCGTATCTCATTATTTATGGCCAGTAAGCCCATAAACATTCTTTTAAGCGCGTGGGCTACAACGTTTCCTTGCCCAGTGTATACTCGATCGTTAGCTCGTAGTCTTTTATGAGTTCGAGCCAACGTTGCTGTCGTAAGTTGAGTTTTCGCTGCGTAAACAAGTATTTTAGGCTTTTATGATCTGTATAGATTCTGCAAGCCACACCATAGAGGTAGTGCCGCCAGAGTTTTAATGCAAACACGATCGTCGCCAATTCTAGGTCATGCGTTGGGTAGTTTTTCTTGTGCTGCTTCAACTGCCGTGAAGCATAGGAGATGACGTTATCTTTCTGCATGAGTACGCACCTGAGGCCAGTTCCCGATGCATCGCTGAATATCTAAAAGCCTTCTGGACCATCTGGAAGTGCAAGGATTGGAGCTGAGACGAGCCGTTGCTTCAACTCTTGAAAGCTGGATTCACAGTCGTCACTCCATTCAAATACTACTCCCTTCTGGGTGAGGCGAGTCAAAGGCGACGCTAGTTTTGAAAAGCTTCACACAAATCTTCGGTAGTAGCCCGCTAAGCCCAGGAAACTTTAAATATCGCTAGCCGCGGTAGGTCGTTTCCAATCTACCACCGCTTCAATCTTCTTTGGGTCCACCGCGACACCTTCGGCAGAGATTACATGTCCGAAGAATGTCATACTACTCGTCCAGAACTCACATTTACTCTGTTTGGCATATAATTTATTTTCACGCAGGGTCTACAATACCGTCTTCAAGTGTTCTGTATGCTCTTCTCGATTCTTTGAGTATATAAGGATATCGTCGATGAACACGACTACAAATTTATCGATTTGGGATCGGAAGACTCGGTTCATCAGATCCATGAAAGCGGCTGGGACATTCGTCAAACCGAATGGCATGACTAGGAATTCGTAATGACCATATCGAGTGCAGAAGACAGACTTCGATACGTCGTCGAACTTGATCTTCAACTGATGATAGCCTGACCGAAGATTAATTTTCGAAAATATTGACGCACCTTACAGTTGGTCAAACAAGTCGTCGATTCGTGGCAAAGGATACTTGTTCCGCACGGTCGCCTTGTTGAGTTCTCAATAATCGATGCATAGCCGCATCGACCCATCCTTCTTTTTCACAAATAGTACGGGAGCTCTCTACGGAGAGATGCTAGGGCGAATAAGTTTACGGTCTAGCAACTCTTATAATTGCACCTTCAGTTCCTTCAGTTCTGCTGGAGCCATTCGGTAAGGCGCCTTTGATATCGGCTGTGTATTCGGAAAGGTGTCGATGCTGAATTCTATTTCTCGATCTGACGGCATCCCGGGCATCTCATCAGGGAAAACGTTGGAGAAATCTGCCATAACATCAGTCTGCATTGTGTTTGTATTATCCTTCTGCGTGTCTCGAACTGATGCCAAGTATCCCGCACAGCCAGAACGCAACATACGTCTCGTCGAGATTGCCGATACCATCATTGTCGTCTTCGAGACCGTATCGCACGAATATGAGAACTCTGTCTTGCCAGGAAGACGAAACAACGCTCTCTTCTTCGCGCACTCAATCGTTGCATGACAAGCGCCCAACCAATCCATGCCCAGGATTATGTCGTACTCTTTGATGCCTAGTATGACGACATCCAAGGATAGATTTCTTCCCCCAATGCAAATGTGGCTATTCCTACAAATAAAGTTCGCAGGCATATCGACTCCCGATGGAGTGCCAATGCTAATGTCCATATCTAGTGATTGCATGGTTATTTTATTTTCTTTCGTATAATCAGCAGATATAAAACTATACGATGCACCCGAATCGAATAGAACCCGAGCAGGTATATTTTTATAGAGTAATATACCTGTTACAACAGTATCGGACGCGAACGCCTCGTCCCGAGTTAATGCATAGACTCGGCTTTGAGCTCCATGGCATTGATTCTGCGGGTTCACGGGCACCGCATTTGCGCCTTGTAGTATATACGCTTTATGTTGATTCGGAACGTTCCTTGGTGTGTTGTGTTGATTCGAAACATTTTTCAGACAAAATGTAACTATATGGGCTACCTTGCCACACTTGTAGCAAGATCTTGTGATGCAATCGGTGGTTCGGTGCCCACGCCTATCGCATCTGCTACAGTGTTGTCTGCCATGGCCTCGATTATCAAATGTGTTCAGACGTTTTGATACTCCCGATCCCCCGGCGTCGTTAGGACGCTTGTTGAAGTGGTTACGGACGACAGACATGGATCGTTATGACATGCGGCCAAAGACACGCTCACTATCGAGAGCGACATCGTAGGATTCGCAGTAGGTTCGACACCTTTGATTCATGACGTCCCTTTGCAGTTCGTCATTTAGGCCTTGTTGGAAGCGTTGACACTATGCTTCCTTGTTGGACAGGAAGGCACCGACAAACTTCGCCAGTTTCGAGAAGCTCGAGTCATAATCATCGACTGACATATTTCCTTGTCGCAACATCATGAACTCGTCTTCTTTTTGACGACGGACGGTGCGAGGAACGTACTGCTCAAAAAATGCTTCATTGAACATTTTTCAGGAAATCGTGGTGTCGGTATCGGCTTCGTAGATTTCCTGCTTCTTAGCTGCCTACCAGTCGTAAGCCCTTAGTTGTAGCTGTAACGCCGCACATATTACCCTCTGGGACCCTTCAATGCTAAGCAGATTAAATAAGTCCTCAATCTCCGCGAGCCATCCCACTATCACATCAGGCTCTGCTCGGCCATTGAATTTAGGTGGATTCATCTTGCGAAACTCCTTTTCTTTGAACAAGGCAGAAAAGTTTATCATTTGCGGTTCAGCTTCTTTCTCGACTTCATCTTGAATACATCTTGCCTCTCTTCGGATATCACGACCGTTGCTTTGGTATTGCCCACCATCTTGTTCACTATCTGAGTCAGGACGTCTATCTGCTTCTGCTGCGCATCAAATTGGACTTTGATTTGCATATGAAGCTGTTGCTGCTGCAGTTCCATCAACTCTAGCATTTTTTCCATCGTCGTCTCGCTAGGGCCAGTACTCTTTGAGCTCGACGTACTATCCACAGTTTGGGTTGTTGTGCCGCAATTATTCTTATTTTTCTTAGTCATTCCTACAAAACAGAGTAAACCCGTTAGTATTTTTCAAAAATATCTACGGGCTTACCTGTATGGAACTTTTATTTCACGCAGCATGTCGACAAGCATTCAATCGAGCGATCTCAATGAACATTCCAACAATGAAACATCTTTCAAAAATCTGAGAAAACGTAACTGTGCTCTGATACCAATTTGTTATGTCCCGAGTCGATAAACCGTTCGTTCTCGATGTTATTATGCCGAATCGATCATCCTCGCTAAGGTGTGGTACGTATACCGTACGAGTCTGGAATTGCACTCGTACAAGGCAAGAATGTTATGTTGATTATTATATTGAAATGCCAAGTTAAAACTTCACAAATCACATCAAATTGAGATGCAGTATAGGAAGATAGCAATATACTTTTCATTCATAGCTTGCAACGAAATGCAAGTCGTAATTACATTAGATGTCGTTGCGGCTATATTGATTGAAAACAAAAGAACATACTCGACAAGCTGCCTGAACTAACACTTGTCGTTCCATAGATTCGTCCCTTTATATATAAGCCTTCGATTGAATTGGCTTCAAAATACTTCAGAATAGGAAGAGCTTCAAAATGCCCCTCCGTACTTCAGCTTCAATTTAGAGCTCCCGCCGTACCTGGAGAATTGGGGGAGGGGATTAGCACACTTGCTAAGTGGATGAGACGAACCCACTCGTTTAAACCGACTCTGATTATTAAGGTAGGCATGCTTTAGAGTTATCTTTCTATTTAGAACTAAATGAATTCAGTTCATATCGGTAGCCATCTTGAAGAAATAAAGCATACAGTAAAACATAGCAATTTATCACAGTTCTTACCACGGCCGTGCTCGTCCTTGCATAAAAACAGAGATGATACTTACTACCTGCATAAGATAATAGGTGAGCATGCTACTATCTTATATGCGCGATCATTGGTGTTACACACCACGTGGGACTATCTCAACGGTATTTCGGTCTGTTCAGTCTAGGTTGCAAGCCTGACTGACGGTCCCACAATGCATCAGTGCCGAAGCACGATTATTCATTCCTCCTAGGTCGATTCGATACCGATGCCCCGGATACCGATTCGAGAAAAATCAAACTTGTGCACAAGCTGCCCATGACCATGCCAATGCGTGAACAGTTTAATATATGTAAATAGATTTGTATAGCACGGACAGTATTGAACGACATTATCATTTCTCCCAACTCATACAACAATTCATTTTTCCCTAAGCCGTATTCCCAATTTAGCGTCCCGTAGGCACCAAATTGCCCGAGGCATCATAACCCACGATCGAAGTTTCATATTATTTTACAGCACGTGAAAATGTCTATCTTTTTACTAGAACCTTAAACTTTCTCGTTTATATGAGAAACTTGTATTTTCAGAGTAGATTACTCTAAATCGATACGTTTTTTCCGAGTTCTTGACCTTAGTGGATTGACATGCATTTAACTTGGCATTGTCGATTTGTATGAATTCGAGGCAAAGGAATTTCGTTTGCGGGATAGAGTAGAAAAGAAGGGGCCGAATCACCCACCAAGTTCTTTGATCGTACCGACCGTCAAAGTGCTTCGCAACGTTCAAACTTTAGTTACGCGAGCTCCTGCAATGGCACCAACACTTTGTTAGCATTCCTTCTTTATTCCTTCGCTTCAAAATTCGTAGATTGTATTCAGAAAATGACGCAAAAGCACTTTCATCAAAACCAAGAGACAAAAGCTCCAAGAAAACCATACAACGATCTGGTCCCGTCGAAGGGACTCTTATATAGAGCTCGCTCGCCGAGACACAGTCCGCTGCATCTAGAACTTATTCCAACAGAAGTCGTTCCATTAGTTGGATCGATTCTCGTAACATCCGTCCAAATCGATTTGATCGATACCGCAAGGTGTTATCGTTTACCAAGCTCAGTGATCGAGTCATATGGCCATCTAAGTTCCCGACCGATCTGACTCGACGCAAGCATGTTATGAAGTCCGTCGCCTATCGAAAGCGGGGCGCTACATAAATTATCCCATTAATTCAAATAAAATAAAAATTTAAAACTAAATCAATATAATCCAAATCTAATAATTGATCATAATAATAATTTAAAACAATATTTAATATTACCAAATAATTTAAAATTATATTTGTATAAATCCAAATCTTATTTAAAAAAATAATTTGGCAAACCTTCTTGTTATTCAAAAATACTTGTATTTTCCTTTATAGAAATTCAAAAAAATATTTTCTAACACAAAATATTTAAAATAAATAAAAATAAATAAAATATTAAAAAATTGAAAACATGGGTTACATTAGTTCATAAGGAATAACATCACTATAACAATATCAGCTCATACTATATAAAGGAATGTGTCACACTATGTATTCCTACATAAGACACTCGTTAGCCATCATAAAAGGTATAATCGTGATAGCATAATCTGTATCCAGTGCTAGGACTGCAAGCAGATAACGTTAGCATACTACATAATTATATGAAGGTCACTGGCACCACAAGCTATCTTGGACATAGATGTGTTAGATGACGATCCTTTCAACACAGATAGCGACCCCCATTAAAAGTTTTCGAATTTGAATCAATCGTGCTAGTACGTCAACACAACTATCCATGTTCCTCCTAGGCCAACACAATTTTAGTGCCATGGCATTTCGTTCGAGGAACTAAAACCTTGTGCACAAGTTGTCCATGACCATGCAATACGCGTGAATCGCTAATGTATGGTACAAATTTGAAATAATCATAAAGAATCTCTATCCAACATATACAATGACACATCATTTCTACATTACCATATACATCAAGCTATTGCTCAAGTCAGATTTCTAAGTCCAGGATTTCCATACTTATACAGTTCCCAGCCCAGGGATGTCACGACCCGCACCCACTGTGAGGGTACGAGCACGTAACAACGTCCAGCCTACGCCGCAGTGTCGGCGGTAGAACGCTGTCCTAGGTTACTATCTAACCAACAACTCACGCAATTATATAATGTACTTGTCAAATCTCAACTCCGAACGGAGGACAAGTATAGATATAATGAATCTCAATCACAGTCTAAGCACGATATGTTAACAGAGAAGATATAACTAAGACTAAATAACAACAACCAACTACTAAATAATAATAATCTCAAAACAACAATATCTTAACTTATTACAATTCAAGTTCTAAAACATGAAATCTAAACCAAGTCAACTAGCTAATCTCCCGATCACTCCTGAGTGTCGGGGCCAAAGGTAGCTAAGCCATCAAGCTATCGCTCAAGCATCTGTAATATTTTCAACAGGTCCAGTCAGGACAGGAACGAGTACAACTCATCAAGAAAATCCCAAGTAAATGACATAGAACTATAAACAGTTATAGACAGTTATATTGATGAATCATGGCAGTTTTATACAAGTAGTGATATAGAGAAACAGTTAAGGTACAAGGAAAGTAGAGTAACTAAACAAGAAGAGAAACATGACAATGAAGACTGTAAAATATAATCTAGCTGAACTAGAGTAGCATGATATAAGTCCATACAGTATAATAAGAGTCAAGAGTAATCCCAATGTGAGTCCAGACAATGTAAATCTAATACCAGATGATTCCAGTATAAGACGAGTCCAGTATAAGGTGAGTCCAGTCAGTGATCAAAGATTCCAGGGTGAGTCCAGACTATACTCTAACAGTGTGTTTTAAAATATCGGGATCGACATGTAAACGGCTGTAGGTAATATGGCACACCGCACACTCGGCCAAGTATGGGATGGCTATCATTCCAGTATAATTCCAAGGAAGTGGTTCCAGTATTTGGGAATGTTCACATGTCTACTCCAATATTTCTCCGCCCAACAAGTACAAGTGAATCCATAACCCGACACAAAATAAGTACAAGTCTAGCTAGAACATGAATGATACCAGTAAGTGATTCCAGGATGATTCCAGTAGGTGATTCCAGAAATAGAGGCCAGATATGAATAAATGAGTGTCGCATGAAATAGATCCAGTAATATCAAATTGTGTTTGTAATAGAGAATCAAATAGAACTAACTACAACTGAAGTACAGTAATCGACAAGTAAATGGAAGAACTATCAAAGAATGTACTCGCCTGGTATCCTGAATATCTGAAGAGAATATACTGTCCGAGGAGTGGTGTATGTCTTCTATAGAACAGTACAAGTCACTACATGTCCAAAATAATATAACAGACTGCTACAATGCATCTGCATGATGTTTGGGATCAATCTAGGCTAAAGTCAACCATTGGTCAACTCTAGTCAACTACACTAGTCAAACTAGGTCAACTAGGTCAAGCCTAACCCAAACATGTCTCACTAGGCCCAACCAGCCTATTCTAGCAAGCACACATCAAAACGAGGCTATACCAGCCAACAACACACATTTACTGGGCATTCATGCCATATACACAGGCTGTATCACATAGGGATACACCCTATAGGCAATGTGCCATGTATATAGGCTATAGGCCATATCACACATATAGTCTATTCTCACATATTTCATACATTAAATATATATCTAATTTATATAGATAACATACACATAAACACATAGGCCACATTATTATATATCACATATAGAGAGATAGGGATACATGTATATGTGTGTCAATGTGGCAATATGTAATCATGTGTGTGTAGTAAAATCTGTGCAATGTGAGTGTGTGAGGGTGTGTGAAATGAACATAGTGTTGTGTCCATGTGTATTCAGGATTAGGCCTAGGGAGTGTGTGTATGTGGTTAACATGTGTGTGTGATTCACATATAGAAATTAGTGTGTGTGTGTGTGTGTCCTGTGTTACCATATGACAGTAGAGTGTAAAATAGGGTATCTCAGGGAAAACTGGGATTAATGCATGGTGTTAGGTGTCCCTGTTATAGCTAATCAGTGTACAGTGTAATATAATGTGTGTGTGTGTGTATGTGATAGGTTTTAGGCTTTTAGTGAATAATGTGTCAAGTGACAGTTCAAATCAGTGATCACAATAGGTAAACAGGAACCCAGTTTTTAGTAGGTAGGAATGTGTCAAATAGAATCTGAAATCAGTGGTGTGCAATGTGACATGAAACATTCTAGCAATCTCAGGAAATCAGTGTATAATCTCAAAAATTTTAGTTCTCAGGATACTGAGAAACAAGTGACAGTTAACAGTGTAGTGTAATAGAAAATCAGAAAATGTGTGTGTATAAAAGTGTGTATTAGTGAGACAGTAAATAGGTTAATAAAACTGAAATCAAATGCAAGTGTGTCAATGTGACAGTGTCTAGTGTATTAGGGAATAGGAACAGCTAGATAGGTTTGTGTAATCTCAGAATTCCAGTGATTAAAATTAGTGAATGGGTGCACAAGTCTCAGGTTATAGTTCTCAGGAACAGGAAACAAAATGACAGTTTGTGTAAAATAGGTTTAGCTAACAGAGAATTGAATCAGTTAGAGAATATCAGTGTACATAGATCTCAGGTTCTAGTTCTCAGGAAAAAGAGAACCAAATGACAGTTAACAAATAGGGTTTTTCAGACTTATGGTTAATAGTGTATAGGAAAACCTATGTACAATCTCAGGAAAACAATGTATTTAATCTCAGGAATGTGGCAATGTGTCAATGGGAAATGATTATCAGGAATTTGACAAGTCCTAACCCAATTCGAAATCCCCATTCCCTTGATATCATTCCAACCTAATATGTAACCAACCTTGCAGTAAACTAACACATGTGTAATGAATTTAACATGGCAATTTAAACATCAAAATTCAGTTTTAAATGGAAATCAAATCAGGATTTGTAAACAGTGCACAGTGTGTTAGTAAACAATAAGAAATTGAAATTCGAATTATAAAAACTTTGTTAATACAACAATTTATTGGTTGGTAACCCATCCCACACACGTGCACGTGTCTCATAAGTCATCTCATGTCCTGGGGAAGCAGGACACAATGTGTCTTAGCTCACGGACACCACAGACATGCTGTGCACAGTCTGCGTCGTGCACGCGTGCACGTGTGTCCAGCGTACGACACAGGCCACGTGGGGACACATGGCCGTGTACACGTGTACGCCAGGGGTAGGGCTACCCCTCTGGCACCCTGCACCATGTCCTAGACACGTGTCGTGTCCTTTCTAGCCGCGTGTCAGTGGTTAAATTCGTGCACGTACAACAGCTCGTGCGATCAGTACGGAGAGGAGAACTCCTCGCACACCCAACCATTCGAGCTCTACTTTTGGGAGGTCAATGTCAGTTAGTGCCCTGACATCCTCCCAAAAATTGGCGTGTCCTCGTGTCCTATGCAGTGAGAAAATGACCCCGAGTGGCAGGACACTGTGCACGGTTCAGCCACAGCGTGTTCGTGTCCTCATGTGGACACGACACAACCCCAAAAATAGTGAGCAAGGACACGAATCAATAAGCAAACCCTAGATCTAGGATTTTATTCAAAAACATTTGCAAAAACAGCAAAACGAAATGGTTGAGGCATTTCGTCAAACACCTAGCCTATGGGTTTGATACGTGTCCGATACGGATACGAAACCTAATGCAAACGACACCAATCCTTCACTATAGCTAGGGGACACCTAGATCTAGGCTACCATGCAATAAAAACAAAAATTAAATAGAATTAGAGAGGTTTACCTATATGTTGCAAGAATCAAGAAAAAGCTCCAATTCAAACCATTCCCGTTGCTATCCAAATCCTCCAAATTACTCTTAAAGTGAAATTGCTCCTCAAAATCAGCAAGTATAGGTTGATTAGAATCATATGCAAAAGATTTGGGTCAAAAAGGATTAAAAATAGATTTACTAGGAATTTTGGAAAGTGGGGATTTACCTTTCTTTCTAAAACTTGGTTGAGCACACAAAGGAGGCAAGAACAATGAAGTGAGTGTTTATATAGGGTGGGGATCCCTATGTGGCTGGTCACTTAGGGTTTGGTTAGGGTTAGGGCTTCAAGTTATGGGCCTATGGGCTTAAGTCACAAGTCATTGAATTAAAATCATAAGTCATTTCACCTATTCATAATTCTTCCTATTGAAACTAGATTCTAGTGACTAAAAATATGTTGACTTAAGCTAGGCTAGGGTCACACCATTGTCTACCAAATCACCATAACTAGGGTTAGCTTCTAGGCTAGTCTACTAAGTCTCAATAAGTCAAAGTCAAAGATATAAATCACCAATTCAATATATTAAAATAAATTCAAATTTTACCAAATGACCAGAATACCCTCAAGCTAAAATGATAAATAAATATCCCCAATCACATGGTTAGGCTCTAGGTCAGACAGTCTCTAGGGTTTCACTAGCAGTACATCAAAATCACAAGTCACAGTTTTTAAATAGTTTAAAAATGATTAAAAATCACCAAAAATTATAATGTGATATAAATATCGATAAATCATAATTATAATTACAAAATTTTAAAAATATCCTCATTTCAGAAACTGGGTGTTACAAGGGATCATGCCTTGGCAATCCAATGGTCCCATTCTTTTCGTGTTACTATTACTCGAAACCACATCATAGTACTTCACAGATCACATCCTCCAGTGCTATAATCAAAAATATAACAAATAACAAAATATAATCAAGAGGATACATAACACACAATATAGAACCATGTTATAACAATAGAATAAAAGTCTACAACTAGCACAACAAGTTAATATTTTCATGTTCTTCAACAATAAGTATACATAAAATGAGATTAATAACTCTCTTTACCTATGTGGGTTCGTCTATTTTATTACTAGCATTACTATAAACATAACGGGCATCGACTTTTATTAAGTGCGAAGGCAAAGTGAAGAAGGTTCGTTGATACCACCCACCTGAAGCAACGTCGATCAACATCGGCCGAGCATAATCTTTGCAACATCTTCTGAATGAGCCCAAGTTAAACGGCCGATCAAGCCCACGAACCATCTCAATATACCGCACGGAGCATGGCGTTACAGTTTTCACATGTAGAAACTCTTGTAGAAATTTTTCATCTCTCATAGAAATTAATATTATGCCCTACTTTCAAACTAAATCATTAAATTGACCATTTTTATTTTCTGTCACGTAGGATAGAAATTGAGAAGCATTGGAGAGTATTTTTTGGTACAATTTTATATAAAATTTGCCAACTATGATATAAATTTTCTTATAGTACAATGCCAAGTAGGCTAGAAATTAGATTTTAGAAATCCCCATTGAAGATAGCCTAACCCACCTGGCATTTCATTGAAGAGAAGTTAATGAAACAATTTTAAATTAACGCAACAAACGGAAAGGGGGAACGAGTCTTGCAATTGTTTGTGTGAAGATGGATCTCCAAATAGTGCTCATTTTTTATGATTTCATACTTTTTTTTTCTTTTTTCTTTTTTCAGCATGTGCGGGTTCAGTTAAATTGTGTGTCTCTCTGCACACAATTTTTAGCCGGTCGTCATATCATTTCGGACTCTTCGTGCAGATCTTTTCCGCACTAGCTTTGTCATCATTGTCCCACACGCACACCCCGTGAACTCCGCACGCTCCAAAGCTCTACGAGACGGCCATGACGTCTTTCAATGCACGCAACTCAACGCCTCGCTTCGTTCACGACGCCGAAGGTGCCCCCGACGTCTTCACGATGCCTACGACAGCCGATGCCGCCCAGCCACCCGATCTATATGCATGACGCCCTTATGGCACCGTACAACGGGCCGCGTGGTCGCCCGTTGTTTATACCCGTGATAGAATGGTGCCGGTCCTCGACCGTCCGTACGGCACCCTAGCCGTTAAGTTTTCATGCACGGACGTCCCATTCTGTCTCACGCCAGCTCAGATCATAGCCCTTTTTCGTCAGTCCTACGACGTTGTGGATGCCCCGCATCGCACATGCCAGGTAATCATCGCCCATGCCATGCTTATCATCACCCAAAATGAAGTTTTTATGATTTTATGCATGCTAGACAACACGTTCACATATATGACCTTAACTTTACAAAACCTAGGTCATAACCCAGGGCTCTTTGGCTTTCAGGCAAGCTCAATTGTAGTTAAAAAAATTCAAATATGATCACAAACAAATTATTCACATTGTCGAATCAAGCTAATTAAATATGGAAACAAATATTAATCCAACTTTTTTTTTTTTTACTAAAACATGTATTGGTTCAATTGTAGAAAGTTTAGCTTAGGAGGACCTATTGTCTTTTTTGACATGTTTTTTTATACACAACACATCAATTTGTATATATAGATTGGTTGAAGAACCTACAATAATTCGAATTTCATGATGGACCAACTCATGTTCATGTCTGTCTGAAAATAAATCAAAACAAAAAGTTGAGCCCAACCCTACCCATTTCACAATCGGATTAAGATAGGATTAGAATTCTCTAATAGCCATAGCCCACTATCATCCTATAGAAGACCCATCACACACACACACACATAGTCCTATAGAAGACCCATTTGGGACCAAGTGCACGAAATGATGTCTTAAAATGCGGTTCACACACACACACACACACACACACACACACACACATAATCTGAACAGTATTGGTATTATTAATTTTTTTGGTGTAACACTTTCTTACTTAAAAATGTAATTATTTAGGGATAAAAAAAGTTAATTTATTCATTTATGGTCAAAGAAGGAATCCTTGGGAGCTAATATCTTAATTGGTTGAATGAAATTAAATCCAATCTAATCTACTTTTTAATATTTAAAATCGAATCCAATTTAATATATAAGTTAAAATCGATCCAAAAGAATATTAATTAGTTGATGCTTGAATTTTGTTTGAAATTAGAATTCTATTTTGTTCTTAGGCAAAAATTCTAAGTTAAAATTTACTGAACAAAAAATTATATCTAATCCAAAATTTATTTTATAACTTGAATGTAATATATCTTATCATTAAAACTTAGTTAAATTAATCAAATTTGATAAGAAAATATTATATATTAATTATAATTTATAGTTAATTAAATAATAATATAATTATATGTTACTATTAAAATAATAAATATGGATTATCTATTTTTCTTTTATGATATTGTTTTTCTTTCATTGAAAATTGTATACACAAGGTGTGCCATGATCCCTTGATTATTATTATTGAATTTTTTTTTTTGATAAATATTGACATATGATGGTTTATTTAATATGTAGATTGGTTAACTTGAAAATATTTTAGCATATAAATAGTCAATGTCCAAACAAAACTATAGTTTGACCACTAAAATGTACGTAAAGCTGCAACTATAGATATGGTCCCAATAAATAAATTAAATTAAAACATTCATATTTCCTTCTCTTTCTCCTTCCCAAATAAGTCGCGAAATAAATCAAGAATTAATAACAGCGGTGATCGGGAAAAAAAAATGAGGGGATCGTCGTCGTCGAGGAGGGCGGTGGCGTCGGCGTCGGCGTGGTTCCGGCGTCAGCCGGCGAGGGTGAAGGCGTTCCTGGGGGTGACGGCGGCGGTGGCGGCGCTCGTGTTCCTCCGCGTCGCCGTCAGCGACCACGACAACCTCTTCGTGGCGGCCGAGTTCTCGCACGCCGTCGGCATCGCCTTCCTCATCTACAAGCTCACCAAGGAGAGGACTTGCGCCGGTCCGTGTTTCTGATTCTGTGACCTAGTTTTTGTTTTTTTTTGTTTTTTTCTTTCTTATTTGGATGCCCTAGTTTTCGTTTGTTTCTGTTTGTTCCAATGCGTCAATTTTCTATACGGACACGCCGGACACGGGATGGGAAATCCCGAATAAGTCCCATCCCGAATAAGCTAGGACACGCTGGAATATGTGAAAAAGGGATGACCTTTAATGGGGGTTAAAGGCGCTCCTATTTGATGCTGTATCAGTGTCCGTGTCCATGTCATTTAATTATTGGATATCATATAGACGCTCCAAAATATGCTATTGTTGGGAACACGGTGTGACCCGAACCAAAGTTGACCCATGAGGTGCGATATTGAATTGGGCCCATATGCCTTAAAAGAGAATTCTCATGTAAGTCCTGAACCAATTCCAATTATCTACACCACATATGATCTCACCTCCTAAGCGATGTGAGACTAAATTACCAACTCCATTGTCAACCCCCCATTTGAGCACTCAACCGGAAATACCGGAAACGAGATATAATCCAACAATCTCCACCTTAGCTCGTTTCCGCTAACCGAGCAACCTAGCACACCCGGCTACCATTTGTTCGTTCCCGCTAGCCGAACACCCTTAGCACACTCTGGCTACCTTTGCTCGTTTCCGCTAACCGAACAACCTTAGCACACTCCGGCTACCTTTGCTCGTTCCTACCAGCCGAGCACCTAGGAGATCCAGCATATTGTCATCTCGACCCGTTCGACCACAGAACCAAGCCTGACACATTCATCCATATCACAATTGTGTGCCAACCATAAAGCCTTGCTCCACCTTGGGCTCGTCAAACCCACATTTGAAGCCAATTCTTATAGTTGATGCTCCTACTCCACATTGAGAAGAGCCCGTATAATCCGATTATACATATGAACGTTCAGCACCATCTGTCTCGTACCAATTAGATCCACTCAAACTAGCCCCGTAACCATGAGCTCTGATACCAGTACAAAGGGACAACACAAAGTAGAGATTCGGGGTGCTCGTCCACAAGAAAATCTAAGAGAAAGTCCGTATTTTGCTCTTAGGACTTCGTCATCCAAGACAGAAGGAAGCAAAATATCTAATCGAGGAGTCGTCAACTTCGGTAAGGGAGATTACTATGGGTTGGTGAGTGATCTCAATTGTAATCTTCTGTTTTTTTTCTTGAGAGTGGTGAGGGGGTTGAACCTATTATGACAAAGGGTTCAACATGAGTTTTGTCAATCTTGTAATTTCATCTGAGTTATTAAAGGTTGGAATTTGTCCAGGTGACGTACGTCACCGCCATATACTTGTCTTCATCTTATGCATGGTGTCCATTAGACAGGAGTTGGTTTTGATCAGGTGGGTTGGCAAACGTTTCCACACGCGCCTAACAATTGGTATCAGAGCTTTGGGGTTCTGGCAACCATGTCTACAGAGCAGATGAACACTCGTATGATCACCCTTACAGGAGAAAACTGGATGATTTGGAAGCCAATAATGGAGGATCTTTTATGGTGCAAGGACTTGCATGGTCCGTTGGAGGACGACAACGCAAAGCCATGGGACAAAGCTGCTGAAGACTGGAAACGACTGGATCGAAAGGCCGTCGGATTCATCCGCCAATAGCTGGACGACTCGGTGTTTCACCACGTGTCCATGGAGAATTCGACAAAAGTACTGTAGGTAAAGCTGCATTCGCTGTACGAAAGGAAGACGGATAGCAACAAGACATTTCTTATTCGTCAACTCGAAGTACACGGAGGGTACCTTGGTGGCACAACATCTGAACGAGGTTCAGGGTATCATCAATCTGCGATTGATTGATGATGAGCTTCAGGCCCTAATATTTTTGAGTTCTTTGCCTAAAAGGTAGGAGACTTTGGTGGTATCGGTAAGCAACTCCGTATCGGATGGAGTTGTCACGATGTAGGCAGTCAAAAGTAGCTTATTGAATGAGGAGGTCCGACGCAAGCAAGTTAAATCGTCGCAGGAGAACGCTCTCGTGGCTTCCTACGGGAAGGAAAAACTCAAGTCACAGACGAGGACAAGGAAAAATTCTCGGAATCTTGCGAACGTGGACCACAAGAAGGACTGCTATCACTGTAGAGAAAGGGATTATATCAAGATGAACTACATGAAGCTCAAAGCTGAGAAGACAAAAGGCAAAGACTATTAGAAGGATCTCACGGCGTTTGGAGATATCATCATCGCAGCGACCGACCAGAAGAACCTTGTGACATGTGTCGTGATGACGACTGGGTTATGGACACAGGGGCGTCGTATCACGCCACTCCACATATGAGAACCTTTACCTCATACTGCGGCGGTAGGTTTGGATGTGTGAAGATGGACAACAAGGGGACGGTTGCAGTTGTAGGCATCGGTAATGTGCACTTGACAACGGAGCTTAGTGAGAAACTTATTCTCAAGGGTGTGTGACATGTACCGAGTTTGCGCTACAACTTGGTTTCAGTTTGGGAGATTGCTACAGGTTGGTGAACGATCTCAACTGTAATCTTCTTATTTTCTTCTTGAGAATGGTGAGGGGGTTTAACCTATTAGGACAAAGGATTCAACTTGAGTTCTGTCAATCTTGTAATTTCATCTGAGTTATTAAAGGTTGGAATTTGTCCAGGTGACGTACGTCACCGCCATATTCTTGTCTTTATCTTGTGCTTGGTGTCCGTTAGACGGGGGTTGGTTTTGATCAGGTGGGTTGACAGGCAAACGCTTCCGCACTCGCCCAACAGCTATGTGGTGTGAAATTGGCGCCTTGCATGTAATTACATGGAAAGAATGGGTTTGTAGACGAGGCAATCAACGGAATGATCTGAACTATCTCAAAGAAGAAGAAGAGGAAGACATGTTTGAAGGGGTTGAGGATGGGGCAGTCAGCAGAGTACGCAATGTCTTGGAACAAGCTAGGAATCTAGGTTGTCTAACTTGAGATACCTATTGTTTATCGATTTGCTTGCATATTATATCGTGTAGCCTATCATTTATTGTACGATTCATTAACTCCGGGAGTTTAGGTTTATATTTCTAAATCCGTATAGGAACATAATTTAAAATAATTCTAATAAACTTTTTATTTGTTTCATTTTTTAAGTCTATCTAGTTCCGTAACCTATATTCTTGAGTATACATCACATAATATATTTTTTTTAAATTGATACTATCTATCAATCTAGACATATTGTATCAGATCAAGCGATGCGTAATGAAATCGTAGTGTATCATATTGCAAGATACGTATTGCGTATCATTAGATACTGACAACATACGCTAGGATACACAGGCACTCCAATATTGATACAATTGATATCAAACAGTTACCGGACATGACATAAGCACTCCAAAATATGTTAGGACATCCCAAAATTGGTAACTTATATATAACCAGACAAAGGTCTTTTAAGGGTTTTTTAAGACATGAGAATGCTCTATGTTCTTGTAAGAAGCTAGGAGTCATGGACACATTGGGAGTGGAGTTAGTTTATTTGGGAGTTCCGAAACCTGAGTTTGAAAAGGTGAAACTCTATTGAGAAAATTGGGGCTATGTTTTAACTTTTAAGTTAGGGGACATTTGGGAGTTTGTAGGTAGTACTGAACTTCTAGAAGAAGTGGAGAAGGAAATGGTGTTTAAAATGAAGTTTCACGAAAATTCAATAAGATTGGAGTTTTGCTAACTCCAGTTTGGAGGGTGTTTTGGAGTTGGAATAGAGTTCCATCCAACTCAAAAACTCAACCAGAGCTCATTAAGTTATTTGGAGTTTGGAGGCCTAACTCCCCTAAACCCTACTTTTCTTTTCCAAACCTTGTTCCCCAACGATACCGTTAAACACTCCAAAATACGCAAGGACATACTACAACAAGCGCCTTATATATCACTATGTGAAAAAAAATCTTTTGAGGGTTTGAAGACATGGTAATCAACATAATGCTTAGTGTTATAACAAGCTAGGAAACAAGGACACTCTGGTGATGCAATGTTGGCGTCACACACCTAATGGACATGATAGAACTCCAAAATAAACTAGGACATGCTGAAACCGGTGCCTTATTTATAAATGATCTCTTATTGTTGACTATGAACCAAGATTTTCTAGTTTAGTAGACAACCCAATCGTCATAACGGTCAATGAAGGGGAATCTACACTGGATTTACTCATCTACTTCAAAAGCTAATAGTTGATGCAGAACTCTCACACCACAAACAAAACAACAACAAGCTACCACAAACTGATTAACATGAACAAACAACAGGTTTTATAAACCAAAAGACTTGGAAGTGCCAAAGCAGTCAACAATAGAGGGGAATATTGGTTTTATATCTTTGATTGCATCCTATTCGGGTACAAAAGGCCTTTGCATCTACAGTCATTCGATGGTCAAACTGGCATGGCATTTCTACTGTTGAAGATTACTAGCAAACTCAAGTGTCAACAAGATAGTCTCGTACCAGAGAACGTAGAGAGCTGGTGGCTTATATGGAGATCTATGTTATGGATCATATTAAGTTAGTGGCAATTGTCCAACGTTCGCCTTGACTAGAGAGTAGCGTAAGGAAAGGATCCCAAGACTAAGTCACCATCATCCTGATTTTTCCTAACACAGTGTAACCATAAACTCCATTTCAAAGTTAAGAAAGTTAATACACATTAGAACCCTCTTTTCATCTTCCTGGATCCTTCCCAGGAGAGGCTGTGCTTCTTTTTTTTGCCTCTCGATCAATGGCCTTCTCAAACTTTATTGTGGAGATCCATGTCATGGGAGTATAGATAGGCATTTGTTTAAAGTTTAAACAAAATATCATAAATAACTGTCATCAATGCCAATAGAGGACGGCTGCAACATATTTTTTCTTTCTTCAAGGATAAAGATGTGAATTAATCATGAATTATAATGTTCTAGAAAGAGTTATTTTCACTTAAATACCCTGGTTTATTGACTTTTGGCACCTTCATAACCTGAACTATTTTGTTTGTCACTTAAATACCTTGAACTCTCCCATTTTTGCAAGTCAGCCCTAACGGGAAGTGCCAAAAGACAATAATGTTCCCTATTATAATCAAGGTTGGTAGTATCAGTTTTGAACTCTTCTTATGAGTTCTTGGTTTCCGAAAGAAAAAATAAGAAGGAATTATTTTAAAAACTTGAAAATATTTACTACATTTAGGAATAATTTTATGTATCAATTGTTGTTTCCCGCTAGTTTTGGATGGAATAAAATTCAATATTTGATGAATTATTCATCCTTAATAGATATTATTATTTATTACTTTTATTTATACGAAGTACTCCAATAGATGTATGAGCATGGTGATCTTCAAGATTAAAATATTTTGTCGATATTGTTTTTTTGTCATATTCCTCTATTTTGTTGATTGAATTGACTAAAGGAGAGCCACAATTTCAGTATCGAGTATCAGATTGGACATGCAAAACCGATACTATAGAGCCGATAAGCAGCCGCTACTAAGAACCTTGATTGTAACCATGGTTGTGAAAACCGCTAGGCCCAGGCAGGCACCCGCCGACAACGCCTAGCCCGCCTAGGCAGCCACCTAGATCTAGGCGGTTCGGAAAAAAAAATTCCCAAAAAAACCTATTGAAAATTGCAGAAAAAAGCCCCTAAAACCCAAAAACATGTATAGTCGGGCATCGGATGTGGGGGGGGGGGGGGGGGGGGGGGGGAGGTGGGCCTAGGGAGGGCACCAGGCGCCTAGGCGCCGCCTTTTAGAACACTGATTGTAAGTTTGTAACTTTAAAAAAAGATAAAGAAAACCATAACCCTCCTCCCTTCGGGCCACTCCCACCTCTCCTTCTACCGTTGCTCCCCTCTTGCAGCTGGAGGAGAGTATGGCTGCAACGACAGTGGTGAGAGGGGAGGGACATGGATAGTTTTTTTTAATGCTTTTGTAATAACTAGAATAAGAGTAATTTTTTCTCTACATCAGGGCAAAAAATGGTAACGTGCAAAGCATGTGAGTAGTAAGTTGGACAACTAAGTAACAAAGGGGATGAATTGCAAAAAGTTCAGGGTAGGTGATAAAAATGTTCATCATATTAAAATGCCAAAACTTCATAGTTCAGGGTATTTAAGTGATAATTAGCCTTAAAAAAGGAAATTGAACTATCCTTTCCAACTGGATTAATGGTTTCATTTGCAATTAACTTGTTAATTTCCAGATTCAAAACTAATTGCTGCAACTGTCCTTTCTACTGCTTTGGTATATTGGAACTTAAACTGATTTTCTTTGTAAAATTTCATCTCAATATGTATACATACAAACAATAGCTGTATCTGTTATCTAATAGTCATTTAATATGAATGATAAAATTTATCCCAAAGAATAGTTTCTTCGAATCAATAATCGTTGCAGTTTGGTGTAATATGGTAATAACATGAACGATCATATTTAATCACAACCAAAAATTGTATTAGTTCCTTTTAGTTATTCCTATCGGTTGGATATGTGGCAAAAGTACTGCTTGATCTCCTAAATGATGATTTCAAGGACACAAATGAGGGTTTCATTTTTCTATAATCATTGCATTATCGGTGATTTCATTTTTGAAATCAAATGACTGGAATCCTGTCTACTACCCCTTTATTGGTTTATTGATTTCTCATGACATTTTTTAACGGCGATTGTCATTTGGGTGTGGAAGATTGGGGTTTCACGGATTTGAGACACTTGAAAAATTTGTTCTCTGTGTATTTATTGAATTGAATTGTATATTATTTTTCTCCACATCCACTGTACTGTTATTATTATATTTTTGCTTAGTTCTAATGATTTCATTTATGTCCTTTGGAAATTTCAGGACTCTCACTCAAGTCTCAGGAACTTACAGCCTTATTTTTAGCTGTTAGATTGTACTGTAGCTTTGTTATGGAGTATGATATACACACTTTACTGGATTCTGCTACTCTGATTACAACAATGTGGGTTATTTATATGATCAGATTCAAACTAAAATCTAGTTACATGGAGGATAAGGACAACTTTGCAATATATTATGTGGTGAGATTTTCAATCATCTTCTTCTCCCTATGGGCATG
Organism: Iris pallida; assembly: GCA_029216955.1. Taxonomy (NCBI): domain Eukaryota; kingdom Viridiplantae; phylum Streptophyta; class Magnoliopsida; order Asparagales; family Iridaceae; genus Iris; species Iris pallida. The sequence goes on along the minus strand of JANAVB010006993.1, from coordinate 2,417,643 downwards.
TTTGAGATTTCAATGTGATATGTTGTAGACACCTAATGTCTCTTTCCCGTCTTCACTTCCCTTCTCCTCCAACGACACACTCCACTATACACACAAATAATTGAAATTTATTTTGTCACTTGTAGCATCCTTGCAGCTTGTAAATATATTGCGATGCAATATATTGTAGCGTACCACAGTGTATTATAGTGCCTTTAGCAGAGAGGAATCAGCCCGCTACAGTGTATGCTGTAGTAGGTATAAAATAGCAGGCACACCCATGGCGTCTATATTGCTGTTATGGCGCTTTAGAATTTACTAACTTGCTATAGTGGTTCTACAGGCTTCTACAGCATTTTAGCAAGCTGGTATGATAGCAGTATAGACCATTATTTTTTTGGGACATCTAATGATAGTTTCTTTAGTACATTGTTTTACATTTTACAAGCTGTTTGGTTACTCATGTTATGGTACTAGTTACTTTTATAGTAAATCAGTAAACATTGCTTATTGTTTATTAATGTTTAGTTACTTTCTTCATAATTTGATGATCAGTTGCGAGTTTTCTACTTGCTTATTGTCAATTGCTTTGTATGTGTAGTTATGCACTATGCAGTTCTTGTATATCTAGATGTAAGAAGTAAGATTTTTTTTTTTTTTTGCTTGCTTAGCTTCTGTGACAACACATTCATCATCTTGACTTAGCATTATTGGTTTGGAGGTTATTTTGGTGATAAAGATTATTAGCTGATTTATGATAACTAAAAAGAAACATGTGTATTATCTTGAGAGACGGTTTATCTATTTGTCTAGCTTATCATGTTTTACTATTTTGTTTTTTAATATACATTGAGATGTATAGATCTATAATCTAACTGAAAGTAGGTTATTCTGCATTTCTTCTGCTATAGCATCATATAGTGTAGCGGCCAACCCAAAAAAATCATGTCTTAGCTTGCCATTGGCAAAATCATATCTCAACTACATGAAATTATTGAGAAGCTCATTGTCTGATATTAGAAGTTGAAGTCAAGATTGATATGACTTTGCAAAGATCTTCTGTTTAGTGAGCACTAAATTTTATTTGATTTAATTATGGTATTTTTCTGGTAACAATGCTTTGGAGTTGTTCACTCTGACTATGTCTGCCTCTTCTCTTAGTAAGATATCTTATGGTCTCTGTCCTATACTCAACTATTGTGTAGCTACTACGCACTTACGTGCATACTTACATCAATATATACCCATGCATATATAAAAGCATAAATGCTACACACTTATTTATCATCTGCTCTGGGATGATAAACTAGTCAGTTCATCTGATGACTGAAATTCTTCACCAATATATCTTATTTTAATTGATAAACTCGTTCTTTTCTATTAGGTGAAACTGATAATTTTACTATTATGTAAATCTATCATGGATACAGGTCGTGCCTTGTGCTATATTAGCATTCCTTATTCATCCATCAACACTTCATAATATCGTGAACAGAGTTTCCTGGGCTTTCTGTGTTTATTTAGAAGCTGTCTCAGTGCTACCCCAGTTGCGTTTGATGCAGAACACGAAGGTAGAAACTGAAGCATGAAATGCATTTTTTTGGGAATGCAACACTAATGTATTGTTTTATATATTTCTAACAGATTGTTGAACCATTTACTGCACACTATGTATTTGCATTGGGAATTGCAAGGTTTTTGAGTTGTGCACATTGGGTACTTCAGGTTTGATCCAGTCAGAAAACGATCGTTTATGATTTTATTTGTATTAGTTACTTCTATCAGCATTGCAACGTTTGACATACTTATATTGGATTTCACTTATGTGCATATATATAAATAATTCTGATCTTTAGCCATGAGGGAAACTCAAGAAGTCTTTATGGTGTGTATTTGTTATGTAGAACCAATGTGAATAATTATGTACTGCTATATGTTTCAACTTCTGGGTATGTATACTTACAAAGATAAAGCAAGCCATTAAATATCATCCAGTGTTGATAAAAAAGAGTCATGTCTTGTAATAATAAATTACTTAGGTTTATCGTGTTATTCCATTGACAGCCTTAGTTACACCTAATAAGTCGTGTTGTTCTGCAACCTTCAACTTTTTCCCTCGTTTTGAACATATGCTTCCATCCAGTTTTCTATATTTCGTTTTTATTTGTTTTTGTGACCTTGCTTTTTTTCTTTTTTTTTTGAGATTATGCAGCATTGATGGCACCCCTACTAAAGTTCCTCTTGATTTTCAACTGCTAATATTTTCTCTGGGCCAATCAGTGCCATTTTGCAACATTCCTAGGAAGCTAAACTAAGGAGCCTTTGTTTACTCGATCTTTGGTATCTATTTGATAAAATCATCCAGGAATATGAGCTAATAGCTATTAGCCAATGATGAACACGGTACCATAAGATTCATAAAATATTTGTATTCATATCCGTGCGACATAAATTATGGACTGTCTAGAGGCAAGTATCTAGCTACTCTTTTTGAAAGAAATTAAGAGAACTCAAAAACTTAATGAATGGGAGAGAAATTCTAGAAAGTGGCAATGTAATGAATCAGCATTTCACTTCCGTGTCTATGAAAAGTTGTCTTGACATGAAGCGTTGCAGTAGAAAAATTATCTTACCAAAGAACCAAAAGTCCAAACTCCCAAGTTCGAAAATTGTAACTTTGTGAGAATCATAATTAAAGACATGAATTAATAAGTACCCAAATGCACATCCTATCTAAGTTCTACAATCAGTTATCAATTAATTGTCAAGATACTAATCTACATGTACAGAATTCTTTTTAGAAATTGCATTCCAAGACCAAAATGGCCAATGATTACTAAATAGCCACTACCCAACAACAAAAGTAACAAGTCCTTTATCCCAATTTTTGTAGACAGGCTATTTGAATATTTTTCTTCTCTTCTGCTTTGTTAAAGTTGATTCCTTTTAGTCAAGGAACCAAAATTTGAGATTGCAAAACACCAAGCTTCTCAAGAGAGAGAAATGCCTTAATATACTGGAGTGAGAAACAGACAGAAGCTCTTCAAATTCTGCATTATTGATTGCTGCTTTGGCCAGTGGCAGCTAAGACTGTGGACGGTTGCAGACAAAACTTAGATAAATGGGGCTAGGGAAATGAAGAACAAGTATCATCTTTTTTAAGGAAGTCATCGTCATACTTGTCATGTCTTGACCCACGGGCCCGTCAGGACATGACCCGTGCATGGATCATATGTGCACGTCACTTTGCCCAACTCGACAAAATGGTAACCAGGATGTACACAAAGACCGAATCACTCCAATATAAATCAATGAAAATTCCCAACTTATATTCAATATGGGACTGAATATCGTGTGAATTATCTTTTTATAGAAGTCATCGCCATATTTGTCATGCCTTGACCTAAGGGCCCGTCAGGACATGACCCATGCATGGACCATATGTGCACATCACTTGGTCCAACTTGCCAAAATGGTAACTAGGATGTGCACAAAGACACAAGCACTCAAATATAAAACAATCAAAACTTCCAACTTATATTTGGTATAGGACTGAATATCGAGGTTTCACAATATTCCACACTCAACGACGCAATGTCGCAATCCGTGCGAATGACCCAACCTCATCATAATAGAACACGATCCACTAGGTAGCTATGATATCATTTGTCGCACCTTAGCTTATGGGCATGTTGAGAGATGACTCGTGCATGTACCACACGTGCACGCTAACTGGTTAACCAGGATGTATACATGAGATCCAAGCACTCTAATATAAACCAATCAAGCTCTCATCATATAACCAATATGGAACTATTTGAGTGCTTAGTTCTCGTGTGTACATCACTGTTCTAAAAGTCGCTATTAGGCAGCGCCTAGGCGTTGGGTGGACACCCACCGCCCAAGAATCGGCCGAAATCGGCTTGTAGGCGGCGGGGTCGAAAAGGGGGCGCTAGGCGGCCGCCTAGGCGGCTCCAGGCAGAGAGGCAGCTGCCTACGAGCAGGCGCTCGGGGAAGAAGGCGGTCGCCCAGGCATTTTTGAAATTTTTTTTAATCACCTGAGCCGTGACCCGTTAACCCGACCCGTTTACATACCTAAAAAGTGAGCAAAAGAAGAGGAGGAGCATCAACAACAAGAAGAAGAGAAGAAGCAGCAGCAACAGCAACAAGAGAAGAAGCAGAGGTAATTCTTCAATTTCTTCTTCTGCTTCTTATTCTCCTTTTTCTTTTCATTGTTCTTCTTCTTCTTCAATGTTGTATTTTTTTTCTTTCTCTTCTTCAGCGGCTTGAGGCTGCTGCTTCTTTCTGTTTTCTCTCTCTCTCTCTCTCTCTCTCTCTCTTCTTGAGGCGACTGCTTCTTTCTTTTTTTCTTTCTTTTTTTCCTTTCTTTTTTCTCACTGAAATATTAATCACAGACTCAGTTCAATAGTTCATTAAAAACAGTAAATAAAAAAAAATTAAAAAAATGTTATGTGAAACAGTAAATATTAGTCACAGTATGTGAAACAGTAAATAAAAATGTTATGGACACAGTAAATAGATTAAACACAGTAATTTTTTTACTTAAGTATATATTTTTAATTCCTATATATATATATATATATATATATATATATATATATATATATATATATATATATATATATATATATGCGGCGACTGCCTAATATTAGAAGGCGGCCTAGGCGCTAGACGGTGGGTGGCCGCTCGCCTAACGTCTAGCGCCTTTTACAACCTTGGTGTACATAACAGATAACCATTTTACCAAGTTGGGCTAAGTGATATGCACATGTGGCCCATGCACGTCATGTCCTGGCAGGTCTGTGGTTCTAGGTGTGACAAATGGTATCATGCGAGGTTTGGACATTCACATTGCATCTTTGAGACAATGTGATTGTGAAACCTTGATATTTAGTCCCACATCAGATGAATGTTAGGAAGTTTTGATTGGTTTATATTGGAATGCTTAGGTCTCATGTGTACATCATGATTAACCATTTTGGTAAGTTGTGTCAAGTGATGTGCACATGTGTTCCATGCACGGTTATGTCCTGGCAGGTCTGTGGTTCTAGGTGGGACAAATGATATCATGCGAGGTTTGGACATTCATATTGCATCTTTGAGACAATGTGATTGTGAAACTTTGATATTTACTCCCACATCAGATGAAAGTTAGGAAGTTTTGATTGGTTTATATTGGAATGCTTAGGTCTCATTTGTACATCCTGGTTAACCATTTTGGTAAGTTGTACCAAGTGATGTCCACGTGTCCCATGCATGGACTATGTTCTGGTGGACGTGACAGATGTTATCAGAATTACCTAATAGGTCGTGTTTCACTGAGGTGAGGTTGTGCTACAAGGGTTGCGATAAGGACGTTGCATCTTCGAGCGTGGAAATTGTAAGTCCCAAGCTTTAGTCCCACATTGGGTCGGTTGTGGTGGGATGGGATTTCAATTGGTTTATATTGGAATAATTTGGCCTCATTTGTACATACAAGACTTTTAGAGTTGGGTCAAGTGACATGCACAGGTCATCCTGGTGGGTGGGCAGGGGTGTGACAATATATGTTGTAGGGTAAGCATTATAAGGGAGAAATTGGAGAAGAATGCAAGAATGTTGTTTTCGAGATCAAATGAGGGTAATGTGTGTCGGGGGGTCTGGGTTGTGTTTGGGGGGGGGGGGGGGGGGGGGGGGAGCGAGTGAGGGTGGCGGCGGATATTAGGTAATGGTTGCAGTGACCTTAACCTGATGTTTTAAATGACTTAGCGAGCTAATAACAAATTCAGACCTTTTATTACAAAGTGGGCCAATTAAGCAGGTTTATTTTCATAAACTATCTGCTTTTCTGGTTGGTTGTTGTTTCCCACCTGAAGAACAATTATGGTTTCTTTGCCTTATTACATGACCAGGTAAACCGTTTTTTACGACATTGTATGATAGAAATTATTGATATTGTGTTTAGTATTCCATGTTTTCTTGTTTGACCAATATAATTTAACCTTTTTTCCCACCAATAGATTACCACCATTAGGATCTTGAATTTTGATTAAATACTGAAGTAAATTCATCCTCTTGATTTATTCTTATGTTAGCTGGAGACTGTTTTTTATCTTTTTCACAGACTTGACTGTAAATGCTACAAGTACTATTAATTTTCTTTACAATTATGTTACGAAAACAAGAAAGCCTTTATCTTAAATTTTTAGTGCTGGGTTCATGAATCATTTTGTTCTATTGTGGTATGTCGAGGGTCATTTCTCTTTAACATTAGCAAATTTGATATCCTTTTCAGTCTCAATCTGAATTCTGTTAGCCCGACTACACTAGTTCTAGCAATTACTTTAGTATCCTATCACTACTAACTGGTGCATCTATTGGTAATTTGGTACATTACAAAACACCAAATACTGTTTTCTCCCATCTCACCTTCAAAGGCCACCATCTCGTACCCCCTCTATGCTTGTTCTTATCCTTTTAATGTACAACACATTGTTACTGATGGATGCCCTGACGTGTTCTTTAAGGATTCATTTCATAGTGATTTGAAAATGTTTACATTGTCTGTCTCCTACCTAACACAATCCTCCTTTGCTGGCCTTGGAACCGGAAGGGAAAATATAAGACACGAAACACAACGTAGCTGGAGTTTTGTTAAGCAAAAATAGACATGCAAATAGCATGTAGCACCTAAGCAGGTGAGAAGCCCAATAAGATTCTATGTTTTGGGATGCCCTTCTCTTCTTATAGAAGAAGAGAACAGCAGCATTCTGAAGGCAGAGTCGAGTAATTCCGGACACCTTCTTTTAGGTTATGTCAAAGTTTCCTACAATGAGCAACATAAGAAACATTGTGAAATAAGTAAAATGCTATGGAGATTCTAACTTGCTTAGGAAACCAATAACCAGGTTTGGGTTTAGAACGCATTTGAGTTCATTCAAAACTTACAAATGGTCTTCCAAAATCAGACGAAAAACCAAATAATAGTGTCTATTGTTCTTGTAGTTCAGATATCTAGAAATCTGTTTGAGGGTTCTCCAAGCCTTCAATATTACCTGGCATTGGGGAACAAAAGTTTGGACTTCGTAGATAGTTACATCACTCCATTATTGTCTGGGATGATCCACACAAAATTGGAAGCTGCAGGAGTCAGGTTGAAGCTGCCAACGAGCAAGGAAGCAATTCATTAGAAGAAGTTGGTACCAGTGTCCAGTTCAGATGAAACTTGAAATGAGCAAAATTGTAGGCATATCCATGCCTAGCTTGGGTTTCTCTGTTTGGTCCCACCGGCAGCGGAAGATTGTTTAGGCATATCTGTGGTCTCAGTTCGGTCCCATGTCAGCTAAATGAGTGAATGTTGGTAATTTCAGCATTTCTAGGAGCTCGTCTAAGTCTGATTCTCCACAGAATTTTTTGTAGGTTTTGACAGTTTGACATGTTGGTCCGAGGTAGTTATTAGATTATGTTAGGAGTCCTAACTGGCCTTTATTAGGGTTGTGAAAGATGCTGGAAGATTCAAGTATACTCGAGTATACTGCAAGTAAGGTGGAAACTTGATCTGTATAGTTATATATAGTTGCACTTCTGTTGATATTTGGATATTGAATCATCTTTGTAATAGGTTCTTTGGTATATTCTTTTTGAGACACACTACCTTTATTGTTAAAGCAGATTTTAAGTATGGGGCGATAATTCTGTTACGCATTTCTTAAACTATACGTACCAATTAGTCCCATTCACTTATTTATTACCAATAAAATTAGTCCAGTTAATAGGTCAGAGGTTCTACCAATATCAACCAACAAAAGTATGTCTTCGCCAATTGAGTCCATCAGATTTCATTTGGAGTTTTAACCAAAGAAAGAAAATTGAAGAGTTACTTGGTGCTCATTTATTTGACGAATATTTGATAGGGGGGACAAACAACTGTTTATGTTCATCTCTCAATTGCAGTCCGCTCCTCTTGTAGGGTTTGCAAAAGCAACATTGCTCTTAATTCTACTAATGTTTTACTATAGTTGCTCGACGACCATTCTTTCTACGATATAGTGATGCTTCCCTTCTTATTTCTGTCTGATCTTCTTCACATTGATTCCTGAGAATTATACATGTTTCTTGTTCATCTTCTACGATTAATGGAAGAGGGGTTGTGTGTGTGTGTGTTGGGAGAAGAGGGAGGGGTTGGGGGAGGGATATCCTTAATATTAGTTTTTTAACCACAAACACGATTGTTCTTTCCCATTCTTAGAACGTATCAATGTTTACAGGTTTTCGATACCCATGGACGCCTGATAACCGCTTTGGGTTATGGGATGTGGCCTCCTATGGTCCTTCTTGCTGAAATTGTTCAGACTTTCATCCTGGCCGATTTCTGTTATTACTACGTAAAAAGGTTAGATTCTTCTTCACTTTTTGTTGGAAAGCTAATTTCCCGGCTTCCTGCCCCTACATTCAAACTAACATAGTATTGACATATAATTTTCTTTGTTACAGTGTTTTTGGCGGGCAACTGGTGCTACGTCTTCCTGCAGGGGTCGTCTAAATTGAAGCCTTGTCGTGTCCAGAAATAACTCAGTACATGGCTCTCTAGGAATGGGCTTTCTGCAAGTCTCTACGTCTTCCTCTTCTGTATCTCTGGTCTGATATCACTGTACTGCTAAGTTTTAAACAGCTCTTGCTTGGCAAAATAAGTCACGCAATTTGTAGTCAATTTTCGTCAGGGTTGGGTTGTAGAAATTGGAGTCGAATGAAAGTCTTGTCGCTAACAAATATATATCTGAATCTCACTTTTATCAATCTTATGTTTTGCTTGTATCTTACTGAAAGGAGTATCTCTTGTTTGAACATCTCTCTCTTATTACTGTTGCCATTCTGCACTTTGTTTGAAGCTTGGAAGGACAAGATATTGGATTCAGATAAAGTGTATCGGCTTTCTTCCTGACTCTGGATTTTATGCGATTCGATGATAGGTATTTTTGCTTCCACTGACCGAAGATTTTTATATACTCTTCTTTTGCGACGCTCATGTATATATATTAGCCATGCTTCTGGATTAATGAGGTTTCAGAAAGTACCATTGGAATTATATCATATGTATAGCAAAAATAACAGTTTTGTTGAGTAACCTAATAGTAGCATAAAGTAGAATTTATAATAGTAGCTTTAAATCTCTCTATATTCCTTGTCATGCACACTATCACGTTCCTGGCAAAGGTTACTCCAGCAGCAAACTGCCAGTATGAGTCCCCACCCTTGTTAGCAATTCGGCAAACGAAAACAATTCGGGACGGCAAAAGTACGAGTATAAATCGGCTCAGTGCAAATAAAATACGTTCAAAAATTCGGTCAAGTATTCAAAAAATGGAAATATTGAGGTTAAAAACTTCACATTCTTAAATATGTTGTCAAATTTGGTTAATTAAACAGGTTTCCAACACATTTTTTGTGCCAAGTTTTCAATAATTTATACAGAACACGTTTAAAATTTCGCATGCAGAAAATTTACGTACTGATTTAGATCTGTCAAAAGTACGCAAATATTATACGTTTATGAAAGATACGAAAAAATTCGCGTATAATACGAGTTTTATTCGGGTGATTGCTAACAAGGGTCCCCACTGACAATCCTACCCACCCGCCCCCCCCCCCCCCCCCCCCCCCTTTCTTTGTCCTTCCACTTCCTGCTCTCCCCACAAAGGTGTTGCTGCTGGCATTCCCATAGTCATAGCTCTCCTGCTGCTTCGAGTATCCATGCTTCCTACCTTGCCCAAAACTTGGGTTAACAAACCTTCATAGCTGTACTAAGACTTTCATCACCAGTACAAAGTAGGGGTGTGCATCGGTCGGTGACCGACCTATTTGGTCACAACCGAAGTCGAACCAAAGGTAATCGGTTTGAAAATAATCACAACCGAACCAAACCAACCAATTGGTCGGTTCGGTTTTCAAACCGACCGACTTGGTTCGGTTTGGCTAATCGGTTTTGATAAGACCAAAAAAAAAAAAAAATAGAAAATGAGCAGACACCAATCTAAGAAAAAACCAGTATAAATATACTCTCAGAAAAAGCCAGTAGCATATAAAAATGAGCAGTCCACTGTGTATCAGACTCTAATCAGACAAGTAGAACATATCAACATACTATAAATCTATAGACAATAAAGCCATAGTTGAGTTGAGACTCTCAAAAAGTCAAAATAACTTCAAAGTAGAGACTGATACATAGAACATAAACATTGAACCTCTTTGATTTATTTTGATATTTTGCATTGGTGATTGCTTGGTTTTAATTTCGAGGACGAATTTTTTTTAAGGTGGATAGATTTGTTACCCCCAGTTTTCAGAAACAGGGGTATTTTTGTCATTTTACATTTTGAATATTTTTAAAATTTATTTTATTATTTATGATATTATTTTGGGGTTGAAATTTATTTTTTTATTTATGATATTGTTTTGGGGTTATTTGAGTCGGGTTGGAATTTCAACTCAATCCGACTTGAAACGGAGACCCGGGGGGTAGTTTGACTTTAGTGGGACCCACACACTAGTTAGACATGGCCCACATGATATTAATTTTAGTCCACATGATATTAATTTTAGTTAGTAGTTAGACTAATTATTTATGGATATGTTTAGTTTAATTAGAGACTTAAAACTAGACTAATTTGACCTCAACCTTTAACCCATTCTTAATTTAAATCAAATAGATTAGTGGAGGACATTTTGGACATTCAAAATGGGAACACCTCACCCTTTTTGGGCAGCCACCTATTGGGGGAGGGGGGGGGGGGGGGGGGGGGGGGGATAAGGAGTGAGTCACCATATCTTCCATTTCATTTTATCCATCAATTTTCTCTCTCTTGTTCTTCCCCAAATTTCTAGAGAACAACTCCATTGATTTCATCTCCAAATCCACCATTTCTTCCACCAAATCTTCTTCTCTTCTCCTCTACTCCATAGTTAGAGGGTGCTAGCCAAGTTTGGAAGGATTCGGAGCTCGTTCGTGTCCTTTTGGAATCTCTACGTGTCGGTGTCGAGTCGGAAGGCTTTTTCCTTTGAAATTCTCTCCCGGAAGGTATAATCTCTTCTCTAATCCATCCCTACATGCATATAGGAATATTTTGAACCCATAGGAATGACCCCATGGTTGTATCTCCATTTGTGTCCATTTTGTGTCCATTTGGAGGTCATAGGAGTGTCCTTTGTGTTGTGGTTGTGTCCTAGTGGGAAAAATCCCTATTTTGGACACTTGTATGCATATATATATTGTAGGAATGATTAATTAGTGTTTTAATCTCAGATTTATATTTTTAGAGAGTGGATTGATCTTATTTAGGATGGTTAGAATATGTTTTATTTAGATAGCTATGTTGGTATCCAAGTATTTTGGCCTACATGTGTTTTTTTTGTCCAAACAACCCAAATTCGTCATAATTTTTATCCACGTTTTTAGTAGCTAGAGCAACTTAGAAATGTCATAACTTTTAGCTCATAACTCCAATTAACCTCCCATTTTTTTTTAAAAGAAGCGTATCGAAGTTAGCTTTCCAAATATATATTTTAATAAGCCAAATTCGTTCTAGAACTTTCTATAAAATTATTTGAGTGTCAGCTGTATGAAAGACGAACGCGTTTCGGTGTTTTCGCGATTCCGGGAGCCTCCGGACACGAAAATACGATCCGTTTGAAGTTTCGGAAAGCTAACACGAAGACCTACAACATACTTTAATCCTAGAATTTAGTGAAGGCCCAATTGGTACAGTATTAGTTTTAAGTAGAAGAGTGACTATGCGACGTAGGCATTTTGTGTAACCTATGAGCCTAGTATGGATATCATGTGAATGTAGGTATCATAGATTGTCAAGAATATGTATGATATAGTACACACACACACACACACACACACACACATATATATATATATATATATATATATATATATATATATATATATATATATATTATTGTTATGTAATATATGTTAGTATAGTGTGTGTGTGTTTGAATGAGATAAGGATGTGTGTGGTTAGTGGAGAGAAGTGAGATTGATAGAGGATATGTGCTAGTGTGTGTTTGATGTTGTATAGATGGTAGTGTAGTGTGTGTGTTGTGGAGGTAAGAGAGTTGGAAGGATCATATCATCCTATTTGACTTGAGGCTAGTGTAGTTTGTTGAGTGATTTGTGTTTTGATTGAGTGGTAGTGTGTTTGTATATAGATGTGTGTAGGTGTATTAGAAGAAAAGGGTGGTGGATTTGGTATATGTGTTTGTGTGTGTGGTTAGATGGTTAGAGAGTGAGAGAATGAGCAGGAAAGCAGCAGAAAAAAGTAGTAAGCAGTAAGCAATAAGCAGTAAACAGAAAAAAGCAGTAAGCAGAAGCAGTGCAGGATAATTTTTTGGGATTTATGTGGTCTCGAAACATCCCCTTTTGACCCACCTTAGCCCCAAATACCTACCCACACTTATCAACCACATTTAGTACTACGAAATCCCTAAGTTAGAGAGTGTTTTTAGTGTGTTAGGCGGTTAGTAGGGTAGTGTTTATAGTTGTAGAAAATAAGGTTTGTCGATGTTAGAAAGTATGCCATGTTATGTTATCTTGAGGGTAGTGGTAGATGTTTGAGTTAGTTTTTGAGAAGTTATTTTACAAGTAGCATTCTAAGTTAGATGGGGGTTAGATAGATGATGTTTGTGAGGGAGAGTGAGTGTGATTTAGAAGAATGAGTTATGTTAGATGTGGTATCTTGATATCTCAATATTACCTTAAGGTAATGTGTAGGAGAGTAATATATTAGAAAAAATAGTTTTGATGCCCAAGAACTCTAGATTTCTTGTTGGTAAATCCTAGATAGGATAGTATCTAGCTACCCTAAGGAGCCTATGCTAGTATCTTGAGTATTAGCGGGGTTTCCTTTGTAATGGACAAGGTATCGGGATTACCTTGGTAAGGATAAATGTAGGTAATAGGGTATAGTTAAGATATTGAGTTTAACTTCTAAGATATAGTTAGAATTAGGTTCTCTTGGTTGGTAATGGTTAGGATTAGTGTCATTAGACTAGTTTTGACCTCGGTTGACCATTTTGACCAAAAGTCAACAAAAGTTAACCGAAAGTCAAACTTAGCCTATAAGTGACTAGAATTGACCGAAACCAAACCAGAGTTGACCAGTTGACTGAAAGTCAACAGTTAGTCAACATTTGACTAGTTTGACCTAGGGTTGACCCAGGGTTGACTAGAGTTGACCAGAGTTGACCAGGGTTGACCAGTTGACCAAAAGTCAACTGTAAGTCAACCTTTGACCCCGTTTGACCTAGTTTGACTTGGATTGACTCCCCGTGACCTAGTATGAACCAGTATGACCCAGTATGACCTAGTTTGACCTAGTACGACTCAGTTTGACCTAGATTGATCTAGTTTTGACTTAGACTTGCATTCATGACTTAAATTAGTTTTCTTTTTCAGTATAAAATCCTGTTTAACTCATAGTATCTCATTTTAGGTCTGTGATTTACTCTGAGCGTCTGTTCACCTTATCAGCTCAGGACCACAGGCGAGTACATTCACTGATAGTTTTCATTGTCTTGATATCTTCTATATCCGATTCAGTTGTAGTGTCTTACTTGATTCTTAGACACGATATTTTACGGACTAGTATATGTCAGATCCCGGCATGAGATGTTGTTACCGGATTACTTGGTATATTGGTACAAGACTCGACTTGTTACTTGTACTTGTATAGACATGGACTTGGGAGTGGGCTGATCACCTGTTTTTGAATCTCATGTCATGATGTGTTATGTCCGGATCGTTATACTATTCGGGGATGGAGAATTATTAGTGGTTGTGTGATCAAAATCCACACTTGTACTCGACACTTGTCCATAGCTACTTGTTCACAACTTTCCATGGTGACCGGCCTTATCTTCACACTTGTTGCTTCACACTTGTTATTTGGTTGTAGCCGGTCAGATGGAAAGCTTGAACATGTTTTCCAAGCCGATCACATGACGCACTAATAATTCAAGGCACCTTTTATATTTATTATCTGTGGTAACTAAGTTCTGTTCGGAAGAAGGGTTACAGCCCCAGTCCTTGTTTAGTTTAGGGGTTGTAACTCGGCTTTCCGAACAGTTTCCAAGTCGCCCTATATACATTCATATCGTCGTCCTTTTCAGTACTCACACCATGATATATATATTTCCAGTTGATTTTGTCTTGTATTTCATTACACTGTCTCTTATAGAATTTATCAATTCATATGGAACTGCTGTTGGTGTTTTTACTTGCTCATTTTCCTGACAGGATACCGTTGACATATTACAGATGATTCTGAGGCAGATTGTCCGACCTATTATGGGGTCGAGTCTGATGGAGTAGACCCGGGCTGTGGTTTGTTAGTAGAGCCACTAGACTTTGCTCACCCTGAGTAGTGTAGCTTAGTTAGGTTTGCCTGACCTATGAGCCAGCTAGTACTTTTTAGACTGTAGTAGTTTTTATATATTATGTGATTCTCTGGGTTGTTTGTGTATAGCTCTGGACTTGTGTGGATCTTGGACTTATTTTCTATTCTCATCATTCGTATTTTTCTTTCCATACTATCTACCTTAGTTTTACATTTGTGATTGAGACTGTATTGCTATGTCACCTCCATTCGGAGTGTATATACTGTACAGGTACATTTATCTGTTTAGTTGTAGTATTTATAGATGACCTAGACAGCGTTCTACCGCCGATGCTGCGGCGTAGGCTGGACGTAACCACGTACTCGTGCCCCTAATCAGGGTGCAGGTCGTGACACGTTTTTGTGGTGGCCCATGCAGGTCAGAGTCGCAATTAGTGCGATCTCGTAATGGTGCTCGACTTAGAGTACTAATTACGAGCCTGTGACTAGGATATAGGATATGAAAGGAGTTACTCAATCACATTTTAGGAAAATTCTGATCATTTGATTACCATGACAACTCTTCTTGCATTTGAATTTAATTGTCCTCCTTTGATAATATCTTATCTTGTGCCATATTGATCTCTTGGGTTCAATTCGTCTTCAGGATGACAGTGACTTGTTTTCAGGCAGTAGCAGAGCAGATAGCAGGTTCCAATCTTTCGATCTCATTTCCGCATTTGCTTTCTTATAAACTGTCTTGAAATTCAATTCCATCTCTTTCTTGATCGTTGGATGAAATTTTGTTCTTGTGATGTGATATTCTTCTGAGATAAGTCGTATGGGCTAGGTCGTCTTGATTATGAGATTTTAGAATCCTCTAGGGTCATGCTAGCAGGCATAGTGAGGACATATAGTCGGATTATGGTCGTATTTCTCGGGTATGGAAATTTAAGGTTTTCGCTGCCAAGCATGCGGCAATACAAAAATTTTAAATACCATAATTCTAGAGGTATGTACCATAGTCAAGGACTCTGTGATTATCGTAGCCTTGCTCACTGGCATGACGGAGATTTTGAGTATCATGATTTTGGACAGACGCATACGATTATCGAATTGCATGATTTTTTTCTGTGGTTACTTTTTTTTAATTTTTGAGGATGATTCCTTTAAGGTGGATAGACTTGTAGCACCTAGTTTCTAATTGAGTATAATTTTAAAATGCTATAATTTTAGTCATTTAATTAATGTCATTTAATTCATGCTTTGATTTTGGAGATTTTAATCATTTTAAATTTTTAAGCCATGACTTGTGATTTTGATGTTTTACTAGTGAAATCCGAGGGACTGTTTGACCTGGAGCCTAACCATGTGATTAGGATACTTTCAGTATTATTTCTGGCCCAAGGGTATTTTGGTCATTGGACCTCTTTGATTTATTTTGATATTTTGCATTGGTGATTGCTTGGTTTTAATTTCGAGGACAAATTTTTTTTAAGGTGGATAGATTTGTTACCCCCAGTTTTCAGAAACAGGGGTATTTTTGTCATTTTATATTTTTGAATATTTTTAAAATTTATTTTATTATTTATGATATTATTTTGGGGTTAAAATTTATTTTTTTATTTATGATATTGTTTTGGGGTTATTTGAGTCGGGTTCGAATTTCAACTCAATCCGACTTGAAACGGAGACCCGGGGGGTAGTTTGACTTTAGTGGGACCCACACACTAGTTAGACATGGCCCACATGATATTAATTTTAGTCCACATGATATTAATTTTAGTTAGTAGTTAGACTAATTATTTATGGATATGTTTAGTTTAATTAGAGACTTAAAACTAGACTAATTTGACCTCAACCTTTAACCCATTCTTAATTTAAATCAAATAGATTAGTGGAGGGCATTTTGGACATTCAAAATGGGGATACCTCACCCTTTTTGGGCAGCCACCTATGGGGGGGGGATAAGGAGTGAGTCACCATATCTTCCATTTTATTTTATCCATCAATTTTCTCTCTCTTGTTCTTCCCCAAATTTCTAGAGAACAACTCTATTGATTTCATCTCCAAATCCACCATTTCTTCCACCAAATCTTCTTCTCTTCTCCTCTACTCCATAGTTAGAGGGTGCTAGCCAAGTTTGGGAGGATTCGGAGCTCGTTCGTGTCCTTTTGGAATCTCTACGTGTCGGTGTCGAGTCGGAATGCTTTTTTCTTTGAAACTCTCTCCCGGAAGGTATAATCTCTTTTCTAATCCATCCCTACATGCATATAGGAATATTTTGAACCCATAGGAATGACCTCCATGGTTGTATCTCCATTTGTGTCCATTTCGTGTCCATTTGGAGGTCATAGGAGTGTCCTTTGTGTTGTGGTTGTGTCCTAGTGGAAAAAACCCCTATTTTGGACACTTGTATGCATATATATATTGTAGGAATGATTAATTAGTGTTTTAATCTCAGATTTATATTTTTAGAGAGTGGATTGATCTTATTTAGGATGGTTAGAATATGTTTTATTTAGATAGCTATGTTGGTATCCAAGTATTTTGGCCTACATGTGTTTTTTTGTCCAAACAACCCAAATTCGTCATAATTTTTATCCACGTTTTTAGTAGCTAGAGCAACTTAGAAATGTCATAACTTTTAGCTCATAACTCCAATTAACCTCCCGTTTCTTTTAAAAGAAGCGTATCGAAGTTAGATTTCTAAATATATATTTTAATAAGCCAAATTCATTCTATAACTTTCTATAGAATTATTTGAGTGTCAGCTGTACGAAAGACGAACGCGTTTTGGTGTTTTTGCGATTTCGGGAGCTTCCGGACACGAAAATACGATCCGTTTGAAGTTTCAGAAAGCTAACACGAAGACCTACAACATACTTTAATCCTAGAATTTAGTGAAGGCCCAATTGGTACAGTATTGGTTTTAAGTAGAAGAGTGACTATGCGACGTAGGCATTTTGTGTAACCTATGAGCCTAGTATGGATATCATGTGAATGTAGGTATCATAGATTGTCAAGAATATGTATGATATAGTACATATATGTATATATATATATATTTTTTATATTATATATATATATATATATATATATATATATATATATATATATATATATATATATATATTATTGTTATGTAATATATGTTAGTATAGTGTGTGTGTGTTTGAATGAGATAAGGATGTGTGTGGTTAGTGGAGAGAAGTGAGATTGATAGAGGATATGTGCTAGTGTGTGTTTGATGTTGTATAGATGGTAGTGTAGTGTGTCTGTTGTGGAGGTGAGAGAGTTGGGAGGATCATGTCATCCTATTTGACTTGAGGCTAGTGTAGTTTGTTGAGTGATTTGTATTTTGATTGAGTGGTAGTGTGTTTGTATATAGATGTGTGTAGGTGTGTTAGAAGAGAAGGGTGATGGATTTGGTATATGTGTTTGTGTGTGTGGTTAGATGGTTAGAGAGTGAGAGAATGAGCAGGAAAGCAGCAGAATAAAGTAGTAAGCAGTAAGCAGTAAGCAATAAGCAGTAAGCAGGAAAAAGCAGTAAGCAGAAGCAGTGCAGGATGATTTTTTGGGATTTTTGTGGTCTCGAAACATCCCCTTTTGACCCACCTTAGCCCCAAATACCTACCCACACTTATCAACCACATTTAGTACTACGAATCCCCTAAGTTAGAGAGTGTTTTTAGTGTGTTAGGCGGTTAGTAGGGTAGTGTTTATAGTGGTAGAAAATAAGGTTTGTCAATGTTAGAAAGTATGCCATGTTATGTTATCTTGAGGATAGTGGTAGATGTTTGAGTTAGTTTTTGAGAAGTTATTTTAGAAGTAGCATTCTAAGTTAGATGGGGGTTAGATAGATGATGTTTGTGAGGGAGAGTGAGTGTGATTTAGAAGAATGAGTTATGTTAGATGTGGTATCTTGATATCTCAATATTACCTTAAGGTAATGTGTAGGAGAGTAACATATTAGAAAAAATAGTTTTGATGCCCAAGAACTCTAGATTTCTTGGTTGGTAAATCCTAGATAGGATAGTATCTAGCTACCCTAAGGAGCCTATGCTAGTATCTTGAGTATTAGCGGGGTTTCCTTTGTAATGGACAAGGTATCGGGATTACCTTGGTAAGGATAAATGTAGGTAATAGGGTATAGTTAAGATATTGAGTTTAACTTCTAAGATATAGTTAGAATTAGGTTCTCTTGGTTGGTAATGGTTAGGATTAGTGTCCTTAGACTAGTTTTGACCTCGGTTGACCATTTTGACCAAAAGTCAACCGAAAGTCAAACTTAGCCTATAAGTGACTAGAATTGACCGAAACCAAACCAGAGTTGACCAGTTGACTGAAAGTCAACAGTTAGTCAACATTTGACTAGTTTGACCTAGGGTTGACCCAGGGTTGACTAGAGTTGACCAGAGTTGACCAGGGTTGACCAGTTGACCAAAAGTCAACTGTAAGTCAACCTTTGACCCCGTTTGACCTAGTTTGACTTGGATTGACTCCCCGTGACCTAGTATGAACCAGTATGACCCAGTATGACCTAGTTTGACCTAGTACGACTCAGTTTGACCTAGATTGACCTAGTTTTGACTTAGACTTGCATTCATGACTTAAATTAGTTTCCTTTTTTAGTATAAAACCCTGTTTAACTCATAGTATCTTATTTTAGGTCTGTGATTTACTCTGAGCGTCTGTTCACCTTATCAGCTCAGGACCACATGCGAGTACATTCACTGATAGTTTTCATTGTCTTGATATCTGCTATATCCGATTCAGTTGTAGTGTCTTACTTGATTCTTAGACACGATATTTCACGGACTAGTATATGTCAGATCCCGGCATGAGATGTTGTTCCCGGATTACTTGGTATATTGGTACAAGACTCGACTTGTTACTTGTACTTGTATAGACATGGACTTGGGAGTGGGCTGATCACCTGTTTTTGAATCTCATGTCATGACGTGTTATGTCCGGATTGTTATACTATTCGGGGATGGGGAGTTATTAGTGGTTGTGTGATCAAAATCCACACTTGTTGCTTCACACTTGTACTCGACACTTGTCCATAGCTACTTGTTCACAACTTTCCATGGTGACCGACCTTATCTTCATACTTGTTGCTTCACACTTGTTATTTGGTTATAGCCGGTCAGATGGAAAGCTTGAACATGTTTCCCAAGCCGATCACATGACGCACTAATAATTCAAGGCACCTTTTATATTTATTATCTGTGGTAATTAAGTTCTGTTCGGGAGAAGGGTTACAGTCCCAGTCCTTGTTTGGTTTAGGAGTTGTAACTCGGCTTTCCGAACAGTTCCCAAGTCGCCCTATATACATTCATATCGTCGTCCTTTTCAGTACTCACACCATGATATATATATTTCCAGTTGATTTTGTCTTGTATTTCATTACACTGTCTCTTATAGAATTTATCAATTCATATGGAACTGCTGTTGGTGTTTGTACTTGCTCATTTTCCTGACAGGATACCGTTGATATATTACAGATGATTCTGAGGCAGATTGCCCGACCTATTATGGGGTCGAGTCTGATGGAGTAGACCCGGGATGTGGTTTGTTTGTAGAGCCACTAGACTTTGCTCACCCTGAGTAGTATAGCTTAGTTAGGTTTGCCTGACCTACGAGCCAGCTAGTACTTTTTAGACTGTAGTAGTTTTTATATATTATGTGATTCTCTGGGTTGTTTGTGTATAGCTCTGGACTTGTGTGGATCTTAGACTTATTTCCTATTCTCATCATTTGTATTTTTCTTTCCATACTATCTACCTTAGTTTTACATTTGTGATTGAGACTGTATTGCTATGTCACCTACATTCGGAGTGTATATACTGTACAGGTACATTTATCTGTTTAGTTGTAGTATTTATTGATGACCTAGACAGCGTTCTATCGCCGATGCTGCGGCGTAGGCTGGACGTAACCACGTACTCGTGCCCCTAATCAGGGTGCGGGTCGTGACATAAATCACTGGCAAAATGCAAAAATAATGTCGAGTATATCATATGAGAATAAAAAATCATGAAGATATTAAATGAAATGTATTAAAAATTAGAACTTTTTCTTGGAAAGATTCGAGGAACATACCCCTTTCCTGGCGGAAGGGCGATGAGCGAGTTCCCTCTTGGTGACGACATGACCCTTTTTCAGTGACTTCAGTCCCACGAACAGCCCGTTGTTCTTGAGGTTACTCGAGGACGAGACGTGGATGGGCGGAGAAAGGTCGGAGCGGCCGACAAAGACTTAGAGTGGCCGACGGCCCTGCGGATATATGGATCGGCCGACCGACGGAGACGAATTTGGGGAGAGAAATGAAAATGAATTTGGGGAGAGAAATAAAGAGAGAGAGAGAGAGAGAGAGTCCTAGAGATGAAAATGAATTAAGAGAGCAGCCTCCCTCCTCCATAGTCCATTCTAAACATTCCAAACCGGATGAAACTTATGTTGGACCGGGCAAACCCTACAAAATTTACACTATTATTCACTCGTCCGGTTTGATTTGGTTTAAATCAGTTTTTGGAAAGGTCAAACCGTGAACCGAACCAAACCGATCGATTTTACAAAAGAATCAATCGAACCAAACCGAACTAACCAACGGTTCGGTTAAAAACCGACCGATTCAGTTTGGTTTGGCTCGATTTGGTCGGTACGGCTTAAGTATGCACAGCCCTAGTACAAAGTATGGCAAAGAATTGAAATATTATGAGAGAAAAGGATTAAAATGTTCCTTCTCGATGTATCACCAGGACCTAGTCGGGCAGTTGGGTTGTCCTAGTTGGACCATTGGTCGCACATTGAAGTATAAATATAGGTTTAAGTTGGGTTTGGGTTGGGCTAACCCTAAAAATATATATATGGCTTTGGAGGTTGCCCTATGGAGGAGGTTATCCAAATCCCAAGTCTGGTCAGGCTTATTCCTGGATCGTCCTTGAGTATCACAAAATTTAAAAAGCATTATTTATTAATTTGGGTAGGAGAAGCCTCTAATTCAAAGAATCTAACTGTAGGCCAATAGCTTCCTTTTGCAAGGTGTCAGAATTGTTTATCTATGGGGCTTATGGGTTGTTGTTTATCACTTGGATTGGGAAGATTTTGGACTTGGATTGTGGTGACCTCTTTTTTCTTTTCTTTTTTCGTACAGACTCAGATTATGTCTCATCAGGTCTCTGATGTTGTGGGAACGTGGGTGGGACGGCCGTATATCCTTACGGTATTTTATCGTTGTCATTGCACTTCTGTCAACACTGTCATCCTCTCGGTCGTGCACGAAATAAGGGACGTCCACGGACCGGTCGCACCCGTTCGACTGCATGCACAAGACGAGGTAACTTCTCTGATCCCGTGTCCGAGTCGAGGCACGTTCACAGACTGGTTGCATCCGCACGAACGCTAAACTTGGACAAAACAAAAATGATATTCTGAATCATATAACTATAATGAAATATATGATCAACTAGTATTTATCGAATTTGAAAGAATCACGTGAAACAGTTTGTTCATCTCATTTTTCGAACCGAGAGATCTATGAATTGGAATACTGATGCACATAGATACAAATGGTCCAATAGGAGCATGAATATTCAAGAACATTTGGAACACAAGGACTGTTTTCAGGTAGCGTTCAATCGATTACGTATCAAGTAATATTAGATTCACTAGTTCAAGGCTATCGACAAACAAGATTTGTCTAACTCACTTCGTTTCTTTTTGTCCACAAGTGCAATCAAAACTAGCCCCTAGTTCTAAAAGAAAGGAGTTTAGTTAGTCGATTCTCGTGCGAGCTTGTGCTTAAGGTCGGATGATGCAGGACGAAGATCTAAAAAATTGATTTCTATGAAATTGTCTTTTTTTTCTTTTTTTTGTGGAAAATGTGGGTGCGGAGCTTTAAATGAAATGTGAACAATCAACTATTATAAAATTATCGCTAATAATTTTAATAGAAAAACAAAATTAATAATTAGTAATACCAGATTTTGGAAACATGCATGTTGTATTGGATCCCGATTATACGACTTTTGTACTCAAGACAAGACCAATTCACGTCAACATAGGAGACGAAAAAGGAGGTAAAGAAGAAAATTCAGATCGGAGACGGAGAAGGAGGTCGAGAAGAAGAAAAGACCGAGATCCACTTTAGAATTTTGGCATCGAACCATACAAACTCAATAATAGATTTCTCATTCTTTGATTCGTGATATCTACTTTAGAATTTTGGCATCGAACCATACAAACTCAATATTAGATTTATCATTCTTTGATTCCTCTGTTAATAATTTCTAAACTTACATACTATTTATAGACTACAAAACAATCAAAATAAGATAAAATGAATCTTTAAATACTTATCCATAGATGAGTGAAATCTCTAACCAAACCTAGCCAACTCAAAAAAAAATTGTCCTTATTTTTATTTATTCTAACAAATAAACTAAAAATTCTAAAAGATAATAAAAAATTCCAACTTATAGCATGATGTGCTACAGGACGAGACTAATTGATATTTGTATATGTATTATTTTGCAATAATCATTCGACTAACTCTCCTTCTTTTTTTTAATATAAAATTGTTTATACATTAAAAATTGTCTCAAATTAAATTATTTTTTAAAAACTTTTTTAATAACATGTTAACACAATTTTGGAACACTTCACAAGAAAAAAGAGAGAAAGCCAACAAACAATAAAAATATTAAAAAAAATTCTCCGCCATGGGCGAATCACCCCTAACCCTTGGGTTTTCTAATCTCATCTTTCTCCAATAACACACGTCTCCATAGCGTTGCCTCTCCCCATCCTCCCCATACGTCTCCCACTCCCAACTCTCTTTTGCCATATGCTCCTCTTCTCCCCCTACTCTCCGTCAACCCCCATACCTACTCGGTCCAACCATTCCTGATCCATTGCCTCCCCCGTCACTTCCCTGCAACACCTTCCATATCATTACCAACCAAGATCCCACACACAAGCTTCTTTCCCACCAATGACATCCAACAAAGACGTCGTCAAGAAAATGGCATCACTATTTTCCCTACAAGGGCCCACGGAGACAATCTCATTGTCGGCGAGAGAGAGCTCGCCAACACCAGAATGGAACTCCTACATAGCCATCAAACCCTACTCAAACCGTCGCTTTTCCAGCCCATCGTTAGCTTCCATCCTTCCAAAACTATGGAAAAATACCAAACCAGATCCAAGTATCAGATCTGGATCCAGATGCAGGATCCTTTCTGGTTCGCCTGGACTCCCCCTCTCAAGTGGACCGGATTCTGATGGAAGCTCCATGGAGCATTAATGAATGAAGACCTTTTTGCGTTGGAGAGATGCGACCTGGCCAAACTCCCTGAGGAGTACCAGTTTAACCATGCCGATCTATGGATCCAAATCCATCGAATCCCGCCCAAGTTCCTCAACCAAAAAGCTGTTGGAAGAATCGCAGCGACCATTGGCACTCCTCGTCTGAGCACGACGACTGAGGTGCTACAATGGAGAACGTACGCTCGTATCAAAGTGTTAATTGACATTACGAAGCCATTAAAGAAAATCATCTCGGTCAACCTGGATGGCTGTGCCACAAGTCAGGTTATAGTAAAGTACGAGCGATTACCCCGCATGTGCCTCTTCTGTGCGAGAGTTGGACACTCACTAAACTGGTGCAGTGATAGAGAGAGATTCTTGTTACTTATCGGGGATGACTGGAGTACCGAAGAAAGGGAGAGAATGACCGAACTCCTCAAACCAAGGATCCACGAAAAAGATTACAGGGTGGACTCGACCAGGAACTTCAATCGCAAACCAACCAACAAGAGCACAACAAAGATCCCTAACTCCCAGTCTGGCCAGGGGTCCGCCGGAGGTCTTGTTCAGGCGAGCAGCGAACACCACACTAGACCATTGTCGAGCTCACGGGAGGAGATATATAGAGCCATATTCTGGCCGAACTAAAACTTCGGATCCTAACAAACTGGCGGCCTCATCCAAATCTGATATACGGTTAACTAGGTATATCCCTCCACATTAAAGGGGACACATCAATATCCAACTAGATAGCCACCAATCAACCAATAATAAGGTGGAGATGATAGGCCCTAATATCAGCACCACAGATACCCTTCACGTAAATCAATTCCATGCATTCAATCACGAGGAGCAAAGCGGCAACGACTATGTGACACGTGCCAACAGAGAAACCATAGTTGAGGAGCATCTCCCCATTCACCATAATCAGCCAGCATCTTTTATTAATCCGCTCAAGCCTGGCAAACTCAATGAAGACATCCAAACCAGTGCTCAAACCTTTTACGCCCATGGCCAGAACCAGGTTCCATCCACATACTCATCCAATTCACCAAGTTCTCAACCAGGTGACCAACCCTCAACATCGCACAAGGCGCTCTCCCACAGTGAACCAATCATCGAGCTACCTCCATCTCCGCCACTGTCCCCTTCCAAGGATCAAGCTAAAATGATCTCCAACCATTCAAGAAGAAGGCATGGAAAAGACTGGCCCGACGCTACACCCCTACAAAGCAAAACCATATTATGGAGGGCAAAATTCCCAAGAAGAGACATGGACTCACATCCCCTAACCAGGGTCGTAAGAAGCGAGCGATCCTCCCCAATCAAAACAACATGAGCAATGACACAGGCATGGCGGCTGGCCTTCAACAGCCGCAAGGCCAATGTTAGTGCTATCTTGGAACTGTGGTAGCGCGGGAAACGTCGCGACAGTCCAAACCCTACGATCGTTCCTCACCGCCACTCACCCCTCCATCTTCTTCATATCCGAAACCATGTCCAATCCCACCCACAATGTCATGACCCGCACCCGGGATAAATGTACAAGTGCATAATAGCGTCCAGCATACGCTACAGAAACGACATAGAACGCTGTAGGTCTGCTAATCTAACAACAGTATATAATAATATGTCATCTCCGAACGGAGGATATAATATGGAAAACAGATAACCCAATCACAATCTAGCAGGAAGAGTTATGGCACGAAATCAAGATAGATATAAATCACAGAGTGCAATATCCAGCTCAACAAAGAGAGAGAGAGAGAGAGAGAGAGAGAGAGAGAGAGAAAATATAGTTATACAATATCTGAAATAATAACATGTATAGAGTAGCAAGCTGGAGACAGAGTCCAGTCCAAAATCCTAGTCTAACTGAGCAACAACTAAAGCCTCATTAGCCGGGGCTAATCCCTGCTGGACCATGGTCTCCAAATGTATGCCCACTACGTCATGAGGACCATAGTAGGTATATCAGTCCTCCTCACCTTCATCTGTAATATTTTATCAACATATACAGTCAGGATAGAACGAACACAATCAACTAACAATAGTTCACAAGATAGGGATAAAAGCTACAAGACTGCAAATAGAGAGTATATACAAGAGTAATGGAAATGTACATGTAAGTATCATGGCAAGGTAAGCTGTAAACTAGAGCTAGAATAAGGGCAAGTAAAACTGATCATGGCATGTATAAGAATCAATAATCATCTATCTAGGTGTGTGAGTACTAGTTTCGATATGTGGCCGGCTTGGGTCTGAACAATGTCTAATAATCTAGTCAATCATACGTGGAGTGTATGATTAACATTCACATGGTCTACAATGCTGAACAAGGAAGATAATGACCACACATCTACACTAATACTCCCCGCCCCCGACTGGTAGAGTGGATCCAAACAAGACACGTTACGACACGGGATTCAACGAGAAGGGAGCAAGTCTCCTCGAGAATCGGTGTCCATATATTGCACAAGAACTACAAGAGGGCTTGTACAAGATACACCAAGATAATAAGGAATAACATCTCATATCGGGATCCATGAATACCAATCCGTGTGACCAATGTATCAAGAACAAATATATCTACACTAAATACATAAATTATAACAATTATCGTAAATTGGAAAAGTTATCAGAGAATATACTCGCATGTGATAGAAATGTCAACTGAGTCCAATACAGTGCCTCGAGGACCTAAAGATGGAATGTTATATCAATATAATATTTTGGAAGTAAAAGCAAATCAAACTAAGTCAAACTAGGTCATACTAGGTTATATTAGGCCAAACAAAGTCGAACTAGGTCATACTAAGTCAAACAAAGTCAAACTAGGTCAAGTTAAGTCAAACAAAGTCAAATAAGGTCAAACTATGTCAATCTAGATCATACTAGGTCAAGGGTTGACCTACAGTTGACTTTTGGTCAACTGGTCAACTCTGGTCAACTTCTAATCCAATCTAGGTCGAACTGGGTCAATGGTTGACTCACAGTTGACTTTTGGTCAACTGGTCAGCTCATAGTCCAATCTAGGTCCAATGTTGACTTGCAGTTGGCTTTGAGTCAAAACAGTCCACCTTGGTCAAACAGGATCAAATCTAAGTCAAATACTATATTCCTAACCATTACCTACCAAGATAACCCACTTACCTTATCTCTATAGGTATCTTATATCAATACCTTAAATATCTAGGTAATACCTTAACACCCCATCTACTTTAGACTAGTAGATAGCTCACTATCTTAGGCTAATAGATCCTACCATTTCTTTAGACTAGTATCTACCCATCTATCTTAACATCCTACTAATACCTTGTCACGACCCGCACCCACTGTGAGGGTACGAGAACGTAACAACGCCCAGCCTACGCCGCAGTATCGGCGGTAGAACGCTGTCCTAGGTCACAACATCTAACAATATAAAGCTAAGCAGTTTATACTCCCCGAATGGGGGTGACATAGCAGAAAATAAACTCAATCACAACTAAGAAAGAAGAAGCACGATATGATAAAGAACTCAAGGGAAAAATATATGATCAAATAGTCTAAGATAACATCTCAGCAGATATCCAGAGTACAAGGTCTCAGCTACTGAAAATGGAAGAATATATACAATCCAAATCTCAAAGACAGAAATAAAGTCTAACTACTAATCTCAAGATAACATAAGTAAGATAAGGCCTAACTAAGCTAGTCTAGGCAGTAGGGTAAAGTCGTCAGCTAGAGCTGTCCCGTAGAAGGTATCCACACAGGCCTCCTCCTCGTCCTCTGTAATATTTTCAACAGGTCCAGTCAGGACAGGAGCGAGCACAATACATCTCAACAGTTTATAGCAGGTTAGAAAATATAATCATGCAGTAAAGTAAGATATAGATACTGAAGAAATGCAGTATGTAAACAGAGAGAGAGAGAGAGAGAACTGTAATAGAAATATCTACTATCAGTAAAGAACTAACAGTGGCTAGTGAGTCAGAGTATAATATAGACATGTAAATGGCATAGGATGATTCTGATGCTACCCTATGGAAAGATTCTGATGCTACACTACTTGGATATTATTCACATGTCTACTTCTACTCCCCCGTACCCCCAATCAATACACAATGATCCAACCAGGTTATGTTATGATTCTACGTAACGGCCCCCGAAGGGTGGTACATAGTAGTCCCATAAATAGGGATTCTGGGAAACCCAATAAATGGGATAAAGATTCAAGAAAAACTCTGTGATCATAAGAGTATATGTCACAAGTGATCAAAGAACCAACGAAGCATAGTGATACGCCATGTAAGTGAAACGCACAGAACATGTAGTACCCGATGCTCCCTGAAGGGATAGCATCTCAAGAAGGGATCCATATAGTACTAATCCGTGTGACCAATGTGATAGTATCAAGTAAAGTAATTTAATGCAGGAAAATAATTCTAAGCAGGATATGAAATGATCAGAGAATGTACTCGCATGTATCTGAGTGTCCGGATGAAATGTACTGTCCGAGGAGAGGTGTCTGTATCCTAATCAGAATAGCACGAGTCACAACAAGTCTAAAATGATAACAAGATGCAACTTAATGCATTCTACATGAATCTAGGTCAATCTAGGCCAAAATTAACTCTTGGTCAACTCTGGTCAATCTAGAAGTCAAACTTGGTCAACCAAGTCAAACCTAAGTCAAACTAGTCTATAATAGTCTAACAAGTCTATTCTAGGTCTAACTAGGCTATACAAGTCTATCTAGACTCTACACTAGTCAAGCAGACACACACATAGGCCATAGGCTATATCATGCCTAAAACCAACCATAAATCACATCTACACAAGATTATACCTATATCTAAAATAATACACATATTACTATATTAATATAATCTATATAGGAATACACAATAGCATATAGGCTACCCTTAATATCACACATGTACATATATTATCTATATATACATTTCACATATATATTACATTGAGAATATGAAGGGATGTGTGTGTGTGTGTGTGTCATGAGTGAAGTAAGGGTGTGATGAGCTATGGCATGTGTGTGTGACATGAGAAAATGTGTGTGAGTGTGAGAGGATACATGAGAGTTGTGTGTGTAACAGTGAAGTGAGGTGAGTGAAAACAGTGTGCAGTAAATAATATGAAACCTGGAACCTAAAACAGTGTGGTAAAAGAAATCAGTGAATACAAGAGTGTGAGCTAACCCATTCAACAATTCCAAAACAGTGCAAACACCCATTTCAGTCAACCATACTCAGGTTTAACACATTGAAGAAACATTTAAATCAGTTCATCAAAAAAACTCAGTTTTCAGTCCCACATAAACATCCAGTTTTATGCCTCAAACCAAAACCAATTAACCCCAAATTCGACACACACTTAGCAAACATATAGGTGAACCAAATTGAGGTCTTAAACCATGCAATTAACAGTATAGAATAGGTTAAATAAGCTGCCAAATTTTGAAATGAAAATCTGGAAAAACAGGAATAGGAGACTGATATTAAGTATCAGGAATTTTTGGGGAAAAATGAGAATGAGCATCAAAATCAAGCTAATATACAAAAACAGTGGTTGGTAATACAAGTACATATAGTGCACATGTCCCTCAGTGTGTTTGTGTCCACCCAAGTGGACACAAACGTGTCCAAACGAATTGAAACATAAAACAGTACAAAAACTGTACAAACAGGAAAATCATCGCACACGTGTTCACAGTGCTCGTGCACACGATACGACATGACACGACACAGACCTCATGGTCGTGTCCAAGTGTCTACTAGGTCTATGGCAAGGGCTAGGACACCCTGCTACGTGTCCACGATACGCATGCGTGCGATACGACACGCGTATCAGTGCTAAAAAACGACAGCCATCAGCACAGTGTAATCCCCGTGCACGTGTTCGTGCGTGTCCGACACGAAACGAGAGGGTCTGAGACTCGACACACGGGGTGACAGATACTGCCCCTCACTGTGTGTCAAATCTCACGTGTCGACGTGTCGTGTCCGCGGCACAATTGTACCCGAGCAGCAGGGCATCAACAGTGCCCGTGCACGCGCGCGCACGACAGCGTGTTCACGTGTCTGTGGTGACTCGTCACGACACTAAAACTAAACCCAAGCACAAGAAACTCATAAGCAACACATAATCCTAATTTCCTATTCAAATGGATTCCTAAAAATTACTCGAAATGCCCATTGGGGCATTTCATCAAACACTAGCACTATGACACTGATACGTGTCCAAATAGGACACAAAAAGGACTCAAAATCTAGGGTTACCTATTCCTACAGTTAGGTTAGGCCTAGGGCTCCCTAGATATGCAATGAAATCGGAATTCTATGGTGTAGAATGAAAGTTACCTATATGTATCAAAATCCCCAAAAGCTCCAAAGAGAGGTGTTCCTCTTGATAGCCAAACTCCTCCAATTTGCCCAAACTCTGAAATTACTCAATAACAACAGCAAGAGGAATAAAATTAGAACCTATTGCAATTGGTTTGGGGAAAAAAGGAGTTGAAATAGATTTTCTATGGATTATTGAAGTTGAAAAAATACCTCTTTCTAGAACTTGTTCTTCCTAAAGAGGCTAGCCCTAATTTCTAGAAGAATATTTATAGGAGGGAATCCCTAGGACTAGGTTAAGTGGTCGGCCAGCTATGGGTTGGGCTAGGTTAGGTTCACATGGCTAATGGGTTGGCTTCTATGGCTATGTTATTGATTAATGGTTCAACCATAAATCATGGCTTGTGTCATAACTATTCTAACTTGAGTCAAATGACTAAACCATAGGTTGTCCCTTGTCTAACTAGGGTTGCATGACCTAACCAAGTCCAAACTCAACTAGGGTTAGCTCCTAGGTTAGTCTACCAAGGTCATTGCTAGTCAAAGTCAACCTAGTCAACCTTCATTCAAACAATTCCAAAATAAATCCTAAAAATTCCCATAAATTCAAATAAATTCTAATAAATTCAAATAACCCCAAAAAATGACAAAAATACCCTCAAACTAGAAATAATAAACAAAATACCCAAATCACAAGGCTAGGCTCTAGGTCAACCAGTCTCCAAGGTTACACTATCAAACACCAAAATCATAAGTCATGTTTTAAAATAGTTTTAAATGATTAAAAATCACCAAAAAATATAATATAAAATAAGTATCAATAAATAATAATTATAATTACAAAATTTCAAACTTACCCTCTTTTGGAATAATTGGGTGTTACAATCCTACCCACCTTATAAAAATTTCGTCCTCGAAATTAAGATGATCGCACCCCTTCTAGGTTAAGCCCCTAGCAATCATAGTCTCAGAAACCTATTTAAATCATACAGTTGGAAAGTGTAACCTATGGGGTCATGGCATGCAATATCAGTCTGGGGTCTCATCTAGTTACACCAACATGCTACAGTACTAGGCAATCACAAGGTATCAAAACATAAAAGCAAGGGATGCATTAATATTCTAAAAAAAGGGATACTAAGGTTAGGTCTAAACTCACCTCCAGCTAGGTCTGAGAACTAGAACTCCCTCCTGGAAGCAGGGCCCTGGTTGGGGCAGGTATATCAGGACAGTGCTGCACCCAGTGTGCAGCTGACCCACAGAATAGGCACAATCCTAGTCTCTTTCTACAGATGTTCCTGTTTGCCATTAAAATTGTTTGATTGAAAACTTTAACACAAACAGAACAGTATTACAATATAGGACTTAGATGTAGTCCTAGGAGTACACTTTTGTTTAATCTGGGTCCTTAGTGCCAATGGAGCGAGTGGTAATGCGTTGACTCCGTTGATGGGCTGACGACGATTATCGGTTTCTGATGGTGTAGATTGCTCTGGGTGCTGGAGCTTGCTGAGAGGAAGAAGACGTTGAGTGTCTGCCTCTGCCTCTCTGGTGATTCTCTGTATGTTTGCTGTGGATTCTGTACGTTGTCCGTATGTGTCCGGAAGAAGGAAATGATCCCTCTATTTATAGCTGGGCAGGTTGGCTGCTTATGTGCGCATATGTAGGATGCGCCGATACGTGGGGACGCCACGTGGAGATTGCTGATGGAGGCGCATGGATGATGCGCCCTACTCGAGGAGTTGAATTCTTCATACTGCTGTTGTGAGCCGACACGTAGCAGAGGAGAAGATCTTTCTGTTGTTGAAATCTTGGATGAGTTGAGTCAAAGGACACGTGTCGTCGACTCATGGCTCGGAGATCTCGGATCTGATGGGGGATGATTTGGTGGGATACACTTTGGATTGGGCGCATGATGAGATTTTGGCTCGTGACCTTTAGGAGTCACGAACCGTTCTGGGCGTATGGCTTTTGAGGCATATGCGGGCGACTTTCCTTCTGTCTTTCGGGATCAGAGATCAGTCTGGGGCATATGGCTTTTGAGGCACATGCAAAGCTTCAACTGGAGACTCTTTTTTTGTCTTTAGGGATCAGTGAAGGGTCTGAGGCGCATGGCTTTTGAGGCGCATGCGGATGGTTGGGTGGCCACGTGGCAGTCGCCGTCGGGGTAAAGTCATGATGATGCTGACATTTTGGACGCTTCATTTTCTGTAAAAGCTGTCAACCGTTCAGACTTGGGGAGGCGTACTGCCAACTCTGTCAGTTTAGCATTTAATGTTGGTGACATTCGATGGACAGCTGAGTGGGCACGTTGGTTGACGTTCCACTAGGCGTATGGAGACGTATGGGGGCGCATCCTCTGTGATGCGCTCGGTACAGGGCGTATCTGTGGGAGGCGCTTGGTTTTTGACGGGGTGTGATGCGCTGTCCAGCTGGTGCATCCGACACGTCTTTAATGATGCGGCTGTTTCGCTTCTCGAGTGATTTTAAATAGCCGTTTGGCTGAAGTCGAGGCGTCTGGTTCATCCATTTAATGTGAGTTCATTGCACGGAATTCGGAGAGCCATCCACTTGGTGCGTAGGTTTGATCTGCCCGGCCTATAAATAGTGGCATAGAGAGAAGGTTTGCTTCTCGTTCTCTCACGTACCTCCAACATAAACTTGGGTATTCGGGTGCATTCTGTTGACGAAGTATTCTCGAGGGTGAAGATGAGATGCCATGTCGTCGTTGATGCAATTGAAGGTGACTGTTACATCCAAAAGACGTAGTCGAGGGCTTCCGAGGCAGGCGAAAGGTGCCTGTTGCATCCAAAGATAGGGATGTTCGGGCCTCGTCTCCGTTGTTCCGGAAGAGCTGTAGATCGGAATGGCGGTGCTAGGCTCTTTTTTCCTTCAAAGTGGGTGTCACCCACTCTGGTTGTGTTGAAAGCTGCTCCTTTAGCCGTATTTCGATTACGGTCTTCCTTGGTCTTTGGAGGCTCTTTCGAAGCCTCCCCTGGCCACAGATTTGTGGTGCTATTCTCTTCCTTGGTTCCAGCCAGAGGGTTAAATACTTTGTTTAGTCGAAGCACTTATCAGATGAGCCTGGCTGGAAGAGCGGCACATAACTGGGCTGCTAAAGGGATGCACATAACTGAGCTGGATGCACATAACTGAGCTGCTGAAGAGATGGTGGGATGCGCCTGGTTGGAGGCGCATGGTATCTACTGCGCCTAACTGGCGGCGTATGGTGACTGTTGTGCCTATCTGGAGGCGCATGGTGGCCGCTGTGCCTATCTGGAGGCACATGGTGGCCGCTGGCTGTAGACTTAGGATCTTTCCTTTGTAGAGATTCTCCTTTGTACAACTTTTTCTAGACATGTAATAGACTTTTATATATAAATAAAAAGTCCTTCTTCATATGTCTATACTTATTGACTTTGCTGTGAAGTGTTCTGTCCGAGTTCTGGCGCATGTAGTGTCTGGCGCATGGGCTTTCTTGGTTGTGAAATTCCATGCTTCTACAAGACCCCCTTCAAAGTTTTCAAAACTTTTGAACAAGTTTTGGAATACTTTGAACAAGAAGCATGGAGGTCAGGGCGCATGATGGTTGGGCGCATGCCTGTTCGGGCGCATGCTCCTCTCAGTTAATGATGATGCCTTGGTAACCGAAAAGATTAATGATGATCTTTTAGTTTTATCTGCTGTTATCTTCACAGGACCCGAGGCGACGGCTGAGATCACTCGTCATCGGTTCACGCGTGCGACCACGGCCTATAAATAGGTGAGAGATGGAGAGAGAGAGAGAGAGTTCTTCTGCTCTGTGCCTTTGCCTCCTTTAGAGTTCTTCTTCAAAACCCTAACTTTTTCCTCTTTGAGAAAATGGCTCCCAAGACTCCTTGCGGTGGTGCTAAGGGAAAGGAGCCGACAGAGTTCGTCGACGAGGATGCTCCTGCCACCATTGCGACTCCGGCCGATGTTCGCCCTGGGGTGACGGGTGGGTGTCGACTTTTGCTATCTAATGTGCTCTAACTTTCTGCTGCCGATGCGTATGGGCTTCTGTCCTTGATACGCTGAGGTTTTATCCTGCCGACGTGCATAGGCTCAGGCCTTTATCATGCACCGAGGTTTAGTTTGCTGACGCACATGGGTTTTACACCCTGATGATGCACCGAAGCCTTTGCTGACGCTCATGGGCTCACGCCTTGATGATGTGCCGAAGCTGACGCGCATGGGTTTACGCCCTGATGATGCGCCGAAGCTCCAATGCTGACGCGCATGGATGATGCGCTGAAGCCGACGCGCATGGGTTTACGCCCTGATGATGCGCCAATCTATTTGACACCTTTTATCTTTTTGCCTGAC
Source organism: Iris pallida (assembly GCA_029216955.1). NCBI lineage: Eukaryota > Viridiplantae > Streptophyta > Magnoliopsida > Asparagales > Iridaceae > Iris > Iris pallida. The sequence continues at coordinate 2,383,280 of JANAVB010006993.1, read as the reverse complement.
TTCCACTTTTGTTGTGCCAGTGTCGATGACGATCCCTTTGTTGAATGAGGTCCTCCTGGATGCTTCTTTTTGCCAAATGGGAGTTGATTTTGATGAGGCGGTGATCAACCCTGCAAAGGATGCTATCTTACAGAACCAACCCCGGGAGAGAATGCTGCAAATCCAGAATCAGTTGCCGCTTTTTCTCCAGAGTATGATGGAGAATGGTAAACTGAAGTCTGCTGAATCTGAAGATGTGTCTTTCTTAAAACCTGCCTTTCTGTTTGGCGACCGACTAGTCTCTTCTGAAGCGAAGATACTAAAGATCAAAGAAGACTGGTTCTTTTCTGCCAAAGGCATGGTTCTATACATGCGGCAGGTTGACCGCTAGTTGCCGCTGACGGCCTTTTATCGTTTAGCTTCGAAGAGAAGGATGAGTTGGGAACTTACTCCTTCTCAAGGAGGGGCCTTGGGAGGTACCCTTTCGATCGATGCCACCTCGAACCAGCGAGATACTTTGGCTGCTTCACGAGCCGGTTCCTCGTTCAATTACCGAGCCTTGCGTCCCGGAAGCCTCTACAGTGAAGTCCCAAATGACACGTTTCCCTTCAGTGCCCCGACCTTTGCAAATCGGATGCTGACAGCGAAGGTCATGTACCCGACAGGTGGCTTTAGAGTCGAAGGTTGGTGTCACTACATTCCGAGGTAGGACGAGTTGACCACTTGGGTGCTTTCAAGGTTCAAAGTTGAGCTTAAAAAGATCGGGCTGACAGCCGCCATTCGGGCTACGCAGGTAGACGTGGATCTCAATAAGCCTATGTTCCTTGCGCTTTTAGAATTATTCAATGCCCATACTGGCAGCTTTTTTACTCCGATGGAAGAGTTGGGGTTGGCTCTCCATGAGATGTACGAAGTGTCTAAGCTTCCTTGGGGCTCAGAGCCGTACGAGGAATATTTCCTGTCAAATGAGGAGATCCAAGTTCTGGAAGATAGGGACCCGGAGATGATGGCTGTATTCAAAGAGGTGACGAGCCACCATTATCTGATGTACCGGAGGGATAAAGGCAAGACCCAGCCTCATGTGACTGCTTGGAGGGACTATGTCTTTAAGCAGGATTTGGCGGATCCTTCGAGGATCCGGTTTGCGACTCCGCAGGGACTGAAGCCCGTGGAAGTGACTTCTGAAATAAGTCGGCTGGACGAGAGGACCCCGCGTTCGGATGAGAGCGACAAGGATACATATAGCTGCTTCTGGCACTGTGGGCACCGGATGTCATCTAAGGCAGTGTTGACAGCCTACTTGATGATATGGCTCCGGGATTGCGTATTTGCAGGTGGATCCGGTACCGTAGAGAGGGTACATCAGAATCTCATTTTACCTGCCGTGAAGTTGGCTTTTGGACGACCTTTAGCTATCCTCCCCGCGATGGTGTGCAACCTGTTGCGCGGTTTGAGGTCTTTTGCTGATGATGTGATCCACGAGAAAGGTAACAATGACAACTTTCCCCGGGCCGAGCTGCCTTTCTATTATCTTATGGGATGACTGATTTTGTATCATCCGAACGTGATGAGTCCCGGTCCGGAGGAGGATCATGTTGAAGGGGATGCCTTCATCCGTCGCTTCTACAAGAGGAAGTGGTTATACACTGGCGTCCCTGTTTGCAGAAGAGTCTTGTCCTACCTTCAGGGGTGGGAGATTGTCAAGGTTGGCCCGATCTTCAAAGATTTCGAGGCCGACTAAGATTTAGTTGACTCTGGCAAAGATGCGGTCACTTTGCCGAAATAGAGTTTTCGTTGGTTGCAAAGTATCCGGCCTTCTCACCTGGTCTACCGCAACCAGAATAGATGTTATCTGGAGCCATATCTGCTAAGCCGATTTGCTCGTCAATTTGGCTATACCCAGCTAATGTTGCGGAATTCCAGTAGCAGTCTAGGCTTCATCGGGAGTTTGCTGGATGGAGCCCGGGGCTGGCAGTATTATAACGCTGGATGCACTAGCGTTAATTTTACTACGCCAGTCTGCAACCCTCGGCCGCAGATTCTATATCCGACCGCCAAGCTGTATTGCATTATGAATGCTGCGTCTCCTGGTTATGACAGGGAGACTAGTTTCCTCATTGGAACTCAGCTGGAGGCTACGGCGAATATGTTGATGGCAGCCCGATCATATCGTCCACCAGAATTGGCGGGATATTGGGCTGCTGCTACAGCACCAGTGAGTGACCCGTCTGTTGGGAAGAGACGGGCTGACACAGAAGCTGGTTCTTCTGTACCGAAAAGGTCGAGGAAGACGTCGACTCCAAAGGTCACGGAAGTGCCACTCGTAACGCCAACGGGATCAGTTCCTGCTGAGGTAAGGAGTGCTCCGTAATTCTAATTCATTTTGTCATTGTGGTGACTTATGCTTTTCTTCTTGCAGGGATCGTCGAAGAAGAAGTCCCGTGTTTCAAAACCGGGTGCTAGTAAACTGAAGGAGGTGGCAGGCTCTTCTGATGAGCGCATTCCACCGATGATAATGTCTCCCGTGGAGGAGGGCCCCGAAGACGTTCCTGCGGAGGTTTTAGTATCTCCTGTCTTTGAGGTTGCAACAAATTCCGGGAAGGTACAGTCTGCCATGGAGGCCTTGGACGTTGAGGGTCCTACGGACTCGAGGCATCCTGATGATGAGGTGGATTGGAGTTCGTCGCCTTCGGATGACGTTGCTCCAGAACTGTAAGAGTCTGTTGCGGGGGCAACAGATATGGTTGGGACAGAGGAGAGGGTTGATTCCCCTTCTTGTCATGATGAGGGAAGGTCGGCTATATCATTGCCGAGTCCTACCCCAGCTTCAACCGTGGAAGTTGAGGTGGCTACCGATCAAGAGGTAGCGACATATGCTGCCCCTGTGGAGGGACTTGGTGACGAGACCCGTCTACCGATCACGACCGCTGAGGCGGGTCAAGAGACAAGTGATAATCTCCCCATTCTGCCAGGGGAGGTACCAGCTGTTGATAGAACATTGGGGGTAGAAGAGGTGGCCGTTGACGTCGGTGGTTCCTCTGGGCTTGAGAAGGGCAAGGGTGTGGAACCCTCTGTTACTCCTTCTACTTGGGGTACTATCTCGACGCCTGTGCGGGCTTCCTCTGTTCCTTCGGTTTCGGGCTAGCAGTCCAGCCCCTGTTGATGAAGAGCCTATTGATGCCGAGGTTCAAGCCTCGTAGGTTAAGGTTGGCGGATCTTCTTCCGGTCCGCTAACTGTAGTAGCTCCTCCAACTCCTGCTATGACGACGCAGGTACTGGCGGACGCAGACGAATATGTGAAATTCCTCATCGAAGGGGTGTACAAAATGCTGCAGAGGGGTGTATCTGCGGTGATGGATGCCAACGGGAGCTTTGCGACGGCAAGAACTCTGGCAATGCCCTGTATCGAGCTGATCCGCGTTCACCAAGGCCACGACCATATAGCCGAAATTCTGGAGGCTTCGGTGATCGAGCTGGACGAGCGGCTTGCAGAACTTCAGCGCATCCAGCGCAATAACCTCTCCGTCCTGATAGATGCGGAGAAGGGGAAGTTGATTGCCGAGATCGAGTCTTCCTACCAGGCCATTGTGGGCATTTGGGAGCACGAGGTGGCTGAGACTGAGGCTGCGGTAGAGCAGTTATCTCAGTCCATGAAGAAGACGATGGAAACGCGAGCTGCGTTGGATGCTAACATCGCAGAGATCAACACCCAGATGCGCCGCCTTGAGGACCAACGGGCCCGACTCCAGTTAGATGCCGAACGTGTCCGGGATGAACACGCAGCATTCAAGCAGGAGGAAGCGACTTTTACTCAGCGGACTCTTGCCTTGGCTCAGCAGCGACAACAGCTCGATGAGAAGCATGAGAGCGAAACTTCCGCTGAGGCTGTTGAATTGATGCGCCAAGAAGCTGAGCGTCGAGTCCTGGCGACTGTGGAGACCCGTACAGCCGACTTAAGACGTCGAGTCAGAGAGCTCTCAGCCCATCCTGGAGAGGTTCAGGGACTGTAGCTTCTTCCTTTTTTTATGTTCTTTTGCAACCCTTGTTGGGGGATAGTGTAGTTCTGTACTCTCTCTTTTTTAGAAAATAAAGAAGCACACAACCTTTTTTGTGATGTGTTCATTTTTGTTATTATGAACTTGATGATTTGTGTGGACCTATTATCTTTTGCGCACCTTGGTTTTTAGGTACAGATAATAAGTTTGAAGGAACCAACATGTTTGCTCAGAGGTGATGTGGACATGGCAATCATTGGGTTCAAAATGATAGAATCTTCCTACTCAGAGGTATTATGGACGTGGTAGGAATGATCCTGGGGGATACGCTGAACAACTCAGAGGTGATGTGGACGTGGAAGTTCTGCGATCAATGCACGACAAGCAGGGGTTGTTTGTACGAGATGTTTACTCAGAGGTAATGTGGACGTGGTAAACATGAAGGGTAGCGTCGGCTTACGTAGTATAAGATTCTGCTTTGTAGGATGTAGAGGAACAACTCAGAGGTGATGTGGACGTGGTTGTCTTTCTACTGAAGGATGCCACGGAACAGCTGGGTTCCGGAAGCGTATGGTTTTGTTGGAAGGGAATTGTCTGTGAATCCTGATGATTGGGTCCATAGATCCCCTTGTGGAAGCACATATTTGAAAGATGTCAAGAGTAGTACTTCTTCAGGAACTTGCCGTTGATGGGCATCATGAACAAGTCCCCATTAGGTTTGGCGAGGCGGTAAGCACCGTTTGAGTATACCGTCTCAATGATGAAAGGTCCTTCCCACTTGGGCTCGAACTTTCCTGGTGTCTTGTGAGTTAACACCATTGGCCTTCTGACTGCTAGAACCAGGTCACCAACTTGGAAAGTCCTCTGTTTGACCTTCTTGTTGAAAGCCTGTGATATACGGGCTTGGGAGAGTTCGATGCGTTGTTGAGCCAGAAGACGCTTCTCATCGAGTGCCTCCAGTTCCCGCAGACGACGACGTTGATTGTCCTCTTCTGTGAGTTTGTTTGTTATTGCTACACGGATTGAGGGTATCTGGATCTCGAGAGGCAGTACCGCTTCGCTTTCGTAGACCAGGGAGAATGGTTTGTTGCCTGTTGGGGTCCGTACCGTTGTGCGGTAGGCCCAAAGGCATTCGCTAAGCTTTTCGTCCCAGTCGCATTTGTTGGATGACATGACTTTTTTGAGCAGCCTAACGATAGTCTTGTTGAATGCCTCGGCCAACCCATTTGCTGCCGGATTGTAGGCGGTTGATGCCATGTTTTGAATGTGATTCTTGTCACAGAATCTGCTGAAAACATGGCTGATGAACTGAGGACCATTATCGTGGATGATCCTCCGGGGTACTCCGAAACGGTAAATGACATGGTGTTTGATAAAGCTGACCACCCTGGAGCACTTTACTTCCGCCAGTAGGACTGCTTCTGCCCATTTGGAGAAGTAATCAGTGATGGCCAGGATGAAGCGGTGTCCTCTTGATGAAGGAGGGGTGATTGGTCCCACAATGTCCATGCCCCAGGCTTCAAAGGGCCAGGAGGCGACTGTAGGATGTAGTGGTTTAAACGGTGTATGTATGAAGTCTGCATGAAGTTGGCATGCGTGACACTTCTTAGCATATTCAACAGCGTCGGCGGCCATGGTTGGCCAGTAGTAGCCCATACGTCGTTGTCGATCCTGCAACTTAGGACCGGGTTGATGAGCTTCGCAAGTTCCGTCATGAGCTTCTCGAAGAGCTTCGGCTGCTTCTTCGTTGGACAGGCATCGAAGGAGGAGCCCATCGAAGGAGCGTCGGTACAGCGTTTTGGTAGCTGTATCGTAGTAGAATCGAAGAGAGCGTCTTTTGACTGAGACGGCTTCCTTCGGGTCCTCTGGAAGGATTCCGTAGACAGCGAAGTCGATGAACGGGAACCTCCAGTCTCGGACATTAACGCCAGTGTTTGTCGGCATGGCGTGAGCCACTCGCAAGCATAGGTTGTTTCTAGGATAAACCAAGTCTCGGCCAGTTACCGTGACATAGTGTTGAGTCCCAAGGGGCGCTGCCAATGAGGCCGCGAGGCCAGCCAGAGCGTCGGCCTCCAAGTTTTGTAGACGGGGTACATGTTCGATGAAGAACCCAGTGAAGGTTGAGATGATATTCAATACAACTTCGTGGTAAGGGATCAGATCTTCATGGCAAACCTCGTATTGCCCCCGAATCTGGTTCACGACGAGTTTTGAGTCACCGTAGGCTTCCAGATGGTCCACCCCCAGCTGTTGTGCGAGTTGGAGTCCCATGATGAGTGCGTTGTACTCGGCAACATTGTTGGAGCACAGCTCCGAAAGGGAGTAAGCACGCTGGATGACCAACTGATCGGGGGAGACTAAGACTACCCCCACTCCTGCGATGATTTGGCCTTTGGGGCCTGTTCTTGAAGCGCCATCGAAAAACATCCACCAAACGGAGCTTCCTTCGATGACGTTGGATTCTTGGACCTCATCCGGGATGTCTTCATAGAGTTTTGAGGATTCTGGGATGGGGTGTGCAGCTAAAAAGTCAGCCAGAGCTTGATCTTTAACAGCTTTTTGCGGGACAAACACCATATTATACGGTGTTAGCAAGATCGCCCAGGTGGCTAGTCGGGAGTTCAATGATCCTGGCTTCCTCATGAGGACTCTGAGCGGATTGACTCGGGAATGACATGAATTGTCTGGCCCGAGACATAATGATGAGTCTTCTGGATGGCAAACACCAAAGCCAAGCACTCCTTTTCAATGGGGATGTACCGGTGTTCGGCCCCGATGAGCGTTCGACTGAGGTAGTAGATTGCTTGCTCATAGCCTGTATCGCTGTTTTGAGCCAGCAGAGCGCCAAGAGAATGATCCATGGCACGGACGTAGAGAAGAAATGGTTTGCTGGCGACAGGTGCCACCAGGACTGGTGGGCTCGTTAAGTAGGCTTTGATGTCGTTGAAAGCCTTTTGGCACTCCTGTGTCCAGACATAAGAGACTCCCTTCTTCATGAGCTGAGTAAAGGGTTGACATTTACCGGAGAGGTTTGCTATGAACCTCCGGATGTATGCCAGACGTCCCTGTCAGCCCCGAAGTTCTCGAAGATTCTTCGGAGGGTCCATGTTGAGGATGGATTTGGTCTTCTCGGGATCAACATGAATGCCTTTTGCCGTGATGACAAAGCCCAAGAATTTGTCGCTAGAAACACCCAGGAAGGATTTAGCGGGGTTCATTTTGAGTTGATGTGCCCGCATGAGATCAAAGACTGTCTTTAGATCCTGTAGGTGATCTCCTTTGAGGTGGCTCTTGACTGCGATGTTGTCAACATAGCATTCGACTGTCTTGCGAAGATGTTGATGGAATACGGTGCTCATAGCTCGTTGGTATGTCGCACCGGCGTTCTTCAAGCCGAAAGGCATCACTGTGTAGCAGAAAACACCCTTCGGAGTCCTGAATGACGTATGTTTTGCGTCATCGAAGAACATCTTGATTTGATTGTAGCCTGAATACCCGTCCATAAAGGACATGCGTTCAAAGCCACATGTGTTGTCAATCATCACATCGGTGATTGGAAGCGGGAATTCGTCCTTCGGGCAAGCAGAGTTGAGGTCCCTGAAGTCGATACAGACTCGTATTTTCATATTCTTTTTGGTGACAGGTACGACATTGGCTACCCAATCTGGGTGCTGTTCCTCACGGATGAAGCCGCTGGTCAAGAGTTTGTCCACCTCCTGATCGATGGCATTCATAATATCCGGACGAAAACGTCGCTGTTGTTGTTTGATAGGTTTGGCATCAGGTAAGATGTTCAACCTATGCATTACGATCTGTGGATCGAGTCCCGGCATATCTTCGTAGCTCCAGGCAAAGACGTCGATATACTCTTTAGCCAGCTGGATTAGAGACTCTCGGTCTTCTCTTTCTAGGCTTTTGCTGATGAAGATGGGTTTGGAAGAAGATCCGTCCCCGAGGTCGATCTGCTCGACTTCGTCTTCGGTGGGAGGTTCACGTAACTCAAAACGAGACTCCCATTGTTCTCCTAGGCGTTGAGCCCAGGGTTCTTCTTTGAAGGATTCCGGCGCTTGGTCTTCGCCTTCACCTTTTTGAGGTTGTGCTGACGTCATGTTAGCTGACATCACTTTCCTGAAGACCGATTCGATACTGGTATCGGAATCCCAAGTCGACGCTTCGGACGAGTAGGAATGTTCTACGTCTTCTGCGTTTGAACTCTCTGGAGTTGATGGCGGCGTGACATAGCCTACCCCCTGTCGAGCTTTGTTGTAGTAGTCTTGCGGCTTTCCTTTGGGTGTTGGAAGCCGGAGAGGGAGACGTCGACCTTTGCCGTAGTTTAGGCCTTTGTTGCTTTTGAGGTCGTAGCCCATCTTTTGGATGATGTGCTTTGCCGTATCCGTGTACCGATAGACTTGTACTCTGCCGGTATCAGGTTCTGGCTCGAGTGGCGGGAGGTCTTGATGACGCTCGAGTTTGCCCAAAATGATGGATCCTTCATCTCGGCTTCGTGGAGGGGCTATGAAACAGACTCCTTGAGACGGGACTACTCGATTTACATGATGGACGGTCGTTATTTGTGTTTGCAACGACCGTAGAGCGTTATCTAATGTATACATGGCATTCCAGTGCGGAAGAAAAGAATAATTAAAAGACACTCTATTATTGATGAAGTACGAGATTTTATCCCGTGGGATTACATTGTCTAAGGAGGGTGCATCTACATCAGCAGAGATATATTCGCCAAGCTCCTCATCTGTAAGCACTGGGGTTGGATCAGGAGAATCCACCACAGTTTTGACTTTGGGGTCTGAGAGGGTTATGTGAGCCCTCTCTGGCATCTTGGATGACTGCGGGGGCTTGCCCTTAAGACGCACCTTCAGAGGTGCCTCAACTGCGCCTCCTGTGAGTGGTGCCTTCCCCTGTAATTTTGCCACCAGGGGAGCCGATGTTTGAGGCGGCTTTCCCTTGAGACGTATCTTCAGGGGAGCCTCAGGAGTCGGTGCTTTCCCTGATAGTTTGATGCTCATTGGAGGCACCTTCTGGGGTGGTTTGCCCTTCAGTCGGATCTTCAAAGGGGCGTCTGGAGTCATCTCAGGCTCCGTGTCCGGCTCAGTTGCCGTCTCTGCCTCATCATCAACATCGTTGGCTTCCTCCTCGTCAAGTGGCTTGTACAAGTCGAAATCGGTGAAGTAGGCTTCAATCCCTTTGAAAGGATCGATGTCTGCGAACTCCGTCCGGATGACGCCGTTGGTGGATACATATTTCATGCATTGGTGGAGCGTGGAAGGCACCACCATGTACTCACGTAGCCATGGTCGGCCGAGCAGGATGTTGTAGTTGACCTCGGCATCCACCACATAACAAGTCACCTCAGTTTTGAGGTTGCCGATGTGACACTTCAGTCGGATCTTGCCCAGTGGCTCGCTTTTGCTAGCGTTGAAGCCACTGATGGTTGTGTTGGAGGGCGCCAGCCGGTACATTGGGATCCCCAGTTTTGATAGCACCGCCTTCGGGATGATGCTGAGGGAAGACCCCGGATCGATCTGAATTCGGCTCACCTTGACTGAACCGATGTACCCTGTGTAATACAGCGGTCGGTTATGTCGGTGGTGCTTGAGCAGCATGTCTTGTTGGGTGAAAGTTATGTTTGGGATAACTTCATCCGCACAATGACAGTGCGCACAAGTAGTTGGGACGTCTTCAGGCTGCTTGACCTGACTGAGAAAGGATTCAGCGTCCTTCAGAGCTTCGCAGAGAGCTTCTCGGGAGTCTTTGGAAAGACGCAGGAGCTCAAACAGAGACAGGCGTGCAGGAGTACTGGCCAGTTGTGCCAGTATGTCAAAGTTGTGGGGCTTGGCTAGCCCCAAAGCATTCTCCTTCCGTAGAGGTCTGTCGAAACGAGCCTCCACCTGCTTCTGCTTTTTGGCTGCTGAGGGTTTAGACGGGCCCTCCTCAGGGATGGTGCCAGGAGGCACCACCTCGACGGCAGCTTCGCTGGGCTGGGTGTTCTGTTGTGCACGCGTCTGCACTGGAAGTGCCTCTTCCGTTGAAGAAGAGACCGTGCGGCAAGACTTGATCTTTCTGCCTTTTGATTTGGAGGTAGAGCGTACCTCCGGTTGAGTCACCTCGGAGACGAGGTCGGGGTGAACCCAGAGGACCTCTCCTCGAGATGTGGTGAGTGGGATGAGTCCACTCGCATTGTCACGGGTAGGTGGCAAGTTCACCACCTCCATTGTCGCCTTAGGGATGGGGATGACGCCATCTTGTGTGGTGGTCGGCGGCAAGGTACCGAACTGAAGTGACACCACATTGGCTGACACCGTCTTCTCTTCATAGTCGACGGAGATTACATCGGCATTGATCATGTACTGGATGTAATTCTTGAGGACGTAGCAGTCCTTGGTCGGGTGTCCGACAAACCGATGGTAGTGACAGTACCTCGGGTTGTCCACTTTCCCGATTTCATCGGGCCGCTTTGGGTCCGGGAGCTTGATCTTGTCACCCTGCTTCAGTATTTCAAAGAGTTGCAGGGTGTCTTCGTCATTGAATGAATACACCTCCTTGGGTCTCGGTGCCAGTGGAGGCTTCTGAGTAGGCGCAGATGCGCCTTTCGAGACATTAACAGTCAATGCCTGTTTCCCCTTTGCTTCTCGTCCGGAGTTGTTGGCTGCGGACCTTTTCCCCTTATCATCAAAGGCGGGAAAGTTGACACCCAGAAGACGTGCATTGGCCGCCTTCTTTTCTGCGGCTTCAGCTTCGATGATCAGGGAGCTCCAGTCGGAAGGGGGAGTAGAGTTGAGCCAGAGCTTCACTACAGGCAGCATGTTCATGCTGCAAGAGGAGAGGAGCGCATGTTATGGCATGCCCGGAGGTAGCCTGAAGCAGGCCTGTCGGAAGCGTTCGATGAACACCCGAACCGTTTCTTTCTCCTTCTGGCGTATCTCTATGAGAGATGCCATCGTCATGTCCTTCCCGCCGTCGTAGAAGCGATCGAGAAAGAGGCGTGTCAAGTCGTCGAAGGACGATATAGAATTGTCGGGGAGGCTGCAGTACCAGTCATACGCCACCCCTTTTAGGGCCCCAACAAAGATGCTGGTGAGGAGCGCGTCCTCCTTTGGAAGATGCCCCATCTGTGACTGGAAATATGTCAGGTACCGACGCGGAGAGTCCTTTCCGTCGTACGGCATGAGTGTTTGTGGTTTATACTTTGGGGGATAAACCACCTTGTTCCACTCGAGGGGATAAGGCTGGGGAATGTCCATCTTCTGGCGCTCCTCTTGCCTATTTTTGGACTCGAAGTGCTCCCGCAAGTCCTTGATCATTTCAACCACATCCTCCGTGGAGCTAGGAGTCGGGAAAGGTGGTACATTCTAGAGTGGAGCGTTTGAGGGCTCCAACGTCCGGGGTGCTTCTGTGTCTGAGGGTGCCCGTTGAAGGGGTACACTCGACTCCCCATTGACTCCTGGGTCGGGGCCAGTTGAAGGTGTTCTGGTCAAGGCCGATCGGATATCAAACACTGCTTGAGTCAGTGCTTGCATAGAGGCAGAGAGGGTTTTCAGTCCTCCCTCTAACGAGTCTATGCGCTGGACTATGTCCTGCGGCGGCGCATCAGACTCGGAATCACCCCCAGTCATGTATACTGTCATGACACGGCCGGGAGTGGATGGATTGGTTGAGGCTTCGCTCTCGGCCTCACTTTCATGTGGGGGAGTCACCTCTCCTGGTGTTCCACCTTGGCCACTCCCAGCTACATTCTGGAGGTCATTCTTGATGGGCGCATCTGCAAGGGCCTGATTTCCTTCAGCTCCGTCTTGAAGGGCCTCTTCGTCTCTACCCCCAGCCGTGTCCTGGGGGACATCCTCGTTTTGAGGGGCTTCTGGGAGGCTGACTTTGCCTCGAGGATGAAGATCTGCCACAACTGTGCTTTGGACATCTTCATCTTCGGAAGGAGGCTCAACAAGGGTCTGACTACCCACAGCTTCCTCCAAGAACTTCTTCCTCGACCGAGTGCCTTCAAACACCCCAGAGGACGAGACAGCTGCCTTGACTTTCCTCGGTTGGCTTTTGGACGAGGACGAGGAATTGCCAGTCGCCTTCCGGAGTGATGAGGAGTTGGAGACCACGTTGCATGAAGCAATTCTTGGCTCCTCTTATGTTGACACCTTCATCCCGAGGCGATGTCGGAGGGGTGTCGATGATTGCAGCCGCTGGAAGACTGACTGCCTTGGTGGTACTGCTGTCTTGCGACAGCAGTTGATGGTGACCACCATACAAGTATGCCCCGTGAGAGGCGCATCGTGCCTGTTGGTCGACTCTCCTGACCGGCGCTTGTGAGTGATCACGTTACGCAGGTCGTTGGAGGAGAGTGCTACCTTCACACCCCCTTCAGGCGCATGGCAAGGCCAAACGCCAGGGTGGACAGGTGAGTGCTGCGTCCCCTGATCTAATACCAAGCAGGCATCACGATCAGTAGTGGAAGAACCACAACATTTGAAGTGACTTGAACGGACCTCAAACGCACAACCAGAGGAGGTGCGGGAGTTCAAGACCACTGAATTTGCCTCACTCGACTTGGTTGTGCACGCAGTAGATGCGCCCAAGTGAGGTGAGGACTTTGAAGGTCGACTCGTTTTTGGTGGAGAGGCACCTGATTCGACCTTGTACAGCTTGCCATCGGCAGCGCGCGTGATTGTGAGCTCATGCCTTTGACCTGCTGCTGGCATAGCACGTTTATGGCGCATGGCCCGTGTCGCCTTGGATTTCTTTGTACTAGCCTGCTGGGGCGCATAGTACTCAGCATCTAAATTCTCTTCGCCATTACAGCGAGTGAGTCTGTCAAAGACAGACTTTTTGTGGCGCATCAGAGGTGATGCGCGGGACATTGGCTGCGCCCCTGCTCCGTCGAGTATCTTCCTCGCCTGAGAGGGAGATGGCTAGGGAACGTGGTCAGCCGTACGCTTCCCCGAGAGATGCGCTGCATCAGCGGGCGCACCTTGGTTGCTGAGAACGTCAGCAGGAAGGGATGGCTGGATTGGCACATTCCCTTCAGTGGTGGTGCCCAAGGCGTCGACCTTGCGCACCCAGACACGGTGGGTCTTCTTCGGCTTCGGCAGCCGCTTAGAAGGACTCGCACTTCCTTCAGAAATGAACTCCTCGTACGCCTGTTGATTGAGGCGCACAACCAGCATCTTGTGGGAGGAGCCCACCTTCACGTCGTCGGCCTGTGACACGACTTTCTCGAAAGAGGAGAAAGAGGTCCCCAGCAGAGTCGCCAGCTTATTTGCCATTAAAATTGTTTGATTGAAAACTTTAACACAAACAGAACAGTGTTACAATATAGGACTTAGATGTAGTCCTAGGAGTACACTTTTGTTTAATCTGGGTCCTTAGTGCCAATGGAGCGAGTGGTAATGCGTTGACTCCGTTGACGGGCTGACGACGGTTATCGGTTCTCTGAAGGTGTAGATTGCTCTGGGTGCTGGAGCTTGCCGAGAGGAGGAAGACGTTGAGTGTCTGCCTCTGCCTCTCTGGTGATTCTCTGTATGTTTGCTGTGGATTCTGTACATTGTCCGTATGTGTCCGGAAGAAGGAAATGATCCCTCTATTTATAGCTGGGCAGGTTGGCTGCTCATGCGCGTATATGTAGGATGCGCCGGTACGTGGGGACGCCACGTGGAGATTGCTGATGGAGGCGCATGGATGATGCGCCCTACTCGAGGAGTTGAATTCTTTATACTGCTGTTGTGAACCGGTACGTAGCAGAGGAGAAGATCTTTCTGTTGCTGAAATCTTGGATGAGTTGAGTCAAAGGACACGTGTCGTCGACTCATGGCTCAGAGATCTCGGATCTGATGGGGGATGATTTGGTGGGATGCGCTTTGGATTGGGCGCATGATGAGATTTTGGCTCGTGACCTTTAGGAGTCACGAACCGTTCTGGGCGCATGGCTTTTGAGGCGCATGCGGGCGACTTTCCTTCCGTCTTTCGGGATCAGAGATCAGTCTGGGGCGCATGGCTTTTGAGGCGCATGCAAAGCTTCAACTGGAGACTCTTCTTCTGTCTTTAGGGATCAGTGAAGGGTCTGAGGCGCATAGCTTTTGAGGCGCATGCGGATGGTTGGGTGGCCATGTGGCAGTAGCCGTCGGGGTAAAGTCATGATGATGCTGACATTGTGGACGCTTCATTTTCTGCAAAAGCTGTCAACCGTTTAGACTTGGGGAGGCGTGCTGCCAACTCTGTCAGTTCAGTATTTAATATTGGTGACATTCGATGGACAGCTGAGTGGGCGCGTTGGTTGACGTTCCACTAGGCGTATGGGGACGTATGGGGGTGCATCCTCTGTGATGCGCTCGGTACAGGGCGCATCTGTGGGAGGCGCTTGGTGTTTGACGGGGTGTGATGCGCTGTCCAGCTGGCGCATCCGACACGTCTTTAATGATGCGGCTGTTTCGCTTCTCGAGTGCTTTTAAATAGCCGTTTGGCTGAAGTCGAGGCGTCTGGTTCATCCATTTAATGTGAGTTCATTGTACGGAATTCGGAGAGCCATCCACTTGGCGCGTGGGTTTGATCTGCCCGGCCTATAAATAGTGGCATGGAGAGAAGGTTTGCTTCTCGTTCTCTCACGTACCTCCAACATGAACTTGGGTATTCGGGTGCATTCTGTTGACGAAGTGTTCCCGAGGGTGAAGATGAGACGCCATGTCGTCGTTGATGCACTTGAAGGTGACTGTTACATCCAAAAGACGTAGTCGAGGGCTTCCGAGGCAGGCGGAAGGTGCCGGTTGCATCCAAAGATAGGGATATTCGGGCCTCGTCTCCGTTGTTCCGGAAGAGCCGTAGATCGGAATGGCGGTGCTAGGCTCTTTCTTCCTTCAAAGTGGGTGTCGCCCACTCTGGTTGTGTTGAAAGCTGCTCCTTTAGCCGTATTTTGATTACGGTCTTCCTTGGTCTTTGGAGGCTCTTTCGAAGCCTCCCCTGGCCACAGATTTGCGGTGCTCTTCTCTTTCTTGGTTCCAGCCAGAGGGTTAAATGCTTTGTTTAGTCGAAGCACTTATCAGGTGAGCCTGGCTGGAAGAGCGGCACATAACTGGGCTGCTGAAGGGATGCACATAACTGAGCTGGATGCACATAACTGAGCTGCTGAGGAGATGGTGGGATGCGCCTGGTTGGAGGCGCATGGTATCTACTGCGCCTAACTGGCGGCGCATGGTGACTGCTGTGCCTATCTGGAGGCGCATGGTGGCCGCTGCGCCTATCTGGAGGTGCATGGTGGCCGCTGGCTGTAGACTTAGGATGTTTCCTTTGTAAAAATTCTCCTTTGTACAACCTTTTCTAGACATGTAATAGACTTTTATACATAAATAAAAAGTCCTTCTTCAAATGTCTATACTTATTGACTTTGCTGTGAAGTGTTCTGTCCGAGTTCTGGCGCATGTAGTGTCTGGCGCATGGGCTTTCTTGGTTGTGAAATTCCATGCTTCTACAGTTCCACTTGTGTCCAGACTTCTTACAGTAGGCACTGATAGGCTCTGGCTCAGCTGGCCTCTGCTGGACAGGAGACTGGGCTGGGTATGATGATATAGGCTGGATATATAGGTACTCCTCAAACTCTGGGTAGGACTGGGTACTGCTCCTCGCCCTCTTGGAGATAGGCTCTCCTCCTGGAAGCACAGAGTCCCGCAGACGTAGCAACCTCTGGATTTGCTCCCTCATGGCCTCATCATGAACTCTCTGTGACTCCAACAGCCTTTCTTGGAAATATCCAAACACCTGGGCTGCATCAAGTAACAAACCTCCGGGTGGTACAATATGGAGTACCATCCCAAGGGGTAGGGAAAGGCTCTCGGTCCTAGGCAAATCTGCAGCTCTCTCCTGAACGACAGGAGATGAAGGAAGACTCTCTGGCGAGGCTACCACCATCTCCTCAATGGCAGGAGGTGCCACCACCCCCTGATCAGATAGAGGGATCACTACCTCCTGAACAATAGAAGGTGGAAGCATACTCTCAGTAGCTGCAGCTGCTCTCAGGCGACGGGCTCGGGTCATGGGTGCCATACTGGAAAGGATAAAAAAAACAACAATCATCAAGGCTGCACGGCAGTCTACCATCCTATCTGAAAACTGGTAATTATCAAAAATAAAATAAAATATATAAAGGGGTACCATAAAAAAAAATCACAAACAAAAGTTTAAGGAACGAAAGTCAATAGCATTGAAATCCAAATCACGATATATATAGAGAATGTGTTAAAGTGGGAAAAGCTAGCATTATGTAAGGGTTATGTGGTTTGTGTGAAATATACATGAAAGTGTATAAGAGGATTTGTGTCTCAACTATAGCTATCAAGTTACACTATTCATGACATATTGGTTAAACAGTCTACAAAGCACAAGCTATTTACTCATAACATGCACGGCTAACTATATATATATGTATACCTATATGTATAGAGAGGTAGAGATTTAATTGCATCTACACACATTATAACATGTATACAGAACTATATATATATATCTATATAGCTATATGAACATAACATAGAGATGAAGGGTTAGGTTTTCATGGCAGTTGTGAACATTAGTGTAGAGTGTCAAGTGTACACGGGTTAAAACTTAAAATGAAGGGTTCAATCATTCAGTTTAGCTCAACATTACATATTAGATCTGAAATTGAACTACGCATTTAAAAGCAATGTAAAAATATTAACATGTATTCAGTTTTCAAAATTTTGGAGAAATTCAAACAGTAAAACCAACTCAATATTTACCACAACCACAACCTAACATGTAATAGTGTGAAACCTAACATTATATACCTACACACAACAACGTACACGGCTCAAAACATTATATTAAAGAAAACTGCAATTTGACTAATCACTTAGAATTCAGACTTAAAGGGTTAATATGTACACAGTCTCAGATTTGAAAAATTCAACATAAAACTCAATCAATTTCCTTAAGAATTGAAACCTTGTATGTAACATACATGTGCAGTATTGTAAACAACAACTAATAACATGAAATTTAAATTTAATTTACAAATTTAATCTGGGAAAGCAGAGAATTAGTCACTGATACTGTCCTATATTAGAATCATTAGGAATTTGAGAAATTAATATCAACATATTAATATACATTTAGATAGGTAGAAAATCAAGTGTAGCATGCATACGTGTCAGGCAAGCATCTGTGTCCACTATATATATATATATATATATATATATATATATATATATATATATATATATATATTCTAAGGTAATACAAGAAATAATGGCAAGAAAAAAAAATATAATGATAAAATCTGTTCTGCTTATCTGTTTAAAAGAAGGAACCATTTGAAACCAGAGTTACAATATCAAATCGAAGTCAAGGTCTAGCAAAATCATTGATTCATTGTATTAGGAAGAATTTATAGCAAGAAGTTACACTAGATTTATAATAACAGCTAAGCCACTCCTACTCATACTCCTACTCCTAAGTTATTTGATGATGGGGTACAATTTATAACAACAGAATGGTACGATAGAGATGCTATGTTTAAAAACCTTCTCAAGATATCATCTGATAATCATATGCGTCTGTCAAAAATCATGTTACTCAGAGTCCTCGCCACTCCAGTAAGCAAGGCTGTGATAAACGATAGATTCCATAACTAGGGTATGCACCTCTACAATCATGTCGTCTGGAAATCTCGCTATACCGACTAGTATAGCTGCGAGAAATTCCAAATCTTATAACCAAGATACGTACATCCGAAGTCAGGTCTCTATGTTTCCGCCACGCCAGCTAATATGGCTGCGATAAACTACAAGCTCCATAATCAAGTAGACGTTTTACCATCCCTGTATTCCCGTCAACATATGTTATCAGAAAAATATCGTAACTTAGGCCTTAAAATTTATCTCGATAGGAAAATCAAAATCAACAACGATCCAACAAAATCAAGTTCAGTAATCAAGGAGTGAGAGCAACGAAACAAGGAAAATGATTCAAATTGAAGTTTAAATAAGATTCTCAAGGGTCGTCCCAGGAATCTCTCAAGGAATCCTAACTGTGATTGAGTACCTTCAAAAATATATCCTAATCCTACTGCAGGCTGTAGTGATACTCTAGTTCGAATACCACTACATAAACTCGACCTGCATAGGCTACCACTAAAAACGTGTCACGACCCGCACCCACTGTGAGGGTACGAGAACGTAACAACGCCCAGCCTACGCCGCAGTGTCGGCGGTAGAACGCTGTCCTAGGTCACAATATCTAACAATATAAAGCTAAGCAGTTTATACTCCCCGAATGGGGGTGACATAGCAGAAAATAAACTCAATCACAACTAAGGAAGAAGAAGCACGATATGATAAAGAACTCAAGGGAAAAACAGATGATCAAATAGTCTAAGATAACATCTCAGCAGATATCCAGAGTACAAGGTCTCAGCTACTGAAAATGAAAGAATATATACAATCCAAATCTCAAAGACAGAAATAAAGTCTAACTACTAATCTCAAGACAACATAAGTAAGATAAGGCCTAACTAAGCTAGTCTAGGCAGTAGGGTAAAGTCGTCAGCTAGAGTTGTCCCGTAGAAGGTATCCACACAGGCCTCCTCCTCGTCCTCTGTAATATTTTCAACAGGTCCAGTCAGGACAGGAGCGAGCACAATACATCTCAACAGTTCATAGCAGGTTAGAAAATATAATCATGCAATAAAGTAAGATATAGATACTGAAGAAATGCAATATGTAAACAGAGAGAGAGAGAGAACTGTAATAGAAATATCTACTATAAGTAAAGAACTAACAGTGGCTAGTGAGTCAGAGTATAATATAGACATGTAAATGGCATAGGATGATTCTGATGCTACACTATGGAAAGATTCTGATGCTATACTACTTGGATATTATTTACATGTCTACTTCTACTCCCCCGTACCCCCAATCAATACACAAGGATCCAACCAGGTTATGTTATGATTCTACGTAACGGCCCCCGAAGGGTGGTACATAGTAGTCCCATAAATGGGGATTCTGGAAAACCCAATAAATGGGATAAGGATTCAAGGAAAACTCTGTGATCATAAGAGTATATGTCACAAGTGATCAAAGAACCAACGAAGTATAGTGATACGCCATGTAAGTGAAACGCACAGAACATGTAGTATCCGATGCTCCCTGAAGGGATAACATCTCAAGAAGGGATCCATATAGTACTAATCTGTGTGACCAACGTGACAGTATCAAGTAAAGTAATTTAATGCAGGAAAATAATTCTAAGCAGGATATGAAATGATCAGAGAATGTACTCGCTGGTATCTGAGTGTCCGGATGAAATGTACTGTCCGAGGAGAGGTGTCTGGCTCCTAATCAGAACAGCATAAGTCGCAACAAGTCTAAAATGATAACAAGATGCAACTTAATGTATTCTACATGAATCTAGGTCAATCTAGGCCAAAATCAACTCTTGGTCAACTCTGGTCAACCCTAGAAGTCAAACTAGGTCAACCAAGTCAAACCTAAGTCAAACTAGTCTATAATATTCTAACAAGTCTATTCTAGGTCTAACTAGGCTATACAAGTCTATCTAGATTCTACACTAGTCAAGCAGACACACACATAGGCCATAGGCTATATCATGCCTAAAACCAACCATAAATCACATCTACACAAGATCATACCTATATCTAAAATAATACACATATTACTATATTAATATAATCTATATAGGAATACACAATAGCATATAGGCTACCCTTAATATCACACATGTACATATATTATCTATATATACATTTCACATATATATTACATTGAGAATAGGAAGGGATGTGTGTGTGTGTCATGAGTGAAGTGAGGGTGTGATGAGCTATGGCATGTGTGTGTGACATGAGAAAATATGGGTGAGTGTGAGAGGATACATGAGAGTTGTGTGTGTAACAGTGAAGTGAGGTGAGTGAAAACAGTGTGCAGTAAATAATATGAAACCTGGAACCTAAAACAGTGTGGTAAAAGAAATCAGTGAATACAAGAGTGTGAGCTAACCCATTCAACAATTCCAAAACAGTGCAAACACCCAGTTCAGTCAACCATACTCAGGTTTAACACATTGAAGAAACATTTAAATCGGTTCATCAAAAAAACTCAGTTTTCAGTCCCACATAAATATCCAGTTTTATGCCTCAAACCAAAACCAATTAACCCCAAATTCGACACACACTTAGCAAACATATAGGTGAACCAAATTAAGGTCTTAAACCATGCAATTAATAGTGTAGAATAGGTTAAATAAGCTGCCAAATTTCGAAATGAAAATCTAGAAAAACAGGAATAGGAGACTGATATTAAGTATCAGGAATTTTTGGGGAAAAATGAGAATGAGCATCAAAATCAAGCTAATATGCAAAAAAAGTGGTTGGTAATACAAGTACATATAGTGCACGTGTCCCTCAGTGTGTTTGTGTCCACCCAAGTGGACACAAACGTGTCCAAAGGAATTGAAACATGAAACAATGCAAAAACTGTGCAAACAGGAAAATCATCGTGTACGTGTTCACAGTGCTCGTGCACACGACACGACACGACACAGACCTCGTGGTCGTGTCCAAGTGTCTACTAGGTCTAGGTCTGGGGCTAGGACACCCTGCCATGTGTCCACGATACGCGTGCGTGCGATACGACACGCGTATCAGTGCTCAAAAATGACAGCCATCAGCACAGTGTAATCCCCGTGCACGTGTTCGTGCGTGTCCGACACGACACGAGAGGGTCTGAGACTCGACACACGGGATGACAGACACTGCCCCTCACTGTGTGTCAAATCTCATATGTCGACGTGTCGTGTCCGCGGCACAATTACACTCGAGCAGCAGGGCATCAATAGTGCCCGTGCACGTGCGCGCACGCGACATCATGTTCACGTGTCTGTGGTGACTCGATACGACACTGAAACTACACCCAGACACAAGAAACACATAAGCGACACATAAACCTAATTTCTTATTCAAATGGATTCCTAAAAATCACTCGAAATGCCCATTCGGGCATCTCATCAAACACTAGCACTATGACAGTGATACGTGTCCAAATAGGACATGAAAAGGACTCAAAATCTTGGGTTACCTATTCCTACAATTAGGTTCGGCCTAGGGCTCCCTAGATATGCAATGAAATCGAAATTCTATGGTGTAGAATGAAAGTTACCTATATGTATCAAAATCTCCAAAAAGCTCAAAAGAGAGGTGTTCCTCTTGATAGCCAAACTCCTCCAATTTGCCCAAACTCTGAAATTACTCAATAACAGCAGCAAAATGAATAAAATTAGAACCTATTGCAATTAGTTTGGGGGAAAAAGGAGTTGAAATAGATTTTATATGGATTATTGAAGTTGAGAAAATACCTCTTTCTAAAACTTGTTCTTCCTAAAGAGGCTAGCCCTAATTTCTAGGAGAATATTTATAGGGGGGAATCCCTAGGACTAGGTTAAGTGGCCGGTCAGCTATGGGTTGGGCTAGGTTAGGTTCATATGGCTAATGGGTTGGCTTCTATGGCTAAGTTATTGATTAATGGTTCAACCATAAATCATGGCTTGTGTCATAACTATTCTAACTTGAGTCAAATGACTAAACCATAGGTTGTCCCTAGTCTAACTAGGGTTGCATGACCTAACCAAGTCCAAACTCAACTAGGGTTAGCTCCTAGGTTAGTCTACCAAGGTCATTGCTAGTCAAAGTCAACCTAGTCAACCTTCATTCAAACAATTCCAAAATAAATCCTAAAAATTCCCATAAATTCAAATAAATTCTAATAAATTCAAATAACCCCAAAAAATAAAAAAATACCCTCAAACTAGAAATGATAAACAAATTACCCAAATCACAAGGCTAGACTCTAGGTCAACCAGTCTCCAAGGTTACAGTATCAAACACCAAAATCATAAGTCATGTTTTAAAATAGTTTTAAATGATTAAAAATCACCAAAAATTATAATATAAAATAAGTATCAATAAATAATAATTATAATTACAAAATTTCTATTACCTTGTCAATACCTTAGACTTCTCATTTGCCCTCCAAGATACTAACTATCCCTCTAAGATACTAACTTGTATCTAATTCTAACTTACTAGTATCATAATCTCTAAGATACTAAAATATATATATTTAGGACACTAGCTATATACATCTAACTATCTAACATATACATCTAGTATCCTAAATTCTAAGTTACTAACTAGTAGTATCCTACTCAAGGTAATGTGACACACTAACCTATGACACCAAGATACCAACTTACATCTCTAGACTACTATCTATCCACTAACTTAGGATACTAATTTCTAATATAGGATACTAACTCTATATCTACGCTATCCTAGGATACTAACCAAGATACCATATACTTTATCCCTATTGGTATCCCAATACCCTTACCTTGGTTGGAAGTCCAAAACCTTAGTCTAGGTATAAATATCTTAGTCTTCCAATACCCAAACTATAGTTATCTAGCATCTATTTATCTATTCCAAGCCATTATATAACCAATACCTTAGTATCTAGCCCTAGTATCTAGGTAACCATACCTTACCTTGAAGGTAAACCCAATACCTTGAAGGTAAACCCCCTATTACCTTGTCTTTGTCACGACCACACCCTAGAGTAAGGGCACAAGACGTGGGTACGTCCAGCCTACGCCGCAGTGCCGGCGGTAGAACGCTGTCCTAGGTCACAATATCTAACAATATGATGCTAAGCAGTTTATACTCCCCGAATGGGGGTGACATAGCAGAATGTAAACTCAATCACAACTAAGGAAGAAGAAGCACGATATGATATAGAACTCAAAGAAAATATAGATGATCAAAATAGTCTAAGTGTCTAAGATAACATCTCAGCAAATATCCAGAAATACAAGTCTCCACTACTGAATATGAAAGAATATGTACAATCCAGATCTCAAGACAGAAATAAAGCCTAACTAAGCTAGTCTAGGCAATAGGGTAATGTCATCAGCTAGAGCTGGGTCCTCCTGAGAGTCCAGCTCACAAGTGTCGTCTAGGGCTGCCCCGTAGAAGGTATCCACACAGGCCTCCTCCTCGTCCTCTGTAATATTTTCAACAGGTCCAGTCAGGACAGGAGCGAGCACAATACATCTCAACAGATCATAGCAGGTTAGAAAATATAAACATGTAGTAGAGTAAGATACAGAAAACTGAAAGGAAGTAGATGATGTAAAAGAAAAAAACTGTATGTAAATAGCTACTGTATATAGAGAACTAATAGTGGCTAGTGATGTAGAGTACAGGATAGCACATGTGAACAGGACAGATTAGTATATGATCTACACTAAGGAGTTTTACATGATCTATACTACTATAGAATTTGTTCACATGACTATTAGCACTCCCCCGTTTTCCCCAATCAATACACAAGGATCTAAACAGGTTATGTTATTATACGTGATATCACGTGAAGGCCCATGAAAGGGTGCACATGATAGTATACATGAGGGCTCCGTGAACATGAGAGTACATGATTCACAAGAGTGTACATGTATAGTGAAAGCACAGGAGTACATGATGAAAGTGAAACACACATGACATAATGTATCCGATGCTCCCGAGGGGGATAACATCGCATGAAGAGATCCATATAGTACTAATCCGTGATAATGTCGTGACAGCATCAAGTAAAGTAATCTAAAGCAGGAATATAATTCTAACAAGTTATGAAATGATCAGAGAATGTACTCGCCTGGTATCTGAGTGTCCGGATGAAATGTACTGTCCGAGGAGAGGTGTCTGACTCCTAATCAGAACAGCACAAGTCACAATAAGTCTAAAATGATAACAAGATGCAATTCAATGCATTCTAAATGAATCTAGATCAATCTAGGCCACAGTCAACTCTTGGTCAACTCTGGTCAACCCTAGAAGTCAAACTAGGTCAACTATGGTCAAACTAGGTCTAACAAGTCCATACTAGATCAATCTAGTCTATACTAATCTATCTAGGTCTACCAAGGCTATATAAGCCTAGACCAAGCCATCACACATTTACATATAGGCTATGCCATTACACTATCTACATTATAATACATCTATATAGCTACCTACATACATATAGGCATTTCAATATTACATATAGACATATACATATACTCTATATATACACATTCATGTTTTATATTGCATTCCTATACATTACCTATATTGCTATTCGCACCACAACAATATATATATTTATAATATATAGAGTGATAGAAAGAGTGAAGTAGAGGGGAGTGTCAATGTGTGTGTGTGAACATACATGTGACAGATGTTAGCTATGTGAATATATATATATATATATATATATATATATATATATATATATATATATATATATACATTCATGTGTATATAGAAAGAGGGAAAGGCAATGTGTGTGTGTATACAAGTGAGTGTGTGTGTATACATGAGAGGCAATGTGTGTGCTGTACATAGTGTAGGGTGTAATGAGAGAGGGTGAAACTGGAATTAGGATTGTGTGTGAATGCTTGTGTGTGTGAGAGTGCAATGTGTGTGTGCATAGGATGTGTACAGTTCAGTTCTGGACAGAGGAAGGGAAAGGAAAGGAAACCAATTCATTCATCATTTCAGTCCTATAATTTTGAAATCCCAAATTGAATCCAATTCAAAACCAAAACATCCTAAAATCGACCCATAGCTAGATTACATATAGGAGAACAACATTAGGGTATAAACATGCAATAACAGTATCTAATTAAGTTAATTTAGGTGTCAAAGTTTAATTCCCAAAACTGGAAAATACTGAATATAACATGGTATCAGGATTTTAGGTGTAATTGTGATTTGAGTATCGAAAACAAACTAAAATACAAAACAAAAGGTTGGTAATGATACTAGGGTTTGTGCACGTGTCCCAGGAGTCATTCGTGTCCAATCAAATAGGACACAGCCGTGTCCAGAGTGCCCGAACCCCAAAACCGCAACACTGGACACTGAACCAGTGCAGTCTCGTGCACAAGTGCACGCGTGTCGTGCACCCGACACAGGCCAAACCATACCTCGTGTTCACAACCCTAGGTTCGCCTAGTGTCCATCTAGGTTCGTGTCACCCTGATTTAGGTCCTAGTGTGTCGTGTCCAAAGATCTAGGGCTGTGTCCGAAGCTATTATTACACGTGCACAGTATAGTGGAGTCCCCTTGCAGGGTCAAGTGCTCATCCGACACGATACGAGAGTGTAACAAACCTTGAGGACCTTGTGTCAGTGTCTGCCCCTAGGGCTGTGTCCAATCTTAGGTGTCCATGTGTCGTATTGTGTCCGATACAGCCCCCGAGTAGCAGGAGAGCTGTACAGTACAGAAACACGTGGGTTTCGTGTCCTTTTGCGTGTCCGACACACACAAAAACGTGCTCAGTCAACCAGAAAATAATTAACAACATCCAAACCTAAAATCCTATTAAAAAACTTTCTAAAATTTAGGTCAAAATCCCCTTTGGGGCATTTCATCAAACACCTAGATCTACAGTCGGATACGTGTCCGATACGGACACGAAACAGGTCCATCCTGACACAAAACCAATTTCTATAGCTAGGGGACTCCTAGGGCTTTTCAAATATTCAATAAAATCAGGGAAACTATAGGTTTAGGAATCATTTACCTATTGATGAGCTTTTCAAGAAAAACCCCATTTGTAGAACTTTCCCTTTGATAACAAACTCTACCAAATTGCTCTCCCACTGAAATTCCTCACCAATAACAGCAAGTATAGATGAATTAGGATCTAATGCAATTAGTTTGAGGGAAAAAGGAATTAAATTGAATTTTTTATGAATTTCTAAAGATGGAGCATACCTCTCTTTCCAATGTGAACTTTCCTAAAGGAGGCTAACCTAATGGAAGAGACTATTTATAGGGGTGGGGTTCCCAATGTGGTTTGGCCGGCCATGCTAGGGTTAGTTTAGGTTTACATGGTGTGGGCTATGGGCTTCTATGGGCTTAAATCATTAATCATGACTTGTGAAGTCATAAGCCATGGTTCTAAATCACTATTCCACCTATTACAACTTGATTCTAAATGACTTAAATTAGTTTAGCTTAAGTTAGACTAAGACCCTATCATGCTAACCAAGTCACCATAGCTAGGTTTAGGTTCTAGGCTGTCACGCCCCGCTCCCGTAGGAGTGATCATCCTCGCTAAGGCGTGATGCCGCACGGGCCTAGGTTGCGCCCGTGCAAGGCTATGTCCAGAAACGGCCGATTTGAGCTAGGCCACAGAGTCGCACAGAGTGTCCCCATTTGCAGCGGAAAGTAAATGAACACAAGTGGAAGCGAATTCAAAATCTTTATTGATATTCAAGAAGTTTACAAGCGGCGCTAGGCCGATATTACAAATCGCTCAAGCTCTCTCTCTCTGAAACATAAAAGGCGTGCCAAGTGGCATACAACATGGAATGATTCATGGCGATGTTCCGATACATTATGTCCTGTATAGGGTGCTTCAGCTCCTTGCAATGCTCCAAGGCTCCAGAGATAGCTCCGCGCCTTAGCACGTTCGATGGAAGCTCCGTACCCGTCGACGGTACCTGCATCCTGCAAGTAGACTGTGGGGTTATCAGTACATTGTTATGCACTGGTGGGGAGGCTAGCTCGCCCACAATGCTATCATTACCAAACACGTTTCATTTACTTTTGTGCATCTCTATCATTCATTGTCTTTCTAATCTTGCTTTAGGATTAGTTTTATGCATATTTCATAACCTATCTCGTGTTGCCAATTTCAAGTATCGCATGGAAATACATGCATGACTTACCCATACTTACCGTCCGGTCTTTCCTGTTTAATGTAAACCAAGTTAGTCAACAATTCATATATTCTCAACTCTACATGATTCACGTAAACATTCAATGCCAATGGCGTGTTCCTGCCTTAGATTCTAACGCATCGTAAGCGTATTTCCTTTGCCGAAGTACTCTAAATTATTTGGTGTGTCATATTCAAGCCTGTTCAGAAGGCACTTCATTTAGTTAACTTAGACTACTTTGATTTCAATGCAAGGACTTGCACGTGGATTGCCACCAGTGTAGGCCTCGAAAATGAAAGTCATGCTGAGTTGATCAAAAGAAAGTCTAAAAGTCACGCTGAGTTGATCAAGACAGAGCCTAAAAGTCACGCTAAGTTGATCAGGACAATATTTAAAAGTTACGCTGGGAGACAGCTCATCATTTGTCAGAGTGTCATTATGACTGACAGCATGACAGTCGAAGAATGTCTCCTCGTATGCCACGTATGCACGGAACTCGAGAGATCACAGCCGACTATTGCGTGATTTTTGAAATCTTCTTCAGCAAGACTCAGCCTTCGTTAAGTTGGCGTACCAAAAGAGCTTATTGTCATTTAATGTGACTGACAAGGCAATCACTGTTAGAGATTTTGTGTCAGTCGAGGCACGTCGAATCAAGACATATGGCAGTCCTGTCTAATTCTTGCATATATTTTGAGCCTTCTGGCTCAAGTCTGCGTGTATTTTGAACTTATATATTCCTTCCTCAAATCTGCGTGTATTTTGAGCTTTATGTCTCAAGTTTGCGTGGATTCTGAAGCTTCATGCCCCACGTCTGCGTGGATTTTGAAGCTTTCTGCCCCAAGTTTACGTGGATTCTGAAGCTTTTTGCCCCAAGTCTGCGTGGATTCTGAAGCTTCTTGCCCCAAGTTTGCATGGATTTTGAAGCTTTCTGACCCAAGTCTGCATGGATTTCGTCTTCAACAAGTCTGCGTAGATTTCATCAAATTGGAGTACGTGGCAGCCATGTCACTGATCTCTCACCCGCGTGTCCTGTAACTTGCACACGACTCATGCATGATTGCCATGTGTCCAACAGTTATAGGCCACGTCCAGTAACTGCTCATAACCTTGCGTATGTTAAATCCTGCGTGATTTTCAACTAGGCACAGGCTGTGAAGACAGTTATCTTTTCAGTTATTTTTGACTCTATAAATAGAGTTCTTTTTCTCATTCATGGTACAGAGACAGAGTTATCTAAATTACTGTCAAAATTTTGAGAGCTTTTCTTCTTCGCATCGTCCAAGGGATAAAGCGATCATCTTCTAGATCGGATTCCTACAGTTGTAATTTTCCCAGAAACACAATAAATAAAGTGAATTTATTTATGAAAAACAAATTGGCGACTCTGCTGGGGAAAACCATCTCCTCTTCTGAGATGGCAACAACTCAATGCGACACTTTGTCAGTCGGCTCGACGAAGAAGGTGATATCGATCCAATTCGATCAACTCGCCTACGAAGAAATACAGCGGGCTAAGGGTGGCAAGCCCACTTCAGCCTCCATCACCACTGCCAAGTCGAAGGGACAATCTGTCTATGTCCCTAAGAATCTGTTGGCAACCAAGGGTGAAGTTTCTGCCACAGTGTCTACTCCTAACACTGGCAAGGACTCTACTTCAAGCACGCACACTCTTGTGTGCTCGAAGACGACAGCAGTCAAAAGTCACGCTGACAGCATTGACTCCTTAGTTAAATCTGTTCCACCGTGTATTTCTAAATTCAAAAGTCACGCTGACAGTACTGGCTCCTTAGCCAAATCTGTTCCAACGTGCAAAGTCAAAAGTCACGCTGACAGTACTGGCTCTTTAGCCAAATCTGTTCCAACGTGCAATCTCAAAGTCAAAAGTCACGCTGACAGTACTGGCTCCTTAGCTAAATCTGTTCCAGCGTGTATTTCTAAATTCAAAAGTCACGCTGACAGTACTAGCTCCTTAGCCAAATCTGTTCTAGCGTGTATTTCCTAGTCAATTCCTTCTGACTCAGTGTGCGTACCAAAATCTGGCTCTTTAGCCAAAACTTTATACGCTGACAATACTGGCTCCTTAGCCAAATTATCACCAGCATACTCAAAGAAGAATAACTCTTTAGCTACCTCTTCTTCTTTGTCAAGTTCTACCAGAACTGGGGGTGGTCTTGCTAGAACTCCTCCACACAAAGTCCCTTCGAAAAGAAATAACTCTTTAGTTGTTTCTTCTGCCCCTGTAGTGTTTACTTCAGGAACAGCTTTGACTGATAATTTTGTTAGTCAAAGAAAAGGAGATGATCTTTTGACTACTCTTCCTTCTGGACATTATATGTCTCAAAACTTGAATAAGTCGAAAAAGAAACATTTCTTAATGTCTTCTTCTGCGAATTCTTCGAATTGGGCACAGAATTTATCTATGAAAGAGGGTCTGTTACCAACTCCTAATCAAGGGGGTGGTTCAACTCTTCCTTCTCTACAAATATCCAGATCAATGGAAGGAAAACTCCAAGTATCAAAAACTAATGTGTTACCTCCAACTGATCTAAGAACAAAACTTAATCAAATCCGTTTGGGAAGTACTTCTGGTATTAAGAAACCACACCAATCGAATATGAAAATAAAAGATCCAGATGCAGAGTATGCTAGAAATTATGTGGCTCAGATTAATCATTCTCTATATAATCAAGAGCCATCAAGACCCAAGAACCGGAAATATATTCCTAAAAATACACAAAAAATGTTCTCTGATGTACCTCAATCTTCACAGACAGATTTACGAGAACACCTTCAACAGAAGAGAAGGAATAATTCTGTGTTAATGGATCATGCTGAATGTGACTTCCAGCCAAGAGTTATAATTCAATGCAGATGTCAATCAATGGATCAGAACCATGTTGATCATGAGTGTGACTTCCAGCCGAGAATCACAATGTAATGCAGATGTTAAACTAAACGACAATCTGTCTTCAATCGGATTCAGTGTGAACCCATGCCTGATGAAGATGAACCTCTGTTTGCTTCTGTTAACATGACCTCTCGGGATACTAGGGGTAGAACTGATAGTCCAGATGGAGTATACAGAGGTACCAGAGCAAGAGTCCTGACTTCTAGTCAAAGAACTTCTGTTTCTGAAGATGATTATGAATTTCTTGGAGAATCTAACTTCGCACCTCTTCCTACTGGGGGTAGTTCTCCTACAAATGACTTTGATACACAAAGTAATGATTCAGAACAAACAACATCTACCAGTTCATCAATAATCTCTCGTACAGTCACAACTTATATGGTCGATGGGAATACTGATGAACCTTCTTCTTCCTTGACTCCTCAAGAACAAAAAATTGCTTCTTTGGAGCAGCAAATGAAGTCTATGGCTGGCACTATGAAGTCGATGTATGAACTCATGGCAACCCAGATACAAAATTGACAGATTATACCAGATGCCATACCAATTGACACCAGTGTAAGTCCAGTACATGTTCCTCCAGCAGTACAATCCAATACTCCTGG
This sequence comes from Iris pallida, assembly GCA_029216955.1. Lineage (NCBI taxonomy): Eukaryota > Viridiplantae > Streptophyta > Magnoliopsida > Asparagales > Iridaceae > Iris > Iris pallida. Next base: position 2,352,984 of record JANAVB010006993.1, on the reverse strand, counting down.
ACAAGTTCAACCAAATCCTAGTCTCTCCGGAGCTGGGGGTAGTGCTTATAATGCTGTTCCTCCTCCTAACTATTCTCTGCAAGCTACAACTCCACAATCCTCCGGAGTTGTTACTGAAGAATTGAAGAATCTTAAAACTTAATTTGAGGCATTTAAACAGAAGGATGGTTTACAAAGGTTAGGCATCAAGCAACCTTATCCGATAGAATGGAAGCAAGTGTCATATCCTCCTAAATACAAGCCTCCTACTATCTCATTTTATGATGGAACCACTTCTCCGAGTCAATTTATTAATCACTTTGAAGTGATGACTGACCAACTGCAACCAAGTGACGCCCTCCTTACTCGGGTGTTCGTCGGATGTCTCAAAGGAACGGCTTATGAATGGTACAGAAGTCTCCCAGATGGGTGTATTACCTCATTTGCCGGTTTCAAACAAATATTTCTTGAACGGTTCTATGAAGGGCTCAATGACATGACTATGTCTGCTCTTATAAGAATCAAGCAGAAAAATAATGAAACTATAGAGGAATTCATTGAACGGTTTCGAAGAAAAGCTCTGAAGATGCCTCTTGGAACTCCTGATGCTGTCACCATCGACACATGCAAATCAAATTTGTTGCCAATCATCAGCATGTGGACAGGATCTACTCAATTTCAAGATTGGCCTTCCTTCATAGTTAGTGCCAAAGCCGCTGAAATTAGTGCTGAAACCTTCAAAGGTTTAGGAGTGCAGATGACTCCCAAGGAAACAGGTCAAGGTACTAACAATAATGCTAAATCCAATACTCGCAAGGGAAAAGAAACCCTTGAAGTTAATCTTCAGAGTAAATATGCATCGACTGTTCAAACTCCTCCTGCCTCTACAACTCAACAACCAAGTGCACCTCCCCCCAAAGAAGAATACTCTTTTGATGACGACAATGTCCTTGGTATCTTTGAATGTCTGCTGAAAGGTAATAAAATACAATTACCTGAAATCAAAAAACCTGATGAAGCTGGTAAGACGGATCATCCTAAATACTGTCCATACCACAGAATGTTGGGTCATACAATTCGTACATGTTATGTACTGAAAGGAAAGATCTAGGAAATGATTAAATCTGGAGCTATCTCTCTTACTCCGAAAGAGAAGACCGTCACCTCCAACGTCGTCTCTATGCAATTCGGAGATTTCCCTCCTCAACTCCTTGAAAGCGGGATCGTTCCTATTTCCAAGGCAACTCTTGAAATAGTGAATATTCTTTCTCCACAGTCTGAAAGATTAGTGCCAATCACTATGGAAACAGGAGAAATCATGTGGATTCATCCTGATCTAGTGGCAGATTTTGAATCTCCTCCTCTTCAAAAGACTACTTCTCGAAAGTCCAAGAAGGCTGGAAAGATTAAGTCATGTCATATGACTTCTCTTGGATCTACTCCTGACATAGAGCCGAAAGACAAGGAAGAAGCACTTGCTGGTGCTACTAGAACAGGGAAACCTTATCTAAAGGATTATTCCAAGAATCCTGAGGATACTCCCGATATCCTTCCTGCTGACAAAGATGTTTCTAATGTTCCTCTTGAAGAAGAATCATCCACTGCACCTGTTCCTTCAACTGCACCGGTTGAACCTGCTCCTTCCAAGTCCACAGCTCTTGAGAAAGGCAAACAACAGGCTCGGTTTGATAAACCAATCAAGAAGTCCCCTCCTCTTGGACTTCAGAAGCCTTATAACTTCGACATTCTAGCTCAATTTGCTAATACTCCAGCTAGAATGTCTCTCTTTGAACTTCTACGTCTTTTCAAAGAGATTCGGGAGACGTTAAGTGAAGCACTTCTTCAGGCAGACTCTTATCTTGCACAATTAAAGAAGCCAGGTGAAGAACCTGCTACTTGCTTACATTGCAACAGTGTATTGGAGATTATTCCAAATATCACCTTTACACAAGACGACATGCTATTGGAGGATAATCGACATGATCGGCCTCTCTACTATACCGGTTATATCGATACGATAAAGATAGATCGTATCCTCATTGATCCAGGGTCTGCTATAAGCATAATGCCAAAGTGTTTGTTGGATGAATTAAAAATCTCTCTTCACAAGCTTTCCAAGACGGTTACTACTATCTTGGGATTCAATCAAAGCCGAAGCGAGCCTTTGGGAAAGATTCATCTCAAACTTCAGATAGGTGATTTCAGATCCAAAGTCACTTTCTATGTGATTGAGATCGTGGGATCTTATAATCTTCTTTTGGGGAGGCCCTTTCTTCATGAAAATAATGTGGTGCCTTCTACTCTTCATCAGTATTTTAAATACATTGACAGCAATGGAAGAGTTCAAAAGGAAGTTGCTGATATAAATCCCTTCCATGGGGTTGAAGCTTATTTTAATGATTCCCGGATGTACAAAGAAGAATATACAAGGGTGAGACAAGCTATGGAGAAAGAGGATTCGCAAAGTGAGACCTTAATAATTCCTGTTAAAGGTCGAATTACTCAGCAACAATCTCCTAAATCCCCTGGAGAAGGTTCTTTCATTATTCCAGTGAGCGGACGGATCTCTCCGTTACCTCAGTCGGCTACTCAAGATACACTGATCATTCCTGTCAGTGGGCGTACTACAGTTCCTGTATCTTCACATATGAAACAGGATACTCTGGTAATCCCGGTTGGAGGGCGGATTACTCTTCCATCTCAAGCTTCTAGGGAGCTCACCTCTTCTGAGCCATTTGTTATCGATCTTAATCGAAACAAAACTTCTTCTCGTTCTTCTTCTCCCCCTTTAGCCATTGACTTGGCTAAGATTTCTAAGGCTCAGCCTTCTTCCAATGTAAATACTGCTACTTTTAAATTTAATGAAAAGTCTCCATCTTTGCAGTATGTTGATGTGTGTAATCATGTTCATAGTTATTTGTATTTGTTAGATGACTTGAGAACAATTACCATAGGAGTTGTACAGACTTTTCATACAGATGTATCCCTAGAATCAGTACAAACTTCATACTTTTTAGTTCCCAGCAGAAAGCCAGGAGACATTCCAATATTCTTTTATAAAGGGCCTCAAAATCCTTCTAACCCTGAAGATGATGACAAAAACGATGATACTGGAAGACTACAACTACGTCGATATAGTCAGCAATCTAAAGACATCATTAAAAATATGGGCTATGACTTCAGAACTGGCCTCAATAATGGGAAAGGAAGAAAAATGCCTGTTCGGATTCCTCCTCTGAAATATGGGAGAACAAAATGCGGATTAGGTTATGTTGCTCCTACTCCTTTTATCAATATTGTCCATGAAGATCCCAAATCTGACGAAGATAAGAGATCTGATTCTTCTAGTACTACCTCTTGGGATTCTGATACAAGTATCGGTGATTTCTACTACAACATTCTGTCTTCCAATATGGTCTCCATTGACCGTTCTGAAGAAAGTGATAAAGACGAAGATGAGTTTGAAATCTCACCTGAATCAGAACAATGGGCCCAAAGGTTAGATAATCAATGGGAGTTTCGATTCGAACAAAAAGAACCTCCGACTGAAGACAAACTTGTTCAAATAGATGTTGGCGAAGAGGGATCCCCCAAACCAATATTCATCAGTGAAAGTCTTTCAGAAACTGATAAGCAAGACATGATTAAACTTATTCGTGAATAGATTGATGTCTTCACTTGGAGTTATGAAGATATGCCAGGACTTGATCCACAAATTGCAACTAATAAACTCAATATCATGCCGAATGCTAAACCGGTCAAACAGCAATAGCGACGATTTCGTCCAGACATTATGGATGCAATTGAAGCTGAAGTCAATAAACTCATGGCCTCTGGGTTTATTAGAGAGGAACAACATCCCGATTGGGTGGCTAATATAGTTCCTGTCCTTAAAAAGACTGGCAAGATCAGAGTATGCATAGACTTCCGCAATCTCAATACGGCATATCCTAAAGACGAATTCCCTCTACAATCACTGATGTCATGATCGATAATACCTGTGGGTTTGAACGGATGTCATTCATGAACGGGTATTCTGGGTACAATCAGATTAAAATGTTTCCAGATGACGAGAAACACACTTCTTTTAGAACGCCGATCGGTACATACTGTTATACAGTTATGCCGTTCGGTCTCAAAAATGCAGGAGCAACTTATCAACGAGCCATAACCACTATATTTCGCGAACATTTGCGGAAAACAGTCGAATGCTACGTCGATGATATTGCAGTCAAAAGTCGACAAAAGAAGGATCACATCCAAGATATGAAGACTATATTTGATCTAATGCGTAAGCATCAATTAAAGATGAACCCTACTAAGTCCTTCTTAGGCGTCTCTAGTGGTAAATTTCTCGGCTTCGTCATTACCTCTAAAGGTATACACGTGGATTCCGAGAAGATCAAAGCCATCCAAGAGATGCGTCCTCCACGCACCTTAAAAGAGCTACGAGGATTTCAAGGAAGGATCGCTTATATCAGGAGATTCATCTCTAATCTTTCAGGACGCTGCAGACCATTCAATAAACTTATGAAGAAAGGTGTTTCTTTTGTCTGGAATAATGAATGTCAGAAAGTATTCGATGATATAAAATAATATCTGATGAGCCCTCCAGTATTGGTACCTCCTGTCTCAGGAATACCGTTCCTCCTATATACCCGAGCAATGAGTCATTCACTGGGTGCATTGCTCGCGCAAAAGAATAAAAATGGTCACGAACAAGCCATTTACTATCTCAGTCGTACTATGACCGGAGCTGAACCTCGTTATTCACCGGTCGAAAAAGAATGTCTAGCCCTGATGTTCGCTGTTCAAAAGATACGACATTATATTATTGGCCAGACCATTCATGTCATTTCCAGGATTAATCCTATACAGATCATGATGAAGAAACCAAGTGTTTTAAATTCTCGATTGGCTAACTGGGGAATCTTACTTGCTCAGTATGACATGCACTATATCCCTCAGAAATCAGTCAAAGGACAAGCTTTAGCTGATTTTCTGGCTGCTCATTCAATTCCAGAGAATTCAAAACTCTATGATGAAATTCCAGATAAAGTTCTAGACTCAAACTAAATTGCTGAAGACGATCCTACTTGGCATCTATTCTTTGACGGAGCTTCAAGAATAGGTCCTAATGGTGACATTGTCGCTGGAGTTGGAATCGTTCTTGTGTCTCCAGAAGGTCTTGCTATCCAAAGAGCTTATTCTCTCGATCAGCCATGTTCAAACAACGTTGCTGAGTACAATGCACTGCTTATTGGTCTTCAACTCGCTAAACATCTGAATATTCAACATTTGGAAGCGTATGGAGATTCTAAACTCATTGTCAATCAGATAAGGGGTACTTATGAAGTCCGCCATCAAGATCTGGTTCCTTATCATAGATCGGCTATATCTATGGCTTCTACATTTGAAGGGTTCTTCATCGAGCATGTTAGGCGAGCATGTAATACAGAAGCTGATGCTCTTGCTAATCTTGCGGCAGTATTAGCTATTCCAATCAGACATCAACAAATAATTGTTGTCTGCAATCGAGAATTATTTTATCTCAAAAATAATCTAACTCTAGGACTTCCAGTTGACATTGAAGAATCAACATCACATGATGTCAATGCAACAAGAGGATTTAGATTAAGCCGTAAATTATTATCATCTTTATCTGATTCTAGCATGGAATTCATCTTCAGTAATTCAGCTGAGGCTCAGAATACGGATAAAGATTGGAGACTTCCTTTCTTAGATTTCGTATTATATGATATTCTTCCAGATAATCCGAGTGAGGCAGCATCTATCAGACGAAGATTATTCAGATTTTATTACAATCGTACTACAAAAACCTTATATCGTCGAGCTTACGATGGTTTACTTCTTCGATGTGTTGTCGGTGATGAAGCCCAACAAATTATCCGCGAAGCACATGATGGAATTTGTGGAGCACATCAGCCTGGACCAAAACTTCAGGACCGTATTCGACGTATGGGTTATTATTGGCCCACTATGATATCAGATGCCATAGAATATGTAAGGAAATGTAAAACTTGTCAAATCCATGCGGATTTTATCCATCAACCCTCAGAATTTCTACATCCGACGGCAACATCATGGCCCTTCGAAGCTTGGGGCATGGGCATTATTGGCCCAATCAATCCACCGTCATCAAAAGGTCATCGGTTTATTCTTGCAATAACCGATTATTTCTCCAAATGGGCCGAAGCTATTCCTTTATCTGAAGTTAAAATGTCCAACGTTATCAACTTTATCAAGCATCATGTCATCTATAGATTTGGTGTTCCTCGACGCATTATTCATGATAATGGACCACAGTTCGTCAGCCAGAAATTTACTCAATTCTGTGACGATCATCGGATCAATAATGTGGCTTCTACCGCATATAATCCGGCAGCTAACGGATTAGCAGAAGCTTTCAACAAGACCATCATCAAACTCCTAAAGAAGTTTGTTTCTACTAACAAACGCAATTGGAGTGAGAAACTTGGTGAATGTTTGTGGGCTTACCGTACTACAGTTCGTAATGCTACTAAATGTACCCCTTTCTCTCTGGTGTATGGATGCGAAGCTGTTCTTCCATTAGAGATTCAAATTCCTTCTTTAAGGATAGCAATCGCTAATGAACTTACTGCCGAGAATAATGATCGTCTTCGACTTCAGGAATTAGAAGCTCTGGATGAAAAGCGATTATCTGCTCAACAGAATATCGAATTCTATCAAGCTAGAATTTCAAGAGCTTTTAATAAGAAAGTCAGAGTTCGAGCATATCAAAAAAGAGAACTTGTTCTAACAGTCAGACGTCCTATGACTATGACTCATATGAGCAAAGACAATTTCGACGCAAAGTGGAAGGTCCTTATGTTGTGAGCAGAGTTTTCTCAAATGGAGCTTATCAACTCTCAGAACTGGATGGTCGAAAAGTTATGATGCCTATTAATGGCAAATTCCTTAAAAAGTATTATGTATAAATATAAATACTTGTAAATCATTAGACAAATTCATGTTTATAAATAAAATTTTATTTTATTTTAATCATGAATGGTAGTACATGATTTTAAGGAAGATCACTATCATCCTTCTCTACATTCGGACGCGGACCGCTGCCGTCCTTCTCGAAGACGTGATCAGCAAAAGAGCTGAGAACTTCTTTGCTGGAGCCCACGAGAAACTTGCAAGCAGCCATCCTCATGGCTTCCTCTTCTTCAGTCCTTCCTGGATCAAGCAAAAAATCCAGAATGTCCCTCGGTTGTCGGGGTGTAGAAGAACCTTCGCCTGCTTCTGCCTTCTTTGGCTGAATTGGATCTGCAGGGTGGTCTTCAGTGCCCTTATGAACCTTCGAAGTGATTTCAGCCTTCTTGGATGCTTCTCCAGACGACATTTTTATGTTGAAGAGTAGAAGTGTTCGTTCCTGTCAGATTCTTGCTATATTTATAGGCAAAAATTCCTCAAATAACGAAGCGACACATTCATCCGACGGTTCGCTCGTTCATTAATACCTGACGGTTCGTCCGTTCATTACATTCATCCGACGGTTCATTCGTTCATTTATTACCATCCGACAGTTCGCCCGTTCATTATCACCTGACGGTTCGTCCGTTCATAATCTTCTATCAATTTATTAAAAAGTGGGGATTCGTTATTTATCACATTTTCATAACCTCTGGATAAATGCTGAATCTACCTACTCATCTATCATTTTCCATTTTCGACCTCTGCATAGAAATCAATCTATTTTCTTTTGAGTTCCTACATATTATCACGTCCATATTACCTCTGATAGTATCATATACTCTAAAACAGAAAATAAGATTTCATTATCTATCATGTCCATATTACATCCAGATAGATACAAATCATTGATCATAGAAGAATTATCATTTCCACTCTCATATCATCATAAAAAGTCTATTACATTTTTTTAGACTTTCTTACAAGTTATAATGGAAATCTTTTACATTCTTGGATTTTTATTCTATACACCAACAAAAACCTAATAGAGATCTATTTCTTCTTTGGATCTTCTTTGACGGGTTCGTTGTTGGTGGCAGTTCCTGACTGTTTGAGTCCCGGTAACGACCAGGACAGCAGGAATCAAACTCTGGTCTTCTCTTTCAGAAAAGAGGAGAACCCCAGAGTATGGCAGTCCGAAGGCGTGTTGCTGCCAATACAACTGGTGGATTAGGAGCGGCCTCTCAGAGGAGATAGGAACGTATCCATCATTGGGATACAATTCATAGTTCTGCCGTGAAAGGAACTCTACTACCCGATTTCTCGGGGCAGAGTTGACTCCACCGTCCAACTCTCCGTGTATAAAGGCTCTTCCTACCATCGGAGGAAGACCCTTCTATCCCACGAAGAGTTCTGAGTTGTCTGATTTGCGCGTCAAAAGCGTATGAGCTCCCTGATGTTGGTGTCAGAAGAATACTCTCCACAGCATCCAAATCGCCAATGCCAGTTCTGAAAAAAAATTTCAGCCAAACTCCTGCAGAAAGCAGCAAGGAAAAAGAAATTAATCAACAGAAATGTCATTATCATTAGGCGTGTACTGGTCAAACAAAGACAAGCACACTGGCTAGTCAAAGACAGACGCATCCTGTTCAGTCAGAGACAAAAGCTCATCTTCAACAATAAAAAGTGGTACGCATACTATGTTGGACTCACCATCGAGATTAAAAGGTTTTGTGCTAAGGATTGGCAAACCAATGTCTGATGATGTAACGCACAAGAATACAACATCAGAAAGCATTGCTTTCTTATTGAGAATGAAATCTTGCAAGAAGAAGAAGAATAAAGAGATGAGTATGCATGAAACTCAGCTATCTATTTAAAGGGTCAAGGCGCGAGTCTATTTTTGGAAAAGATCCAAGTAAAAAGCGCTCATAACCACGGAATGAGTGTCACGTGTGCTTTAGAAGACAACACAATATTGGAAATATTCACCTAATGCTCTGCATTAGCGCACGCTATTCGGAGTAAAGCTAGCTCTCAATACAAAATTGTACCACAAAAATATTTGAGTATTCAATGCAAAGATAAATGACACTAATGACCTTACATAGATAAAAGAGAAAAGAAGTGCAACATTTTTAATGAAAACAGAAGCATGAAAGGACACACCCTATTTTGCGGAGCGACTGAACTTGGTGCCCAATTCCTCTACACTACTGACCCCCATACGGTGTAACAGAGCATCGAACGCTTCCCGCTGCTCTGCGAGGCTGCGCCCATTGGAAGAGGATGAGCCGTCCAGACCAAAATGGCTCAGGAGGTTCTTGGCTAATTGTGTAGGGTCATCTTTGAACTCGAAAACTAAAGGCTCCGATTCCTTACCCCCGAGAGTAGGGTCGCCATGGGCACAGAAACCCAACTTTCGTGCTTCTTCCTCAGCTTCTTCCTTCGGAGTCATGTTGACACAGATGAAGATCAAAGCTGAATTTTTCCCCCGTTTATATAAAGAAGCTCGCCGGCGGTTCATATTCCACCATAAATTGGATGCAATCAGTCTCGAAAAATGAAGAGTCATCATGACATTTAATAAGTTCATTTGCATGTTTTCAAAGTATTTCGAAATTTTAAAGTCTTTTCAACTTTTGAAAACTTTAAAGGGGGTTTTGTAGGCCTCGAAAATGAAAGTCACGCTGAGTTGATCAAAAGAAAGTCTAAAAGTCACGCTGAGTTGATCAAGACAGAGCCTAAAAGTCACGCTAAGTTGATCAGGACAATATTTAAAAGTTACGCTGGGAGACAGCTCATTATTTGTCAGAGTGTCATTATGACTGACAGCACGACAGTCGAAGAATGTCTCCTCGTATGCCACGTATGTACGGAACTCGAGAGATCACAGCCGACTATTGCGTGATTTTTGAAATCTTCTTCAGCAAGAATCAGCCTTCGTTAAGTTGGCGTACCAAAAGAGCTTATTGTCATTTAATATGACTGACAAGGCAATCACTGTCAAAGATTTTGTGTCAGTCGAGGCACGTCGAATCAAGATAGATGGCAGTCCTGTCTCAATCTTGCGTATATTTTGAGCCTTCTGGCTCAAGTCTGCGTGTATTTTGAACTTATATGTTCCTTCCTCAAATCTGCGTGTATTTTGAGCTTTATGTCTCAAGTTTGCGTGGATTCTGAAGCTTCATGTCCCACGTCTGCGTGAATTTTGAAGCTTTCTGCCCCAAGTTTGCGTGGATTCTGAAGCTTTTTGCCCCAACTCTGCGTGGATTCTGAAGCTTCTTGCCCCAAGTTTGCGTGGATTTTGAAGCTTTCTGACCCAAGTCTGCATGGATTTCGTCTTCAACAAGTCTGCGTGGATTTTATCAAATTGGAGTACGTGGCAGCCATGCCACTGATCTCTCACCCGCGTGTCCTGTAACTTGCACACGACTCATGCATGATTGCCATGTGTCCAACAGTTACAGGCCACGTCCAGTAACTGCTCATAACCTTGCGTATGTTAAATCCTGCGTGATTTTTAACTAGGCACAGGCTGTGAAGACAGTTATCTTTTCAGTTATTTTTGACTCTATAAATAGAGTTCTTTTTCTCATTCATGGTACAGAGACAGAGCTATCTAAATTACTGTCAAAATTTTGAGAGCTTTTTTTCTTCGCATCGTCCAAGGGATAAAGCGATCGTCTTCTAGATCGGATTCCTACAGTTGTAATTTTCCCAGAAACACAATAAATAAAGTGAATTTATTTATGGAAAACAACCAGCAAAGCCTACTTAACACTATATGCACCGGTCGCTGGCATCACAAGCTATTTTGGACATCCAAGCTGTTGTATTTCTCAACTTAGCGTAGGGTGCGGACTGGCACACACCCCGCTAGTCTCTTGAAATACTGCAGCACTTACGTCCCCTGGATGGCCAAGTCCGTACCCAGGCAGCCCGTAAGCCTCATTTTGATTCCGCCTAGGCCGGCATATCCCCCCTTTGATCATGCCGTGGAATCCATTTTTCTTTACGGTCACGACATCGCCACCCCTCGCCCGTGCCATTTGTCCACGACCATTTCGTATTAACTTGTCATAGGCTAATCCTTAGCCACAATGCGTTATCGACCAGGTTGGCATCCGTGCAACGCGGGTAGCGAGCCCCGTTGCACGTGCCCGTCACACCTGTCGCTAACCATTCATTTCCTTCTTATCTTTTATGCATTCCTTCTTTTCTTTCTTTCTTTTACTTGTTTGTTCGTTCATTGATTCATTCACGTTTTCATTCTTTCATTCGTTGGTTCATTCATTCACACATTATGCAACTCCCCGTGCGGGAGTCGCCTTGGCGACCCATTGGTTCCATAATCTTTCAATGTTGCTATAGTCTACTCGGAACGACTATGTTGATAGTCTTCCCGTTTCATTGTTGTAACCTATTCATTGTTTCATTGTTGAACGCATAAGGAACATAACTGTAAGCTTGTGCCTTAGCACGAGCGTGGAGCGCGGTGCGAGAGTTCTCACATTTTCCTTGTTCTTTTCCATATTCTATACAAGCATACAAAATGGGATTATTCCCTTCGCTAGGTGCGTTGAGTCATTTATTAGCATGTACAGTATTATCGCCTAGCGATTTTAGTGATAGTGTCCGTATTATTATGTGTATAGGCTAAGCACAGACGGGTTCATCGGAGCCACCCACCTTAGCGATGTTCGCATCGGCCGAGCGATACTCCGAGCGCGCCTTTGAAAGTCTAAGTCTGGACTCATCTTGATGGGAAAATGTCAGCCTTGCATCGATTCTTCTTCAGGTCGAAGCCAACTCTTCGGGTCGACGGCTCGTTTGAGTCGTTGCACTTGCCGTTTGAATCGGCATTCCGCTAGGGCGGAGCGGGTCATTACATAGGCTAGTCTACAAGGTCCAAACTAGTCTCAAATCAACATACCACTTATCAATTTAATTAATTAATATTAAAATCACATAAATTCTAATAAATTCTAATTAATTTAAATAATTCCTAAAAATTCAAAAATGACCAAAATACCCCCATACTAGAAATATGGTAGTGACAAATCTACCCTCCTTAAAAGAATTTTGTCCTCGAAATTGAAAGACGAAATGCAACTGATGAGAAGGATAGAAAGTATACCTCACGGTCCAAAAAGATATGGGTATCGTTCGTGCATCTCATCCTCCCGCTCCCAGGTAGACTCTCCTGGAGGATGATGCCTCCATACGACGCGTACCAAAGGTATCACCTGGTTCCTCAGAACCTTCTTCCGTCGATCCAGTATCTCCACTGGCTGCTCTGGATAGCTGTGAGAAGGTCCAACCTCAATCTCCGAATGATCGAACACATGGCTAGGATCAGCCACATACCGTCTCAACTGTGATACATGGAATACGTTGTGGACCCCCACTAGTGCAGGTGGCAAGTCTAGCCTGTATGCCACGTCACCGACTCTTCCGCTGATAACAAAAGGGCCGATAAAGCGCGGGCTAAGCTTCCCACCTCTACCAAAACGTATCGTACCACGAGTCGGAGATATCCTCAAGAAAACCTGGTCTCTAACCTAATCACAAGCAAGGTCTCAATTTAATTATGATAAACAAACATGATCAAAATCACAAACACTAAATCTAATCCTACTCTAATCTGTACCTCAAACTCCAACGGCCTCCGGTGGCTATCGGCCCAGTGCCGATGTCTGTCCTGCGCCATGCGAAGTCAGTCCTTGATGAGCTTCACCTTCTCGGCTGCATCAACAACCATCTATGGTCCCAATAAAGCTCGCTCACCAACATCATCCCAAGATAAGGGTATACGACACCTACGCCCGTACAGAGCCTCGAAAGGTGACATCTCAATGCTGGCCTGAAAACTGTTGTTGTAAGCAAACTCCACCAAATGTAGATGATCCTCCTAGGAACCTCCAATGTCCAAGATGTACGTCCGCAGCATATCCTCAAGTGTCTAAATAGTCCTCTCTGACTGTCCGTCCGTCTGGGGGTGGTATGCAGTACTAAACTTGGCTGAGTGCCCAATCTGGTCTGCAGACTCCTCCAGAAATGGGAAGTAAAGCGACTATCCCGATCCGAGATGATGCTGACCAGAACCCCATGAATCCTGACTATCTGTCGCATATACATCTCCGCAAGCCTCTCTGTAGACGTACCCACCTTGAATGGCAAGAAGTGGGCCGATTTGGTCAACCTGTCAACGATGACCCAAATCGCGTCTTTCCCTCCTGGTGTACGCAGCAATCCAGATACGAAATCCATAGTGATATGCATCCATTTCTACTCGAGAATGGGCAATGGCTACAATAATCCATCGGGCCTCTGCCTCTCTGCCTTGACCTGCTGACAGACCAAGCACCTAGCTACGAAGCGAGCTACCTCCCGCTTCATCCCGTACCACCAAACATGCTCCCTCAGATCTTGGTACATCTTGTTGGCACCAGGGTGTATAGAGTACTGAGATCTGTGGGCCTCCCGCAAAACTTGCTCCCTGAGTTCTCTGCTGGGCACACATAACCTGGAACCGTACCGCAAGGCACCATCCTCTGCAAGAGAAAACTCGCCCTCCTCCAATCCTGCTCGAAGCTGCTCTCGGAGACACCGCAGAGCAACGTCCTCAAACTGTGTCGACTTGATCCTCTCCACCAAGTCTGACTGAATCTGCAGGCTCCACATCTGCATCTGCTCTCCGGACACAATCACCTCAATCCCAAGGCTCTCCAAGTCTGCAAGCAAGTGCCGATCCATAGTCAAAACCATGGCCGTCGGATACCTACTCAAAGCATCGGCAACCACGTTGGCCTTCCCCGGGTAATACTGAAGTGATATGTCGAAGTCTTTCATCAGCTCTAGCCATCTGCGCTGCCTTATGTTCAGCTCCTTCTGAGTGAATACATACTTTAAGCTCTTATGATCTGTAAAAATCTCTACCCTCTCTCCATACAGATAGTGCTTCCACAACTTCAGAGCAAAAAATCACTGCTGCCAGCTCCAGGTCGTGGGTAGGGTAGTTCTTCTCATGGGGGCGTAATTGCCTGGAAGCATAGGCAATCACCTTCCCATGCTGCTGTAAGACGCAACCCAGCCCCTTCCCTGAAGCGTCACTATAAATAGTGAATCCCCCTGATCCTGAAAGCAATGTCAGAATCGGAGCTATCGTAAGCCGCTTCTTCAAGTCATCAAAAGCTGCATGACTCTCCTCTGACCAAACATACTCAGCATCCTTCTGGCTCAACCGAGTCAACAGCTCTGCAACCCGGGAGAAATCCTGCACAAATACTACAACAAAAAGACCAATTAATGATGCTTGATAAGTGATTTTCATGACGGCTGATGTGGAAGCGTCATCAATGTTCAGCAAGACTAGAATCTATGATGGTTTACATTAAAAACGTTATTGATAGTGCTCCAGTGATACGAGCGTCATAAAAAAGGTACGAAAATTTAAGTCAAAACCCCGACTCCCCCGTAATTCTCCCGCACTTATGAAAAATTCTAAACCCTCTCTCTTTCACCTTCTCCTTCTCCTCCCGCTCCCCAACTCCCCTCAGCCCACTCCCCGCTCCCCAACTCCCCTCAGCCCGCTTCCCGCTCCCTGCTCCCCAACTTTCCTCAGCCCGTTCCTCGCTTCCCTCGGTTACAGACTCTACCGCAGAGGGAAGGATGTCAACGGTGTAGCCTTCACCACCGGTTTGTCCTAAAATCTCGATCATTGCTTATTTTATGCCCTAAATTCAGAAATCTCCTAATTTTTGACAACCATATATGCATCCATCTCTCCAAAATTAGGGTTCTAAATTTTAGGGTTTTTCGACGTCTCCGTCCACGTCGGCGATGATCTGAAAAGGGCTGCATCATCGTTGACTTCTCTTGATTAAGTGAGTGATTTTGATTTGGATTTTTTTCCTAAAAAAAGATTTTGTTGGGAGTGTAATTTTTCCCTAAAAATTAGGGTTCTTAATTTTTGATTTGGATTTTTTCCCTAAAAGGGTTCTTTGATTTTTTTTTTCTGTTTGTTCTTGTTCAAGGGAGTGTAACTACATTTGTGGAGCCGAGTCCGAAGCCTCTCAACAGTCACAGCCGCGACCCGGCGAGGTGCTGTGCGTGCCTGCGAGCCAAGTCCGAAGCCTCCCTTCAGATTATGATACTAAATTCTGGGGTATAAATTCTAAACTCTTGATTGATTTTAGTTTCTAGGTTTATTTTGTTTGTCGATGATGTTGTTGGATCTCGATCCCTACATAAAAAGGGTTTCGATCGACTGATACGTGTTGGGTTCGATTTTGGCTTGATGATCCTACGATTGTCTTTGTTTGTGAAGCGCGAATGATCTTTAGATCATGTTCGGTTCTTTACTTACTGTTGGATCATTTTCGGTTTTGGGTTACCTAGCTGCTGTTGGAATTATTTGTGATGCATGTATTGTTGGTTTGGGTTTCTTGTATAAATTGTTGCTTGGGTTCTCCTTCCTATACTTGCTGTGGGATGTTGGTTTTGGTTTTCCTTATTATACATGTTGGGTTGGGAAAGATTTCTTTGCTGTAGTAGATGTTTTGCTATTTAGATTAAAATTGGTGGTTGGGTATCTATTATGCATGATGGGTTTAGCTTGGTACTGTGGGTGTTTTTGTTGGGAGCTTTTCGATATAAATCACATGCTGGTATATATTAGTTGGGAGTATTTCTATTTCGGGATTGACATCTCCATTAGTATGCATGCGTCGTTGATTTTGGGACTACGTCCACTATGCCATGCCTGAATGTTTTACTTTATTTGTCGGTTTCAGTTTTTATTAGAGTACTCTGATATTCTTGGTGTTGGTCGTTCGACCAAATGAACCAAAGCGTTACAGATCGTATCGGATACACTGGCTCCGTGTCGGGACGTGTCCTATACGTGTTATGGCACGCTAGTACAGCAGATGATGATTGATCCTTATCTGAGACATCTTATATATCTCATTTTATTTCTTGTCGTTAGTCGTAGTTTGTATGTTGGTACTGTTGGGTTGTTCATTTTGGGTGCAGATACGCTCGTGTTTGTACAAGTCGATACTGGACATGGATGTGAGGATACCTTCGTATAGATGATGTAGCCTCTCCACAGTTGCAGCCGCGACCCTGCGAGGCGCTGTGCGTGCATGCGAGCCGAGTACGAAGGCTCCCTTCGGATTCCGACACCAAATTCTGGGGTATAAATTCTAAACTCTTGATTGATTTCAGTTTTTGGATTTATTTTGTTTGTCGATGATGTTGTTGGATCTCGATCCCTACATAAAAAGGGTTTCAATCGACTGATATGTGTTGGGTTCAATTTTGGCTTGACGATCCTACGATTGTCTTTGTTTGTGAAGCGGGAATGATCTTTAGATCGTGTTCGGTTCTTTACTTGCTGTTGGATCATTTTCGGTTTCGGGTTACCTAGCTGCTATTGGAATTATTTATGATGCATGCATTGTTGGTTTGGGTTTCTTGTATAAATTGTTGCTTGGGGTCTCCTTCCTATACTTGTTGTGGGATGTTGGTTTAGGTTTTCCCTATTATACATGTTGGGTTGGGAAAGATTTCTTTGCTGTAGGAGATGTTTTGCTATTTGGATTAAAATTATTGGTTGGGTATCTATTATGCATGATGGGTTTAACTTGGTACTGTGGGTGTTTTTGTTGGGAGCTTTTCGTTATAAATCACATGCGGGTATATATTAGTTGGGAGTATTTCTATTTCGGGAATGACATCTCCATTAGCATGCCTGCATCGTTGATTTTGGGACTACGTCCACTATGCCATGCCTAGATGTTTTACTTTATTTGTCGGTTTCGGTTTTTATTAGAGTACTCTGATACTCTCGATTTTTCGATATAAATCACAGACTCTAAAATTGACATACTCTAAAATATAGGGTTTTGCTTTCTTTTTCAGGGTTTTGCTATACGTACATGTGCTATGGACAGTCTTCATGTGACCAAGTTGAAGAGTTATAAGTGTGCTTCTTCGCTACAGCATCTGTGAGATTTTTGATGTCGATAGTTTTGATGTAGCTAAAGTGTACACTATATTGGATACTCTATATATTTTGAGAAGATGTATATAATAAAATGGAGAAATGTAGAATGGTAGCTAAAATACTCTTTTTTGAGACAATTAAATGGAGAATGGTATTTTATATTACATTTCAATGCTTTGTTGTGAATATGGTTCAAAGTGGTTGTTTTTGAATTGAATTGAGCAGCGTTTGGAATGTATAACATGCAGTATAGAGCGTTATAAATGTGATACAATGACCATATACAGCGATTTTTCATAACTATCCATAACGCTTTGCAAATAAAACGTAGCAGAAATTAAACCTATTAATGACGGTTTTGGATGAATTATATATAACGCTTTTAAAAATATTTATAACACCTGATTTGATAACGCTTGGACTGAGGAAAAAAAGAGTCATGGTTTACAATTAATGACGCTTTTTAGCCGTCACTAAAAGGTATTTTTGTTGTAGTGAAATCTCCTATAATATCCTGCCAGCCCCAAGAAACTGCGGATCTCTGCAACTGAAGTTGGCGCTGCCCATGCCTCAACTGCTACGATCTTCTTGGGGTCAACTGAGATCCCATCTCCAGTCACCATATGCCCCAAAAAGTCAACCCGGTCCAAGAAGAACTCACACTTGGAGAGCTTCCCATAAAGCTGCTCCTTCCTGAGAGTCTCCAGCACTATCCTCAGATGCTCCTTGTGCTCCTCCTCAGTCTTGGAATACACCAAGATGTCGTCAATGAATACCACCACAAACTGATCCAGGTACTGGTGGAACACCTTGTTCATTAGGTTCATAAACACTGTTGGTGCATTGGTTAGCCCAAACGGCATAACCAAAAACTCAAACTGCCCGTACCGCATCCTGAAAGCGGTCTTGGGAATATCCTCCCTCTTCACCTTCACCTGGTGATATTCTGACCTCAGATCAATCTTGGAAAATACCCGAGCTCCGCTCAACTGGTCAAAAAGATCATCGATCCGCGGCAGTGGGTATCTGTTCTTGATCGTGAGGTTGTTGAGTGCCCTGTAGTCAATACACATCTGTACTGACCCATCCTTCTTCGGCACATACAATACTGGTGCACCCCATGGCGACGAACTAGAACGGATGAAGCCCTTGTCCTGCAGCTCATCCACCTGCTTCTTCAGCTCCACCAACTCACTGTTGTTCACCCGATAGACGTGATGAGAGATGGGTTCCGCTCCTGGAACCAAGTCTATCGAGAACTCAATGTCTCTGTCTGGTGGCAATCCAGGCAACTCCTCTGGAAAAACATCCATATACTCTGCTATCAAGGGGTGTGGAATCGTCTACTCCTCAACCGAGACTCCGCAGAAAACTCCGCTGCTCTGCTCCACCTGACGTCTGGAGTACTCGAACTCTGGCTCCCCCGGCACTCTAAAGAGAACTCTACCCTCTCTCCAATCAATGCTGGCGTGGTGCCTGCTCAACCAATCCATACCGAGTACTATATCGTAGTTCGGCAATGGCATTACGAGCAGGCTCACCTCCAACTCAAGGCCTCCCAGAACAACACTCCGACCCTTACAAACATCACTCACGAGGATAATGCCACCCCCGGTCGTGATCTTGTAAGTCCTAGGCAACGATTCAGCTATGATACCGTGTCTAATCGTAAATGATACTGATATGAAGCTATACGAAGCACCGGAATCGAATAATGCAAAAGCTGGACTGGAGTCGAGAAGAACCGAACCTGCGATCAGCTCTCCTATCGCCTCTGCATCCTCAGCCGCCATGGCAAAAGCTCGCCCCTGCTGGCCTCCCCTGGCCTGCTGTTGATGCTAAAAAAATCTCTGCTGCTGTGTCGGCAGGGCTGGTCCCCTCTGCTGGCCTGCTGGAGCCTTGGCTCCTCCTCCCTGAGCTACTTGTCCCCCAGACCTAGCACAATCCCTCAGCTGGTGACCTGCCGCTCCGCAAAAAAGGCACCTCCGTAGCCTCTTCCTGTACTCGTGCCATCTATGCCCTAGCTGCTTGCAGAATGTGCAACTGACTGTCTGCTGCCTGCGTGCCTGATACTAAAACTGCTGCTGGTGAACTGGCCTCTATTGGATCGGCTGCGGCTGGAGCTGCCTCGGCTGCTGGTGCTGAAAGTGAGACCTCTTGGCCTGGCCTCCGCTGTTGCTGCCCCCAACTGGGTCTCGTCCCCTCTTGAGCCTAAGCTCAAGATTATCCTAAGCCAATAAGGCTCCCGTCAAAATCTCCTCAAAAGTGGCATCCTTGTTGCCCTTGGTCAAGGACTTGACTTCCTTGACCAGACCCTTCCGGAACCTCTGGGTCTTCGTCGTCTCGCTCAAGCCCTCTACGAATCTGCCGAGGCGGCCGAACTCCCCAGCGTACTCCTCTACTGACAGGCTCTCCTGAACTTAGCCCTCGAACTGCGACTCCAAGGCTCGGAGCGCTGAATCTGGAAAGAACTTCTTCTTGAAGAAGCCTTTGAACTCCTCCCAGGTCTGTCCAGCTACCCCCATCCTGGGGTCTGACTGATACCAGGTGCGAGCAAGATCTCGCATCCGGCTAGCTGCTGCCTCTATCTGGAGATCTGCCAGTATCCGGGCCAGGCGGAAGATCTTCTCTATATGCTCGATCCACTCATCAGCATATAGAATCCCCTTCGTCCCCAGGAAGTCTCTGGGGCTCATCTTCTGGAACTTCTCTATCCTCGGTGTCCTCGGCTGCTGAACCACTGGTCGGGCTGCGACTATCGTAAGGGCCAACTCCATGCCCCTGTCCTGTCGGGCCTGCTGCCGGTCCATAAACTGCTGGAAGTAGGCGAACATCTATGCCACATCCACGTATCCTGTAGGCGGCGGCTACTGGAAAGGCATCTCTGGGATGACTGGGTCCTGCCTCCGAGCTGGTAGAAGCATACCCTCTGCTGCTGCTGCTGAAGCCCCAATACGAGCAGAGGTGGCAGGAGCTGCAGTCTCCTGTCCCTGCTGAACTGGCTGAGAGGTAGCAGTCCCCTCTACAGCATCCCCATGAATGGTATGCTGCGACCGTGTCTCCACCATCCTGAAGACAGACCAACAAGAGTATCAATTTCTGAGAAAGAAGCGATATAACAAATGCGGACAGTTAAAATCCAAAAGAAATCAATTGACAGTAAGGATTTAGATGGCAATAGTAGAGTTTTTTCTAATGTGATTGAGTACCTTGAAAACTAATGTCCTATATCCTACTGCAGGCTGTAGTGATACTCTGGTTCGAATACCACTACACTTCTAGTCTAGACTTGTATGGGCCACCACTAAAAACGTGTCACGACCCGCACCCTAGAGTAAGGGCACGAGACGTGGGTACGTCCAGCCTATGCCGCAGTATCGGTGGTAGAACGCTGTCCTAGGCCACAACATCTAACAATATGATGCTAAATAGTTTATACTCCCCGAATGGGGGTGACATAGCAGAATGTAAACTCAATCACAACTAAGGAAGAAGAAGCACGATATGATATAGAACTCAAAGAAAATACAGATGATCAAAATAGTCTAAGTGTCTAAGATAACATCTCAGCAAATATCCAGAAATACAAGTCTCCACTACTGAATATGAAAGAATATGTACAATCCAGATCTCAAGACAGAAATAAAGCCTAACTAAGCTAGTCTAGGCAGTAGGGTAATGTCATCATCTAGAGCTGGGTCCTCCTGAGAGTCCAGCTCACAAGTGTCGTCTAGGGCTGCCCCGTAGAAGGTATCCACACAGGCCTCCTTCTCGTCCTCTGTAATATTTTCAACAGGTCCAGTCAGGACAAGAGCGAGCACAATACATCTCAACAGATCATAGCAGGTTAGAAAATATAAACATACAGTAGAGTAAGATACATAAAACTGAAAGAAAGTACATGATGTAAAAGAAGAGAACTGTATGTAAATAGCTACTGTATATAGAGAACTAATAGTGGCTAGTGATGTAGAGTACATGATAGCACATATGAACAGGACAGATTAGTACATGATCTATACTAAGGAGTTTCACATGATCTACACTACTATGGAATTTGTTCACATGACTATTAGCACTCCCCCGTTTTCCCCAATCAATACACATGGATCTAAACAGGTTATATTATTATACGTGATATCACATGAAGGCCCATAAAAGGGTGCACATGATAGTATACATGAGGGCTCCGTGAACATGAGAGTACATAATTCACAAGAGTGTACATGTATGGTGAAAGTACAGGAGTACATGATGAAAGTGAAACGCACATGACACAATGTACCCGATGCTCCCGAGGGGGATAACATCGCATGAAGAGATCCATATAGTACTAATCCGTGATAATGTCGTGACAGCATCAAGTAAAGTAATCTAAAGTAGGAATATAATTCTAACAAGTTATGAAATGATCAGAGAATGTACTCGCCTGGTATCTGAGTGTCCGGATGAAATGTACTGTCCGAGGAGAGGTGTCTGGCTCCTAATCAGAACATCACAAGTCACAACAAGTCTAAAATGATAACAAGATGCAATTCAATGCATTCTAAATGAATCTAGGTCAATCTAGGCCAAAGTCAACTCTTGGTCAACTCTTGTCAACGCTAGAAGTCAAACTAGGTCAACTATGGTCAAACTAGGTCTAACAAGTCCATACTAGGTCAATCTAGTCTATACTAATCTATCTAGGTCTACCAAGGCTATACAAGCCTAGACCAAGCCATCACACATTTACATATAGGCTATGCTATTACACTATCTACATTACAATACATCTATATAGCTACCTACATACATATAGGCATTTCAATATTACATATAGACATATACATATACTCTATATATACACATTCATGTTTTATATTACATTCCTATACATTACCTATATTGCTATTCACACCACAACAATATATATATATATATATATATATATATATATATATATATATATATATATATATATATATATATATATATATATATATATATATTTTATATATATATATATATATATATATATATATATATATATATATAATATAGAGTGATAGAAAGAGTGAAGTAGAGGGGAGTGTCAATGTGTGTGTGTGAACATACATGTGACAGATGTTAACTATGTGAATATATATATATATATATATATATATATATATATATATATATATATATATATATATATATATATATATATTTTAATATATATATATATATATATATATATATATATATATATATATACACATGAATGTATATATATATATATATATATATATATATATATATATATATATATATATATATATATATATATATATACATACATATATATATATATATATATATATATATACATGTGTATATAGAAAGAGGGAAATATATATACATTCATGTGTATATAGAAAGAGGGAAAGGCAATGTGTGTGTGTATACAAGTGAGTGTGTGTGTATACATGAGAGGCAATGTGTGTGTTGTACATAGTGTAGGGTGTAATGAGAGAGGGTGAAACTGGAATTAGGATTGTGTGTGAATGCTTGTGTGTGTGAGAGTGCAATGTGTGTGTGTGTAGGATGTGTACAGTTCAGTTCTGGACAGAGGAAGGGAAAAGAAAGAAAACCAATTCATTCATCATTTCAGTCCCATAATTTCGAAATCCTAAATTGAATCCAATTCAAAACCAAAACATCCCAAAATCGACCCATAGCTAGATTACATATAGGATAACAACATTAGGGTATAAACATGCAATTAACAGTATCTAATTAAGTTAATTTAGGTGTCAAAGTTCAATTCCCAAAACTGGAAAATACTGAATATAACATGGTATCAGGATTTTGGGGGTAATTGTGATTTGAGTATCGAAAATAAACTAAAATACAAAACTAAAGGTTGGTAACGAAACTAGGGTTTGTGCACGTGTCCCAGGAGTCATTCGTGTCCAATCAAACAGGACACAGCCGTGTCCAGAGTGCTCTAACCCCAAAACAACAATACTGGACACTGAACCAGTGCAGTCTCGTGCACAAGTGCACGCGTGTCGTGCACAAGTGCACGCGTGTCGTGCACCCGACACAGGCCAAACCAGACCTCGTGTTCACAACCCTAGGTTCGCCTAGTGTCCACCTAGGTTTGTGTCACCCTGATTTGGGTCCTAGTGTGTCGTGTCCAAAGATCTAGGGCCGTGTCCGAAGCTATTATTACACGTGCACAGTATAGTGGAGTCCCCTTGCAGGGTCAAGTGCTCATCCGACATAACACGAGAGTGTCTTAAACTTTGAGGACCTCGTGTCAGTGTCTATCCCTAGGGCTGTGTCCAATCTTAGGTGTCCACGTGTCGTATTGTGTCCGATACAGCTCCCGAGTAGCAGGGGAGCTGTATAGTGCAGAAACACGTGGGTTTCGTGTCCTTTTGCGTGTCTGACACGCACAAAAATGTGCTCAGTCAACCAGAAAACAATTAACAACATCCAAACCTAAAATCCTATTCAAAAACTTCCTAAAATTTAGGTCGAAATCCCCTTTGGGGCATTTCATCAAACACCTAGGTCTACAGTCGGATACGTGTCCGATACGGACACGAAACAGGTCCATCCTGACACAAAACCAATTCCTATAGCTAGGGGACTCCTAGGGCTTTCCAAATATGCAATGAAATCAGGGAAACTATAGGTTTAGGAATTATTTACCTATTGATGAGCTTTTCAAGAAAAACCCCCTTTGTAGAACTTTTCCTTTGATAGCAAACTCCACCAAATTGCTCTTCCACTGAAATTCCTCACCAATAACAGCAAGTATAGATGAATTAGGATTTAATGCAATTTGTTTGAGGGAAAAAGGAATTAAATTAGATTTTCTATGAATTTCTAAAGATGGAGCATACCTCTCTTTCCAATGTGAACTTTCCTAAAGGAGGCTAACCTAATGGAAGAGACTATTTATAGGGGTGGGGTTCCCAATATGGGTTGGCCGGCCATGCTAGGGTTAGGTTAGGTTTACATGGTTTGGGCTATGGGCTTCTATGGGCTTAAATCATTAATCATGACTTGTGAAGTCATAAGCCATGGTTCTAAATCACTATTCCACCTATTACAACTTGATTCTAAATGACTTAAATTAGTTTAACTTAAGTTAGACTAAGACCCTATCATGCTAACCAAGTCACCATAGCTAGGTTTAGGTTCTAGGCTAGTCTACAAGGTCCAAACTAGTCTCAAATCAACATACCACTTATCAATTTAATTAATTAATATTAAAATTACATAAATTCCAATAAATTCTAATTAATTCAAATAATTCCTAAAAATTCAAAAATGACCAAAATACCCCCATACTAGAAATGTGGTAGTGACAGTCTTGAAGGTAAACTCACTACCTTACCTTGTGATAAGGTAAACCCCTTTACCTTAAAGTAAGGTAAATCACAATATCATAGGATACCAACATCTAGTATCCTAAGATACTACCTATCTACAAACTAACTACTATCTAACTTAACTCTAATCTATACAAGATACAACTTATCTAACTATCTAAGATATCAAACTATTGGGATACTAATTCATCTAATCTTCAACCACACACACACAAACCATGGATAACCAAGATACTAATATCTAACTATAACATATATGTATATATATCCATATCTAACTCTAACCAACTAACATATGTCATATCTAGCTAACAATAACATAGACTAACACAATTAACTATCTAACTTATACAAGATACCACTATTTAACTTCTAAGATACCTCTAACCTCTACATAGATTCTAACATAACCACTAACATACTAACATATCCATAAATACAACATCTAAATCCCTCTCCACTCTAACACTAACACACACACAAACACATATACCAAATCCACCCCCTCTCTTCTAACACACCTACACACATCTATATACAAACACACTACCACTCAACCAAAACACAAATCACTCAATAAACCATACTAGCCTCAAGTCAAATAGGATGGCATGATCCTCCCAACTCTCTCACCTTCACAACACACACACACACACACACACACACACACACACACACACTACACTACCATATATACAACATCAAACACACACTAGCACATATCCTCTATCAATCTCACTTCTCTCTACTAACCACACACATCCTTATCTCATTCAAACACACACACACTATACTAACATATATTACCTAATAATATATATATATGTATATATATATATGTACTATATCATACATATTCTTGACAACCTATGATACCTACATTCACTTGATATCGATACTACATAGGCTCATAGGATACACAAAATGTCCATGTCGTATAGTCAGTTTTTTACTTAAAATTAATACTGAACCTATTAGACCTATTCACTAATTCTAGGATTAAAATATGTCTTAGCCCTTCGTATTAGCTTTCCGATACTTCAAATGGATCGTATTTTTGTGTCCGGAAGCTCCCGAAATCGCGAAAACATCAAAACGCGTTCATCTTTCAGACAGCTGACACTCAAACAGTTTTACAGAAAGTTTTATAACAAATTTGGCCTATATATATATATATATATATATATATATATATATATATATATATATATTTGGAAAGCTAACTTCGATACGGTTCTTTTAAAAAAATGGAAGATTAATCAGAGTCTTCAACTAGGAGTTAGGGCATTTCTAAGTTGCTCTGGCTACTAAAAATGTGGATGAATATTATGACGAATTTGAGTTATTTTGGACAAAAGAAATACATACTAACTATATTATCTAGGATACTAACTAGATTATCTAACTCACTAACACTAACACACCCACACTCTATCACATACACACAAGACACATATCAATATATATATATATATATATATACAAAAAACCGTAAATCTGTCTACATCTATAAATATAATAATATTTAATATTTTTACATAAAAATAGGGTTTGTAGGCCATAATACATAGATTCAAACATTGGTATCCAAATGAGAAGAAACCTAAACATCCCAACCATGGTTAATCTACTCTCTAACACATAAAAATCTGAAATTAGAAGACAAATAAGCCTATGGGGCAAAAACACAAACACATGGTGTGCCCCTTTTGGAATCTCACCACGGGTGTAAACCCCCTAAATTTTCTACTTTTTTTTAAACATAAATTTGGTACTGGTTTTTTTTTTATTATTTTGTATTTGTACGTCGTGCGCGAAATTTCATTTTTCGTAATTGCTTGACGAATGCGAATATGTGCGAGCGTACATATTTTAGAAAAACATTTTTATTTTTATAGTTCAAAATAATATATATAATAGTTATTTTAGCTATCGTACCAAAGTTTCCAAGTTATTATTTTATTTATAAAAAGTCTTTTGTTTATAACAGTTATTAATAATAAATAAAAATTCTTCGTACATACATATATTTCATAAATATTTTATTAGTTTATTTTAAATAATAATATAATTTTTAAAAATATTATTATATGTATTTTTAGAAAATATATTTTGAAATTTTTGTGACAATTTAAATCTTTGATTGAATTTTTATGGATTTGATTTAAATAGTTTAAATTTAAAGATAAAATTTATATTTAATTTAAGTTTAGATTATCGAGATTTAAATTAGAATTTGATTTGGATTATTATTGAATCGATTTAAATTTGATTTAAATTAAGTAGCGAATTATCTATTTTTGGGTTTAAATAATCCAAATCCTTTTCTTCTAAGGATTACCTCAACCTTATAAATAGGGGAGCCTCCATAAGTTT
Source organism: Iris pallida (assembly GCA_029216955.1). Taxonomy (NCBI): domain Eukaryota; kingdom Viridiplantae; phylum Streptophyta; class Magnoliopsida; order Asparagales; family Iridaceae; genus Iris; species Iris pallida. Next base: position 2,326,284 of record JANAVB010006993.1, on the reverse strand, counting down.
TTCATCCATTATTTTCTCCACAAATTTCCACCACAAAAGTGAGTGCCTCGTGTCTGTGTCCAACATCTCCCGTGTCAGCCGTGACGGCCTCGGGTCCGACCCCGGGTGTCCTTTCAATATCTTATTCAATTTTTTTTACTTATACAATTATCTTCACCGTGTCCGACAACCCCGGACCTCAACTTCGTCCCCGTGTCACGTAGGACACAAATCTAATATTCCTCTGTCGTGTCCGACGCCCCGGACACGACGACCACCTAAATGCTAATCCTACTCTAACGACCACCACCGTCGCCATTCCTGACCAGCAACCAGCCACGTCTTGCCACCACCAGGTGCTCCCTCTCCTGGCACCACCCTCGACAGGCCCGACCACCCATGACTCCACCTCCCCCTGCCTTCATTCCCGGCAGAAATCCACCAGGACCACCGCCACGACCGGCCAACGGCCCTCTACCACAACCAACTACCCCACACCACCCCTGTGGCCGTCAGTACCACCACTGGCTTCCCAATCACCGCCACTACGGCCACTCCCTGAGCATCGAACATCTAGCCGCCTCCGACCGTCCACTTCGGCCCCTGTCCACAGACACCACCACCCATAGCTGTCAACCGCCACCTGACTTCCTCCGCCACCATCAAGCGACACCACTACCATCACCGTATATCATCAACCCCGCCACCGCGACCGGCCGCCCCACCTCCGGCGGTCTACTCCAAAACCCCAAATTAATACCATCACCACCAAAAAAATAAAAGACAAACCCCGTACCTGTCCGCCGCACTGCCATAACTTCGCCAATGACCGGAGCCGCGACTGCATCACCTTCCCTCTTCTTGAGACCACCGCGCGCCACCGGATGGAATCCCCGGCGTCGTTCTGACACCGGCTTCGCCCCGGGCTCCGCCTCAGCCGCGCCTGCAGCGACGAACCCACCTGGCGCGTTTGCCTTCTCCGCCACCGTGCCTATGCCGCGGCTGCAGACCCGCCGTCGTGTGCTGTGCCTCCTGCCGGCGTAGATCTCCTGGAGCCGCCGTCCACGCGCAGCTCCGCAGAGCCGAAACCCCTTCCCTCTCTTCCTCGCCTCCCGTGGCCGACAGGCCAGATCCGAGCACCGACCGCCCCTTCGTACCCTAGCCGCCGCGTCCAGCACCGGTCCGCCGCACCACTTAAGAACCCCGGTGAGCCACGTGCCCTACCCACCGGAGCACAGCGCGCAGCCCGCACCGCCGGAGCCCCGACGACCCCTCTCTCTCTCTCCCTCCGCCTCTCTCTCTCTCTCCCGCTCGTCTCCGTTGCTCTCCTACTTCTTCTTTCCTTCTTTCATTCTCTTCCCATCATTATTAAGAAGAGACACAGTAGCAGCCTTTTGTTAGTTTATTTTTGTTTTTTATTATTTTTTGTTTTTGTTTTTAAATTTTTTTTTTGTGATTTGTTTAGTTTTAATTATTATTGTTTTCTTCTTCTTTTTAATATCTATTATTATTATTATTATTAATATTATTATTATTATTATTATTATTATTATTATTATTATTCTTATTCTTATTATTAATATTATTATTATTATTATTATTATTATTATTATTATTATTATTATTAAACTGTTAGTAATGAGATACTCATGTAAGTATTGTTAATATATGTATCTTAAAAAGCTATTTTAACTATTAAATATTTCCTGCAGGATAACAGTATTCCAGTGCATTTTATTAACATATAGTTTTATATACGATTATGGTTATATTAAATCCATGGGTTTTACTAATATTTTTATTAAATATTGTTATATCCATAAATTATGTTACGGTATTATTTTAAATATGATTCTTGACTTGGAAATAATAATATTTTTACTACAGTATTCTAGCCATTCTCTTCCAAACAAAGGGTGACATTAATAATATTCACAATATTTTTATATCAAAATAAAGTTTTAGCCTAAATCAAATTTCTTTATTTTTAAGTATTTATAAAATATTATTTTTACTAATAAAAATAGAGTTCCTACCTAATATCCAATTTTGACAACTTAGAGTTTTTGTCGAAAATGATTTTTCTTGACTTTAAGTATTTTTAAGTATTTTTTCTATAAATATGTTGACTCATGAAAACTAGTTTTTAGGAATATTTTCTAAAATTCGTATATATAATATTTATCCATTATTCTTTGATTTCTCTCTTGTCCGTAACCGATCCTCTTATTCCTATTCTGTCACCAAATTCGTACCACCTTATGTCCACCCTAAGTAACTTGACCCTTCTAGACCCAATGGAACCATCTGTGCCACCACCCGAGATCACCTTGCATAGTTGTTGCACCGAAGTCACAGTTCGTGCCACCTTAATCATCGCAGCACACCAGGCGTCCTACCAGACAAGACACCTTGCCATTTGCTGTTTATTTATTTAGCTCATATTTTCATACATTATTCATTATTTTCTTTATGCAAAATAAACTGTGATACATGGCATAACCTGTTAGAACTTATTGTTCAGTTATATTTCCTGCTATGTATTATTTTTCTTACACATTAAACCTAGATTTAAGGACCACCTTGTGTGTTGCATTCATTGGCCTTGACACGTTGTACCATAAAGTTGTGTGTCGTATGTAGAACACGAACGTGCGTGACTGGCTGGCCACCGGTACGTATAAGCCGTACGATAGGAATAACCGCTAATAGAGGTTGTATGCTTAGTTTGACTTAGCTGTTATAGAGATTTTCTGTTGTGGATACAACATAGTAGGAATTGGGTGGGGAGGAAAATTCCTTAGCGTATGGGCTTCGATGCACTTTCCCTTGTGACCCGAAAGCTCCGCTGGAGATACGGGATTGATGACCCATGATTACTGACGGCCACTGGCATTCTGCGGAACGTTATGCTCTTATTGATTGGGCCTCTGGTGCCCCAAGGGGGGACTATGCCGATCCTATTTTAGCCAGGGCCCATGCGTAGGAAGGATTGTTCTTAACTTCATAAACTTAGACTGGTTAGGCTACCTTATCCGTTAGGTACGAGTACTTTTGGTTTGGGTACTTGTGTCTGACCGTGGCTTGGAACAATAACTTTTCGCGGACTAGTTTACCACATCTTGTCCTTGTTTGGTTGTAGGTGAGGCTTACTACTTCGATGAGAAGGTATTGAACCTTGTTGGGGTCCGGATACCATATTGGATTCATAGCATGGAAAGATATGTCATCGTGAATTAGTTTACCATCTTCTGTCCTTGTTTGGTTGGAGGGATGGTACGCTAGTTCAATGGTGTGTATTGGACCATGTTATAATTCAATTGACTTATTTATTTGAGCAATTTATATTCAGTTATATTGGTATGATATTATGTGTCTTGTTACGTCCCTCTGAGGACCTGGTTATCTCGTCAGGTGTGTGCTCTCGTCTTTCGCATGTGTTCTAGCCGTGGCCATGATCATCTCTATTTCTTCGAAGGATGATTGCACTTTGACCGTCTTCGCCTCGCTCGCCAAAATTATTCTTTTTATATCATGTATTTCTTTTCATAGTTGGTAGTGGATTTGTCTCCGCCCAACTACATATACCAATGACAATTCTTAGTTGATTATATAATATCTTTTATTCTTATATTTTGTGGATGAGATTAGTTGGTTGTGGTTTACTGCACTTTACAGCTTATGTATCCATACGAGGCCCATGTTCTTCGTATGAATACAGCTGGCATGTCTACATTCCTAGTCCAACGTATTTTGGGACTGGAGCGTTACAATGTAGGACATCAAACCTATCCCAAACTCCTAAAGAGGACTCAAAAGAGCCTCTAAAACATTCCTAATGGTGGTTCAAGCATGAGGGTGGTTCCTATGGGTTCAAAACTAATAAATATGCAAGGGAAAGATGAAATAGAGAAGGTTTAGAGAGAGAGAGAGAGATACCTATTAAGAGTTGATTCCCAATGAACAACCCAAAGGACACGAATCCGACACAGACTCTTCTAGCAAATGGATACCCCTCCTTGTTTTTGGCTCCATAATCCTTGTAGCTCCCTCTCTTTGCAAGAATGAGAGAATTTGGTGGAGAAAAGAGAAGATTGAGAGATGAATCAATGGGATTTGCTCTCAAGATTGGGAAGAACACTAAAATGGGAATGGAGGCTACTTTACAAAAAAAAAGTAGATAGAACCCTCTCTTGGCTGCCATAAGGGTTAGGTTTTAGGCCAATGGAAAATGTCTAATATGCCCCTAATAGGTCCCCTTTGGTTAATCTAAGTCATGCAAAAATTTGGGGTCAAAAGAGTCAAGTTTCTAATCTCTAAATAACTAAACTTGTCATGTGGGTTTAGTCTAAATGCACTAGCCTGATGAAAAGAGTTTGTGGGCCATGCCTAACTAATCTTTGGGTCCCGACTAGAGTCTAAACTACACGGGTCACTAACACAAGTCAAAATTAGACGAAACTCAAACCCGGCTAAACTAATCCCCAAAATACAATATTAATAAATAAATATTCACAAAAATATTAGAATATAAAAAATGATAAGTTTTCCCTCATTTTTGAAAATAGGCAGTTACGCACACAAATCGCACCTCCCACACCTTGGCTACAACAACATTCACTCAGTCCCCTCGATTGGTCGATTTGGCGGCTTGTGGATTGGTTGGGCCGACTCGATTACAGCCTCCATATCCTACTCATCAAAAAACCTCATCCTTCTATCCATCTCCGCATCCCTTAACAGCCCCTCCTAGTCTCTTCTGTGTGTCTATGGCTGCCCCAAGAAAACAGAAAGACCACGACTTTGGAACTCTATCAAAACTCTTTCAGATTTAATCACAAATCCCTGGTGTTGTATTGGCGACTTCAATGCCATTACCAAAGCTACTGACAAGCTTGGAGGCAGAGGATTTGATCCCCATGCAGCGGCTCCATTTGTCGACATGTTAGACAAATACGGACTTGTCGACCTGGGATTTATCGGCCAAGCATATACTTGGACAAATGGCCGTAGCCAAGCATCCATATCCGTGAGTGTCTAGATAGGGCATACGCAGAAGCAGAATGGTGTCGTCTCCACCCCCATGCATCTGTTTCCATCCTTTTCTGTATCAACAGTGACCATTCTTCCATCCTCTTAAACACATGCAACCCCCTACCCCTCCGAAGACATCCACTCCGCTTTGAATCCTACTGGCTAAATGACCCCATGCTCAAGAAAGTACTGGTGGTGAACTGGACACCACTCCAAACACCGGATTCGAATGGCGTACCACTACCAGTTCTACTCAGGCAAGTAATGTCCAAACTTCACAAGTGGGGTCTATATATATTTGATAATATTAAGCAGCGCATCTATGGGCTTAAGAACATGATGATACATATCCAAGCTCTTCCTCCATCCGATAACTATATCCAACAAGAAAAAGGACTTGAGGCGGAGCTCAACGACCTCCTCCTCCTGGAGGAGGCATACTGGAGACAGCGAGCACGGTGTAAATGGATCTTTGTTGGGGACAAAAACACTAAGTACTTTCATACAAAAGCCACTATTAGGAAAAGGAAGAACGAGATCAGAGCCATACAACTTGCCGACGGAACGTGGATGTCCGAACATTCGACCATCGTCAATGAGATTATCAACCATTTCAAATCTCTATTCCAGGAAGAAAAAATGGCTCCTATAGAACCAACATTCTTGGTCACAAGTAATCCCATTACCCCTCTCGAGAACTTGAAGCTGGGAGAGACTCCGAATTTGGAGGAAATAGAACAAGCCATGAATGGCATAGGTCCGTTAAAGGTGCCAGGACCAGATGGCTTTACAACGCTATTTTACCAGAAAAATTGACAGATTGTAGACAAGGACATCTCGTTCGCCATCCAAAACTTCTTCGAAGTGCCAAGTATGCCCAATCAAAAGAACCATACCCATATTGTGCTCATTCCAAAGAAGAACTCTCCGGCCACCCCCAGCTACTTCCGCTCCATTTCGCTTTGCAATATATCGTATAAAATCATATCCAAGATCCTTACCAACCGGCTTCGACCCATGATAGACAAGCTCATATCTCCATTCCAAAATGCGTTTGTACTATGACGACAGATAACAGACAATATAATCATCGCTCAGGAGATCTTTCATGACATGTAGGCGACTAACAAAAAGAAAAAGACATATGCCCTCAAAATAGACATGGCGAAGGCATACGACAGACTCTCGTAGACGTTCATCAAGAACGTATGCCACTACATGGGCATCAATGACCGCTCCAATGACATTATTATGGAATGCATCACGTCCTCATCATTCTCAATATTGATCAATGGTCGACCAGAAGGTCTATTCAAACCGGAAAGAGGGATTCGACAGGGGTGCCCGCTTTCTCCTTATATCTTTATCATCTGTACTGAAGTGCTCTACCGCCTCTTCTACTATTATGAGAGAGATGATCTTCATCAGGGAATCCGCATCAACAGGTACTCTCCCTCCATATCCTACCTGATTTTCGCTGACGACCTCCTAATTTTTGGCCAGGCCTGCACGTCCTCGATCCATCACATTCACAATCTCCTTCACACCTTTTCTATATGGTCGGATTAGAGAGTTAACTTTGATAAATCAAGTATTCATTTTATCAAGGGTGTTAAACAGCAGGAACAACGAAGACTAGCCAACATACTTAACCTAAAGGACATAGAGTGCAACGATAAATACTTAGGCCACCATTTACTGAAGGCTAAGAATAGAAGGAACACCTTCACCTTCCTGGTCGAGAAATGCAATGGCCGGCTATGCGGGTGGAAGAACAAGTTGTTGTCTCATGCAGGTCAGAACGTGCTGATAAATTCAACTCTTGGTTCTATACATATCTACTATATGAGCGCTTACAAAATCCTGAAGGAAACCATAGCGAAGATTACTCACCATCAAAGAAACTTCTGGTGGGGATATGGCATCGACGAGAAGAGAATGCACTTCATAGCTTGGAACCAATTCACTCAACCCAAAAGACTGGGTGGATTAGGTTTTTGAAAGCTTGAATGGGTCAATGAAGCATTAATAGGCAAACTTCTATGACGGCTTCTAGAGAACCCCCATCAACTATGGGCGAGGCTCCTCATCGGTGTATACCTGCAAAACAAATCTATCTGGTCGGCAAAAAAACCCAAGAGAGCTTCACCTACTTGGTCGAGTATACTTGACAGTCGCTCAAGATTGAAAGAAGGAGTGTACTGGAGAATTAAAGGGGCTGGATCGACATCTACTCTGAGCCATGGGTGCCTGATCTACCAGGGTTCAGAGTTTCAGGCCACTGTAGCCAATAGAATGGACCTCATCTTGTCCGAGAGCTAATGGATCCACAATCAAGAACCTGGAATACTCCATTGATAAGATCACTGTTCCCCCCAATTGAAGCCAATGCTATCGTTAACATCAGCTTAAGAGATGGCGATGGCCCATATACTCTTTTATGGACGCATGCCAAAAATAGTAGATTTTCATCCAAATCTCTTTATGAAACTATCCGGAGGCAAACATGTGGCATCTTCCACCCCAATTATAATTTAGTGATATTTTTTATTTTTATTTGATTAGTTTATATTTAATTTTCTATGATCATAGGAGTTGTGACTAAGCCCATAGGTGATTATGGACCATCTTGTAGTCGACCTCTAGACAGGGTTTATAAGCATTCTATAGCTATATTATATTTTATTATGATTTTTAGACATTTTTATATATTTTTAAATATTTATTCTATGAAGATTTATATTTATGAATGACTTTCATATTTTTTTTGAGGCCATTTGTGACTATTTTAGGGGCCAAGTATTTTTCTTAGGCTCCAATACCTTAAAAACTAATTTCTATATTTTCTAGGAATTTTTAGGAATTTTCTGAAATTATTTTGATTATTAAATATTGGGAAAACCTATTTTCTAGCACTTCTAGAATTTATTTTGCAAGCATGTGAGTAAAGGTTGACTCCAAATATTTTTTTAGGCTTCATTATATTATTTTACATTTTCTAAATTTTTTTCATATTTTTCTAGCTATTTTTAATATTTATTATACTTTTCTGTAATTAAAATTGCTTTAAAAACTGTTTTCTGGTTATTATAAACCTTTTTTCCAAAATAAATTACCCAGTCAGCACAACCCGGCCCATTTGCCATTCTCCGCAGGGTTGGAGAGCGGGCCCGCCCGTTAGTGACTCAGACCCTGGGTGCGCGCTAGACTCGGTCTCCGAGTTGGATTTGGAGCCGAGCCGCTCCTATTTCGAGTCAGGCTCGGGTTAAGCCAGCCGGGCACGCCATCCGACCGCTCATTTTGAGCGGGCTACACGAGATGATGCCACGTGGCCCTTTAGCCGCCATTGAGCTGCAAGATATATATATATATATATATATATATATATATATATATATATATATATATATATATATATATATATATATATATATATATATATATATTATAAACCCTAATAATATCCTGCCGCATTAAAGAAACTTCAGGAGAGAGTGGGGTTTGATCTAGGGTTTCCAACTTCCCGAAGTGATTGCCGTCAACTCCGACGTGATTTTCGTGCACCATTTTTTTGTTTGATTCGTATCGAGGTAAGATTTCCGAATATTTAATTTATTTTCTTATAATTTCTTCCTAAATTTCTGAAAAATTCGTAGAGTGTCGGTTGTCCGAAACTTGACACGTTTTGGTGTTTTCGAGATTTCGGGAGGACCGAAAATCGAAATCATGAACCGTTTGAAGTTTCGGAAAGCTAACACAGAGCTCTACGACATATATTTTTTCCAGAAATTATTTCATTCATCTAGTATTTTAGTTATTCTGTTGAACTCAGAATTGATCGGTTGATCACCGTTTTGGTCACGATTAGCCATAACGGCGATATCTTTTGACCAAAGCGTGATTTTGTGGCACGGTTGATTCCAACGCACTCGTTGTGCTGAAATCTACTAAGGTACACTTTCAAAATCTAGAGTTCACAGCATTTGACTAGATTGTCAATGGTATGTCTCGATTTGCGTGCCATGGTTTCCAAAATTAGAAACATGACTTTTGATTGCCAAACTTGCATGTTTAGATTATATTTAGATTATCATTAGGTTAAATAATATTTTTAAGTAATTTATTTCAGAATTAATTATCATTAGATTAGTAACCCAACTAGCCACTGTTCTATGAATTTAGAATTAGAACAGTAGAATTGATTTGTGGTTTTCGTGCACGGTTCGTGGTGCAATATGTGTTATAGGTTGACAGCTTCTAGATCGGCATTCCCCTCATCCTCTACTTGTGGCTACAATTTGTGCAAGGATTCAGGCAAGTACAGTATTGCATTTATGTTTTAGTTCATTATAACGTTTACTCTATAGTTTTCTTATTTGATATCCCGTTGAGTCATTGCTTCATATTCCATTGAGACACGATTGTGACACCATAGTTATCGTATCCTTCTTCGTGTATCATTAACCGTTATTGATTGTTAGAGAGTCGGAAGGGGAAATACTCAGTAAGTACGTGAACAAACCCAAACATTTTTTATTATGGATAGCTAAGTCGTACACCCACGTATGAGTTAGCCGTACCCTTTTATTGTGGATAGCCATCGTATGATGTGCCGTATTAGCCCGGCCGTTCACATATTAAAAGGTATTTCACACACACATAGTTGTTCCTATTATTCCTTTATAGTTTACATCTTGCTAGTTCACATCTTGCCAGTTCATATTTTGTTAGATCATATCTTTTCAGATCACATCTTGCTAGTTTACATTTTGCCAGTTCTTATCTTATTAGTTCATACCTTGCTAGTTACATTCTGCTAGTTCATATCTTTCTGGTTTATATCTTGCTAGTACTAGTTCTTTATATACTCTTTGCCATCATCGTTTCTCGTTGTTCTAACTTATTTTGGACTAACAACATTAATTGCAATATGGTTGTACTCTGCTCCTTTCCTGACTGGATCGTTGTTATAGGTGAGGACGAGTATCGCTAGCACTTCATGTTATGGACCAGCAGCGGGTAGTGCTGACGTTGTTGGTACTGAGACTCAGGAGCCATGGTTGATCTCTGAAGGGATCTAAATTTACCTTTATGCATGCCTTAGTTTATTTTCTTAGATGGATCAGATTTGTTCCTGGATGGACGATATTTTATTGTTCTGGATTTTAGTCTCTTTGTCATTGGATTGGGATATTATTATTTCATTATCTATCGTACTCTTGTTTCTTTGGTTTGTGTCACTGCTGAGTACGATTTGTATTTGTGTTCTATTGTATCTGTGGAGGATGTTATTGTGTGTACTAGATAGCGTTCTACCGCCGATACCGCAGCGTAGGCTGGGCTTGGACGCGAACTCGTACTCGATTATCCGGGAGCGGGTCGTGACAAAACACCAGAGAGCTCCACTTCGAGGGAAGACAACACCAATTGGCAGAAAATATGGAGTTTGAAGAATATGTCTCCGAGAATACAAGTATTCGTGTGGCGTCTTCTTAAGGAGGGTCTACCTCCTCTCACCTCGATCAATAAAAGGATCCCAACCATCAACAGACTATGTCCGTTCTGCCTAGCTCATGATGAGAACTACGATCACCTATTCCTCTACTGCCAGATAGCCAGAGAAGCTTGGTTCATTTGCCTGCTGGGACTTCGTATTGAAAAACACCACAAGACCCGAACGTTACTCGCGGAGTAGCTTAAAGAACTAAACTCATATGAGGCGTTTATAATCGGAGCTACCCTAACGTGGTCTATATAGAAGGCTCGATGTGCATGCATGTTCAACCATACTCCCTGGTACTCCACTTTATCATCCAGCAGACCAATAGCATCCTATTAAGCTATACTTCGAACATGGAAGCAGCCAACTCCAACCTCCACAAGCTGAGGACAGCAATCAAAACACAAGCTAGATGGACGCCACCCTCCAATCATACCATAAAAATCAACATGGACGGCGCCACGTCCCACACGGCCATCGCAGCGACAGCCATCGCTCGAGATTCAGCAGGGAGATTCCTCGCGGGACAATCCTGGACAACACCATCTTATTTCTCCATGGAGACAAGACTTCAGGCAGAAGTCGAAGCAATTCGAATTGGAATAACCCTCGCGAGGCATTTCCATAGTAGCAAATAACCATTGAAGGAGATTGCATCACAGCGATTCGTATGTTCAGCGGAGAGAGGAATCTCGTTCCCTGGAGATTATATGAACTATTTAATGAAGTGATGATCGAGCTTTCTATTCCAAACAACCTGACCTTCACATTCGTGGGAAAGACGGGGAACGAGGCTCCTATTCCCTGGCAAAGTTCGCGCTTACCACAAATACGAACTCGGCTTATGGTTCTCCGCCTGAGTGTATCAACCAGGCATTAGCTAATGACATTATGTTATCTCCTTGTAATGTAGCAAGTTGTTCTTCTAATCAATAAAACCTGCATTACTCTTAAAAAACAAGAAAAAAGAGAGCATAAATAGCCTCTAATAAGTCTGGTTTGGTATTAAAAGTTGCTTACGATTTCTTTCTTTTTTGGAAAGTGGGTCAAGGTTATTTAATAACATCACCTTACACTACAAGAAAAAGACCATTTTATGTCGGGTAAAAACCATCATATATGACATTTTATGACATTTTTTACATCAGCAACCGTGATGAAAACGGATGTTATAAATATTTATAATAACCGTTGTGAATAGGTAGACTTTATATGACATTTTCTGTTTGAAATCGATATAAATAGTTCTAGTATATATAACACAATTATATAAACCGACATTAAAGACACCATTATAAATAACAATCAAATGTTCAACCGAGATTATAGACACATCATGTATAAAAAAAATGTTATAACTACCATATATACATAAGTTTTTTAAACGGTTTATCAATCCAAAAAGTCATAAAACGTCATGTATGAGACATATATACATAACGGTTTTAGCAATATAATCTGTGAAAACTTATAAATCAATGCGTTATAAAAGCAATGACCAATATGAATTTCCAGAACATGCATAATTTCTAGAATGACACAAATACTATAACATCTGAAACATTTCATTCATATTTTCCAGTTCCAAATATCATACCATCTTAATTTCATATATCTATCTCTTTTTCAACCTTTGCTTAACATATCATCATCTTAACTATACATTTCAAAAACAATTCCCTTTCCAGCTTTTGCTTAACCAACATATCTCCATTTTAATTACATTTCCAAAAAAATTCAAAATATATATATCTTTTTTTCCTTTTTAGCGCACCAGGCCTCAAAACATTTCTTCTGCATTCACCAACACAAAATTTTCCTTCAAAAGACGGTCGACAGGAGCAATTGAGAATCCTCGATTCTACAACCAACAAATAAACAAAGGTACAAATAAGATACTTCAAACTTGAAATCAGATAAATCTTATACCTGACCAAACTGTATTGGTTGAAGCCCAAAAAATTCCAGTTATCCCACCAAAAAGAAACCAAAGTGAAACCCTTTATACCATCTGTAGATGCACATATCAGACAGCAGTAGTTATATGCATAAATTAATAAATGAAGGTAACTAGAACTAGTTTTGGTATTCCTAATACCATAGGTATTCCTGATACCCTTTATTTCTTCCTACATGTCTCTAATCAGAAGGTAGCAGTTAAAGGAGAGCCATTCAAATTAAATGATACTGCAAAAAGGAACTTAAAGAGTTTCTGACACAAACATCACATAATCACCAAAGCACAAGCCTATCTATCCTTGATACAACTCGACACAAACACCAAAGCACGAGCCAAAATAAAGAATACTGATAAGAGGCTCAGAATACTGACATCTTGATACAACTCGTCACTTACAAAATACACCAAAGCACAAGCCAAAAGAAAGAATACTGATAAGAGGCTCAGATCGACAAATGTTTCTAGGAACATGCCTCGCCATCACAGGATGGTAGTGATTCACTCGATGAGAATTCTCATTGTTGTCATTATACTATTTTTATAGATATTTTTGATAAAAAAGAATGAAATAAAAAAAAGATTCCATCAGAATGTGGATTTTGAAATAGCGTACATCTTACCAAACTGGCTGCAGCTGAGCCACCACACCATCAAAAGATAGGGAAAAGAAAGCCAAAAACCTAATAAATATGTACAACTTAAATGGAAATTAGCAATCTGCAAGAATCATCATCACCTCTTTTAAAAACAGATAGCATATATCAAAATCTCAGTAAGATAAAGGATTAAGTCATGAAGGGACATGAGGAAATCCCCTAACAAATGCAGTATATATATGTGACATCGACAAGCCTCTATATGAGGCATTTCATGAAGTCTTGCCGGTTCTATATAATTTCCTCTCTATCCAAAATTAATAACAGAACATCAACGCCCAGTAAAGCAAGCCCAGGAACATAAAACTAACCAAATGAGCAGTCTCTTTAAAGAAAGGTATCCATTTCTTTCCTCCATTGAAATCACATACATCTTTCCAAACTAGCTGCAGCTGAGCCACCACGCGATCGAAAGAGAGGAAAAATAAAGCCTAAACCCAATAAATAAGTACAACTTAAATAGAAATTAGCAATCTGCAAGAATCATCATCGCCTCTTTTAAAAAATAGATAACACATATCAAAATTTCAGTAAGAGAAAGGATTAAGTCACGAAGGGACATGAGGAAATCCCCTACCATCTGCAGATGCACATATCAGACAACAACAATTATATGCATAAATTAATAAATAAAGATAAATAGAACTAATTTTGGTATTCCTGATACCCTTTATTTCTTCCTACAGGACCCTAATCAGAAGGTAGCAGTTAAAGGAGAACCATTCAAATTAAATGATACTGCAAAAAGGAACTTAATGAGTTTCTGACACAAACAGCATATAATCACCAAAGCACAAGCCTATCTATCCTTGATAAACCTCGACACAAACACTAAAGCACAAGCCAAAAGAAAGAATACTGATAAGAGGCTCAGAATACTGACATCTTAATAATGTACAACCATCTGGGACCTTAAGGTCACGCAAAGTTTCACACACCATTCTTTTTCTTGCCTCGATAATGTATAACATGCTGCTGGAAGATAAATTCCAATTTTTTTCACTATGAGGTGCCAATTCTTTTCTTAAGCCCATTTCTACAAGATCTTTGCGACAATTGATCCCATCTTTTGTCTTTCCAGAAATATTTAATAGGGTGCCAATGATATTATCGCAAACATTCTTCTCAATGTGCATGACATCCAAGTTATGTCTAATAGGAAGAAATCTCCAATAATCGAGCTAAAAAATGGATTTCTTCTTCCAAAAACTTGTAACTTTGTCTTTTTGTACTTTTTTTTTCTCTTCTTTGGTGTCGACTTCTTTTGTACTTCTGCTTTCTTTATCTTCTTTGATGTATTCTCTGATGTCTTTTTCTGGAACATCTTCTTTTTCTTTTCCCAAGAAACATCAATCCCAACAACCTTCATTAATATTTGTTCCCCACTCAATGGTTCAGGCGGAGATTCGAACTCTTGGTTACCATTAAATGCCTTTCTTTGGTAGCAAAAAGAATGATTACGCGGCAAATTCCTTCTGCGACCAGTGTAAATGTTCTTGTTACAATATTTCAATCTATCCGAATACGTATTCTCGTTGCATATTGGACAAGCCAGATATCCTTTCACACAATAACCGGACAAATTGCTATATGCAGGAAAATTGTTAACTGTCCATAACAATACACTTCTCAATATAAAATATTCTTGTCGATATACATCATAAGTCTCAACTCCATCCTTCCATAACAACTGCAGATACTCAATCAATGGTGCTAAATAAACATCTATATCATTTCCAGGTTGTTGGGGGCCTGATATCAATAATGTCAACATTGTGAACTTTTTTTTCATGTACAACCAAGGTGGCAAATTATAAGTATTTAGCATTACAGGCCAACAACTGTATCTACTGCTGAGTGAACTAAATGGATTAATCCCATCGGCTAAAAGAGAGAGTCGAAGGTTCTTTGCTTCCGCTATAAACTCTGGCCATTTATCATCAATTGTCTTCCATGCTGATGAATCTGCAGGATGACACAATTAGCCATCATCTTTCCTTCCATCTGTATAATGTAGTGCCCCGTCCCGCTCAGTCAATCGGAGGAATCGAAACGCCAACGAAATTTGGACTTAGCCTTGCAATGGCTGGTCGAAGGCCCGCTCGGTCGAGACGACCCCTCGCTCCGGTGGGTGGCTTCAGTGAACTTGCCTCAGCTTAGCCTTCATACTAATAAATCGAGTTTTTAGATGCACAAGTAGGCTTGATAATAAAAGAGACGAATCCACATTGCCAAGGGAATAATTCCAAGTTGGGTCGATTGAGTTAGAACATGGAAAAAGTCCTACAGTCGGCTTAGAATTGTTGCACGAGGGCTTTCAAATTGACACTCGGTCCTTCGTCCCGTGGCTTGGAAGAAGAAAAAGTTGGTCTTCAGTGCAAAAGTTGTGAATTAGCCTAAGTCATAGGCATCGCCCGCGTAAATGCTCGATAAAGCACGCACACTTCCACGATGCAAGGCTTGGCATAGCCTTTGCTCATCCCTCGGGTTAAGTTATAGGCACGATTAAGTTAGGCAAAGTAATGCTGGGCTATCGAAGTCATAGCAAGTACTGTCCCGCCCTTTCTGCGGTTGTCAAGTTAAATAGTCCCACGATCTCAAGGCCCATCATATAAAGTATGACTTGGGCGATAGAGTCGCCTAGAACAAGAGTTGGTTTAAGGCACGAGCCACGGTTGGTTCAGTGGGAAGTTAGCCACGGTCTATTGGCATTTAAGGAACACGTTATGTCCAAGTTAAGTAGGAAGACTGTGCAACAGCAGTTCCCTGAGTTCAAAGAATGTTAGGTCTAAGTGATGGTTAGTCGCAATGTTATGTTCGAGCGATGGTTAGTCGCCGAGAAAAAAAGTGTCGGGACTGCAGGTCAGTCGCCGAGGCAACCCTAGTTTGGGCTCTGCAAAAGAAGTGTGAAAAGTAGAAGAAATAAAGCAAAGGAAGTAAGTGGTAATGATTAGGCCATGCAATTACGTTAAGTCTAGAAGTTAGCATAGGTGCGTGGTCATGGACAACTTGTCGACAAGGGCGATGGTTTCTTCGAGCGGCAACCCGGGGCCACGGGACCGACTTGGCCTAGAAAGAAATAGGTTATAGCCGAGCTGGGTATGAAGCAACCGGTAGTTCGGGGACTTGCATCGGAGGTCGCTACTTGCTGTACAAGGATCCCGTTTACTAGGCTATGTCCACAATGGCTAGTTAATGCCATTGACCTTTCATATAGATGAGTCAGCATGGCGGCAATCCGCGTGTATGCCTTTGGATTGAGTTTAGTTGAATGTGTGTGCAGTTAGAACACAAAGTTTGGGACTAAGATTTGGCTACAACGAAGGCAACGTGCTAAGGCACGAGATGTGACGTCGAGTCTTAAGTTGTTGGCATATGAGTTATATAAGTTGGATTTGAGTCATTTCGAGTTTAAGTCAGGAAACGCCACAAGACAATGTCGGTTGAGTGACACTATGTTCACAAGTCTTGATTGGGTCAGTTGGTGATTAAAGCAGTAAGGGCTACGAGGCGGTGATATGGTTAAGTCATACCAAATTGTGAGGCACGACCTCATTATGGACCTAAGCATGGTCACATGGAAATTGGGTGTTATCGCATAGTTGCGTCTCTGATTATGGGCTGAAAGGCAAGGCCTTACAGATACGGGACTACTGATCAGCTTTTGCTGGTGTAATTATATTGTAGGGATTTTGATGGATGCGATCCAATTGTTCTCTTCCACCCTATGATGCAACTACAAACATAGTCAAAAGTCTATTAACACTTAGGTCTAACATCAGGTTCCAACTTGATTACCATCTCGTATATCAAAGATAATACGCCATACGGTAATCTCTTGTTGGTGGAGGATTATCCAATTTATTACCATCCCGTGTGTCGGAACAACACGCCATATGGTAAAATCGTTGGCAAGGAATCGTTCTTCAACTTATTTTACCATCTCGTGTGTCCAAGATAACACGTCAAATGGTAGTATCTAGTTGACTAGGAAACTGTATACAACTTAGATTATCCTATTAGGTTTTCCTAATCCTGAAACATCCAAAATTTGGCTAACTCCCAAAATTACTGAAAATTTCGGCAGAGTCTCCTTCGTGTTGACCCAGAAAATTTCCAATAGACACAATAAAATCAATTATCCGGGTACGCCAACCCCTTTGGTGGAGCAACTCTCAACACCGGAACCACGCAATATATATTATTCGGGTACGCCGACCCCTTCGGTGGAGCAACTCTCAACACCAGACCACACATTTGTATATATATATATATATATATATATATATATATATATATATATATATATATATATATATATATATACAATTAACTTTCTTACCTTAGCAAGCAATTAAGCGAATTAAGCAATTTTCTTGAGGTTTGTGCCAAACACAAACCAAGCTTCAAACAAAACTTATTAGTAGCATAACGACATCAAATTCTTACTTCCAATATGATATACAAAAAATTAATTTTGCAAACCTTGGCTTGACAAGGTAAATCTAAATGTCCAATTCTACACATGTTTACTGTGTACCACAATTTAGCTTCTTGGAGATGCAAGAGGAGGTTAAATATTGAAAATTTATAGATATAGGGTTATGCTAACATATGGGTGCCTATAACCATCTATTTTAACTAGTTAATCATGCTAACACATGATAATTGAATATAATTCAAATATGGACAAATTTAAAGTGGCAAGTTAATTTGCTAATTTTTCATTCCTACTTAACAATACTAACACAAGTACACACAAATCATGCAAAGAAATATAAAATCCATATATGTTGATTTTCTTGAAATGTATAGGTTAAATTTCTAGGTTGTGCCAAGACTTATAGGTGTCCATGATATTATAAATTCATAATTATTTTTTCACATATTGTGTCAAAGTGTCTATATACTTGTATATATGTCTGTCAAGATGTATATGTATATGTTTGTCAAGATGTATATGTGTATAAATATATATATATATATATATATATATATATATATATATATATATATATATATATATATATATATATATATAATATATATAAATATATATATATATATATATAATATATATATATATATATATATATATATATATATATATATATATATATAATATATATATATATATATAATATATAATATATAAATAATATATATATATATATATATATATATATATATATAAATATATATATATATATATATATATATATATATATATATATATATATATTTATATATATATATATATATATATATATATATATATATATATATTTATATATATTATATGTGTGCGTTTTGTGTATGTGTGTGTGTGTGTGTGTATTAATATATATATTGTGTCAAGATGTACATATGTGTATACATATATACATAAATGTAGGTCTCATGCATATAAAATTATTCCATGGATATATATATACACATAATCACAACAAGATTTGGATGCAAAATGTCCATAAATGGGTTCCTACCAACTTTTAGGCTCATATGCACATTACATTTCCTTATGGTTGGATTTTGTCAATAAATTCATAAATTCCAGAATTAAAATTTGAACCATATTATCTCAAGAAAATTAAGAGAACCAAATTAAAACAATTTCAAGAGGAAGGAGGGATGAGAAGTTGCCTTAGCTTGAGCAACCCTTCCCAAATTAGTAGTCTAATTTCTGAATTCCACACACTTGCAAGAAATTGAGTTTGATTTAGTATAAATTTTTAACCTAAAATGGATGTGGAGAAATTTGAGGAAAAGAGAAAGGAATTTATACCTGGACTTGGGGAAGATGAAGGAAGAGGAGGAGAAGGTAGTGGTGGTGTGGCCGACGGCGGCGGCCAGTGGCGTGGCCGGCGGCAGCCGGCAGTAGCAGCAGCTATAGTAGAAGCAACAACAAAGAAAGGAGAGGGGAGGAAGAAATGAGAAGGGGAGGGGAGAGCTGAAGAATGAAGAGAGAGGGAGAGAGTTGAGAATGTATAAAATAAAGAGGGGAGGGTGAGGTGGCATGAAATGGCTTCATCTCTTCATGCCCAATGCCAAGTGGCATCGGGTTAGCCCAAATGTGGACACCTAGCCACATGATGTGGCTAGTCAATTATGAAATTCCTAAATCTATTAGGGATCTCTATGCAAAAGAGAATTATTATGCAAGAAAACTATATTTTATTTATATATATATATATATATATATATATATATATATATATATAATATATATATATATATATTA
Source organism: Iris pallida (assembly GCA_029216955.1). Classification (NCBI taxonomy): domain Eukaryota; kingdom Viridiplantae; phylum Streptophyta; class Magnoliopsida; order Asparagales; family Iridaceae; genus Iris; species Iris pallida. The sequence goes on along the minus strand of JANAVB010006993.1, from coordinate 2,306,914 downwards.
TATATATATATATATATATAAGATTCAATATTATTATTATTAGAAAAAAATAAGGCATAACATTCTACCCTCCCTAAAAGAAATTCCGTCCTCGAAATTTGTAAGAAGTAGGAAAGTTAAAATATCAACAACTAAGGTTACCTTGTTCATTGAATAGGTAGGGATATTATTTTCGTATCTCTTCCTCTCTTTCCCAAGTGGATTCTCCAGGTGAGTCAGGGATATTATTTTCGCATCTCTTCCTCTCTTTTCCAAGTGGATTCTCCAGGTGAGTCCTTGTTCCAAGATACCCGAACCAATGAAATAGTCATATTTTTGAGAATCTTCTGTCTTCGATCTAGAATCTCCACTGGCTTCTGTTCCACGCGCAATATTGGAACCACTGTGAGTTCAGAATGATCTAAGATATGACTGGGATCTAGCACATATTTTCGATGTTGAGATACATAGAAGACATCATGAACTCCTTCTAGAGAAGGTGGTAAAGCCAGTCGGTAGGATACATCTCCCACTCGTTCCAAAATATCAAATAGGCCTATATATCTCGGACTTAGCTTTCCTCTTGTTCCAAATTTGATAGTTCTCCGAGTTGGCAAAATCTTTAAAAACACATGGTCAGTTTCTTCGATGCTTATCGACCCACATTTTATATCGGTCTTGCACTGCTTGGAGATGACTTCAAATTGCCTTGACCTTGTCCACAGTTTACGTAACTAGCTCTGGGCCCAAGAGTTGACGTTCTCCCACGTCACTCTAACGTATTAGTGATCGACACTTCCTTTCATACAAGGCTTCAAATGGTGCCATTTTAATGCTAGCCTGATAGCTGTTGTTATAGGAGAACTCAATTAAATACAAATAGTCATCCTAGGATCCCCCGAAGTCTAAGGTACATGCTCTTAACATATCTTCGAGGATTTGAGTCATCCTTTCCGACTGACCATCTGTTTGTGGATGGTATGCTGTACTGAACTTCAGGCGAGTACCGAGACTATCTTGCAGGCTTTTCCAAAATTTAGAGGTAAACCGAGTATCTCTATCTGAGACAATACTCACCGGTATCCTATATTAACTAACAATGTTCCTCATGTACATATCTGCTAAGCGCTCGGTGGGTTGACCGACCCAAAATGGTAAGAACCTAGCAGATTTAGTAAGTCTGTCCACAATCACCCAGATGGCATTATTACCCATTCTTGTTCTTGGAAGCCCAAATACAAAATCTATTGTAATATATTCTCATTTCCATTCAGGTACAGGCAGGAGTTGCAAAAATTCGGCGGTCCGTTGATGTTCGGCCTTTACTTGTTGACATATCAAGCATTTTGACACAAATTTGGCTATCTCCTGTTTTATTCCATGCCACCAAAAATTCTGCTTCAGATCCTTATACATTTTCGTACTCCCAGGATGAATGGAGTACTGTGAGCTATGTGCTTCCGATATTATCTCAGTCCGGAATTCTCCATATGGCACACATAAACGATTTCCAAACCTCAAAGATCCATCGGGATGCTTAATCAATCCAGTTTGTGTTCCTGTCTCAGTCTTGCTCCATAGTCCTTGTAGTTTCATATCATCCATTTGTGCCTCTTTAATTCTTTCTATTAGGGGTGACTGTATCTGTAAGTTTTTCCAGATTCCATCTGTTACTGGACATATTACTTCAACCCCCATCTTCCTCAGATCTTCCAATATATTTTTAGGTGTATTCATAAAGAAAACTGCGGGTCTTCTACTTAAGGCATCGGCTACTTTGTTTGCCTTTCCCGGATGATGCTCTAATTCCATATCAAAGTCCTTAAGCAACTCTAACCACCTCTGTTGTCTCATGTTTAACTTTTTTGAGTAAACACATACTTCAAACTTTTATGATCTGTATATATCTTGATTTGTTCACCATATAAGCAATGTCTCCATAATTTTAATGCAAAGACCACAGCTGCCAATTTCATATCATGAGTTAGGTAATTTCTTTCATGAGTCTTCAGTTGGCGAGAAGCATAAGCAAAAACCCTTCCATGTTGTATTAATAAACAGCCTAATCTTTTTCCTGAAGCATCACTATAGATCTCATACCTCCTGATCAAGATGGTAAAGCCAGTACTGGAGCTGAAACGTGTCACGATCCGCACCCAAAATTTGGGCATGAGCCGTGGGTACGTCCAGCCTACGTCGCAGTATCGGCGGTAGAACGCTGTCTAGTCATCTCGACAGTTTACAAATACAACCACGCAGTTTATATTCATTTTCACAAAAGACAAAACTTGCATATTAATCCACAACAAGAGATTATAAACACAATGTCCATGATGGAAAAACAAGCTAATAACTGAAGAGAGATCACAAAGTGTAGAGACCAAAATATGGTAGAAGAAATAATCTCAATATAATCAAAATGTACCAAAAGGTGTCCACTACTCAACTCTCATAATCCACAAATAAAATGAAATACAATAAAAAAAGAGTTTTCTGTGAGCGACACATGCTCTAAAATAATATCTAGCTAAAAGTCTCCTGCAGAGGGTAGCCTCGCATCCAAGTCCTCCTGCATGCTCAATTCAGGATCCACCGTATGCTCGTAGTAAATGGAACAGAACTCCTCTAACTCATCACCTAAAATGTTGGTTTTCCAGTCAGGAATGGAACAAGTACACATACGACCACTATCCGAGCTCCAACAGAATCACAAACATGTATGCAACATATGAGAATGAAACTAGGAAGTCACTAGCATCATGGTATAAGAGAAAAGACAAGTAAACTCTATCAATAAAAAATATCTACTAGAAAAAGAATATGTAGATCATGGTGACATGGAAAGTGACAAAGCAATAAGGAATGACTAAAATAAAACTATCTACGTGAGTTGAAATATCATGTTCGACGTGTGAACGACTAAGGGGTAAATTCGGCATCTACACGTGTCGTGTGTAGATGCTATTATTCACGAATAGACATCATGGGGATAGAATGGGTAGTCCACACGTCTACTAAGATATTTCTCCACCCAGCTAGTACTCATGGAATTAATTGCAATAAAAAAAATATGTAAAGGACAGTCAAATGTACTATAATTCCATGAAACTAGTATTCGTGTGGCGATCGTGTCAACAAGCAGCAAGACATATGTGTGACATGTAAAAAGAACTATCAGAGACGGTAATAATCAGTATATGCACTTGCCTGTCGTCCCGAGCTGTGAATACTGATCGAGAGCTGAGTCAGAGTCCAAGTAACTTGTTATATGTATTAGGTCTAAATCAATACATGAACTGAACAAAATAAAGCTATTCTGATTCACTATTAACTACCCCTTACACCTCTCTAACACCCTAGTCTATACTCCTAAGCCTTCTTGGGTACTAGGCTTAATGTCTGATATTTTAGTATAGGGTTCATGACTAGGTACTCTAGTCCTTATGAGGTCGACCCCTTAATCCTGGCCTATTTCATGTTACTCGGGAATATCTGGTTATAGGGCAGGTATTTCATCCTGCTAAGTGAGAACCCACACCTTAGTCTATACTTCCTTTCTAGAGTTAGTATAAGGCATGGAGTAGGATATCCTGGCTTCCCAACCATCAACTAACCAATCCCCTTAATCCTAGGCTGAGTCCACATGGGAAGTGGACAGATGCTACCTGTTACTTTGGACTAAAATATTGTTTTCCTCATGGGGACAAAGAATTAGACTGATGCACAAATAAGAGTATTAGTTGTCACAGGGTTGTACAAGGTCTGCATATTAAAACACAAACTATACAGTGACTAAATGGTAACTGAACTTAAACAATAATTGACCCTAAGAGGCATTAGAGTGAACATGATATAGGAAAACTGAACATAGGAATTATTAAGCTGAACTTCTGTCTAAGAGAAGTGATATCATGTCCAGTTTGGGAACGGAACTTAATATCTATGACTAGGGCTGAACAAGGTGCCTAGGCCTGAACCAAACCTAAGACTGATATCTAAACATCCTATAGGAATGATGTAATCATTGGCCACAATTGATACATGAAGGCAAAGTATGATACAGAATATTTATGGATTAAAACTGGCACAAAATGCAATGACCTGGACTGTATACCAGTTTACTCGAGCCCCTCTCTCCATCTCATAACTGATACCCAAGTGGGTATCAAGATTAATACATGTTCGTTTGTCAAACATGGGACTAAACATTAAGAATGAACTGAACCTTACAGTGCATTATGAAAATTAAACATGTTACGGACATTTAAGGTTGAACAATAGGCCAGGTAGCCAATGGTCTGAACATATAATTAAGGACTGAGAAAAAGTGTAAAACTGAACATATGGGAATGTAGGGCATATTCCTTAATTTTAAAGGGTCTGAAACATTGAATGTAATATATCATATTCAGTTGCTACCACTGTTCTTAAAAGCTTGACTTGAACATATAATTAAGGATGAGTCTTTCCTTCAGTTCCTCAAAAGCTGCTTGACACTTATCAGTCCAATTAAACTTTTCATTTTTCGGGTCAATCGAGTAAGTGGCTCCGCAATTCTTAAAAAATTCTCTACAAATCTTCTATAATATCCAGCTAAACCAAGAAAGTTTCAGATTTCTGCTACATTCTTAGGAGTAGGCCAAGATTTGACAGCTTCTATTTTCTTAGGATCCACCGATATCCCTTCTTCGCTCACTATATAACCCAGGAAGAAAATTTTATCCAACCAGAATTCACATTTGCTTAACTTTCCATACAACTTCTCTTGTCGTAAGGTTTGGAGTACTATTCTCAAATGTCCTTCATGTTCTTTTTTCATCCTTTGAGTAGATCAATATATCATCAATGAACACAATCACAAATTTATCCAAGTATTGATAAAATATTTTGTTTATCAGATCCATAAATATGGCAGGAGCATTTGTTAACCCGAATGGCATAACTAGAAATTTGTAATTCCCATAACGAGTTCTAAATGCCGTCTTCTGAACATCTTCCTTCTTTACTTTCACTTGATGATACCAGATCTCAAATCAATCTTTGAGAACACTTTTGCTTCTCCTAGCTGGTCAAATAGTTCATCAATTTTGGACAAGGGATATTTACTTTTGATCGTAACTTCATTTAGAGTCCTATAGTCAATTACTAACCGTAGGGTTCCATCCTTCTTCTTTATGAAAAAAACTGGTGCACCCTATGGTGAGGCACTTGGTTGAATGAATCCCTTTGACAATAACTCCTTGATTTGCTTATTCAGCTCTGCCAATTCTTCTTTGTTCATTGGATATATTTTCTTAGCTATAGGAGCTGCTCCGGGTACCGAATTAATAGAAAATTCTATTGCCCTATTTGGTGGTAATCCGGGTAATTCTTGTGGAAATACATCCTTAAAATCTTCTACAACCCTTGAAAATAGTTCTTTCTTCAATTCTTGGAATCTTCCTCGAATTGGTAGTTCAAGTTTTTCCAATTCTCCAGCATCAAATTCTTTCTGGTTTCGGTTAAATTCATATATTTTCTTATTGGGGAGTTGAAATGAAATCCTACCTTGACCACAGTCTATATTGGCTAATGTTTTTGTCAACCAATCCATCCCCAATACTACATCATAGTTATTCATTAGGAAAACTAGTAATCTTACTCGAAATGCTCCCCCGCCTAGTTTGACTGGACATGCTTTACAAACATGGCTAACCATTACGACTCTATTTCCTGTAAGAATGTTCAGATTCTTAATCAAGGGTTGTGATTCGATTTCCCGTTGTGATAAAAAGGTTGAAGATATAAAGGAGTGTGTTGCTCCTTAATCAAATAAAACTGATGCTGGATATGATGAAACAAATATAGTACCTGTTACCACTCCACCTGCGATTTCAGCCTCTTCTGTATCCATCATAAATACTTGACCATGTTTCTTCTTTTTCTTTCCCATGTATGTCTGCTTTGCCTTTTGGGCTTGTTGGAATTGGTGTGCCTGTGGAGCCAATGGGGGCCTATGCTGGTATCTAGATGCTATAATTGCTTGGAAATTCATTGTTGGTTAGATCATAGGTCTGGAACTACTCCCTTGCAACATTGGTCTTGGACCCTGCTGAGGATTCTGTGGTCCGGATCTGTTCATAGCACATTAGTAAGCCTGATGTCCTGGATGTCCACACTTCAAACATAGACCATTGAGTAGTCTACAGTTGTTCTTGATATGTCCTACTTTTCCACAGTATTTGCAAGTAGGTACTTCCCTCGCCTGTTCCGTTTGAGGACGCTTGGGCGGCCCTTGCCACTGATACTTCTGGGATAAAGATCCCGTATTCCATGTCCTTTTTGAACCTTCCGACCTTTGAGCCTGTCTTTCTGTCAACATCCTTTCTTGATCGCGGGCGACCTCAGTTATCTCTGAGTAGGTCTTGCACCGACATGGTGCTACCTTATGCTTTAGCTAAGCATTCAGTCCTTCTTGGAAGAGGCCTACCTTTGCTTCTTCATTTGTCACCATATACGATGCGAATTTACTCAATCTGGTGAATTTTGTGGCATATTCATCCACAGTCGAATGTCCTTGCTTCAGTTGGATGAACTTTCGCTCCAGCTCTAGTCATGCTGGCCTTGGAAAGAATCGTTCTTCAAATTTCCTTTTAAATTCTTCCCAAGGAACTATCTCGTTTACGTCGTATGTTGATAGGTGCTCATTTCATTACCTCATCATTTACCGACTTGCAAGCTCATACAAGTATGCCAACTCACCGACTTGCCGGCTCATACGAATATGCCATAACTCATCTCCAACTTATTTTTTTTAATTTTCCTTTTCTTCAGGCTAGCGTGCAATGCTTGGGATGTTCAACCCGTGCACATCCCCACAGGACCCTCTGGTATACCCAACGGGTTATACCCCCACGGACATGTATCAGGGAGCCATGTATCAAAATCTATAAATAAGAGCTAGGAAGGACTATAATTAGATTGAAAAATGTACTTAGCTTGTGTTCCCATTTTCGAGTCTTTTTTTCTTGAATTTGTAACCGGCTTCTTCTTCTCCATTCAATAAACCCTGATTCACGTAGTTGAATTTTTATTAAAAAAAAAAACTAAAACTCTCCAAACTACTTGACATATGTAAATCCTCAAATATTTTAAAATTTAAATTGTATTAAAAGTAACTAAATAATATCATTTAAAATATTCTAATAAATTTCTACATTTCTACATTTATATATTTTTACATTCAATAATATCGTAAATTTTTATATTTAAATTTATTGTACGTGCAATGCACGTGTATTTACTAGTATTTTTTTAATTTGTTTGGTAAATTATTTGATTATTTGGATAAATCTTTTTAATTTATTTGGAGAATAATTTGGAATTTTATTTTATTATTATTTTCGAGAATGTTTACTTGGTATAGGAAATGGTCAACTACTTCCGATGACATAAAAATCCCTTGGAAAAACCTATACTTTCACCACAATATTTAAGTTTCCTCGTAAATACAAATTTATTTTCGACAATGTCTAGGATTTCTCATAAATAAATCCTTATTTACGACCAATGATAATTGCCGTCGCAATTAGACCACTATTTACGATGGGGCATATTTGTCCTCGTAAATAATGATACTCTTTTTCGAAAAAAAATATTCTGGTCAGAACTAGTTTTGGCGCCAACAACTCCCTCCAATTATTGACTAATTCCGACAAAAAAATAGATCTTTTCCGAAAGCACATTATTAGTTGGAAATAATGTGGACCTTTATGAGATACTTCCGACGGAACAAATTTCTTTGTCGTAAATACTACTTTTTTCCATAGCCCCCGTAAATGTTTGTCGCAAATAAGGATTTTTTTTTTTGAAGTAATTAGCATGCATCCTGACTACATGGCCACTGGCATTGTTAAACCATACGGACGTTTGCCATATAGGACTTCAAGGTAATGCGATGACTCCAAAGTAGGTAGCTAGCCCCTAAGGATGCCTCGCAAGACCTATGCTCCTACTGGCACGCCAATGTTTCCTCCTAGGCCGAATCGGCACTACAACAAAATAGATAAATAATGACACTTTCTTTACGACACTTTCTAACTAAGTGCCATTATTTTTTTCTTGTGATGTCAGTATACTAAAAAGTGTCATTATAATTTAATATTTGTCATCATCTATGTCACTTTCTAAAAAGTGTCATTAACCTAATTTTGACAACACTTTTAAAACAAGTTTTGAATGTCGTATAAAATATTATACTAAACACAACACTTGGTAGGTGTCGTCTGAATATTTTATTTCCTCCAAAAAGAATTCGTTTACCGTAACTTTCCCAAAATTTGGCGCTCGAGCCCGTGGTCCCAAATAATCCCATATAATTCTTCTTCCCTTTTTTTCACCAAATATTCTCTCTTCCCAAACTTTTTGCCTCTCTTTCTCTCCATCGGCAGGAGCGATCTCGATCGTCGTCGGCTTCACCATCTCAGCTCTCTCTCTCTCATATCGGCTGGAGCAGAGATTTCGATCGTCGTCGGCGCCACCATCTTAGCTGGAGCCTGCGGTCATCTCTATCGGTCATCTCTATCATAAGTCTAGGTCATCCCTCACTTTGTTTCTTTATGTATTATGTAGGGTTTTATAAGCACAATAATTGGGGATTTTGGAATCGATGATGGTTTTCCTTCTTTTGTTAGGGTTTAAAAGATGAATCGATCATTATCTAGGATTTTCTTTCTTGATATTGTTTTTTTTGGATCTTTTGTGAAATTTTTCTCTTCTTTTCATTTTTTAAGAATTTTTACTTGCACCATATGGCCATTAGCGCGATTCTGTGTAATTGTTGTGATTTTTTTAAGAATTTTTACTTGCAGTACAGGGTTTAGAATATTTAGAAGAATAATTTTTCTGATATATATAACAGTAGAAGCGAGAGGAAGAGGGAAAAATTCTAGCCGTTTTTTTTCATCGGATCACTGTTCCAATCTCGCTCGGAGGTGAGGAAAACCCTAACTTTTTTCTTCCAAATTGTTAGATCTGATGTTATTATTCAATTTTATTGCTAATTTCTCTCTGATACTGGGATTTGGGCCCAAAATTTAGGGGTAATTTCCATTTTTGAGTTGTAATTATTGATCCGATTGTTAGAATTTGGTTGGAAATGTTGACTAGTGGTTGGTGGAACTGGAATTATTGTTAATTGCTGTAGAAATTTGTTTGAGATCCTAGATATGTCAAAAAGATCCGGTCTTCATGGTTGGGGACTGTTGTTTGGATCCAGTCTTAATGTGAAGAATATGATATGGTTTTTTAGATGTAACATTAGATGGTTCATCTAATTCTAAAAAGGTTGGGAACTGTTGTTCTTTATAGTATTTACACTCGTGAGCTCTGATTCTTGTCATATATTGAATGCTAAGCATTCATGTTTTAAATCGGGTCTTCATGGTTGGGGACTGTTGTTCTTTATAGTATTTACACTCGTGAGCTCTGATTCTTGTCATATATTGAATGCTAAGCATTCATGTTTTAAATTGGGTCATTGAAATTTTAAATGAATGGATTACTGTATTATACAGTTGGCTTCTTTGGCATTGTAGATATTGGAAAGTTTTGGTAATCTTCATTCTTCAGGAAACCAGTTTTTTCCACATTTGTTCTTGCTTTCTGTGTTGTTGGTTTTGGAGTAGGAGGCCTGCCTAATTATTTATGAAGCATAACTCATTACTTATTCACTTTTCTTGGAAATTCTTGGCAACTTAACCTTCACGAATTCAAGTAGCTTCGTAGAATCAATTGTTTCCTGTGCGTTGGGAAACAAGGGCAAATTCCAGATTTTGGTCTGCTTACTCCCAGTTTTTGGTCTTTTGAAACCAATCTTGTTCTACTTTTTGCTCTGAATTAGACCTTGTGTATATGTAATCCTTTTGTTGCACCGTTAATCACTCTTAGCAAGTCACAAACATTATATCCTGCTATTTAGTATATCTTTAGTCATAGAATTTTAGAGGAATCTGATATTAGTTAGTATATCCTTAGCTATAGAATTTTAGAGGAATCTGAAATTAGTATGGAGATGTGAACAGATGTCTTTCCTGCTCTCTTGTTACTATTATGATCACCCATCACCACCACCACCAACAGATCTTTATGAAGATGAATAGGAGGTTGCCCTATGATGTGGGAATGGGCATACCATAACCACCTGGAATTTTGTGGTTATGACAAGTTTTTGAGGAAATTATATTGTTCTTGCTTGCTTCATTTTCAAATACCATAACCACCTGGAATTTTGTAGTTCACATTTTTCTATATTTTTAATTACATGTAATTGTTGCTTATCTATACAATACACTCACTTTCATTCTTAGTGTCTATGATAGGTCATTTTGGTTGAGATTGTATTAGCAGCCAACGAAGTCACTAAATTTGGTTGTTAAGGATGGATAAAACATGGATTAATTACTCTAGGTTCTTTTAAATTTTCTTGATTTATCTTTACTTTTAAGCTATCAAATATATAAATAATTACATAAATTATAGTTTTTTTGTTTTTTTGTAGGTCTAGTGATAAGTACCTAGAAGAAGTGAAGAGATTTATAGCAAATGCTAAGAAGCATGCTATGAATCCTGATAGGGTCGTATGTCTTTGTAAAGAATGCAAAGTTGAAAAGTCACAAAAAAATGATGTAGTATTTGATCACTTGGTCCGAATTGGTTTTGATCCTTCATATCAATTTTGGGTTCTTCACGGGGAAGACTCAGGTGGTTTTGAACAAAATGAGACTTCTGAGTTGCCAGATGCTCATAGGATATACTATGATGCATATATTCCTTCTGCTGGAGATTCAGAGGCTACTGAGGGTATGAATATGAATGTAGATGAGGCTTTTAGAAAAAAGTTGAAAGAAGCTGAAGCTCCTTTGTATCCAAGTTGTACCAAGTACACAAAGATGTCAACAATCATTACTCTTTACAAGCATAAGGTTACAAATGGGTTGTCAGATAAAGCATTTAATGAACTTCTTGAGATTTTGCAAGATATGTTACCAGAGGAAAACAATATTCCAGATTCATTATACACGGTAAAGAAGTTCCTAAAAGAGTTTGATTTAGGATATGAGAAGATACATGCTTGTGTCAATGATTGTTGCTTATTTAGAAAAGAGAAAGAGCACCTGGATACATGTCCCATATGTGATTCTTCACGTTGGAAAGTAAATCTAAGGACAAGCAAGATCAGGAAGGGAGTGCCTGCAAAAGTTTTGCGATACTTTCCAATAATACTAAGATTGAAAAGGATTTTTATGCCCAAAGATAAGGCAGAGCAATTGACTTGGCACTCCACCCACCACAGTCAAGATGGAACGATGCGACATCCAGTAGACTCGGTTGTGTGGGATGTTATTGATAAAAAATGGCCCAATTTTGCTTCAGATCCAAGAAATCTTAGGTTTGGGCTATCATCAGATGGCTTTAATCCTTACAAAAATCTGAGTACCCAATACAGTATGTGGCCAGTCTTGCTATGTATATACAATCTGCATCCCAATGTATGTATGTCGCAAGAAAATTTGATGTTGACTTTACTTATACCTGGCAAAGATGAACCTGGAAATGACATAGACGTATACCTTGAACCACTTATTGATGACTTGAAGGAGCTTTGGAGCAATGACGTGGAGGCATATGATGTATTTACTAAGTCTTTATTTAATATGAAAGCTATTTTGATGTGGACAATCAATGATTTTCCAGCTTATGGTAATTTGGCTGGTTGTACAACAAAGGGAAAACTTGCATGTCCTATATGTGGTCCTAATACATGTTCTCGATACTTAAAGAAGTCACATAAGACTGTGTACATGTCTCACAGGCGTTTTCTTCCACCTAGTCACTTGTGGCGTGATAAGGCTAGCTGGTTTGACGGAACAAAAGAAAAAGGACTCCCACCAAGACCATTGACTAACAATGAAATTTTAAGTGCTGTAAATGAAGTTCAAAATGTGTGGGGAAAGAGCAAGAAAAAGAAAATAAAGAACAACGATCCTCCTAAAATGTGGAAAAAGAAGTCAATATTTTTTCAACTACCATATTGGGAGGTAAATTATTTTTCACTATAATACTCATTTTTTAGTTAGTTCTATTATAATAGCTTAATTTTTTTAGGAACTTAGTCTATTTTTTATTGTATCACAGGCTATACCGTTGCGTCACAACTTGGATGTGATGCATATTGAGAAGAATATTTGTCAAAGCATTTTCAGAACACTATTGAATATTAAAGGACATACGAATGATGGATTACAGTCTCGTGGAGATTTAGCAGACATGAACATTAGGCATGACTTATATGCAGAACCAAGAGGGCAAAGATTTTTTCTTCCGCCGGCACCTTACACACTATCAAAAGCTGAGAAGCAAATCTTTTGTAAGAGATTGTTTGATTTGAAGTTACCTGATGGTTATAGTTCAAATATTAGCAGTTGTGTCAAGCTTGAAGAATGCAAGATTATTGGTCTCAAGTCTCATGATTATCATGTTTTAATGCAACAATTATTGTCAGTTGCTTTAAAAGGACTTCTTCCAGAGGGACCAAGGAACACAATCTTTCGTTTGTGTTCATTTTTTAATGAACTCTGTCAAAGAGTGATTGACAAAAATAAATTGGAAGTATTAGAGGATGAAATTGTGGAAACTATATGCATGTTAGAAATGTACTTTCCTCCAGCTTTTTTTGATATCATGGTTCACCTGATAATACATTTAGGAAGGGAGGCTAGATTATGCGGACCGGTGCATTATCGATGGATGTACCCTTTTGAGAGGTATGTAATAGAACCTTGTTACATTTTTAGGGTTTATAGATTATTCAACATAAATTTAAATTAGGTTATTAAATCTAAGTTTTGTGTGTTAACCTGCAACAGATTTATGAAATATCTTAAGGGATTTGTTAGAAATCGTGCTCGTCCAGAAGGATGCATAGCTGAATGCTATCTAGTGGATGAGTGTGTGAGATTTTGTAGTGAATACATGCCACAAGCAGCAGCTTTAGGCACAAAATTAAACCGCAATGAAGATTTTGAGGATGATGCAATTATAGAGGGACGTCCAATTTCAAAAGGAAAAGTAATTACCATGTCAAGTGAAATGTTGAAGGCAGCTCATCTTTATGTTCTTTTAAATAGTGCAGAAGTTGAACCCTATATTTCGTGAGTATACTACCAGCACATTCCAATAGCAGAAGTTTGATTGAGATTTTCTAGCTATATGTGTGTATATGTATGTATGAGTAACTATATAAACTTTGATGTCTTTATTAGAGAACACATGGAGGAGTTAAAACGTGCTGATAGGCGTTTGTTACGGGATAATAATTTGCTGCAGAAGAGGCATTTAGAAACATTCATTTCATGGATGTCAGAGAAGGTCATATATATATATATATATATATATATATATATATATATATATATATATATATATATATATATATATATATAAGGTGTAAAAAAAAAATATATATATATATATATAAGGTGTAACTTTTAATATCAGTTATGTTTTGCAGATTAATCTTGAAAGTGCAGCGAGCACAATGTCGGATACGCTTAGATGGCTTGTGCAAGGGCCTAGATGTGTTGCAATGTCGTACTTGGGTTATGTGATCAATGGAAAACGCTTTCACACAACAGAAATTGAGCGATCCACTCAAGATTATGGTCTCTATATAGAAGCTGAGACTATATGTAGATCCAGTGCCAGAGACACAACACAAGTTGTTGCAAATGTTTCTTACTATGGAGTTATAAGGGATATTTTGTTATTGGACTTTAACACATTCCGAATTCCTATTTTTCAATGTGATTGGGCCAACATTGTTAGTGGTATAAAGAAGGAGCATGGATTCACTTTAGTTAATCTTCATGAAGGATTAAATAAATTTGAAAGGGATCCATTCATTCTTGCATCACAAGCAAAGCAAGTATTTTACTCCAGAGAAAGTGAAAGATCAAATTGGCATGTAGTATTAAAGGCACCACCACGAGGCTTTCATGACTTGGCTATCTTTGATGAAAGTGTTTATACATCATATTGCCCGCAAGATGTTTCTGCACTTGAGATAGACCATAGAGGTGGTGATGAGCTGTACAAGAGGAAGAATTGTGAAGGACTTCTTGTGTCACTATAGTTGTTGTGATGATTAGAGAATTTTTTGAAGTATTTGTCTTTTGTTTTTTTTGTATCTTGGACAAATATGGCTTAAAGCAGCCTTCCTTTATATTTGCTTAAGTATATTAGTCAAATTGAATTACTGTTTAACTTTTAGAAACTTGGATATGGTGTTCATAATGTAGTTTCTATTTGGCACATGTTGGGCATCACTATATGTTTCCTTTTTCCTCTCTGATACTGTGTGTACTATATGTTTCCTTTCTTAGCTACCAGGCTCCTGACTTTATGGTTAATTGCTAACAAATTTAATCAACAGGCCATATACAAATTCATAGATACAACAAAATGTCATATCATAGATACATTACTGACACCTTAATGTGTACACACCAATAGTTGTTCCTACTCCCATATGTCATTCTGATACAGGAACCTCATTTTATGAATTTTTTTGATCAAAATGATGAAGGCAAAATTTTGGTCAAAATTTACAATATAACCCAATACAATAACGGACACAAACCAAACTTTGAGTAGTGAAAGCTAGCATGGACGATACGCACAAATTTGAGCTCGACTGGTAAAAGTATGTTGATGTTTTCCAAAATTTGAGACAACATGTCAATATAAAGCTGAAGTTTGGTCAAAACTTGCATAAAAGGCAGCAAAAGCATGCTAAAACTAATTAAAATGCCTTAAATTTGTCCATAAATAGGATTAAAGTAGCTTAAACATCATGGGTTAGAAAAAACAATACTATATTGCTTAAAAAACTCATCGTAATGCCCTACATTTACCATACTATGTTTCCTTCTTGCTCATAGTTTCTTCTGCAACTTCTTTTCCTGCTACTACCGTATCTTGACTGTCCAGTGGCTTTTATGCCCTGGTTAGTGGATCAAACTTGTGTGATATGTTGATATGCTAATTTTACAATAGATATCAATTACATACTCTACACTTAGCAAATATTCTTTGCCTTGAATTTTTAGAAGATGTCTGGATACATGCCAACATATCTACATGTTTATTAGCATGGGATGGGGGCTGTTGATGTTGCACAGTTCAGTCTACTACATTAACCTACAAACTAGAAATTTCTGCCCGTTGGTACTGTAGATAACCTCCTGCAAACTAGACTATCTGTTGCCTTTCCTATATTACTTGCAAACTGGAAACAACTGCCTTTTGCGCATTTGTGAAACTCAACTTTTTCGAGAATCAGTAGAAAACATGCTGCAATTTCATCAGTAATCAATTTCATCTGTAAGAGCAGCTCAATCAAAGTTAGAGCATCCAAAATTGATGCTTCCTCCAGGGTTCAGATCTAACTCTGCTTTTTCGAGAATCTGCAGAAAACACGATGTGGATACGTGCATTATACGAATATGGTTACATATATTTTTTTCTATTATTATATTATAAATGTGAATCCAGTATCTATTTGTGAACCTGGAATCTGCATCCACATACCTTAGTTTTCATATATCATACAAATAAGATTATTCATTCTTTGTTTGTTATGCTAGGAAAAGTGTATTTCATGTCAAACTGATCAAAAAAATTCTTAAAAATGAGGTTCCTGTATCAGAATGAAGGATATGTGAGAATGGATCTGTACAATATGCTTGATACTGCTTTTATGAAAGCTGCATTTGCGAGAAATCATAAAATTCGTATAATCGTACAGAAAAATGCAAAGATACAACATCATGATTGGATCTTTATTTCATGTCTGTAAGTACCCGATTATAATCTGGTGGGTTCTGTCAAATTTGATTTCAAGCTTGGTAAGTTTACGACTTCGGGTCAGGATCTGTATTAATTTTTTAAAAGTATATAGGACCTACAATCTCTGAATCTTTGCCATGTTTGAATAACTAATGACATTTTTTGCCTCACCAACATGGGATCCTATGTTGGAATCTCCAAATGTTTGCTATGTTTGAATAGATGTGGCATCCTATGTTGACTCTCCGAATCTTTGCTATGTTTGAATCAACTTGTGTGCCAATTATTTCATCTGTCAAAGCTTCAATATTATATACTAATTCAATGAAATTTGTTTTGCTCCTAGTACTTGATGGTAGAGTAACGTACATTCATTTGCTTCTCCATCTACAGGCAAGGCAATCAAATTATGTAATTTTATTTGTGATGGAGTACCTGTGGTTTGTAGGATACTGTAAGGGACCAATAAAGTTACATGGATGAATCAACTTGTGTGCCAATTATTTCATCTTTACACAATTTGCTAATTTCTACTTTCTACTCAATAATGTGTTTATTTTCTTTGTTAATGTCTACTTTCTTAGTTCTGTGCATGACAAGACTTTCTACTTTCTAATTAATTTCTATGTTTATACATATATATTCAATAATATTTACCCAGCCTTACAGAATTAGTTCTGTGCTGAAGTTTTAAAGATAGACCATTGTCGGCTTTTAATCTTGTGGAGTTCTAAGGCCTCTGTTATTGTCGCATCATCAAGTGCACCTGGGAGATCCTGTGACAAAGGATGCATATAGTTGTACAGATGAAAGAACAAAATGTATTGAATGAGTTCCAAATTTTTTTTTTTTGAAGAACAAAATGTACAGAAGAAAGCCCCACCGTCCTCTATTCTTCTGTACATAAGTTCCACTCATCTTGGAAATTCCAGGGAGGGCTATGTTTTTAGTCAGTTTGATTTTTTACATGTTATTCACTATTGTATTGAATGTACTCTGTTACCTTCTTTTTTACATAAACTGCATAATAGTTAATGTTGATGCTGATTTCATTTATCTTTTTTAATTACAGAGATATGTCGAAGAAAACATCACGTGTCATTTATGATAGCCCAACTTTATCTAGGTTACCTCATGATAGTTCTGATGAGAATGCTGATTCTTCATCAGAAGAAAATAATACTGGAGGTAAAAAGAAAAGAACCAGAGGAAAAACAAAGGTCCCCGTTGTTGCAGTTGGTGAAAAGAACTGTACGATGATTGAGTGGAATGAATATGGGCAACCTGTGGGAAAACAATCAGTTAGATTCATTACAACTGTTGGATGTCATGCTCGAGAGAATGTTCCAATAAATATAAATACCTAGCACAACGTGGATAAGAGAATCAAAGAAAAGTTGTGGGATTTGATGATGGTATGTACTTTGTTTATGTATTTTATTATTGTTGCTTCTTGTAAAACATTTAGTAAAATTACTTATCCTTGATTTTACTTGTAAACGTAGCAAAAATATGTTATTGAGGATTGTTACAAGAAGTTAATCCTGCGGTTGATGGGAAAGTTGTGGCGAAATTGGAAATCATCTCTATCTCAAAGTATAAGGAAAGTTGTAGATGCTGGTGTGGATGTATCTCGATGTATCACCTTCCTCAAACTGAATGAACCTACAGACCGCCAGTGGGATGAATTTATAAAAATTCGTACCTCAGATGAATTTAAGGTAAAATTTAAGGTTAAGTGTTTTTAATGATATGCATTATATTGGAGTTGTAAGCATTTTCTTAATTTGTGTAGGAATTAAGTCAAACAAAGCAGACTGCAAGGGCAAAACAAACGATACCTTACACTCTGAGCCGGAAAGGTTATGCAAGATATGAGCATGAATGGGTATAACTTGTGCTTGTTTTTAATTCATGTATCTTTAAAATTCTCTTGCATGTAATAAACACGATAGATTTTGATCATTTTGTCATTCTATTTTTGTTAGAAAAATGAGAACAAAGGAAAATCTATATCGAGGGTGGACTTATGGATTGAAGGACATAAGAAAAGGAAGGGAGAGAAGAGTGGAGAACCGATCAATGCTGATGCAGAGAAGGCAATTATATGTGATTAAAATTTATTTATTTAAAATTCATTATTATATTGTATTTTTAATGATTTTCTAAATATGCTAATAACATTTATTTTCTAGTCGAAAATGGAAAAATATAAGGAGGTTCTAGATGGTCGGAATTCGATCTCCATAAATGAGGATCCAGTGAGTAAATATTTTGGTCAAGAACGCTTAGGTTCTGTTAGAGGGCTTGGATTTGGAGTTACCCCATCTAAGGTAGAGGGCCAATTACAAAATAAATTATTGATGCAATCTGTTATGAATGAGTTAAGTGAAGTTCGCAAAACTCAAGAACTTACGTACAAAATTCTAAGAGAGCTTAGGGCAGACATGGTAAGTTGTATAATGCCATCATCAACTCTATTGTTTTTCTAAAAACTATGCAGTCTTGAGATTCAAAAAACTAAAGTCATGAAATTGTTGTACAGTTTCCAGGAGAGTCTAGTAATGGAAGAGCGTTGCCATCTCCCTCAAGTCGACATGTATACTGTGGTAATGCTATTGAAATTTAACACTGAAACATTAAATTTACTTTTATCTTCTTGTTTCATTATAGTTCCGTCCTGAGAGTGTGAATGCTAGTGCTACTACAAACCTTGTGAATGCAAAGTACAAATGTTAAATTGGACTGCCTCAGGGCAGGTGGTGGCAAAGACAAAAATTCTAGCTACAGATTCTAAATCAATGGTACATCATGTTATACTTGGACCTGATTGCTACAAAGTTTGGGTTAAGGAAGTTTTAGTTCCAGAAGTTACTTTGTTTCGAGCCTCAAGAGAATTTTTCACCCTTGAAGATGCTATAGGAAGTACAATTGCGTGGCCACACAAGTATATTAGTTTTGAAGAGATTCAGGTAATTGAATTATTAATATGTATGTTTAATTTGACATTACCAGCACTACTTATTCAATTTCTATACATCTTCGTAGCACTACTTATCATATGGAATTCATATTCCACTAGATTTCTTTGGGTTAACTTCCGATGCACTTTTTATTTGACATAACCAACACTATTGATACTTAGGCAAGGTCTCATATTTTCTTTTTGTTCTCTACACAAAGGAGGCAGATGGGTGAATTTGTATCGAAATTATGCATCAAAAAACAGAAAAATCAAAAGGAAAACCATGAGTACAAAGAATATCTTTATCATCAGCCATCGGTTAGAGGATATGCCATTAAGGTGTAAAATTTCATCCCAATTAGCATTTCTTGATTACGATGCAACTATTGGTAAAGTAAATTTCTACGTAGCTGCAAACTTGAAAATTTACGTGGACACAAACAGTCAAGAATGTGCAAATAGCCGAGTAATTTGGTACCAGGAAATGTTTCATTATAGTCCCGTCTTGAAAATTTATTTGGTAAATTGGTATGTGGACACAATAGGAGAGTAAACTGTCTCATGCACAGGAAAATGTGAACTTTGCAAACAGTCAAGAAAGGTTTATGGACTTAGCAATTTGGTACCATTAAACTAGTTATTAGTAAAGAGTAAATAGTACCAGGAAAATGTTTGTGGGCTCATACACAGGAAAATGTGAACTTTGTAAAAAAAAAAAAAGTAAAGAGTGGGGCTGCTTGTGTTTTAGTGTCTGCACCTGTTGGACTACTACAATATCTTTGCAAAAAAAAAAAAGTAAACAGCTTGTGTTTTAGTGTCTGCTTGTGTTTTTCCATGGCGAACAGATTGGTAGCTAATCTTTGAAGTATTCTGAGAAAGACTACTACAATATCTTTGAAGTAAAGTCATAGATCTACAGTTGCATCTCAAAGACAACACCTTGCGAAAAATATCGGTTTGGTTTTCTTTTCTTCAGCTGCTTGTGTTTTAGTGTAGATAGTACTCTGAACAAGTATCTCATTTTTGTTCAGTGGTCTTTTTCATTAATTGACTTGACGAAGAGTGGGGCTTCAATCGATCTTCTGATCATAAATGTGAATGGGTCTTTACAGACAGATTTAAGCTCAGATCTCAGTTTAGTTTCTCACAGTACTGAAATGTCAGATGGTCTTTTCTTAGAAACTGATGTGCCATATGATGGTGATCATGGAAATTCCTATTTGTCCAGTATCCACATGGTGAGACTCTAGAGAGTATCTTATTGAGCTTGTGTCTGCACCTGTTGGACTGAAGTCCATTCCGTATCCTAAAATTCCTTATGTTATGGAAATTCTTTATACCTGGGAACTTATTTTTTATGTTATCATCTGCTGGAAACTTATACCTGGGAACATTTGCTGGGAACTTATACCTGGGAACTTACACATTTACTGAAATATTTACTGAATAGGGGATATCTTCATCTGCCTGAATGAAGTTGGAAATGTTTACTGAATAGGGGATACCTGGGAACTTATACATTTGCTGTAAACTTATACCTGAGAACTTATTTTTTATGTTATCATCTGCTGGGAACTTATATCTGGGAACATTTGCTGGGAACTTATACCTGGGAACTTATACATTTACTGAAATGTTTACTGAATAGGGGATACCTTCATCTGCCTGAATGAAGTTGGAAATGTTTACTGAATAGGGGATACCTGGGAACTTATACATTTTCTGTAAACTTATACATGGGAACTTATTTTTTATGTTATCATCTGCCAGGAACTTATACCTGGGAACATTTGCTGGGAACTTATACCTAGGAACTTATACATTTACTGAAATGTTTACTGAATAGGGGATACCTTCATCCCTGGGTCTGCTTAATGGTCTGCTTTGCTTGGATGATAGCCCTATTTTAGTACATGATCCTACTTTTGTTTTTTGGACCTTATTTAGTGCATTAATACACATTATTTTTTATGTTATCATCATCCACTCATTATTATTCTTTTTTTAGGAAAAATGATCCTCTTGTTAACATGACTGCTAGGGAAGCTGTGGATGTAAGATGCTTACTTTCTTTCAGATTCCTTGCAATTTCATTTAAAGACTTATGAGTTGAATCTTTTTTTATTTCTTTTATAGGTTACTTATGACAGAAAATCACTTTTGTCCATTTAATGTGGTTCTCAAGGCATGATTCTAATCCGAATGAGGACGCTAAGAAGTTACAAGTAGGACTCTTACATATATATTATGTAATCGACTTTGTTAGTCTTAAACAAATTGAATCCTATATTATGTAATAGACTTTATGAACATGGTTGATTTTGGTTACTTATTTGGAACATGGTTGGTTTTGGTTACTTATTTGTACGTGAACATGGTTTAACTATATGTGAACATGGTTGGTTGGTTTTGGTTACTTATTTGTGAACATGGTTGATTTTGGTTACTTATTTGGAACATGGTTGGTTTTGGTTACTTATTTGTACGTGAACATGGTTTAATTATATGTGAACATGGTTGGTTGGTTTTGGTGGTTGGTATATATATACTGATGACATTTTGAAATCTGTCGTTGAACTTGGTTTATATGATACATAAGAAGGGCCATGAAATAATATTCATGACATTTATTAATTGTCATTGAGTAATTTTAGATGACATTTCTCAGGTGTAGTAATTTCGATGACACTTATTAGATGACATTGAAACGCGTTAAGATGACACCAAAAAAAGTGCCATGGAAAGTCATTAACGACACTTTTCGAGTACCGTTAAAACACTTTTCTGTTGTAGTGCGGTCCCCAGCGCTCCGAGTATCGTTCAAGAAAACATATCACCAAACCTTGTGCACAAATTGTCCATGACTATTTGAATGCGTGTCCGATTCGATAAGCATACAGTGCATGGTAATATTGAAAGTAAAGAGACAACATGTTCATTTTCCAGCATTTCATATTCATCATCTCGGGCATCAATTTATTTTATTTCAATGTTTATTTCATCGCAGCATTTCAACGTTCATAGTGACAAGTATAATCTAAATGTTCATGTGGCATTTCATTCATTAGCAGAGTGTTAGCAGCAAATTGATTCATTCAATGTTCATTGTTAGCCCAGTGATTACATCGTGTTTTTGAATATGGCTAATCAATTAAGTTTAACATAATGATGTCACTAATATTCATATACTCACTATCATGTTTCTACTTAAACTTAGCATTGTCCTAATTGTTCTATATCATATTGCTATGATTGTATCGTACTGCAACATATTGTTTTGCTCGCCTAACATGTATTTGTAGACATGCAGTAAGCATGATCAAATATGATCAAACCAGGACATATGCAATAGAGAATTAATGATAGGCCAAAGACAACATCATACAAGAAGATTTCTCAGAACTGCCTAACGACCTATCTGGGGCCTCGCATCGGGGTTTTGCTGCCCGGTCAGCGGACAGGGGTCGAGGGGGCATCGCCCCCGTGGGGGTTCTGGGGCGAAGACCCCGAAAGGTATTCAAATTTTTAGATATTTTTATCTTTGGACGACTGCTGTCAAGAAAAAAAGTGCCTTCAGGTCTGCTCAAATATCAGAAGAAAGACGTCATCAAAGGGCTCTTGGTTTTTCTATTTTGTTCTCAGTCTGTAATCTTTCAATTTATTGAGTCTAGGAACATGTTCGTTGAGTCGTACTGAGTCATCTCAACCCCTAGGCTTACTTCTCTAAGCTCCACCATACAAAACAAGACAATTCATGAACCAAACCAAACCATTCTAGCTCATATAAACAATCTGACACAAGGGAATGAGAATTTGGGCCAAACTCTGTTCTAGGCAGAATTCGAGCCGAACTCTGTCCCCTAATTTTCAGGAAGCTAATTTTTAGGAACATCATGATCCAAGCTGTCCAACGTTCAAATTTTTGAATATTTGGGACAGAATTTTGGCCGAATTCTGCCTCCCCGGACTAGTATAAATAGGGCTTGAATTCTCTCATTTTAAATTATCTCTCACTCTCAATCTTCTATGCCCTATACATTCTAAGCCTTACTCTTCTATTCTACTAGCCACAAAACTTCCTAAGCTCCAAGGTGCTCAAGTGAGATTCAGCTAGAAGTTCTGTGCAAGAGTTGAAAAGAACTCACTTGGACAATTCCAAGTTTCTTCTCTGCAAAGTTGTAAGAAGTTGGCGTGCTCTTCTGATAAAGGCACGTGTGTATACCCTATTTCATAAATAGTGGATTTCAATCATGAGCGAAAGTTCTCAGGCCTGGACTAGTCCTCCACGAGGGAACCAGGTTAAATCATTGTGTTTGCGTATGCTCTTCTGATCTCTCTTAATTTTTGTATTACTACTCTGATTATATAATCTCTTGATAGTTGCTTTCTGGACTTGGTATAGAGTTGAATTTTTAATTGGTTATTATTGACACAAACTCTATTCACCCCCTCTAGAGTTGTCTATACGTTGCTTCAATTGGTATCAAAGCAAGGTCTCTATTGTTAGGCTTAACATCCTTAGAGTAGAGCTTTGTTAGTTTTTTATAGCATCGTATTCCTCCTCCTTCGATAAATAGGATTTTACTTCTAGTAGCATTGACAATCATGTTTCTTCTAAATGCAAGAAATGCTATAAGGGCTTGTTTGGTAACCGAATTTTACTATTTGGATTTGGATTTAAAAATCCTCCAAATCCAAATCATGGATTTCAAGATTCAAATCCAACTCCAAATTCAACTCCAACCAAACATAGGATTTGGATTTATGATTAATAATTAAATTATAGTCATGATCAATAATTAAGCTATTAATTAATTATGATTAATTATAGTTATTATTATTTATAAAATTAATAATTAATGATTAGTAATTAACGATTAGTAATTAATAATTGACGATTAGTTATTATTAATTATAAAATTAATAATTAATGATTAGTTAATTTTTAAATAAATAATGATTAATAATTAATAATTAACGATTAATAATTAATAATTAACAATTGATAATTTTTTAATAACGATTAATAATTATAAATTATAATTATTGATTAATAATTAATAATTAACGATTAATTAACTATAAATTAAATATTTTAAAAATAGTAATTATAAATTAATATTATTATGATTAGTAAATTATTAATAAAATTATTATAAAATATGATTCTAATTGTGATTAAAATATTATTAATTAAGATTATAATAAAATAGTTATTAAAAAATTATTAATTAATATTATAATAATACTAATAAATTATTAATATGATTATAACAAAATTAACTAATTAACTCATTAATTAATTTTTAATTAATAATACTAAACATCGGATATGATTATTAATTAATATTATAATAATACTAATAAATTATTAATTAATATTATAATAATAATATAATAATACAAGTAAATTATGATTATTAATAATTAACAAATTATTAATTAATATTATAATAATAATAATAAATTATTAATTATGATTGTAACGAAATTAACTAATTAACTAATTTTTTAATTAATAATACTATTTTTTATTCATTAATAATACTAATAAAATAGTTAATTTTTTATTAATTAACTAATTTTTAACGAAATTATTAAATAATAAATATTTTTAACGAAATTATTAAAGATTACCTAATTTTTAATTTACTAATTTTTTAACAAAATTATTAAATAATAAATATTTTAACGAAATTATTAAAGAATAATTAATTTTTTTCTTCAAAATCCAACAAAATCCAAGTTTTGGATTTTGTCATACTTTCCATATCCAAATCCATCTCCAACCAAACATAAGATTCCATCGATTTGTCTCCAAATCCATAAAAATCAAAATCCCACCTCCAAATACGGTTTACCAAACACACCCTAAGTGGAAAGCCATGGCTAACCAATCCTTAGAGATTCTTGATGACTTTTATTCTACAAATGAAGAACTTTCAGAAAAGGTTATTCATTTTGAAGAATCTTATAAGGTTTTGATAAATGAAAACAATAATTTATTATCTAGACTTGATTCTCAAAACTCATCTTATGTTTCTTTAAAGAGTTTGAATGAGGCTTTAATTTTGAAAATTAAATCTCTTTCCTCATCAATAGAAGATCTTAAGAGGCAAACACATGAGCTAAATCATTTGCATGATTCTTTTATTGACTCTTTAAAGAAACAAAATGATGATTTTATTTCTAGAATTACTTTATTTGAAAAAGAGAATTTTGCTTTAAATGCTAAATTTGATTCTCTTACTTGTTTGCATAATGATTTGCTATTAGAATATGATATTCTTAAGACCAAATCCATGCATGCTCACTCAAGAGATATTCGTCATTCTAGTATGTCACATGTTAATAATCATGCTCATTCCGATACATGTGCACACACTAGTATTAGGTGCTTCTATTGCTCTCGCATTGGACACATGAGTGTAACTTGTCCTATTCGTAGGAGTTTTTCTACCAATGCTAGAGTAAATAGTATATGGGTCCCTAAAGCTAACAAATGTGGATCCAAGTTTATTTAGATACCAAAGTCTTCGCCTAATGTTGTTGGTGGATCTACTTATATCGGGACAGTACCGAGGAGCGTGTTGGTGGTTGCAAAGCTCAAAGGTCATCTTCCAAGCAATTGCACCAACACAAGTGTGGCCACTAGAGCCACTTTGGTAACATGCTAAACAATTCTTTTTAAATGGTTTATATTTATAGAATCTAGCATGTTTCTCTTGATGTCTTGCTACTAGCTCACATTGATATCCTTTAGTGCTTATTATATAAATCAATGTGAGATATAATACTAGCATGCTTAGTTAATTTTCTTATTATTTCTTCTATCTAGCATGACTAGTTACTTAGCTTAAATGATTAGTTCACACTATGTAGTTTATCACTCATTTTCTTTTAGTGTGACACATTTATATATGCATGCTCGTTATTCCTAATCTTTATTTATAAATCATGCATATCACTCTAGTCCATAGGACCTTGGTTCTGATTTAAGTTAATATAATTTTAACTCTCCGTCTTTAAAATTTTTGAGATAGTTACTTCTTGCCGATTTGTATTTAATATGTCATATTTACCTTAATCGGTATTTGTGAATATATGTGCTTAGCACAAGCTTCTTATACTTCCATTTTAACCTTGTGCTTACATAATATATTCATTATTGATTTTCATATTTTATTTTGATTAAACCTCTTATGAATCAATTATGTATTTGCCTAATAAAGCCTATTTATACATGTTTTGATTTTGTAATAGTTTTTCAAACATTCATTAAGGATACATGACTATATTCACTAAATCTCCAATTGCATGTAGATCATGTATTTCTTATATTGATATATATATATATATATATATATATATATATCTTTTGTATAAACAACTTTAGTGGGCATATGAGTTAAGCTCCAGTTTTATATTATTTTGAAGAATATTTAATTATACTTGCTTCCTTCAAACTTGTGCTTATTCCATATTTTAGCTATTGATTCCTTGACAAAATTTGTGCATCTCTTCTTGAATCAATTAGCTTTTTCCTTAATGTCTTCTTTGTTGACCCAAAATGGATCTTAATCAACCAAATATTGACAAATTGACAATATGATACTTGTCATAATTCAATATGACACATTAAGACAGAACTCAGTACAAGACGGACGTCGTCTCTCTCCTGCAGAGCACTCGTTTTCAGAGTCTGTATTATTTTACATTTATTGAGTCTAGCAAAATATAAACTGAGTAGCACTGGGTATTCTTGGCTTAAACCTTATCCCCAAATAAACCCAAAGCTCCACCAAGCCAAACTTAGCCCACAAAGGCCCAACTGAACTTTCTGTCAGCATGGAGACAGAGTTCGGGCCGAACTCTGCCTCCACACAGAGTTTGGGCCGAACTCTGTCCCCTGATTCAGGACCATAATTTTTAGGATTTATTGTATGCTAGTTGTCCAATGGCCAAAAATTTGAATTCATGACACAGAATTCTGGCCGAATTCTGACTATCCCAACTAGTATAAATAGGCCTTGAATTCTCTCATTCTCAATCATCAAATCATCTTTTTCTCTCTTCTCTATAAGCCTCATATGTCACGCCCCGCTCCCGTAGGAGCGATCGTCCTCGCTAAGGCGTGATGCCGCACGGGCCTAGGTTGCGCCCGTACAAGGCCAAGTCCAGAAACGGCCGATTTGAGTTCTAGGCCACAGAGTCGCACAGAGTGTCCCCATTTGCAGCGGAATATAAATGAACACAATTGAAGCGAAACCAAATTCTTTATTGATATTCAACAAGTTTACAATCGGCGCTAGGCCGATATTAAGAATTGCCACAGGGGAATGTCCTAAATGGCTTGTAAAGCCAGCGACCCGTGCATGTAGATTAAGTGGACTATGCTGGTGGCAATCCACGTGCAAGTTCTTGCATTGAAATCAAAGTAGTCTAAGTTAAATGAACAAGTGCTTCCTGAACATGCTTGAAATACAACACACCCAGAGTATGCTTGAAACATAACATCCTGAACATGAACATGCTCGATATGTAACACTCCTGAACATGCTTGAATGAAATACTCGAAACATGCTTGAATTGTAACACTCTAAAAAACGTGCCTACGACGTGCTAGAACATGCCTCCGACGTGCTAGAATCCCGAGACATGGACACACACTTGATACTGAATGCGTGCATGAATCGTGTTATGTTATTATTCATGAATTGTGGTTTAACTTGGTTTACCTTGAACAGGGAAGGCCGGACGGTGAGTATGGGTAAGTCGTACATGTATTTCCATGCGACACTCGAGTTCGGTAACACGAGATAGGCTATGCAATATGCCATGAAATTGATCCTAAGGCAAGATTAGAAAGACAATGAATGATAGAGATGCACAAAAGATTATAGAACGTGTTTGGTAATGATGGCATTGTGGGCGAGCCAGCCTCCCCACCAGTGCATAACAATGTACTGATAACCCCACAGTCTGCTTGCAGGATAGCAGGAGACGCCGGCGGGTGCGGAGCTTCCGTCGAACGTGTCAAGGCGTGGAGCCAACTCTGGGGCCTTGGAACGTTGCAAGAAGCTGAAGCACCCTATACAGGACATAATGTATCGGAACATCGCCATGAATCATTCCATCTTGTAAGCCACTTGGCACGCCTTTTATGTTTCAGAGAGAGAGAGAGCTTGAGCGACTTGTAATATCGGCCTAGCGCCGATTGTAAACTTGTTGAATATCAATAAAGAATTTGGTTTCGCTTCAATTGTGTTCATTTATATTCCGCTGCAAATGGGGACACTCTGTGCGACTCTGTGGCCTAGAACTCAAATCGGCCGTTTCTGGACTTGGCCTTGTACGGGCGCAACCTAGGCCCGTACGGCATCACGCCTTAGCGAGGACGATCGCTCCTACGGGAGCGGGGCGTGACAGATTGGTATCAGAGCACGGCTTTACGTCCTTGGACTTCATTTCGATTATCTCAGTTTTGAAAGCTCGGTTGGAAGAAAAGAAGTATACGCTCTCTCTCGCTGTGCCTTGGGATGTTCCATACAATAAGTCTAATACTTTCAAAAGCTCGTACAAGTACTCGGTTGCACGGGATCGATAGGCGAAGGCCTTTGTGCCGAACGACGTTAAACATGACTCGATTGAGAACACATGCAAAGTTAACATGTCTCGTACGTGCCTAACTAGTCTTGCGTTGACCCTAGCAACTGAGCGTGCAAAACATGAATATAGTCCATGCGAGATGGTTAAGCGGTACAACTTAGTCCGCGTGTCGCGCACCTCGACTCTTGGGTGCAATCGGGTTGCAAGCGATATCAAGTATCGCTCGATCGAGAACGGAGATACACTTTGAGTGTATATCGATAGGAACGCTATCGAGTTAACGCTTAGGCGTACGCGAATGATTGACTTGGATTTTGAGGACTCGTGTGAACGACTTAGTACGTCGAGACGACGTAAGCGAGTACGCTAGAGATTCGTCGAACGAATCTGAAGGATATCTTAGTGCATGGCGCGAACGTGATTGAGGATTAGACCGTATGGCTTGAACCCGAGTGGTGTATGTGATAGGTTCGAAGAAGAATAAGAATGAGTGTCAACGACTAGTCGAGTGGCTCGAACCCTGAGTGGTGTATGGACGTTATAGAAATTGTTCGAGCGAGACTAAAGGAATTACGGATAGAACAAGTATGTCGGCGAAGCGATGCGGTCGCGCAAAGCTTTAGAACGTGTCACGCTTAGTTGATCGTGACTTCGTGTGTCCCGAACGAGATATCGTTCGGACAACTTGTGAATGGGTAACGCGTGTTAGAAATGATTCGGAACGATGGATGAAAATAAATGGTCTTGATCGAGGAAACTTAGAGGAACGTGCGTGCGATGTCGAATTGATGCAAATGAAATGTGACTTGAGTTTTGAATAACGATCTTGAAACGAGCTTTGAGGGAAAAGCGGCTGAACTTGATCTTGAGTATCGGGAAAAATTGAGGAATATCCAACTCGGACAACAGCATCAACGTACGACTCGAAATTGGTTGCAAAGGAAGATCGTCAGGTTACGCATATCGTCGATGGTATTGAGGCGTATCAAAGATCGATATGCGATAACTCGGGGGTACTCTGACTCGGCAAATGACGATCGTGCAAATGTCATTGTTCCGATGGATGTTATAATCGGGATATTGAAATGTGTCGAGGAAAAGGATAAACTTGGCTCGAGGATTTTCTGGTTGAACAAATGACGGGTAAACTATCGAATTGAAATCTTGACTTGGATGAAATGAAATGCTTGGATTTACTTCGACGATAACCCCAACGTTGACATTCTTGTCTTATGCGAGCGCAACTCCAGCCTCGCACATGCGTCGCGCCGATTAGGGCGATCACTCCGCGTGAGCGCTGGTATGGTGATTCATCCAGCGGGGGTGATCAAACTTGCACGGCGTGGCAATACGATTGCTTCGACTTGTGGTTTGACGCGAAGATGACTTGAGAATGATTCGGTGTGCTTGAATGATGAAGTTTGAGGATTGAGTAGGTCCAATCCGCGTATCGAGAATGAATCAATCTAGACGTAAGCAAGAGTTACGCCCCGATGAGAATGATTATTCCGCGAGAGCGTTGCATGGTGATTCATGAACCACCGTGGATAATCGGACTCGCGTGAGATTGGGGCGCAACGTATTGTCAAGCTAGATGAACTCGTAATCGAATACATGAATTGGAAAGAATGGATATGTGAAGTATGTGATCAGAATGAATTCGGATATACGCGGCGAATGCCTTGACGAGAATAGGTGATCGTGCTCGATGTTTAGAAATCTGAGTGACGCGAGCTTGGGTAGAAAATCCCGTACTACCGACTTTGGTTTGACCCTAGGATTGGGGTCAGTGTTGGCATTATTGTTGGAGAACTATGATTCCAATCCTGACATTGACTTAGCCTCGAAAAGATGGCCTAGCGGTTAGGCGAGACGTCCCTGTTTCATGTGTTAGCAATCAAAAGATTGATCTTGAGGATTGGCATGGATGGATAGCATGAACCACGAATGTAGGAAACCCTACTCACGAGACTCGGCTGACATGCATATATTTCAGGGACGCCTGGGTATGTGCACGATGCGACTCGAGTGAGAATGACAAATTCTCTATCATGCGGCTAGGCTGAATGCAGGTATTTTGGGGACGCCTGAAATGCGTGCACGATCCGGCCAAGTGATACGATGAGTTCTAGCACGACTTGGGGAGTAAACAAGTGTCGTAAACGTGAAATCGTGCTAGTAAAAGTTGGTACAACGAATTGAACCATTGATAGGAAGTTATGCTCGACGATAGTGCAATACTTGGTCGACCCCGCTAAGAAGAAATCATACTGATTTCATGAACGAGAACGCTTGAGAAGCGAGTCGGGTTATCTCGATGACCGAGATGAACGAAAAGTGAATTTGCCTCAGCCTTCGACCCGCACATTTGACGAATTACAATGTGTCTCGTGTAACCATTCCAGTTCCATGACACGTCGAAATAGCAACCAAGACGAAGAAATACTCGAATTGAATAAGTACAATCAACTCTAAAATGAATGAAAGGCTATTCGATAAAATCGACCCAACGCGTGTGACACGGAACTTAGAAAGATATCAAGTATGGTTCGATGTCGTCGAACGATAGGACCGCTCGATGAAATTGTCTAAGAAACACGAAAACACGAGTTAAGAAATGGTAGGATGACCTGCACTCAGAAAGTCTCGAGGACGAGACTTATTTTGAGTGGTGTATTATGTAGTGACCCGCTCCGCCCTAGCGGAACGCCGATTCCAAACGGCAAGTGCAACGACTCAAACGAGCCGTCGACCCGAAGAGTTGCTTCGACCCGATGAAGTGTCGATGCGAATCGATGCAAGGCTTGCATTGGCCCGACAAGATGAATCCAGACTTAGACTATCGAAGGCGTGCTCGGAGGATCGCTCGGCCGATGCGAACATCGCTAAGGTGGGTGGCTCCGATGAACCCGTCTGTGCTTAGCCTAGACACATAACAATGCGGACACTATCACGAGAATCGCTAGGCGATAACACCCTGCATGCTAATAAATGATTCAACGCACCTAGCTAAGGGAATAATCCCATCTTGCATGCTTGTTTAGAACCTGGAAAAGAACTCGGTAATTATAGATATGCTCGCACCGCGCTCTACGCTCGTGCTAAGGCACAAGCTCACGTTCATGTCCCTTATACGTTCAAACAATGAAACAATGAATGGTTTACAACAATGAAACGGGAAGGCTATCAACATAGTCGCTCCGAGTAGAGTTTAGCAACATTGGAAGGCTATGGGACCGATGGGTCGCCAAGGCGACTCCCGTACTGGGAGTTGCATAATGCGTGAATGAATGAATCAACGAATGAATGAATAAATACATGAATGACTCTATGAACGAACGAACAAGTTAAAGAATGAAATGAAAGAAAGAATACATGAAAGATAAGACATGGAAGACGCTAGCGACAGGTATGACGGACACGTGCAACGGGGCTCACTACCCGCGTTGTACGGACGCCAACCTGGTCGTTAACGCATTATGGCATGAAAGATAAGACATGGAAGACGCTAGCGACAGGTGTGACGGACACGTGCAACGGGGCTCGCTACCCGCGCTGTACGGACGCCAACCTGGTCGTTAACGCATTATGGCTAAGGGTTAGCCTACGGCTCGGAGATAGCCGCTAAGTTAAAATGACAAGACAATACGAAATGGTCGTGGACAAACGGCACGGGCGATGGGGGGGAATACCGTGGCCGTCGTGTGGAAGGATTCTGCGGCACGGGCGTTGGGGGGGTAAACCGTGGCCGGCCTAGGCAGAATCAACGGCGCTTACGGGCTGCTTGGGTGCGGGCTTGGGCACCAAGAGACGTAAGTAGGAGGGTATATTCAAGAGACTTAACGGGGTGTACCAGCCATCACCCTACGCTAAGTTGAGAATTGCCACAGGGGAATGTCCTAAATGGCTTGTAAAGCCAGCGACCCGTGCATGTAGATTAAGTGGACTATGCTGGTGGCAATCCACGTGCAAGTTCTTGCATTGAAATCAAAGTAGTCTAAGTTAAATGAACAAGTGCTTCCTGAACATGCTTGAAATACAACACACCCAGAGTATGCTTGAAACATAACATCCTGAACATGAACATGCTCGATATGTAACACTCCTGAACATGCTTGAATGAAATACTCGAAACATGCTTGAATTGTAACACTCTAAAAAACGTGCCTACGACGTGCTAGAACATGCCTCCGACGTGCTAGAATCCCGAGACATGGACACACACTTGATACTGAATGCGTGCATGAATCGTGTTATGTTATTATTCATGAATTGTGGTTTAACTTGGTTTACCTTGAACAGGGAAGGCCGGACGGTAAGTATGGGTAAGTCGTACATGTATTTCCATGCGACACTCGAGTTCGGTAACACGAGATAGGCTATGCAATATGCCATGAAATTGATCCTAAGGCAAGATTAGAAAGACAATGAATGATAGAGATGCACAAAAGATTATAGAACGTGTTTGGTAATGATGGCATTGTGGGCGAGCCAGCCTCCCCACCAGTGCATAACAATGTACTGATAACCCCACAGTCTGCTTGCAGGATAGCAGGAGACGCCGGCGGGTGCGGAGCTTCCGTCGAACGTGTCAAGGCGTGGAGCCAACTCTGGGGCCTTGGAACGTTGCAAGAAGCTGAAGCACCCTATACAGGACATAATGTATCGGAACATCGCCATGAATCATTCCATCTTGTAAGCCACTTGGCACGCCTTTTATGTTTCAGAGAGAGAGAGAGCTTGAGCGACTTGTAATATCGGCCTAGCGCCGATTGTAAACTTGTTGAATATCAATAAAGAATTTGGTTTCGCTTCAATTGTGTTCATTTATATTTCGCTGCAAATGGGGACACTCTGTGCGACTCTGTGGCCTAGAACTCAAATCGGCCGTTTCTGGACTTGGCCTTGTACGGGCGCAACCTAGGCCCGTGCGGCATCACGCCTTAGCGAGGACGATCGCTCCTACGGGAGCGGGGCGTGACATCATACAAGCCTTAACCTTCTCATCTACTAGCCACAAGCTTCCTGAGCCTAAAAGTGCTCAGTGCCATTCAGTTAGAAGTTTGTGCAAGAGTCAAGAAAGTCGCTTGGAAAATTCCAAGCATCGCCACAGCGATCTTTGTAAGAAGTTGACGTGCTCTTCTGAAGAAAATACACTGTATCTAACTACTATTTCACAAATAGTGGATTTAATCCTGAGCTAGAGTTCTCAGGCCTGGACTAGTCCTCCACGAGGAAAATCAGGTTAAAAATTTGTTGTGTTTGCATATGCTCTCTTGATCTTTTTATTTTCGCATTTATTACTCTGATTATTTACTGTTGATGAAAAGAGTTAATTTTTATTTGGCTATTATCGTTATAAACTCTATTCACCCCCCTCTAGATTTGCCTATCTGTTCTTCAATTGGTATCAGAGCTCTGTTCTCTTAACAAGGACTAACATCCTAGAGTTGATCCATGGCAACCACACAACCTATATTTTCCAACCATGGTGAGGTACAGTCCACTCATAGGCCACCCCTATTTGATGCAACCAACTACACCTATTGGAAAACTAGGATGAGTTTCTATCTCAAGTCTCTAGACTTTGATCTGTGGACCATTGTCACTGATGGTTACAAAAAGCCCGCCAAAATAGTTGTCGAGGGAGATCTCATCGAAAAATCCAACGACAAGTATTTTGACGAGGAAAAGAAACATGCGAGTCTAGATGCTAAAGCTATTAATGCTCTTTTCTGTGCAATAGACATGAATGAATTTAACAGGGTCTCGACATGCACCACCTCGCACGAAGTATGGAAGCTTCTGGAAGTGACGCATGAAGCGACCACTCAAGTCAAGGAATCTAAGATCAGTCGTCTGACTCAAGAATACGAGGCATTCAAGATGAAGTCGAATGAGACGATCACACAAATGTTCACAAGGTTCCTTGACGTCATCAATCCTCTGTCATCTCTTGGCAAACAATATTCCAATCATGAAAAGATCCGCAAGTTACTCAGGAGACTACCGAAGATCTGGAACCCTAAGGTAACAACAATTATAAAAGGCAATGATCTCACCAAAATGTTTATGGAAACTTTGATGGGAAAGTTGATGACCCA
This sequence comes from Iris pallida, assembly GCA_029216955.1. NCBI lineage: Eukaryota > Viridiplantae > Streptophyta > Magnoliopsida > Asparagales > Iridaceae > Iris > Iris pallida. The sequence goes on along the minus strand of JANAVB010006993.1, from coordinate 2,272,372 downwards.
CGAGCTCGACCTCAAAGACTTCGACGAACCTGTTCCCAAGACAAAAGAGATTGCCCTAAAATCTCATCGTCGAAGGGCTGATCCTGAAGAGACTGACGACGACAATTCAGAAGGTGATGATCAAGCTCTTCTAGTCCGCAACTTCAAGAAGTTCCTTCGTTTCAATCGAAGGAAGAAGGAACAACAAGAAGACGACGAGGAAGAACCAACTTGCTACGGGTGCAAAAAGACTGGACATGTTCGAAAGGACTGTCCCTTTGCAAAGAAAGGTAATAGATATGAGAAGCCCTATAAGAAGCCCTCTTCGTGAAAGTACGCCAACACTAGTATTTGGCATGAAAGCGAAGCCAGTGATTCTGAGGAAGAAGATGACTCTCCTCGAGACACTGCTAATGTCTACCTAATGGCAACATCCGATAAGGTAACTGGTAAAACTCTTGATGACTTTACATTTGATGAACTTGGCGATGCTTTTAATGACTTACTAAATGATCACAAGAAAATCATTAGTAAATATAAGCATGCTAAGGAGAAAATCAAAGGCTATGAAATAGAGATTCATAATCTTTCTTCTTTACTTAATAATGTTAGGGACACTCCACCCACGGAAGTCACTGATGAGGTATCCAAGCTTAAATTAAGCTTACATGTTGCAGGAACACTTATTGAGAAGCAGACACATGAGATCTCAGCACTCAATAAAGAGCTTGCTGAAGAAAAGAACAAACACAAGATCTCTATTGCTAAGATTGATGGTCTGAATGCTTAGTGCAATGAACTGAATGTTGTCTCTAAGAAATTAGAGAACATATTGGGAAAACAGGTTGCTAAACCTCAAACCCAATCTTACAATCACAAAACACACACAAAATACCAGACCACTCATAATAGTAAAATACGTCACCCACATGCAATACGTAACCATTCTTATATATACACGTACTCCCATGCAGCACGTAAATCACATGCACGTAGACATCATTCTCAATCTACTCATAACTATTATCCTACTACTGCACATAGATATAACTATTATCCTGCTGCTACATATAGTCACTATCCTGCTGTTTCACATAACTATCACCATACTGCATATAGACATCACTATCAACCTGATCCTAACACAAATAGGCATGCTACTTGTATATACTGTGGATTATATGGTTATATCTCACCCCAGTATAGAATTAGGAAATTAGTTGATATTAATCTATATGCATGGGTACCGAAGACTAACATTTTAGGACCCACAAGAACTTGGATACCAAAGGTCATATCTACTCATGATGTAGGTGGACCTTCCGTCTTCAACTAAAAGCAAGTGGATTTTCGATAGTGGATGCTCGCGACATATGACTAGAGACGCAAATCTTTTTGCATCACTATCGATGAAGAGGGAAGGATATGCATCCTTCGGTAACTATTTAAAGGGCTACATCATAGGTAATGGTACTATTGGTTATCCTCCTTCTCCTGTAATAAAGGATGTCTGCTTAGTGACCGAGTTAAAGCATAAGCTGCTCAGCATAAGTCATCTTGCTGATCATGGATATGATATTAACTTTGAAAAGAATAAATGCTATATTTATGATAGATCAACTGGAGACATTGCTTTTGAAGGGATAAGAGAAGATAACATTTATATTTTCTATCTATTTAGAAATACTAACAGTGCAGAAAGATGCATCTACGCCCACAAGGATGAAAGACTGTTATGGCACCAGCGTCTTGGTCATGCCAATATGGATACTATATCCAGGATATCGACAAAGAAGCTAGTAAAAGGTCTGCCCGACATCACATTCAAGAAGGACACGGTATGTGCCGAATGTAAACTAAATAAGGCAACCAAATCTTTATTTAAATCCATAAATACTGTAAGTACTACTAGACCCTTGCAATTACTGCACATGGACTTATTTGGTCCCAGTAGAGTAGCCAGTCTTGGTGGAAAACTCTATGCTTTTGTTATTGTAGATGATTTTTCAAGATTTACTTGGGTTTTCTTCTTTACAAACAAAAGCGATATTATTTCTGTTTTCAAAATCTTTGCCAAAAAGGTCCAAAACGAACAAAAGGCTACATGATTACTCGAATCTGAAGTGATCATGGAGGCGAATTCGAAAATTCTGATTTTGAAAAGTTTTGTGAAACAAATGGTTTTGATTATGAGTTTTCTTGTCCTAGAACTTCTCAACAAAATGGTGATGTGGAGCGGAAGAATAGGACTCTTGGCGATATGGCTAGATTCATGTTGAATAAATTTTTACTTCCGAAATAATTTTGGACAGAAGCTGTCAGTACAGCTTGCCATGTTTTAAATAAGGTGCTTATTCGACCTATTTCGGAAAAAATACCATATGAGCTTTGGTTTGGTAGGACTCCTAATGTCTCTTATTTTAGAGTGATCGGTTGTCGTTGTTTTATCCTAAATACCAAAGACAACTTAGGCAAGTTTGATGCCAAAGCTGACGACGATATTTTTCTTGGCTATGCTGCCAAGAGTAAGGGATATAGAGTGTTCAACAAACGTTCAATGATTGTAGAAGAATCTACTAATATGACTTTTGATGAAGAAAATAGTACAGCGGCTATCCCCAATGATGATGAACCATCTACTTCCACGCCGATGAATACCACCCCTGAAACTAATTCTCTGGAAGACTTACCAAAGAAGTTTGAGTTCAAGCCATCGCACCCAGAAAACTTGGTAATAGATGAGGTATCACGCGGAGTAAGTACTCGATCATCTTTAAGAGATTCTATTGCTAGCACTACTTTCATTTCGCAAATTGAGCCTAAAAATGTTTTAGAAGCTTTTAATGATAAATTCTGGATTTCTGCTATGCAAGATGATGTCAGGACCCGCACCCACTGTGAGGGTACGAGTACGTAACAGTGCCCAGCCTACGCCGTAATGTCGGCGGTAGAACGCTGTTCTAGGTCACTATCTAACCATCAACTCATGCAGTATATAATGTACTCATCATGATCAACTTCGAACGGAGGACAGTATAAGATATTGTAACTCAATCACAGTCTAAGCACGATAAGATAACACAGAAGAGATAACTAAGAAATAGAAGACAACTACTACTACTGAAATAATAACAACATCTCAACAATCTGAAATACAACACAAGTCTCAAATCAATACAACAAGTCCCAAAATAAGAACTAATGCAAGTCTAAAACTGTATCCCGATCACTGCTTAGTATCGGGACCAAAGGTGGCTAATCCCTCGTCAGGTCCATAATGAGTAGGGCAAGTGTCCTCAGGGCAATCATCTGTAAAATTTCAACAGGTCCAGTCAGGACATGAACGAGCACAAATCTCATCTAAAAAACCCAAGTAAATGACAGAGAACTATAAAGCAGTTATAGACAGTCGTATTGATGAACATGGCAGTTTATATTCAGGTGATGGTATGGAGGGACAAATAAGGTACAAGGAAAGTAAGTAACTAAAACAAGAGAAGAATTATGGCAATAAAGACTGTAAAATAGAAACTAGCTGAACTAGAGTAACATGATATAAGTCCAGACAGTAAATGTAGACAAGTGTAACTCCAATGTAAGTCCAGTACAAGACGAATCTAATACAAGATGAATCTAGTACGAGACGATTACAGTCATAGTGATCAATGATTCCAAGGTGAGTCCAGCCTATACTCTAACAGTGTGTTTTAAAATACCGAGATCGACATGTAAACGGCTATAGGTAATCCGGCACATCACACACCTGGCCGGGTGTGAGATGGCTATCATTCCAGTTTGATTCCAACATGAGGGTGATTCTAAAATTGGGGTATGTGTACATGTCTTACTCTAGTATTTTTCCTCCCAGCAAGTACAAGTGAATCCAGAACACGACACGAGAATCGAGATGAGTCCAGCCAAATATGATGATACCAGCAATAATTCTAGAATGATTCTAGTAATAGAGGTCAGACAATATGGTATGTGTGTCGCATACATGAATCCAGAAATTTCCATACGTGTTGTATCAGAGAATCGCATACAACTAACTAGAACTGAAGTACAGTAATTGACAAATAAATGAGAGAACTATCAGAGAATGTACTCGTCTGCTACTCTGAAAAGAGCAATATAATATCAGATGTCTGCACCGGAGTCACAATGTCCTAAATAGAGCAGTATGGGTTATAATGTGTTTACAATAAGGTAAATAAAGTTTATGATGCAATCTACATGATTTCTAGGTCAATTTAGGTCAAAGTCAACTCTAAGTCAAACCTGATCAACTGTCTAGGTCAAACTAGGTCCAAGTCAAACTTGGTCAACTCTGGGTCAACCCAAGTCAACACCTAGTCAAACTAGGTCAATTGGTCACATTTAGACTCAATGTTGACTTTTGGTCAACTCTAGTCAACTACACTAGTCAAACTAGGTCAAGCCTAACCCAAACAAGTCTTACTAGGCCTAACCAGCCTATTCTAGCAAGCACACATCAAAACTAAACTATACAAGTCAACAATACGCATTCGCTGGGCATTCATGCCATATACACATGCTATATCACATAGGGATACACCCCATAGGCTATGTGCCATGTATATAGGCTATAGGCCATATAGGCTATATCACACATTTCACACACATAGTCTACTCTCACATATTTCACACATTAAAAATATATCTAATTTATATAAATAACACACTCATACACATATAGGCTATATTATGCATATAGACAAAATATATATATTAACATATAGTGATATAGAGAGAGGATACCTGTGTATGTGTGATTGTGATAGGAAACTACATTAGTGCAATGTGTGTGACTGACAGAAATCAAATAGGGAATGTGTGTAATAGAGCTAACATGTGTGTGTATGTAGAAGTGAACTGACAGTGAACGAGTTAAGGTGTTAACTTAGGAAATTAGTGAACAGTGCATGTGTGTTTAATATGACAAGAAAATAGTGTGTTTACAGGGAATGTGATAGGATGTGTGTAATCTAACATAAATTTTCAGTGTGTCAATGAAATCTGAAATCAGTGTGTGTACATGTGATACTCTATTGTGTTCAAAGTGACAGTGAATCAAATAGAGAATGTGTCAAACTCAGAAAATGGTATTGTTCTCAGGAAAATGAAGAGTGTCATTGTGTGTGCAATGTGTGTACACAGGAAAATGGATTAGTGGCATGTCAATGGGTGAAGGCAATGGGAATCTCAGATTTTTAGTAAGTGACAGTTGTGAATACATTAGTGTTCTCAGGTTTTAAGCAATGTAGTGTGTCAATGTGAAACTGAAATCAGTGAATGGTGCATGGTGTGTCAAATGATAGTGTAATACAAACTCAGGAACCAGTGTACTTAAATCTCAGTTGGGTGTTAGCTAAACTCAGTAAATTAGTTCTCAGGAACATGTACAATTGACAGTTCATATTTAATCAGTGTATAGCAGTTAGTAAATTGAAACCAGTAATGGTATGAATCAATGTGTGTAGCCTCAGGGAATTTCAGAGTGTTAACAGTAAAGGGGTGCACAAATCTCAGGAAAACTGGAATTTAATCTTAGGATATTAGTGATGTGTAATTCAGAAAAATGATTCTCAGGAAAAAAACTGAAACCAAGTGACAGTTCAAACAATTAGCTAACAGTTAACCCAATGTTAACCAAAACGAAATCCCCATTCTCAAACACAAACCAATAACCAACCTTGCAGTAACTAATACATATATAGATGAGTTAATATGGTAATTAAACATCAAAATTCAGTTTAGAAATAGAACTCAAATTCAGAATTTCGAAAACAAAACACATGTATCAGTGAAAGGGGGAAATATAAAATCGACAACTAAAATCATGCTAAGATTACAAATTAGTGGTTGGTAATCCATGCCACACACGTGCTCGTATCCCCGGAGTCTTTTGTGTCACCCTAGAGCCGAATATGGCGTGTCCAAGTCTCAAAACACGCACAGACACGTTGTGCACAGGCTGTGTCGTGCACGCGTGTACGCGTGTCCAGCTCACGATACAGGCCACGTGGAGACACGTGGCCGTGCAACGTGTTCGCCTAGGCTAGGGAGACGTGTCCAACTGTCTATCCCGTGTCGATGTGAGGCGTGACGTGCGTACGAGACGCGTATCAGGACACGTCTGTGCGCGTGTGTGCGTGTGTGTAATTTCACTGCGGGTGAGATTTCTTCCAATCCGCTCGACGAAATCCTCCTAAATTTTGTGTGTGTCGTGTCAGTGATTGCCCGCACGTCTCCATAAAATTTCATGGTGTCTTGTACCGTGTCGTGTCCTGTGTCGACCCCGAGCAGCAGGACAGTGCACGGTGTCCTCGTGCGTGCGTGTGTGTCCTATTTTAGATATGAAAAGTGTCTAGATACGTGCTCAGTAAGATACAAATACAATATACATGTATAAAACAACATTCCCATTCAATCACTTTTCAAATTTATTAAAATAAATCCTATTGAGGCATTCTAACAAACACATACACTTACACATTAGCACGTACCCGATACGGACACAAACGGACACAGTTTCCTACCAAACTTGAGGGACAGCTAGGGGACACCTAGATCTAGCCTAATATGCAAAGAAATTAGAATTAAAATGCAATTTGAGGAGTTTTACCTATAGGTGCAAGATCGAGAAAAAGCCCCAAATCGGTTGATTCCCGATGCTAGCCAAATCATCCAAATTGCTCTTAGACTGAAATTACTCCTCAAAATCAGCAAGTAGAGGTTGATTAAAATCATATGCAAAAGATTTGGGTCAAAAAGGATTAAAAATAAATTTACTAGAAATTTAGGAAAGTGGAGATTTACCTTTCCTTCTAAAGAGTTGGTTGAGCACAAAAGAGGCAAGAACAAGGAGAGGGGGCATTAAATAGGAGTGGGAATCCTATTGTGGTTGGTCACTTAGGGTTTGGTTAGGGTTAGGGCTTCTAGTTATGGGCCTATGGGCTTAAGTCACTAGACCTGGAATAAAAAATCACGTCATAAGTCTTTTCACTTAATCTTAATCCTCCTATTTAAAAATAGTTTCTAATGACTAAAAAAATAGGTTAACTTAAGTTAGACTAGGGTCACCATAGCTAGGGTTAGCTTCTAGGCTAGTCTACAAAGTCACAACTAGTAAAAGTCAGAATAACAATCACCAATCCAATATTTAATCAAATAATTCTAATAAGTCAAAATGACCAAATTATCCCTAGGCTAAAAATGATAAATAAATATCTCCAATCACATGGTTAGGCTCTAGGTTAGACATTCTCTAGGGTTAAGCTAGTAAAACATCAAAATCACAAGACATGACTTAAAACAAATTTAAATTGATTAAAAATCACCAAAAATTATAATGTGATGTAAATACAAATAAATAATAATTATAATTACAAAAGTTTAAAATTATCCTCATTTAGAAAACTGGGTGTTATAGAAGAACTCAACCAATTCAAAAGAAGCCAGGTTTGGAAACTTGTTCCTAAACCAGATAACCATTCAATTATTGGTACTAAATGGGTTTTTCGTAACAAAGTAAATGAAGATGGTTCAGTCACTCGCAACAAAGCTCGTCTAGTAGCTCAAGGATACAACTAAGAGGAAGATATCGACTACGATGAGACGTATGCTCCAGTTGCAAGACTTGAATCCATTCGAATGCTTTGTGCCTTTGCAAACTTTCAAAATTTTAAACTTTTTCAAATGGATGTGAAAAGTACTTTTTTGAATGGTTTTATTAAAGAGGAAGTGTTTGTAAAACAACCCCCTGGTTTTGAAAATCATAAATTTCTCGACCATGTTTTCAAGTTTAAGAAAGCGCTCTATGGCCTCAAACAAGCCCCCAGAGCTTGGTATGAACGCCTAAGCAATTTCTTACTAGATAAAAGGTTTTTCAAAAGGGAAAATTGATACTACACTTTTTATCAAAACTTTTCAAGTCATTATTCTTTTAGTTCAAATTTATGTTGATGACATCATATTCGGTTCTACTAATGAAAATCTCTGCCAAGATTTTGCTAAGTGTATGCAAAACAAATTTGAGATGAGCATGATGGGAGAGCTCAACTACTTCCTTGGATTGTAAGTCAAACAAACTTCACAAGGTACTTTCATCTACCAGTCCAAGTATACAAAGGATATGCTGAAGAAGTTTAACCTTGACAATGTCAAACCAATTGGTACTCCAATGGCTACTACAACCAAACTGGAACCCGATGAAAGCAGAAAACCTGTTGATTCACGTAAGTATCGAGGTATGATTGGTAGTTTATTTTACCTGACTACTAGTCGCCATGATATCATGTTTAGTGTTTGTCTGTGTGCTAGATATCAGGCTAGTCCTAAGGAATCACACATGTCCGCCGTCAAGCATATCTTTCGATACCTTAAGGGTACTATTATAGTCGGTTTGTGGTATCCTAAAACCACATCCTTCGACCTTATCGGTTATTCGGATGCTGATTTTGCGGCTGCAAAGTCGATCGTAAAAGTACAAGTGGCACGTGTCATTTGTTAGACAAGGCCTTAGTCTCTTAGTTTAGCAAGAAACAAAACTCTGTTGCACTTTCTACAACCGAAGATGAGTATATAGCTGTAGGACGTTGTTGTGCACAGATTTTGTGGATAACGCAAACCCTAGAAGATTATCATTTATCTTTTATGCTCATACCTATATTTTGTGATACACTAGTGCTATCAACCTTACTAAGAACCCTATATGTCACTCACGCATGAAACACATTGAAATTCGTCACCATTTTTTGCGTGATCATCAACAACACGGCACTATAGATTTAGAATTTATTGACACTGAACATCAGCTGGCAGATTTCTTTACGAAACCACTATCCGAAGAGTGATTCAATTTTCTTCGTCGTGAATTAGGAATTTTGGATGAAACGGTTATTAAATAAATTGGCCTGCGTAAATACCGATTATGGCATACATTTTTATTATGACTTTGCTATGGGTACAAGCCGAAAGGGTCCTTCTGACAACAAGGCGTAAAAGACTAAGAGACACGGTGCACTAGTCTTCGGACTACCGCTAGCTGGGATCCGGCCCCTACAGCTAACCCATGGCAGTTTCATCGTAATGGTCGCTGCCATAAATTCTTGTTTATTATATGGTTTAATTTTATTTCTAACTTAGTTAATTCAAAATTTTCTAACTTCAATTCCATTCACGGTCTCCTTTTCAATCAATTTTTTTTTTATTTTCATCAAACATTTGCAAATTTTTAATCTTTAACACTCAATCATTTTTCTATCTCCAATACTTGTCCATTTATTTAACTGTTTTGAGTTCTGGGCTCAGCACCCAGAACTTAGGCCGAACTCTGCCTCACACAGAGTTCGGGCCGAGTTCGGTCTGCTGATTCTAGAACTCCCGTTTGCTCTCAGCCATCCATTTATTTTGATCTAACGGTCCAGGATCAACCCGACCAGCTGACCCTACATTCATATTTTCGAGAATTCCCTTCTCTCTCTTCTCCATTGCCACCTCTAAACCCTCTCCAAGTTCATCCTCTCCAAACCCTAACCCTAGAATTCTCAATCTAGTGAGGTTTTCTTTCCCAAACTCAAGGAGCATAGCATTTGGATTATTCTCTTCCATATTCTACTACTCTTTTGAGGTATAACTCTCTCATTTTCTCCATCTCAAATTTTAAATTCTTATCATAATCAATGGCACCTAGGTTGTTCAATAGGGGAAAGAGGGCTAGAACCGAGGATGCTTCCTCATCTAACCCTCCTCCTCAAGATGTTCAACCCATTCATCCACTTTTTAATCCACAACCACCTCATGACCCCAACACATTCAATGAACAAATTTTTGTTTCATTGGAAGCTTCCAATGAATGGTTCAATGACTTTCGTTTAAGGAGTGTATATGCGGGTCATCCCATCAATTTTATAATATTTTCTAGATATGACTTTGTTTCATGATCTTTGTCTCGATGAGTTAGTTTCTACATCTTCTCTTATATACTTGAAGGCTATCCAAATGTTTTACTGTAATCTTACTTTTGACGACACACGAATCTATTCTCGTGTCACCGAAATCGATATCTCTTTTGATGATTTTGAACTTGCGAAATATCTCGAGATTCCGGAACCCAATTTTTGGAAGAAACTTGTCGATGCACGCAAGTTTCAATTTCCCGATGGGTCATCTCTTGAGAGTTTCAAGGATGATTTGTGTACTCCCAACACTCGTCCATGTAAGTTACTTGCTAAATTTCTTAACCCATATTTCCATGAACTTCATCGTATCGCTTTCTCCACGATCTTGTCCAAAGCAGGATCGACTGATGAAGTTTTTTTATTTTAAGATCTCTGCACTGTATCATCTCCACTTCCATCTCCCGTTTATCCTTTCATGTACTATGATAGACTGGATGATTAGTGCACGGAAGAGACCTCGATCATTGGACTATGCACTCTATTTGCCAATGATCTTTCGTGCGTTTAATGTTTTTCTTGATGAGTGCCAGTTCCTTCTAGCCCCTGCATATCTGTCTAAGGCAAGGCAGCTTCTCACAGCTGTTGAGTCTGCTGCTGAGTCAGAGCATTCCCAGTCTGATGCTCAGGCTGATCCACCTGCTCTTGGGCAACCTGTACCCGAGCCACCTACTACTCTCGAGTCCATACAGATCAAGCTGTACGATCGCTTCATATTAGAGGACAACCGCTGGACCCAGCTAGATTATCATACCACTTTGCAGATGAGTGCCATCAGTAACTCATTGCATGACATCCGGTACACCATGTCTCGGCATTCGTCTATGCCCCTTCCTATGGAGCGGGATCCATCTCGTATCGGTTATCGTATCGACGACCCTTGGGTCATGTGATATCTGGATCCGGGTGCAGCTTTTGTGGATCCTCATCGTTCTGATATTGATCCATCTGACACCGCTGGACTATCTCGTACTCCATGATGGATGTGGTTCCGTACCTGCTGCTGCTACTGCTGATGATCTTCTTTAATTTTATGCTTTATGGACTTATGCTTATGTAGTTTCATTTTATTGTATGAGTATATTTTCAGTTTATGTGGATCTTTAAATTCTATATGCGGTTATTATATTATTCTCTTTAGACCTAAATTGTGTGATTGCTAGTTAATCCTTTATACAGTCTTCTGCCTGTCTGTTTGGTGTTTATTTTTTGATAAATGTCAAAAAGGGGAGATCTATTTGATATTCATATTTCTATCATATTGTGTGATATCTGTGTTTTGGAGGAGATAATGTATATCAGGATAAGGCACATTGATTTACGAGGAAGCTATGTTTATGGGAGAGCTACTATTACGGGGGAGCTACTGCATTCTATGCTTGTCTACCACTTTCAACTTGTGTCAAGGATGAACATTGAATATACAATATTATTTTTGTCAATTATCAATATGGGAGAGATTGTTGACCCAAACTGGATCACAGTCAACCAAATATTGACAAATTGACAATATGATACTTGTCATAATTCAATATTCATCAAGACAGAACTCAGTGCAAGACGGACGTCGTCTCTCTCCTGCAGAGCACTCGTTTTCAGAGTCTGTACTATTTTACATTTATTGAGTCTAGCAAAATGTAAACTAAGTAGCACTGGGTATTCTTGGCTTAAACCTTATCTCCAAAAAATCCAAAGCTCCACCAAGCCAAACTTAGCCCACAAAGGCCCAACTGAACTTTCTGTCAGCATGGAGACAGAGTTCGGGCCGAACTCTGCCTCCACACAGAGTTTGGGGCGAACTCTGTCCCCTGATTTTTAGGACCCCAATTTTTAGGATTTGCTGTATGCTAGTTGTCCAATGGCCAAAAATTTGAATTCATGACACAGAATTTTGGCCGAATTCTGCCTATCCCAAATAGTATAAATAGGCCTTGAATTCTCTTATTCTCAATCATCCAATTATCTTTTTCTCTCTTCTCTATAAGCCTCATACAAGCATTAACCTTTTCATCTACTAGACACAAGCTTCCTAAGCCTAAAAGTGCTCAGTGCTATTCAGTTAGAAGTTTGTGCAAGAGTCAAAAAAGTCGCTTGGAAAATTTCAAGCATCGCCACAACGATCTTTGTAAGAAATTGGCGTGCTCTTCTGAAGAAAAGGCACGGGGTGTAACTACTATTTCACAAATAGTGGATTTAATCCTGAGCTAGAGTTTTCAGGCCTAGACTAGTCCTCCACGAGGAAAACCAGGTTAAAAATATGCTGTGTTTGCGTATGCTCTCTTGATCTTTTTATTTCCGCATTTATTACTCTGATTATTTACTGTTGGTGAAAAGAGTTAATTTTTATTTGTCTATTATCGTTATAAACTCTATTCACCCCCCTCTAGAGTTGCCTATCTATTCTTCATTCTTCTGATGAGATCTTTTTTTTGACTTTATGGATACATGTCTTTTAATTGATTTTTGATCTTTTCATGTATGCCTATTTGTTATATATATATATATATATATATATATATATATATATATATATATATATATATATATATATATATATATATATATATTAAAAATATATATATATATATATATATATATATATATATATATATATATATATTAATGATTCCTAACTTCTGATATTTCTTTGTTTTACTTTTTCAAGTTAGGATGTTGAGAGAAAATGTTTATTAGTATCTTGCTCAAGACTATTTATGGAAGTTCTTTTAAGGATCACATGATTTTGTGTTTTACCTTGCTTGTTAATTTTACCTCCTTAATTAGTGCACACTTTCTAGTCTATTTCTTTATATTTCACTATGGTACACTATGAAAGCTTTAAAAAATTGTGTCTCTTACTATCTTTATCTCTTAATTAGTTTTGTTGATCTTAATGATCTTTCTTTGTTTATTCCTTGGACACAGGTTATTTTTGAATTATTTTTGTCCAATGATATTTTTGCAGCATATAAGAATACATGTAATTGATACATCATATTTCTTATGTCTTTAGCTACTATAGGTTGAGCTTTTGCATTGAGATTTTTCATTTCTAGATAATACACTTTCATAGTGGCTATAATTTTGCATTCTCTAGATCAATCTATTATTTCATTATCTTGGGTTAATCTCAATACTTGGCAAAGAGATTTGTTCTATTGTGTTTCATGAACATCTCTTTTGTCCTTTACTTGATGAGAGTCTAATTCATTTACTTGCTATCTTATACTCTTATCATTGCTTAATAAAGAGTATATAAATTATTTTGATCATTCAAAATGTATTACCTTTATTTTGAACTATATGCTTAAGCATGTATCTTTAGTGTTAGTGACTTAAGATTTAATGAGCATATTTATCTTGTTAATGGCCTATCTCATTAATCTTAGTTAGTTATGTAGCTTGATTATTTGCGATGTATTGTTAAGCAACATAATTTTTGTTTACTTTCACTCATCTAGCTATCTTTTTGAATTTCAATTTATATGTGATATGCTAGTTTACAAAAACAAGATTTATGAATTTTATTGATGAGATTTGTATTCTATTTTAGATACATATGTTTGGTCTCTAAAATTAGTTTGATAATTTTTTTCTTGTTTTAATTTAGGTTTGTGATTCATCACTTTAACTTTCTTCCATACTAGTCATTGATAAGCATCTCTTAAATTTCTCTCATCTTTGAGTCATAATTTTATCGTATTATCATATTACATCTCTTTAGATTAAATCTATAATAATTTAAATGAGATTAACTCTTTCTCTATATTTTCCATCAATTTGTAAGATTTTATTATAAATATAGATTTGGGATTTTCTCTTGATGAGATTCGTTGGATCATGTTTACTGTTATTGATAAATGATCATAATGGTTGAATAGTCCTATATTATATAATTATGTGGTTATCAAGATAATTTATTACTCTAATTAGACTTCTCATGGATTATCACATATGCTCTTTGCTATTTGAACTTCATTGGTTTCTCTTTTAGTATTAGCAAGGTTGGATTATTACTCGTTGATAGGTACATATGTGATAAAACATACAGAGTCTATGCAAAGCAATAAATTGGTTGATCACTTCTTAATTAGATAATCATGGACATGATATTTGAGTTTTAATTTTTTTTTATTTTTTGAGCTATATTTTAACTTTCATCATGATTGATTTAATTGAATTTATTCCTTTTCATGATGACATTTTTCTCAAAAGGTAACATACATTGATCTATCATATTTAAATATGAGATTCTTCTATATAGGTTAGTGTATGTCATTTTTGATTACATGTGCTATAATGGAATATTCTTTTGATTTTTCATCTTTAGTAGCTATTAAGTGGATATCTCTTCTTGACTAAAGATGACATTATTCGTTTTATGACGATTTTATAGCTTTATATGAATTGAGCAAGGGGAAGAAATCCATAGTCGATTTACCCCTAGATCTTGTAGTTATATATTTTATGCTATAAGTGCTTTGGAACTAGATACGCATATTTTATGGGGGAGCAAAAATAAATTGGTTCAATTCATTTATACCCATTAATATGTCGTATACCTAGTTCATCATGGACCCATATTCTCTTCAATTTTCATATCTCATTGAGGTTATGATATTTTTTATTTTGAAGGATTTATGAGAGTGTATGCAATTATCTTTATTATTTTATTTTTCTCTTATACGGGTTAAATAGGTCATCTTGTTAATATTAACTTTCATATCTTAACTTGATGACTATTGTGCTTTCATTGATTTGGCTTTTTTAGGACATACTCAAAACTCATGATTTGTATCAACATTGGTACTAATTTAAGGGGGAGCATTCAAGTCGATTGAATTTCTCCTTCTTAAGTATTTTTTTTTCCTTTACCTTCATGTTTATCTAAAGGGTATTCATATAGCATGATAAGGTAATTGAGTTCATATGCATGAATTTTGGATAAGAAAATAGATTTACAAATAATAAGGTCATTTTATATCAATTGCTCTATTTTATATTGATCATTCCTTTATTTTGTTCCACTATTTATCTGTGGACAATTGTGACTATCATAGTTTCATTGATTAATGTTTCAAGTTTATATATTTCAATATCTCAATTGGTATCTTTTTTCTTTGATATCTATTATTTATCTAATCCCCATGGCTTTTGACTGAAATCCTTTACTTCATAATTCTCTTCCAAAACTAGAGTAATATTTCATATCATATTATATTTTGGATTTCTTTCTTTAATTTCATGTTGGTAAACTATCTGCTGATTATTATCAAATTCTCTTAGTTTTACCAACTATTTTGTGTTTTGATAAGCTCTTTTCTATTTGGAACTCTACATTTGGTATGTAGTTTATATACTTATCTTTACACACTTCTTCCATTGTTCTTCATTTAGTATATCTTGATCATGATTGTCTATGCCTTCCACATGCTCTATGTAGTTTATGTATGTTCAACAAGACTGTAAGTTTCTTTTACTGGATTATCAAAACTACTAGTTTTCTCTATTCAAAGTTTGGTTATGGTTATGTTGTGTGCTTGCTCTCTTCACTTTGTCTATCTTTTATCCTTTTACGGGAAGCTATGCATTATTTTGCTAAATGACAAAGAGGGAGAAAAATAGTAGCATATTATGTGATATTTGATGCGATATTATATATGAATTGTGTTGTGCTTGGATAAGAACTTTGTGTCAGGACGAAAATGAAAATATCTATTTGTGGGGGAGCTTTTTTTTTATCATGTCAAAGAGGAAGAAATAAGTTTAAGTTAGCACACAATCTTCTGGTAATATGTGCTTATTAGTGATACATGCATCTATCGTATCTATCGTATCTGTCTTAAACTTAATCGATTTGCCATAACCAAAAAGGAAAAGATTGTTAGCCCAATGATTACATCATATTTTTGAATATGGCTAATCAATTAAGTTTAACATAATGATGTCACTAATATTCATATACTCACTATCATGTTGCTACTTAAACTTAGCATTGTCCTAATTGTTCTATATCATATTGCTATGATTGTATCGTACTGCAACATATTATTTTGCTCGCCTAACATGTATTTGTAGACATACAGTAAGCATGATCAAACATGATCAAACCAGGACATATGAAATGGAGAATTAATGATGGGCCAAAGACGGCGTCATACAAGAAGATTTCTCTGAACTGCCTAACCACCTATCCGGGACCTCGCATCGGGGGTTCCACTGCCCGGTTAGCGGACAGGGGTCGAGGGGGCAGCGCCCCTGTAGGGGTTCGGGGGCGAAGCCCCCGAAAGGTATTCAAATTTTTTAGATATTTTTATCTTTGGACGACTGCTGTCAAGAAAAAAAGGCGTCTTCAGGTCTGCTCAAATATCAGAAGAAATGCGTCATCAAAGGGCTCTTAGTTTTCCTATTTTGTTCTCAGTATGTAATCTTTCAATTTGTTGAGTCTAGAAACATGCACGTTGAGTCGTACTGAGTCATCTCAACCCCTAGACTTACTTCTCCAAGCTCCACCATACAAAACAACACAATCCCTGAACCAAACCAAACCATTCTTGCTCACATAAACATTCTGACCCAAGGGAATGAGAATTCGGGCCGAACTTTGTCCTAGGCATAATTCGGCCCGAACTCTGCACCCTAATTTTCGGGAAGCTAATTTTTAGGAATACCATGATCCAAGCTGTCCAACGTTCAAATTTTTGAATATTTGGGACAGAATTCTGGCCGAATTCTGCCTCCCCAGACTAGTATAAATAGGGCTTGAATTCTCTCATTTCAAATCATCTCTCACTCTCAATCTTCTAAGCCCTATACATTCTAAGCCTTACTCTTCCAATCTAATAGCCACAAAACTTCCTAAGCCCCAAGGTGCTCGCGTGCGATTCAGCTAGAAGTTCTGTGCAAGAGTTGAAAAGAAGTCACTTGGACAATTCTAAGTTTTGCCTCTGTGAAGTTATAAGAAGTTGGCGTGCTCTTCTGAGTAAAGGCACATGTGTGTACCCTATTTCATAAATAGTGGACTTTAATCCTGAGCGAGAGTTCTCAGGCCTGGACTAGTCCTCCACGAGAAAAACCAAGTTAAATTGTTGTGTTTGTGTATGCTCTTCTGATCTCTCTTAATTTTCGTATTATTACTCTGATTATATATTCTCTTGATAGTTGCTTTCTGGACTTGGTATAGAGTTGAATTTTTAATTGGTTATTATTGACACAAACTCTATTCACCCCCTCTAGAGTTGCCTACACGTTACTTCATTCATATCTCTAACTTTTTAGTGGTATTAACTTGTGGCATTAGCATCTTATTATCGATCAGTGGATGTAGCAAGGCAACACGAGAATTCATTTAGTTGGATGAAGGAGTAGCAAAGAAGGGACAAACCACAATAGAGAATCCACACTCACCAATTAGAGAATTGTCGAGAGGGAGAGGAACACTTGTGCACTTAGCCTTCCGTCACGCATTCGTCTACAATAGCACCAAAAGTTTAGTTAATATTCCATCTCGTTATGTTCCTTTTATTCACAAGAATGAATGCTATAAAAATCGATAAAAACAGGCAAAAATTAAATCATTGAAAACCATTCTTAAAAGCATCCATTAAAACCAAGCAGCAAAACCAGCAACAAAACATCCAGAGAAAACTTTTGGACTAATTTCAAGAGAAACCAATCTATTAGTTGGAAAGGTTCTTATGCATTTGTCCATGATCGATTCGATGCCAACGGTAAGTTTTTCCAATAGTCGGTTCCGACTGAGTTAATCAAGCCACAAGCCTTACATAGTGAACTGCTAGGAGCGGGGTATATCACGTATGCTGAAAAATGGTTGATGGTCCACATGAGTGACGCTCTCATCTGAAAGTTTTGCTCCATCGATATATTAGAATGATGAGATAATTCTCCTTCTTCCATCTTTCGTTCCTTGGTATGCCATGTCATGTGTTCTGCTGTATTTGTGAACATATACATCCTCTACAGCCTCTTTCTGATCGACAAAAACTGTATGTACTTGTAGGGACGCAATCTTGTTCGGACAGTTGACTTTCATTTGCCTTGAATTAGCTTGTAGCGATCTTCGTGACAGAAAATGTATGTCCATATTATTGTTATCCTTGTAGTACGACATGCAACTGTTTCGATAACAATATATCTTTTCATAGCCTAATCCAAGTTTACATATCATCATCTTCGACTTGTAGAAGTTTTCAGGTAAGTCATTAGATCCTTTTGGCAACACTGGTTGTAGCATTCCTGTGGCAAGTTAAAATCAGACTTTAGGTTCAACAGCCGCATCACCACTGAGAGAACAGAATAAGAATAATAATCCGGATATAACAGAGTATCGATATTCTTGAACATATCATATAACTCCTTTGCATCAGGATTCGTATCATTCTGATCAAAATTTGGACCGGCCGCATCATGCCAACTCATGTGCCAGGTTTCGTTGTCGATATTCGAAGTGATCTCCGAGAGTTGACTCTCTCACTGTCACGACCCGCACCCGGATATACGGATACGAATACGTAGACGACGCCCAGCCTACGCCGCAGTATCGGCGGTAGAACGTTGTCTAGTACCCAAAAATGTACACTACGTCTATAAGGCCTATAACTACAAATATACTCTAGTCACATCACAACAGCTAGGGATGATAAGACAAGAAAGATAATCTAAACCACAAGAACAACTAGAAACTACTAGAAGGAATCATAAGACAGGAAAATAAATAAGGAAAAATAAGACGAACTAAGGATAACTACCAGGCAACTCACATAGAAGAATAGTGAGATCCACCTCAGCTAGCAACATCATGAAGTCCACTAATGGTATAACAATTCCTAAAATATTATCAACGGTATCCTGTCAGAAAAATGAGCAAGTACAAGCACTAACAGCAGTTCCATGTGAATTGACAAATTCTATAAGAGACAGTATAATGAACTACAAGACAAAGATATATGAAGACTTGGGAACCGTTCGGAAGCTGAGTTACAACCCTTAAACCAAACAAGGACCGGGGTTGTAACTCTTCTCCCGAACGGAGCTTAGTCTCCAATCAAGGTACAAGATAATGGCATGTAGAACATATGAGTAATCTGAATATCATAGCATGGTGAGAAAGTACTGAATGTAGAACAGAACAGGATATATGATAAGATAAAGTAAATATAAAATGTGCCTCGAATATTATAGCATAATGTGATCGGTATGGGTCAAGATCAGGCTTCCAGCCGACCGGCTACAAGTACGTGGACTCGGCCCGGCCGGGATGGTAAGCTATGGAGCAAGTAGTAGCACAGGTCAGGCTATACCCATCGTGAGGTGAGGGTATAGCTATGATACAAGTAGTAACTCAAGGTGGGCATTGATCACACTATCTATAATATTCTCCATTCCCCGAATAGTATACGGATCCGGACATAGCACGTCATGACGCGGGATTCCCTAAGAGAGGAGCAAGTCCTCTTCAGGAATCGGCGTCAATACAAGTACAAGAATCAAGATCAAGCAAGTACCAGTATCCCAAGAAATCCAGGAATGACATCTCATGACAGGAATTCGACAATACTAGTCCGTGAACTATCGTATATGAGAATCAAGTAAGACACTACGACTAAATCAGATATAGCAAATATCAAGACAATGAAAACTATCAGTGAATGTACTCGCCTGCGGTCCTAAGCTGTCAAATGGGGTCGATGCTCAGAGTGATGCCACAGACCAAAAGATAAGATATATATAAGCTAATTAGGGTTCAACAGTGTTAGGCTTGATTCTATAGTATAAGCTACGTAATCTAGGTCAGACTCAGTCAACTAAGTCAAACTAGGTCACACTAGGTCAAACTGGGTCAATGGTTGACTTACAGTTGACTTTTGGTCAACTGGTCAACTCTAGTCAACTATGGTCAACTCTAGGTCAAACTAGGCTAATATTGACTAACAGTTGAGTTTTGGTTAACTGGTCAACTCTGGTCAAGTTCTAGATATTTCTAGGCCAAGTGTTGACTGATAGTTGACTTTTGGTCAAAGCAGTCAAACTTGGTCAACCGAGGTCAAAACTAGCCTAAGCATACTATTCCTAAACATTACCAACCAAGATACCATATATCTTGGCCAAACAGGGTCAGCACATTCGATTTCAGTGGTTGTGAAATCACTGGAATCGATGGATCTAAATTCCGATACAAGGATTCTAAAAATACGAATAAAAAGAGAAGGATTATAATAATGGGGTAAAAACCTACAGATGTTGTCGGATGGTGAAAGTGAAACAACCATCACCAACGTGTCCAGAATGGTCAAATCAGCTAGAATAGCCTGTCCATAAGTCCTATTTGGACACAGGGGCAAAAAGGTAATTTCGGGTTAAAACGGTGTCCGTGTCGGACCCGCTTTGTACCGAAAAACATGCAAGAATTCTACTCTACCAAACCTAACAAATTATATGTCCACGAATCCAGAATGACGATACGAACCAAACGGTATATCCAGAATTGGATTCCGTTGACCCGATCTCAAATTGGTCCGTTGACCAGGACATTGAAATCCGATTTACACGGAAAAGCGTGTCGGAGCTAATGTCCTAAAAAACTCAACAAATTATATGTCAACGAGTCCAGAATGACGATACGAACTCAACGGTATATCCGGAATTGGATTCCGATGAGCCAAACTCAAAATGACCCGTTGACCCAGAAAGTGGGACCCGCTTTGCACCGAAATGCGTGCCAGGGCCCACGTTCTCCAAATCTAACAAACTTTATATGAAAACAGGCCAGAACAACGCAACGAGTCTACAGGTGGTGTCAGAAATTGAATCCGGAGTCCCGGGTTCAAAATAGAATTTTACAAGTACAACACTAAAAATTTGAACGGCCAACTTTGGCGTCGAATTCGACCGACCTAACAAGCTCAAACTGAAATGAAATCTAAAGGGGGCAGGAAGAGGGTTATACCAGCTGTGCACCGGAACTGGTAGCGTGTAAAACGGAGCTGCGACGACGAAGATATAAACCTGCAAATTTGGCATCATGAAACTGTCCAAAAATAGTTCAATTAAAACGTCAACTTGGTGGCCAGTTTTGATGTATCAAACGACGAAATTAACGGTTCAAACTTGACAGAGGTGAAGAGGGATATACCGAGATTGAGGCGGAGCGAAGAAATCGTCGATCCAATGGTCGGATTGTCCAAAAAATTGGCACAAAGTTGCTGCGACGAAACACGAATTCTGAAATTCGTCCGCGCGCGCGTCGACGGGATTCCGTGCAAAACGTACGGATCGTCTAGACGGCACGTCCCGGAGGACGGTGGCCGCCATGGGGAGGTCGTCCAGCCCGCGCGCGGCCGTGGGGGGGCTCGTCGGCGGCGGCGGTGGCCGGGGCGGCGCACGGCCGGACGATGCGCGCGCGGCTGCCATGCGCGCTGTCGCTGTGCTCGCAGCTGCTGCTGCGATGGCTTCTGCCCGCGCGGCTGCGCTCGGCCTGGCGCGGCACGGCGTGCGGCTGACCGGCGGCCATGGAAACGGCGGCGGCGGTTGAGGTGGCACGGTGGCGGGATGGTAATGATGAGTGGTGGTGGTGTTGACATTAGTGATGGTGTTGGTGATAATATGTAGGAGGAGGAGAAGAAGAAAAAGTGGTGGTGATGGTGTTGCCTGTTAATGAAGAAGAAGGAAGGAAGGGGGTGTCGGCTGAGATGATGGGGGGGGGGTTTGCTTGTGTTGAATAAGTGAGAGAGAGAAAGAGATTGTTTATATAATATATATATAAGTGTATATATATTATATAAAGAGAGAGAGAGAGAGAGAATGAGAGATATTTAGATAGAGGGAAAGAGAAAAGTAGAGAGAGAAGAGAGAGGGGGTGGGCTGGTCGGCTACACATGGGGAGAGGGGTGGTGAGGTGTGTTGGTGTTTTAATGGGAGAGAGAGAGAGTGTATATATATATATATATATATATATATATATATATATATATATATATATATATATATGTATGTATACATATATATATATAGATATTTGTAAAGTGGAGAGAGAAAAACAGATATTTAAAATAGAGAAAATAGGAAAATTATGTGGGGTATTTAGGCAGTCATGAAAGGGCAACATGGAGCATGGGTTCGGGTTCGGTTGAGCCGGGTCGGGTCGAAATCGGATCGGGTGCAATAATTGAATTAAAAAATGGGGATTTATAATCATAGGTTAATAAATAACATGTGGGGGCTCAAATAAATGGGACACAAGTTTCATGTGGGTAGTAGGCTTCAGTAAACATAGCTACAATAAACGATAGAGTCCATAACTAAAGTATACACCCTATAATCATGTTATCTAGTTCCTTACCACGCCAACCGGTATGGCTGCAAGAGAATCTAAATTCCATAACTAGGATAGTATATCCAAAATCAGGCTCCATGTCCCTGTCAGGCTAGCTAATATGATTGCGATAAATTCCAACTCCATAAGTAAAGTAGACATTTATCGTTCCCATCGTCTCCATCAAATATGTTTATCAGGATATCTTAACTCAATCCTTAAAAACTTATCTTCAAACAGAATCAAAATCGAAGTCAACAACGAACGAACATCAAGATTCAAAATTTTCAACAAAGGATCAAGGATAAGTAGATAGAAACTAGCGAAAACAGATCCCGAGGTAGAGTTTAGAATAAAATTCTCAGGAGATGTCCAAGGGTACTATCTAGGTCAAGATAAAAGAAAATCATTGGAATATAATCTAAAACAATCCCAACCTGATATGAGACTGGCAAAACATATTCTCGTATCAACCTAGAAGATATATAAGTCCAACTTATACCTTCCCTCTGGGGTCTACAACTCATTCCAAGAAGAATAAAGTTGATAACGAACAGATGTTTCAGAAATCAGGACGGATAGAAACAAATGGGAAAAGTTTCGAAAAGTTTGAAATAAGATTCCCAGGGGTCATCCCTGGAATCTACCAAGAGTTCCTAATATGTGACTGAGTACCAAATTCCTAAAATATTCCATGACTCAGCCTTAATCCTAGGGCAGGCTCGCAGTAGTACAGAAAAGCTCAAGTACTACCACGACTTCGCATTAATTGCAAAGACTGACCTGCATGGGCCACCACTAAAAATGTGTCATGGATGAAGAGCGTCTCGAGTAGATCAAACATGACAAGTTGGTTTCGAGAAAATGACAGGCCTAGTGCTCCTAAATTAAAAGTCACGGTAACG
Organism: Iris pallida; assembly: GCA_029216955.1. Classification (NCBI taxonomy): domain Eukaryota; kingdom Viridiplantae; phylum Streptophyta; class Magnoliopsida; order Asparagales; family Iridaceae; genus Iris; species Iris pallida. Next base: position 2,249,177 of record JANAVB010006993.1, on the reverse strand, counting down.
TGCATATGATGATCAAGGAAAAGAGTAGGAATTCAATTAACAATTAAATGGTCTAAATTGACCCGAACTTGCGCGAAGCAAAAAGAGTACAAGGGAACAAGTTCGAGTGGGACACGAAATATTACTGTGAAGATAATCTCGTCTACTACAAACTCCAAGAAGGAAGTTTCCAGAGACTGGCATCCCTGATGCTCTAGAATTCCAAGTCACGGTAAAGAGCATTTAAAGATCAAAATTAATTATATAGAAATGAATAATTCATTAGAAATTTTGAAAAATAATTCGGGAAATTCAGGGGGCTTACATCTTACCCACCTTATAGAAATTTCGTCCTCGAAATTAAGGTTGTAGTAGGGGTAAAACAAGATAGAATGTTCTAGGCAAAAACTTAGGCACGATCATAGAATAACAAGTTTGCACGATTAAGATAATCAATTCACAATTATTCAGGCACGATAAAAAATTTCCGTACGATAGAATCAAAATATGAACAGAATCATATGTGCATGATTTCAGAAATAGTCAAGTCATTGGGGAACGATTTTAGAGACGATTAGGAGAATCGAAGATATAAATGAAGTTCAAGTATGGGGTGATTTGTAGGACTTAGGTTGATGGAAATCAACCCGAAAGTCGCACAGGCCCGATCAACATGAAAAGCTAACCATGACCAAAACATGGTTTAGTATGGTTGAGATGAAATTTCAGACACAACAAAAATCGAAGTCAAGGTCTTATAGGCCCGATCAAAGTTTAAGGAGTATGATTAATAAAATCATGAAATACGATCCAAGTTCGAACGTGATTAAAATTGGAAATAGTCTAAGTTCACTTGGCACGATTTAGATATGACAATGAAATCAAAACTTGAATTTCGTCCGGTTATAATCGAGTCAAACAATGATTAACAAGATTTCAGCTCGATGAAATTTGATTTAGGGTTATACATAGGCACGATCAAGATGAAATGACGTGATTGGGCATTGTTAGGAATAATCAAATGTTTTAGCATAAACATTGATCAAGGATTAACCATCTGGTCTTGAGTGAAATCAAGACTCAGATATGTTAAAAATTTGCGATGATTAACCACTTAGGAATGATTTGGAATAGAATGAGGAAAATCGAAAATCTAGTCTTGATCAGGAATGAAACCTGAGCACGAGCGACTAGAGAATCAAAATTCAAGTACGAAGGAGATCTATTCGACACAGTCGATTAGGGTTCAAGATTTTTAGCATGATTTGAGGGTTAAGATTATCAAGATCATGAAAATCAAAGTCGAATAGTCATGATCTAAAACAGGGCTAAGAGAAGCAAATGGAGAGAAAAATTTTGAGTATAGCACGATTGAGAGATAGACTTGATAGAAATCAGATTATAGATCACATAAGCACGATCAAGATCCAAGTTCAGTTGTGAATGCCGATAAAATCATGAATTCGAAATGAAGGTCCTAAAAAAGCACAATTTAGGAAGGAACCCGAGTCAATTAGGCACGGTAGAAAGTCAAACATGTTAAATTTTCACACGAATAATTTCGTAGTCTCACTAGTTAGTCGTGATTGAAAGTCAAAAAATTAAGCACGAGTCTGAGCAAGATAAAATATATAGTTATGATCGTTAAAATCACGGTCAAGGAATCCCAACTTGTCTTAGTCATGTCCAAATCATCTAGGCACGACTAATCACAAGAAAATTGGGATGTAATCAGGAAATGAAATTAGGGTCGAAAGAGTTTAGACACAAGTATCCAAAATCCAAACATAATCAAAATCGGAAGTCAATGCACGAGGGTTAATAGCACTGAAATCCAACCACGATAAAGAAATTTGTCTCAACATGATCTAAGTTGATCAACTTTTGAATAAATCAGAATTTGGGCAAGATGGAGAATAAAATCAACAAAGGCTGGGCACGAGCATCCAAGGATGAAAATCCAAGTCACAAAGGAAGTTGAAGTCATCTAGAGTTTAGTCAGCAACCAAGACTTTTTGGCGCAATATACAAAACGACCAAAATTGGTTGGTCATGGACAGAAAGGAATCAAAATCTTAACAATATCGAAAATTAAAAAATAATTGAGATATGAAAATTTTAAAATTTTCAGAGTTTTTAAGTGTAGATAACAGATGTAGATATGAGATAGTTGATTTGTGTAATCAAGACATAGCTAAACAAGGCAAAGGAAATGACGGTAAGATGAGAAAATCATCATGCGATGAGAGAGAAAATAATGATAAACAAGAAATAATGGTAGGAATTATCTTGCTTAATTGGTAAAAGAAGTGAATCAACTTAAGATATGACCTGATAACCATACACGTCTATCCAAAACCATGTTGCCAGAATTTACGCCACGTCAGAAAACATAGCTACAATAAACGATAGAGTCCATAACTAAAGCATACACCCTATAATCATGTCATCTAGATTCCTTACCACGCCAACCGGTATGGCTGCAAGAGAATCTAATTTCCATAACTAGGATAGTATATCCAAAATCAGGCTCCATGTCCCTGTCAGGCTAGCTAATATGACTGCGATAAATTCTAACTCCATAAGTAAAGTAGACATTTATCGTTCCCATCGTCTCTATCAAATATGTTTATCAGGATATCTTAACTCAATCCTTAAAAACTTATCTTCAAACAGAATCAAAATCGAAGTCAACAACGAACGAACATCAAGATTCAAAATTTTCAACAAAGGATCAAGGATAAGCAGATGGAAACTAGCGGAAACAGACCCCGAGGTAGAGTTTAGAATAAAATTCTCAGGAGATGTCTAAGGGTACTATCTAGGTCAAGATAAAAGGAAATCATTGTAATATAATCTAAAACAATCCCAACCTGATATGAGACTGGCAAATCATATTCTCGTATTAACCTAGAAGATATATAAGTCTAACTTATACCTTCCTTCTGGGGTCTACAACTCATTCCAAGAAGAATAAAGTTGATAACGGACAGATGTTTCAGAAATCAGGACGGACAGAAACAAATGGGAAAAGTTTTGAAAAGTTCGAAATAAGATTCCCAGGGGTCATCCCTGGAATCTATCAAGAGTTCCTAATATGTGACTGAGTACCAAATTCCTAAAATATTCCATGACTCAACCTTAATCCTAGGACAGGCTCGCAGTAGTACAGAAAAGCTCAAGTACTACCACGACTTTGCATTAATTGCAAAGTCTGACCTGCATGGGCCACCACTAAAACGTGTCATAGGTGAAGAGCGTCTCGAGTAGATCAAACATGACAAGTTGGTTTCGAGAAAATGGCAGGTCTAGTGCTCCTAAATTAAAAGTCACGGTAACGTGCATATGATGATCAAGGAAAAGAGTGAAAATTCAATTAATAATTAAATGGTCTAAATTGACCCGAACTTGCACGAAGCAAAAAGAGTACAAGGGAACAAGTTCGAATAGGACACAAAATATCACTGTGAAGATAATTTCGTCTACTACAAACTCCTAGAAGGAAGTTTCCAGAGACTGGCATCCCTGATGCTCTAGAATTCCAAGTCACGGTAAAGAGCATTTAAAGATCAAAATTAATTATATAGAAATGAATAATTCATTAGAAATTTTGAAAAATAATTCGGGAAATTCAGGGGGCTTACACTCACCTCCGAATTAAAGGAGTGGAAAATGTTCTCCTTGAGACGTTCACTCCTTGTAGTTAGGTACAAAACTCTTCTTGTAGAGATGCTCTCTCACGAGATCCACCTATTTAAATGATATATTACATTTGACACAAGGACACTTTATGAGCCTCCCATCCATTAAATAAGGTTGGCTCAACGTCAGCCTTGAAATCATCTATCAAACCAATCATGTTCTCATGTCACCGATTGTACATCCACGAACGGTCAACAAAGTATCGACTCATTTCTTTCTTACACGTGAATGATTCTGCACCAAAATATTTACGTTTAAAACCTAGTTACTTTGATACCAAAGAGGACAAGAAGGAGACTAGATATTTCAAGAGGTAAATCTCAATTGTGCAATACATAGATATATAATTGTCTATCAAGAATCCAATCCATTCCACCAAGAAATTTACGTTTGAAAGCTAGAATACTTTGATACAAGTTCAATATATTTGATGACATATTTTAAAAAATTTAGGATAGAAACAATAATATATGCACATGTTGACATAGTTATATATGTATTATTAAATTAGATCTTACAAATATCTATATAATAACTAGGTTTCAAATAGTACTAGAAATGGCTTGATATATATCCTATGGAGCCTAGAGATTTAGAACCATATATGAATAGAGTGCTCAGGAAGTTTGTGTATGATACAAGTCCGACATAGATATTGTCCTCTAAAGTAGTATCTGTGTAACTTGCTTTGAAACCATAAGTATTCTACGGATAAGAAAAGCTCTAAAATATATATATATATATATATATATATATATATATATATATATATATATATATATATATATATATATATATATATATATATATATATATACAAATATTGTGTATGATACATGTCCAACACAAATATATCTCGATCATTTTCTCAAAGGATGATAGTTAAGAAGCATACAAAGTATAGAAATGTCTAGTAATAGATATTTTGTGTCCGCGTCCAACACATCATGTCTGTATCCCGTACCCAAATTCAAAATACATACAACCCCCAATCCCAAATGTCAAAGAGGGTTAGGATTTACCTGAGGTTGAGAAGGAGGGGATCTAACCAGAGAAGCGTTGGGGCGAAGGAGGAAGGAGTCTGACCAAAGAAGTGTCGGGGTAGAGGGGGTCTGAGGGGCAGAGAGGGGGTCACTGTCACGCCCCGATTCAACGGATCATTCGTCCCCGTTCTCACTATGTCGAATCGTTCGTCCTCGCTAAGGCGTGATGTCGTACGATTCTGGAATTGCACTCGTACAAGGCAAGAATATTATATTTGATCATTTTATTTGAAACATCAAGTTGAAACTTCAAAAATCTCAGAATAATTGAACACGCAGTACAGGAAGATAGAAATATATTTTTCATTCATAGCTTATAACGAAGTACAAGTCGTAATTATATTGGATGTCATTGCGGCTACATTGATTGAAACAAAAGAAAATATTCGACAAGCTGTCTGAACTAATACTTGTCGTTCCATGCATTCGCCCTTTTATACATAGGCCTTTGATGAATTGGCTCCAAAATACTTCAGAATAGGAAGAGTTTCAAACGTCTCTCCGAACATCAGTTCAGTCTAGAGCTCCAGCAGCACCTGGGGAGTTGGGAAGGAGGTTAGCATACTTGCTAAGTGGACGGGACGAACCACTCGTCTAAACCGACTCTGATTTGTTAAGGTAGGCATGCATTGGAGTTTTCTTTTTATTTAGAACTAAATGAATTCAGTTCATATTGATAGCCTTCCATTTGAAACAGTAAAGAAGACAAAAATTATAGCAGTTTATCTCATTCTTACCACGGTCGTGCTCATTCCTGCATAAAAATAGAGATTATAATTTCTACCTACATAAGAAAATAGGTGAGCATGCTATTTTATATACGGTCATCGATGTTAATCACCACGAAGGACTATTCATCATGGCATTATGATGTACCCTATCAGACTAGGTTGCAAGCCTAGCTGAAGTCCCGTAATGCCTCGTGCCAAGCACACGAAATCTCAAATTCCCCTAGGTTGATTCGGTTCCGATGCCCTGAATACCGTTTTGAGGAAACCCTTGTGCACAGGTTGTCTATGACCATGCAAATGCGAGAACAATTTAACATATGAAAAGAATTGCATAGCATGGACATTATTAAGCAGTATTATCTTTTTTGCCAACTCATGCAACTAAGTCATTTTATCCAAAGTCGTACTTCCGATTTAGCATCCCATAGGCACCAAATTTCTCGAGGTACCGTATGCCGCAACCAACATTTCATCGTTTCATTTTGCAGATCATGAAATAGTCTATCTCTTTTCTAGAACATTAAACTTTCTCTTTCGATGTGAAACTTATATTTTCAGAGTAATTTATTCTAAATCGATACATTTTTCTCGAGTTCTTTATCTTAGTAGATTGGCATGCATTTAACTTGGCATCGTCGATTTGAAAAAGTTTGAGGCAAAAGAATTTCGTTTGCGGGACAGAGTAGAAAAGAAGGGGCCAAACCACCCACCAAGTATTCGATCGTGTCGATAGTCGGAGCGCTTCACAACGTTCAAGCTTCAGTTACGCGAGCTTCTACAATGGCACCAACACTTAGTCAGAATTTCTTCTTTAATCCTTCGTTTCAAAATTCGTAGAATGCATTCAGAAAATGATGCAAAAACACATTCATCAAAACCAAAGGACAAAAGCTCCAAGAAAACCATATAGTAGTCTGGTCCTGTCAACTCTTATATAGAGCTCACTCGCTTAGATGCAGCCTGCTGCATCTAGGACTTATTCCAACAGAAGTTGTTCCGTTAATTGGATCGATTCTCGTAACATTCGTCCAAATTGATTTGATCGATGCCATAAGGTGTTATCGTTTACCAAGCTCAACGATCGAGTCAGATGGCCATCTAAGTTCTCGACCGATCTGACTCGGCACAAGTATATTACGGAGTCTGTCGCCTATTGGAAGCAGGACACTACATAATATACCACTAAAAAAAGTTTTGTCCCGAAACTTAAGAACAAGGGTCTGACCTTAAATTAGACAAACAACGAAGGGTACTTCTCTTTCATCTCTGCTTCCATTTTCCACGTCGACTCTTCAACTGAATGGTTCTGTCAAAGCATGCAGACCAAGAACATCGATCGATTTTGTAATACTTTCTCCTTACGGTCCAAAATTTGAATAGGCTCCTCCTAGTATGACAAGTCAGTACGTAGCTCCAACTGATCGAAGCTAACCACGTGACTTGGATAGTGCACATATTTTTGAAGTTATGAAACGTAGAAAATATCGTATACTGTAGCCAAGGCAGGAGGTAGTGCAATCCGATAAGCAACCGTTGCAACTCGCTCGATGATCTCGAAAGGGCCTACAAATCTCGGGCTCAATTTGCCTTTAGCGTCGAACCGTATCATGCCATGCATGGACGTTACTTTCAAAAACACATGGTCCCCGACCAAAGATTCTAGCGATCGTCGACAAAGATCTGTGTAGCTCTTTTGTCGACTTTGCACGATGCAAAGTCTATCTCGGATCAAGCGAACCTTTTCGACGGCCTATTCCACCAGTTCCGGTCCGAGCACTTGTCGCTCTCCGACTTCGTCCCATCATATTGGAGAACGACACTTCCTCCTATAAAGTGCTTCATATGGAGCCATCTGAATGTTCGACTGATAACTGTTGTTTTACACAAACTCCGTAAGTGGAAAATGCATATCCCAACTAGTCTTTAAATCGATCGCACACAGACACAATATATCCTCTTAGATTTGATCTACCTTCTTCGTCTGACCATCTATCTAGGGGTGGTATGCAGTGCTAAATTTTAGTCTGGTCCCCATCGCCACTTGCAGGCTCATCCAAAAATGTGATAGGAATCGCCCATCTCTATCAAAAATTATTGTGGCCGGTACCCCCGTACAGTCGAACGATATCATTGATATAGATTTACGCTAACCGATCGACGCTCTATTCTACTTTAATTGTGATGATGTGAGCTGACTTGGTCAATCTATCAACAATGACCCAAATCGCATCATTCTTCTGTGGTATCTTTGAAAATCCTACAATAAAATCCATCGATATGTTGTCCCACTTCCACTCGAGAATGGCGAGGCTCTGCAGCTCTTCGCCTGGCCTTTGGTGTTCTACCTTTACTTGTTGACACGTCAAATACTGCGACACGAAAGTTGCTACATCTTTTTTCATGCCGTGCCACCAAAAGTTTGTGCGCAAGACCTTGTACATCTTGGTGCTTCTAGGATGTAACGAGTACTTCGCATAACGCGCCTCCGTCAGAATTTCTTTTCTGAGTTCAACAGTTTCAGGAATGTAGAGCCTTCCTTTTAGTCGTATTGTCCCGTCTCTATCTTTCGCAAAGTCAATCGCCCTTCCTGCTGAAATTAGCTCGCGTATCTTCTTCATGAATGAATCGCCTTTCTGTGCGGTCTTTATTTTGCTAAGCAGGCTTGACCCAAGCTTCAACTGAGCTAGGTGCAGGTGTCGATACTCAATTCTGAGTTCAATACACATCGCTTCAAGGTCTCGTCGTATCTCATTATTTAGGACCAGTGATCCCATAAACATTATGCTCATGGCGTCGGCTACAACGTTTCCCTTATCCGGCGTATACTCGATCGTTAGCTTGTAATCTTTTATGAGTTCGAGCCAACGTCGCTGCCGTAAGTTGAGTTATCGTTACGTAAACAAGTATTTCATGCTTTTATGATCTGCATAGATTCTGCAAGCCACACCATAGAGATAATGCCACCAGAGTTTCAATGCAAACACGATCACCGCCAATTCTAGGTCATGTGTCGGATAGTTTTTCTTGTGCTGCTTCAACTGCCGTGAAGCATAGGAGATGACCTTTTCCTTCTGCCTAAGCACGCACCCGGGGCCAGTTCCCGATGTATCGTAGAATATCTGAAAGCCTTCTGGGCCATCTGGAAGTGCAAGGCTTGGAGCTGAGACGAGCCGTTGCTTCAACTCTTGAAAGCTGGATTCACAGTCATTACTCCATTCGAATATGACTCCCTTCTGAGTAAGGCGAGTCAGAGGCGATGCTAGTTTTGAAAAGCTACGCACGAATCTTCGGTAGTAGCCTACTAAGCCCAGGAAACTCCGAATGTCGCTAACGGAGGTAGGTCGTTTCTAATCTACCGAAGATTTGTGCGTAGCTTTTCAAAACTATGTACGAGAAATGTTACGGCTTCAATCTTATTTGGGTCCACCACGACGCCTTCGACAGAGATTACATATTCGAGAAATGTCACGCTACTCATCCAGAACTCGCATTTACACTGTTTGGTGTATAATTTGTTTTTACACAGAGTCTGTAATACTGTCTTCAACTGCTCTGTGTGCTCTTTTTAATTCTTCGAATAGATAAGGATATCTTTGATGAATATGACTATAAAATTTATCAATTTAGGGTCAGAAGACTCGGTTGATCAGATCCATGAAAGCGGCTGGGACATTCGTCAAACCAAATGGCATGACTAAGAATTCATAATGACCATATCGAGTACGGAAGGCAGACTTCGATACGTCATCGGACTTGATCTTCAAGTGATGGTAGCCTGAATGAAGATCAATTTTTGAAAATATTGACACGTCTTGCAGTTGTTCAAACAACTCGTCAATTCGTGGCAATGGATACTTGTTTCGTACGATCGCCTTATTGAGTTCGCGATAATCGATGCATAGCCGCTTCGATCATCCTTTTTTTCACAAATAGCACGGGAGCTCCACACAGAGAGGCGCTAGGGCGAGTAAATCTGCGGTCTAGCAACTCTTGTAATTGCACCTTCAGATCCTTCAGTTCTGCTGGAGCCATTCAGTAAGGCACTTTTGATATCGGTCGTGTATCCGGGAAGGTGTCGATGCTGAATTCTATTTCTCGATCCGATGGCATCCCGGGCATCTTATCAGGAAAAACATCAAAAAAATCTACCACACACTACAACAAATATGGCCTACAGTAGCAGTTTTTCTATAGCGTTCAGGTGTCCCCGCTATAGAATGTTATCAACAATAGCGTTCTTTTTGCTGTTCTATAAAAATATCTATCTATAGCATTTCCTGAATGCTATAGAATATAAAATATTCATATGTTTGTATGTCAAAATAGATCTCGTGTTCGAATCTTAGGAGAAGAAACGTTTTTACATGATAAAAGAACAAATTATAGCATATTGACGTAAAAGCATATAAATTTACAATATTGTCTTCTTTAAATAATAAATACAACATTTGAAAAGTGTTGTTTGGAAATTCATTCCTCCTTTGCTTTCAGCCCACTCCTATCCTCCAAAATTTTTATTTTATCGCCCCCAACCAAAAATTGGACGCTAAAGCAGAGGGGGTGAGAAGGTGTTTCCTTTCCCCTTTGCTCATTTTTTTTGTTGGTCTCAACAGGAGCTCTCCCCTCCTCCCAAAGGGCGCTAGAGAAGCCCTCTCTTTCTCTTTCTCTCTCCATAGGGCGTCGGTGAAGCCCTCGCTCTCTCCCCATGCCTCTTTCGACGTCAGTAAAGCCCTCTCTCTTCCTTCACAAGGATGCCGATGAAGCCCTCTCTCTTCCTCCACAAGGATGCCGGTGCAGCCCTCTCTCTCTTCCTGTCTTTTTCTCTTATTTATGGGTTATTTGATGGAAATATTTGTTAAGTCTCGTAATTCATCTACAGGAAGGATTGATCTTTGTTTTCATGATTTTGAAAGAAAAGAAGGGCAGTTAGAAGAATTTGTGAGTTCCCAAATTCCTTAGGGTTTTTAATTTCATCAGGATTAGGGTTTTGAATTGATTTTTTTTGTTATTTCTTTCATTGTGTGGATCCTTTCCCAAGAAGGAATGAGTAAACCCTAGTTCCAAGACTCGGTTCACTAAGGAGATGATCCATTTTTTTGATATGTAAATTTTGTGTTTAGTCTTGTTATTTTTTATATCGGCTCAGATTATAGGTTGTATTATATAGGTCGCTAGTGCATTCTTCTACAGCGAGCAATGGCTGGAAAACATTTGTTACCGAAACCACTTCTGGTCGTCGGAGCTTCTCATGAATGCAAGTAAGATTTCTACTTCTAAAGCCTTGTTTTTCCTCATTGGGTTTCATATTCTCACCCATTTGATGAAGCAGCACCATTCACAGATGCCCTTTTTGTATTCGTCAAACTGGAAACAGTTGTTGGGTTCTATAATACTTTTGACTAGGTGATTGATGATTCTGCAAATGTAAACAATCAGGGATTACATGTTTTCTAAAGCCGTAGATTACATTTAACCTGCTTACAGTTTGAATGCTTTCAGTCATTTAAATTATATCATCATTGTCTTTTAGCTTAAATTTCTGAGATTGTGTTGTATGTGCTATGTAATCCTTTTGGGAAAAATATACTAGGGTGGCATATATCTTCTTTGTGTGGCTCAATAATAGGGCTTTGACTATTATCTTTGTCATTAAGACGATAAATGGATTGTTTCATGACCGGCGGCTAGATAAACACGGATATATCTGGGCGATGAGGTATGGCTCTAGACAAGCACTCATGGTACAAATGTGATTGACTAGTATGTTTATAATTTACTCGACTAATACTGAAATAAGTTTATGCTGAATCTTTTGATCCTCGATTATCTGGAAGCTGGCTAAGAAAGTCAATATGCTTCGAATAGTAATGCAAAGTTCATTATACTTGGAGGTTTCAAACCAAACTTCAGAGTTTGATGAATGCTTGCTTTTTAAATATTTTGTTGATAATGAATTGCAGTGAGCATCTATTTATATGGTCTATTAGTATAAACTATACTTTTTTCCATCCTGCATTATATAGGATTATGATGAGAGTTATGGTGAAATAGTATTTTGCTTATGTGATGTCGAATGTTCATTATTTGTTAGAAAGAATACGTTTTCATCCTGACAATCGGTACTCGTTCATTTTGTTGTGATTTACTTGGATTCTCAAATTCATTAGCTTCAGATTTACTTTAAGGGTGATGTGCTAGAACAATTTCTATAAAAACTTTTCTAGTCCACTTTTTGGATAAACTCATGGATCTACTTTTTAAATGTGAAACTTCTAAGAAAGTGTAGAGTAGAGTATAAAATTAAGTCAAGAGAAAACATAGAAGATAGATCGGTAACTACTGTCCATAAACATATCATTTCCTCATCTATAAATCACCGATCCATCACTCCTTCAAATAAGTTTGGTATAACATCCCAAGTTTCTTCTATTCATTAAGCTCTGCTTCGACTTTCTTGGTCTGGATATTTTTCTACCACCCAAGTTGTCATAATAATACCAAGACAAGTATCAATTTCTCTGCCACCCCCTAATTGTCAAATACCTTTTTTAGCATTAAATATATTATAACCCAGTGAGAGAATATATTGGTCACGCTGTTGGTGATCATGCTCTCGGAGATGACACATGTAGTCAAATTTTTCGTCTTTTAAACCATGTTAGTTTACACATTGATTGAAGTGTTTATAGTCACATAGTTATGGGTGGTGAAGGATGAGAATCACCTTGGCTGGCCACCCCTTAATTTTGTCAAATACCATTTTTGCCATTAAAGAATGTGTACATTCTATTTAATCTATTTTGGAAAGCCTATAACGTACTTTGTTATTTTTTAGCTTGAGCTAATTTTGACTGCCTACTTATTTGGAGTTGTAACAATGGTGGACACATTTCGTGGTTATTGAGATGCAATAAATGATGAAAAACAGTCAAATATAATGTGGATAATTTATCTTTTTTTGTAGCAAGCGTCTTGTCGTGAAACATAATATAATGCCATTATTAGTGAACAATATATTATTGAATATCAATATTTTGAAATGATGATTGAAATCACCTTCTTTGAAAATGTTTGATATTTTCAGTTGCAAGCTACTTTTTTTTTAATTTAGCCAGTTTTGAGCAAATCAGATCAAACTCGTAACTTCCTGTAATACTGGTCTAGGATCAGTTCGGTAATCTTACACCTCATCTTTGAAGCGGAACTTTACACATTCATATTGAATATGCAAGGGAATTTGCTACACTTGAATATTTAGTTATATTTTTTATGTCTTGTTATTTGATTTGTATTGCTTCTTGTGGCTTCTCTTTGTAATCGAATATTATAAACTAGTTCTAAATGGCTTTGGCATGGGGTTCTTACTGATATCAACTATCCAATGGATGGCCTATTTATGTTTCAGTGATAGTCAAAGCTAGTAGTGGCCCAAGATATGTCGTTGGCTGTCGCAGTAAGGTGGATAAAGAGAAGCTTACAGCTGGAACTCGCGTGGTTCTTGATATGACAACTCTTACCATTATGCAAGCTCTTCCACGTGAGGTAATAAAGGACCTCCATGTAGTATTGCATCTCTGGTTATCAGACAGTAAATGATATTTTCCTCTGTAAATTTTATTTCTTCGTGGCATAAAATATGAGCAGTTTATTTTTCTGATTCCAGGTTGATCCAGTTGTTTATAATATGCTTCATGAAGATCCAGGCAATGTTAGTTACTCTGCCGTTGGTGGCTTGTCTGATCAGATTCGAGAACTTAGAGAGTCCATTGAACTTCCTCTCATGAACCCTGAACTCTTCCTTAGAGTAGGAATTAAACCCCCAAAGGTAACTCTGAGCTTATTGTCTAAATTCTTTGAGAACTATTGCTTTAAAGATTGAAATTTATTCTTGTTTAAGTACTCATGGGCTCTGGGCTGTTAGTGCTACTTCATAGTTTTGAGCTTTTCCTTTTTTCCAAGAATTAATTTTTGTATTTTTTTGAGAAAACTATTTTTTTATATTGCATTATTAACATGGAATTTGTAATAAGTTGTCTGAATGATGTCAGGGTGTCCTCCTCTATGGCCCTCCTGGAACAGGGAAGACCCTATTGGCCAGAGCAATTGCTAGCAATATAGATGCCAACTTTCTGAAGGTAGGTATTAAAAATTAAGCATTAATGTTAGTTAAATGCTTTGTGGCTGAATTCTGTATGATACTCCATGCAGGTTGTATCAAGTGCTATCATTGACAAATATATAGGGGAAAGTGCAAGATTGATCAGAGAGATGTTTGGCTATGCACAGGACCACCAAGTAAGAATTCATTCTTGGACTGACTTCCCGTTTTTTTCTGTTTACTTTTAAGTATGAAAAGAAGATCCCTCAATCATGCTACAACTTTGTGTAATCATGCTACAACATAGGGTTTTTATTCGTTTCCAAAATTCCAATGGATGTGATTGTAGTGTAGCTAACGGAAGGGACCTTATAGAAGTTGTTTCCTTTGTTTAGACCGGGAAGAGAAGTTAAACAGGAGTGAGGAAAAAATGACTGAGCTACATTTCTTTTTTCTGGACAACTGTGTTTCCTCACCTATATATGCGGCTAATGAAAAGATTAACCTCTAATTTACTGAATCTTCTTTGTTTTTTTCCTTCTTTAGAGTTCATCTTACATGAATATTGTCTCTTAGGCCGCTAGAAATGTTTGTTCTAATATTGCTCTTTATTTTCCTCAGCCATGCATCATATTCATGGATGAAATCGACGCCATTGGTGGACGTAGTTAGTGAGGGGACCAGTGCTGATAGAGAGATTCAACATACATTGATGGAACTACTCAATCAACTTGATGGATTTGATTCATTAGGGAAGGTATGAGATCACTATCTTAATTTGTAGTTGTTGCTTGTGAAGACTATATATGAGAAGTAGCTGTCTTTATTTTATTACGATTATAAGTATGTTATTTTGAGTGTAATTCTCAATAGGCATGCTCCTTAGATTTTGATACAAGTTTTTAGAAAACTAGTTTATTCTATTCTGATAACGGCCCTGTTGATGTATTCTGTGTTTGTATATCTTTAATCTAGCGCTAGTTATAGTGATCAATAATACTTCTCACAGAAGAGTAATGGTAAACACAATAGTCTTTACAGATAATTAGGACTCTATGAACTTAACAATGTGCATATTGGTTATATTTTTGTATATCAAGTTTTCCTTTACCTGAACATAGGGATCTTTTTATAGCCAACATAAGTTTCTTCTTAGAATTCTCATGTGTGCTGAACACCTTATTTTCTTCCTTTTGCCTAAGAGCAGCACACATCCAGACGATTTCCTGCTGACTTCTGTGGAGCCTATAATCCATTTTCTCCCTTTCATTCTTTGCTCATCAATTCTGCCATGACATCACATAAACCTCTCTAGCTTTGGATCGTCTCTGTTATACATGTTTGTTTAAACCTTTATTGCCTATACCTCATTTTCTCTGTGCTTTGTAGTTAGCTTAGTATTAGCTTGGCTGCTGATTTTGGAAAACTGAACTTATCTGAACTATTATCCAGGTTTTGACATCATCTGGTTTACTACTGCTTATCAGGACTGTTTTTGCGTATTCTTTGAGAAGTAGCAGTAAAAGCTGTTTGGTAATACTCTTAGTTCATTTCATGGTTTCAAATGTTTCTATCTTATTTTTTATATAATAATGTATTTTCTTCTCAATTTTGTGTAGGTTGACGTATAAATTTTTGATGGTTGTGGATAGCTAGAAGGAAAGAGGCGATCGACCTGTTTTTTGGCCTACAGATATTTATAAATGGAATGGTTTATTTTGGACTACAAATACTTTGTAAATGGAATAGTTTATTTTGGCGTACAACTACTTTTTCTACATCTTGAATGTTTTAATGACTACTACTTTTTGTACATCTTGAATGTTCTAATGAAATATTTCATATTTTGGCAAATCTTTACTATATCTTGATTGATCGAAATGCAAGTTGCGATTGAAATTGTTTGCGATTATTGTTATTTATATGTGATACAAAACAGGTTATGAAATATGAAATTCTGTAGCAGATATAAAACAATATAAAATTCTGTAGCAGGTTTATAGCACTCAAAATGTCTAAATTGTTGCTACCACGATAGCATATGATGAACGCTATAATAAATCAAACCATTCATCAAACGCTATAAATCATCCACAGCATTCACAAAACGCTATAAATAATCCACAGCATTCATGAACGCTATAAGTAATCCACAGCACGCACGAACGCTATAAACTATCTACAGCGTTCTAGAATGCTATAAAGTATTTACAGCATTCATAAACGCTATAAACCATCAATAGCATACACGAACGCTATAAACCTTCTACAGCATTCATGAACGCCATAATGTTATAGCGTTCACATGTCTGGACATACTATAGCGTGGGCGATCATAGCAGACATAATATGCTATAGAAGGCTTTCTATAGCATTCTGCGCATGCTATTGTAGGCCATATTTGTTGTAGTGACAACATCAGTCTGTACTATGTTTGTATTATCCTTTCGCGTATCTCGAACTGATGCCAAGTATCCCGTACAACCAAAATGCAGCATACGTCTCGCCAAAATTGTCGATACCACTTTGGCCGTCTTCGAGACCGTACCGCACGAATATGAGAACTTTGCCTCGCTAGGAAGATGAAACACAACTCACTTCTTCGCGCACTCGATTGTTGCATGACAAGCGCCCAACCAAACCATGCCCAGGATTATGTCGTACTCTTTGATGTCTAGTACGACGGCTTCTAAGGATATATTTCTTCCCCCAATGCAAATGTGGTCATTCCTACAAATAAAGTTTGCAGGCATATCGACTCCCGATGGAGTGTTAACGCTAATGTTCATATCTAGTGATTGCATTATAATTTTATTTTATTTCACATAATCAGCAGATATAAAACTATGTGTTGCACCCGAATCGAATAGTACTCGAGCAGGTATATTTATGTAGAGTAATATACCTGTTACAACAGTATCATTTCAAACACCTCGTCTCGAGTCAATGCATTAACTCGGCCTTGCGCTCCAAGGTATTTGATTCTGCGGGTTAACAGGCACCGCATTTGCGCTTTGTAGTGTAGGTGCTCTATTCTGGTTTGGAACATTCTTTCTGTATGGATTCGGAATGCTTCTTGGGGGGTTCATTCTCCCGTGGAGACAATCATAAGACTTGTGACCTATCTTACCACATCTGAAGCATCCAAACACCATGCATTGAAATATTTGATGTCTATTTTTGCCACACTTGTTGCACCGTACTCCGTTATAGGAGGCTCGATTTTCAAATGTGTTTGGACGCTTTACTACTCCCGAGCCTCCCGCATCATTAGGACATTTGTTAAAATTATTACGGACAACCGGTACGGCTCGTTGTGACGTACGGCCAAAGATCTACTCGCTATCAAGTACGACTTCATAGAATTCATGATAAGTTTGGCATCGCTGATTCATGACATCCCTACGTAGTTCGTCGTTCAGGCCTTGTTGAAAACGCTCGCACCATTCTTCTTTGTTGGGCAGGAAGGCGCCGACAAATTTTACAAGTTTTGAGAAGCTTGCGTCATAATCTTCAACGGACATATTTCCTTGCCTCAACATCATGAACTCGTCCCCTTTCTGTCGACGGATGACGCGAGGAACACACTGTTCAAAAAAAGCTTCCATGAACATTTTCTAAAAAATCTGGGTGTCAGTTTCGGCTTTATAGATTTCCTCTTTCTTAGTTGTCCACCAGTCATAAGCCCTTAGTTGTAGTTGTACAATCGCACATGCTACCTTGTGGGACCCTTCGATGCTGAGAAGGTTAAATAGGTCCTCAATCTCCGCGAGCCATCCCACAATCATATCAGGCTCTGCTCGTCTATTGAACTTAGGAGGGTTCATCTTGCGGAACTCCCTTGCTTTGAACAAGGAAGAAGAGTTTATCGTTTGTGGTTGAACTTCTTCCTCGACTTCCTCTGGTACGTCTTCTCTCTCTTCGGATGCCACAACTGTTGCTTTGGTGTTTTCTACCATATTGCTTACGATCTGCATTAGGTCGTCCATTTGTTTCTGCTGCACAACGAATTGGGCTTTAATTTGCATCTGAAGTTGTTGTTGCTGCAGCTCCATCAATTATAGCATTTTCTCCATTATAGTCTCGCTAGGGCTAGCGTCCTTTGAACTCGATGAACTATCCGCAGCGTTGGTTGTTATTGTGGGATTATTTTTATTTTTCTTAGTCATTCCTACAAAACAAAGTAAACCTGTTAGTATTTTTCAAAAATATCTACGGGCTCACCTGTATGGAACTATTATTTCACGCAACATGTCGACAAGCATTCAATTGAGCAATCGCAACGAACATTCCAAAATGAAACATTTTTTTAAAATCCGAGGAAACATAACTAGGCTCTGATACCAATTTGTCATGCCCCGATTCAACGAACCGTTCGTCCCCGTTCTCATTATGTCGAATCGATCGTTCTCGCTAAAGCGTGATGTCGTACGAGTCTGAAATTACACTCATACAAGGCAAGAACATTACATTTGTTCATTTTTATTTGAAACATCAAGTTGAAACTTCACAAATCTTAGAGTAATTGAACACGCATTATAGGAAGATAGAAATATGCTTTTTATTCATAGCTAGCAACGAAGTGCAAGTCGTAATTACATTGGGTGTCGTTGCGGCTACATTGATTAAAACAAAAGAAAATACTCGACAAGCTGCCTGAACTAATACTTATCGTTCCATACATTCACCCTTTTATACATAAGCCTTCGATAAATTGGCTTTAAAATACTTCAGAATAGGAAGAGCTTCAAATGCCTCTCCGAACTTCAGCTTCAGTCTAGAGCTTCCGCAGCCCCTGGGGAGTTGGGGAGGGGGTTAGCACACTTGCTAAGTGGACGAGACGAACCCACTCATCTAAATCGACTCTGATTTGTTAAGGTAGGTATGCATTGGAGTTTTCTTTCTATTTAGAACTAAATAAATTCAGTTCATATTGATAGCCTTCCATTTGAAATAGTAAAGCAGACAAAAATCATAGCAGTTTATCTCATTCTTACCACGGTCGTGATCATCCCTGCATAAAAACAGAGATTATAATTTTCACCTGCATAAGACAATAGGTGAGCATGCTATTTTATATGCGGTCATCGGTGTTAATCGCCATAAGGGACTATTCATCATGGCATTACGACGCACCCTATCAGACTAGGTTGCAAGCCTAGCTGAAGGTCCCGTAATGCCTCGTGCCAAGCACAAAATCCCAAATTCCCCCTAGGTTAATTCAGTTCCGATGCCCCGGATACCGTTTTGAGGAAACCCTTGTGCACAAGTTGTCCATGACCATGCAAATGCGAGAACAGTTTAACATATGAAACGGATTGCATAGCGTGGACATTATTAAGCACTATTATCATTTTTTTCCAACTCATGCAACTAAGTCATTTTTCCGAAAGCCGTATTTCTGATTTAGCGTCCCGTAGGCACCAAATTCCCCGAGGCACCATATACCGCAACCAACGTTTCATCGTTTCATTTTACAGATCATGAAATAGTCTCTCTCTTTTCTTGAACCTTAAACTTTCTCTTTTCGATGTGAAACTTATATTTTCAAAGTAGTTTACTCTAAATCGATACATTTTTTTCGAGTTCTTGATCTTAGTGGATTGGCAAGCATTTAACTTGGCATCGTCGATTTGAATAAGTTCGAGGCAAAAAAAATTTATTTGCGGGATAGAGTAGAAAAGAAGAGGCCGAACCACCCACCAAGTATTCGATCATGCCGATAATCGGAGCTCTTCGCAACGTTCAAGCTTCAGTTACGCAAGCTCCTGCAATGGCAACAACACTTAGTCAGAATTCCTTTTTTAATCCTTTGTTTCGAAATTCGTAGAATGCATTCAGAAAATGACGCAAAAACACATTCATCAAAACCAAGCAGCGAAAGGAAAACCATACAGCAGTCCGGTCCCGTCGAAGGAACTCTTATATAGAGCTCACTCGCCGAGACGCAGCCTGCTGCATCAAGGACTTATTCCAACAGAAGTCATTCCATTAATTGGATCGATTCTCATAACATTCATCCAAATCGATTTGATCGATGCCACAAGGTGTTATTACTTATCAAGATCAGCGATCGAGTCAAATGGCAATCTAAGTTTCCGACCGATCTGACTCGGCGCAAGCATATTTCGGAGTCCGTCGCCTATCGAAAGCGGGGCACTACAGTCACCGGATCGGAGGGGAAGTCGAGGAGGGGGTGCTGTAAAGGGTGCCAAGGAGGGTTCGCCGGAGGGGGCTCGTCGGATCGGAGGACCACAGGAGAGGGTCGCTTCAGTGATGGACTAGCGATGGAAATATAGACATGTATTTCATATAAAATAAATTTACCTAGTCAATTGCCATTTCGTCGCTGCACAGCGACATATATGTATTCGTCGCTAAAGTTCGTCGCTAAATTACAGTATTATTGTAGTGTAAAAGTTATAATAATTTTAAGCTAAGTTTGCTTTTCAAAAATAGCAACAGAAACAATTTTAATAATAGAAGAAAAAAAGTCTTGAATTACTCATCTCTTCTATCCTTTTTTCCATTTAATACTATAAAAAAGGAAAATATTTAGAACTTCTTTATGTTCCATTGGAAAGAAACTACACAAACTAGAAGGCTTTTAAAAACAAATTGTCATCCTTTCGACTAGGGGCTCTTGTGGTCAGCGAGGAAAGAGATAAACTCCTTTGCTAAGCGGACGGTCTCGGAATCGAACTGCAGGAAGGTGTGGGACAGTGGGCCCAAATAACATGCAACGTAGCGTGCACAAAGTCTTGTGCGTCATGTCGGACATCACAAAAAAGAGGTAGGGGCTGAGCCAAGATTTTAGTTCTATGGACAAAAAAAATATCTGGGTTGGTTCATTCAAATTTTGTTCAAATTGCTTGAAAATAAAAACCTAAGAAATTCATAATTAACTTTAGAAGCTATAATTTTCACACTGAATTAAAATAAACACTAAAATCTGGATAGTTTTTAGACAACAATATAAAAATTTATCAATCTACAATACTTGTTACCTCAAAAAAAATCTGTATTATAATTGATTACAAATATCGGTCCGAACTGACACAAAAATAACAAAAAATTTCAAAATATCCATACTTCTTAGTGTCTATATATAACAAAAAGCTTTAAAAATACTATATTTTACATCATTGAACTTACTGAAAAAAATTTACAACGATTATATTTTTAACGAAATAGCCTAAAAGAAAACGTGTCTTTTTAAAATTAGAAGGCAAGAAGCATTCACTCAAACACGTATTGCTAGAATCTATGAATGCACATATCTCGTTAATTATTTTAGCAAAAATTAAATACTGTTCAATTTTTGCCATATGGTCCGGCAAAAATATTATTATTATTATTATTATTTGAGTGGTCGATGTACCAGGTGGTGCAGTATTTTAAAAACCGGATCGGACCGGCCGGTTGAACCAGTTAACCCATGAACCAGTAATTTTCCAACTGGTTTAATACCGACCCACTATTTTTTCTTTCAAAAATCGGTTTCTTTTATGTAATCCGATCGACCCGGCCGGTTAGGCCACTGAACCGTTTGACCCGGTTGGGTTTTAAACCGATCTGAACCTGACTTTTCTAATTCAACTTTTTTTTGGGGAGGTAGCTTTTGACTTTTGGTTTGGACTTTACATGCAATAAAAGTTTATATGTATGATTCTTAACTAAATTTAACATAAGCAGTATATATGTAGTTGTGTACTATGTAATATATTCAAATAAAATTATAAGCATATACAATTGGTTCAATCAGATTAAACCACTGGTTGAACCGATTTGACCCAATCCAGTATCCTCACCGGGTCGATTTTCGGTCCGGTTTTTAAAACATTGGGCTGATGTGCTCATGAACAATGTGTTAGATGGGTTGGTAGGCCCGATTTCCGGCCCAATCAAATCCAATCTGGTCTGGTCCGAGCCTGGTCAACTACCCAGACCAGCTCGACCCAAGCACTCCGTGGGGCCAGATTAGGTTAGGTTTTTCGACCCAGAAGTCCGGACCGATCCGGCCTGGCCCGGTCCATGGGTCTGGTCTGGTTAAACCCAATCAATCCGATCGGGCCGGCCTGGACCAGCTCCGTCCAAGGCCCAGTCCATGTCTGTCACGACCTACATCCAGTTTAGGGGCACGAGGACATATGTACATCCAGCCTACACTACAGTATCGGCGGTAGAATGTTGTATAAGTCATCTATAATATCTAAAATCTAACAATTATGAAATATATAACTCAATCACAATTCTAAAGGAAGATAAGCACGATAAATTGATAGAAGATAATATAATAGACCAAATGTAGAAATCTGGAGACAAATCCAGCAAAACCTAGCTAAATAACTAAGTCACTACTGGAGGTGCATCATATACGGGCACATGATCCCCGGATAACTCCTGAGCAACAACCTCATCTATCTCCGACCTATAGTAAGTCGGACAAAAGACCTCTAAGTCCTTAGAAAAATAATATCCATCAGGATTGGAGCGAAGTACAATCACTAATAGTAGTTTTATTAAATTGACAAGTGCTATAAATAAACATAATATAATGAGGTATATGATGGATAACAAAAATGAGTACTAAGAAGTACAGGATAAACCAGTCATCATATCATGGTAAGGTGAGAGCATGTAAGTAAATCAGGGATATGATGTATCACAAGAAATCTAAGTATAACATGTAATCTAAACGGTGCCTTGAGATATTAGAGTGTTATGTGATCGGCTTGGGTCAAGATCAGGCTATTCCATATGACCGGTTATGTACAAGTACACGTATAATGGATCAGGCCGGCCACAATAGAAAACTATGCACAAGTAGTATAAGATCAGGCTATACCCTACGTGTGGTGAGGGTGAGCTATGCACAAGTAGTTTGTGTATGATCACATAAACTCTAATAACTCTTCAATCTCTCGAATAGTATAATGGATCCAACTATGTCATATTACGACACGGGATTCAAGAAGCAGGGGGCCAGCCCACTCCCAAATCGGTGTCTATACAAGTACAAGAACAATAACAAGCAAGTACCAGTATACCAGGATAAAGTAAAAAATAACATCTCATGACGGGATCCAATGTATACTAGTCCGTGTATCCTCGTGTCAGGAATCAAGTAAAATACTACAACTGAATTTATATAAAGCATCAAAGTAATAAAAACTATCAGAGAATGTACTCGCATGCGGTCCTAAGCAGAAAATAATAATCAAGTCCGTATTGGTCCAAGACCTATATTATGAATGCACATCATCAAACTATACAAGCTAGCCTATAAAATTATTCTATCTAACTCATATAACACTAATGTCAAGTTGATATGGGTAGAGAGTACACATTCCTACAATTTCTAATTCATATTTTATCCAAAAAGAAGTTTTCAAAAGTGTACTTTATCCTAAATTTAGGCTAGTGAACGAGTGGTCATAAATAACGATGGACGGTTCAAACTTAAGGATTCAGAAGAATAAAGTTTTTTCTAACAGTAGAAAAAAAATTTCAAACCAATCCAACGGTTGGATTTTCCAGAATCGAAGCACACAATTGCAAGAAAAACTAATTTCAGACTTAGAAATAATTGTGTGCAGAAATTTATAATTTCTTCAGTTTTGGAAGAAATATTTGAGTAAACAAACAATATTATTGGTGGCTCTGAATTCAGGATCTAATATAGAGTTAAATGAAGTTTACTATGGAAAAACTACACAGAAATTCAACGGTTTGATTTTCGGGAAATTGAGCTCCAAGTGACCTCCAAAAATAGTTTCTGACTTAAATGCTAAAATGTTGTTCATAGAGCTCACTTTGTCCTCAATTTACATAACCCAAAACAAGTAGCTAAGTCATAAAACCTATATAAAATAATTCAAAACTTAACCAAGAATACATACATGGTACTAAAACATAAGAATATGGTATATACAGAAAATAACGTATGTCCAAAGTTGATAAAAATAATTTCAGACTTAAATTATTTCAGTGTGTAGAAAACTGTCCATGATGTCTACTTTGGTCTTATTTTGCACTAGTAAAACTAACTATTCTGGACATAACTTAAATACATGATTGATAGAAAAAATATCATAGTTTACATGCCAACAAGTGGCTCTGGAAAATAATTATTACACAGGAAGTTATGCATGTTCAAAGTTGAAAGAAAATACAGTTTATGCATTCAAAGTTTACGAGGCCAAGTTTGAGCCTAATTTGTACTAATCAAACGAAATATTTAGGACATAACTCCAACATAAATTTTGTATACAAAATACCCAGAATTCTATACAAACTTCTAAAATCGTAAAATATGGTATATGAAAAATGTTACACTAACACAAAGTAGACGAAAACATAATTTTGGAAAAATAATTTCGGGGTAATATTTTATCATGAATCCAAACCTTTAGATACTATTATTTATGGTTTCTACCTAGGGAGATGTTGTATCTAGTTATTACCTATGTCATATAAAAATATACGACAGAAAATAAAGGTACTTACCTATGTACGGAATGTGGAACGCTTGTGTGTCACAAAATTTAGTCTTTACACCTTCTCGAAAAATGTCTGTACGAAGGGAAATATGGACAGAACATATAGGCTATTATATACCAAAACGACTGGAATGAACAGAGGTTCGCAAGAAAAAAGTTCTGTAGAGTTTTATGTCACGCCCCGCTCCCGAAGGAGCGATCGTCCTCGCTAAAGCGTGATTCCGCATGAGCCTATGTTGCACTCGTGCAAGACCCAAGTCCAAAAATTAACGACCAATTAAAACTAGGCCACAAAGTCGGACAGAGTGTCCCTATTTGTAGCAAAAAGTAAATGAACACAAATTTGAAAATAATCAATAGTCTTTATTAAGATTCAAGAAGTATTACAAGAGGTGGTAGGCCGAGATTACAATTCGCTTAAGCTCTCTCTCTCTCCTCTCTCCTCCTCTCTCTCCTCTCTCTCTCTCTCTCTCTCTCTCTCTCTGAAAGATAAAAGGCATGCCAAGTGGCTTACAAGATGGATGGATTCATGGCGATGTTCTGATACATTATGTCATGTATATGGTGCTTCAGTTCCTTTGTAATGCTCCAAGGCTCCAGAGTTAGCTCCGTGCCTTAGCACGTTCGAGAGAAGTCTTCGCACCCGACGAGGTTCTCCCGTACCCTGCAAGCAAACTATGTGGTTATCAGTATATTTTCATATATTGGTAGGAAAGCTAGCTCACCCACTCGCTATCATTACCAAATTTTACTTTTGTGCACTATCTGTCATTTATTGTCTTATTAATCTTGCCTTAGGATCAGTTTCATGGCATATCATTCAAAGCCTATCTCGTATTATCGATTTCAAGTGTGGCATAAGAAAAACATGTGCAGCTTACCATACTTATCGTACGATCTTCCCTGTTCAAAGTAAACCAAGTTAGCTAACATATTAAACGTAAGGTCTTAACAAATTATATAAGCAATCAAGAGTGTTAGTGGCGTGTTCCTGCCTCAGGTGGACGAAGCATTTAAGTTTGTCAAGTTACGTTATACACTAAAAGCTTTGTTCCGATGTGCATGTCCACTCAGTTGTTCAGCTTAGTTCACTCAGTTGTCCAGCTTAGTTCACTCAGTTGTTCAGCTTAGTTCACTCAGATGTTTAGTTGTTCAGCTTAGTTCATTCAGTTGTTCAGACTTCTCAGATTTTCTTGTTTTAATGCAAGGTCTCGTACGCAGAATGCTACAATCGAGCTAACTTAATCTATATATACCGGTCGCTGGCACCACAAGCCGATCCATCTTGGATTCATGGTTCCCTATTAGCCGGTGATGGCTAGTACACCCTGATAGGCCACGCAATACCCGACTTACATCTCTTGGGTGGCCGAGCCCGCACCCAAGCCGCCCGTAAGCCATGATTCCGCCTAGGTCGGCCACGATGTGGTGATCGTTGCCTTGGAATTCTTATTCATTTGTTTCACTCGTGCACCGAGTTGTCCACGACCATTTCGTATTGTCTTGTCATTTTTAACTTAACGGGATGTCATTGAGACATAGGATGTCTTTGAGCCATAGCCAATTACCGACTAGGTTGGCGGCGGCATCCGTGCAGCGCGGGTAGCGAGCCCCGTTGCACGTTCCTGTCATACCTGTCGCTAATCCTTCTTGTCTTCTCTTATGCCTTTCTTTTCATTCATTCATTCATTCATTCATTCATTCATTTCTTTCTTTCACTTATTCATTCGTTCATTCATTTGTTTACTTATTCATTTATTCGTTGATTCATTTATTCACTTGTTCATTCATTCGTTCATTTGTTCATTCATTCATTATACAACTCCCTGTATGGAAACCTCCTTGGTGACCCATTGGTCCTGAAGTCTTACGATGTTTCTATACTCTGCTCAAAATGACTATGTTGATAGTCTTCCTCCCTTATTTTAGTAAACCATTCATTATTTTATGTCTCAAGTTGTGATACAATCTAGTGACAAATATTTCATTTGTAATTGAACGCATAAGTAAATCTACTCGAATGTAACCTGTGAGTTGGCACGAGCGTGGATGCGGTACAAAGGTTCGAGTAATTCTCCAAGTTCAATTCCATGTTCTACACAAGCATACAAGATGGGATTATTCCCTTAGCTAGATGCGTTGAGTCATTTCATTAACATGCATGAAGTTATCGCCTAGCGATCTACCAATACAGTCCATATTATTATGTGTCTAGGCTAAGCAAAGACAGGTTCATCGGAGCCACCCCCCTTAGCGATAATCGTATCGGCTAAGCGAGACTCCGAGCGCGCCTTTGAAATTCTAAGCCTCGATTCTACTTGAAGGGCCAACTTAACACTTGCATCTATTCGCATCGATACTTCATCGGGTCGATGGAACTCTTCGAGTCAACGATTCATTTGAGTCGTTGCACATGCCATTTGAATCGGTGTTCCGTTAGGGTGGAGTGGGTCGTTACATAATACACCACTCAAAATAAGTCTCGTCCTCGAGACTTCCTGAGTTCACATTATCCTACCGTTCCTTAACTCTTGTCGTGTGCATATCTTAGACAATTCCTATCGAATGGCTTTACCCTTCAATGGCATCGAACTATACTTGGATACCTTTCTAAGTTCTGTATCGCATGCGTTTGGTAAATTTCATCAAATGACTTTACCACTCATTCGAGAGTTGATGGTACTTACTCAGTCATCGTGTTTCTATGACTTGGTCACTCTTGTGCCCTGTCGCGGGACTATAATGGTCACACGAGGTGTGTTATAATTCGTCGAACATGAGGGTCATAGGCTGAGGCTAACTCACTCATCTGTTCATCCATGCGCATCTCAACATATCCACTTGCAGCTACATTCGAGTTCATCATATTGTTGAGTCTGGATCGTATACATATTCAAGGCATCCCCCGAATATATATATATTTCAACCAAGCTTAGTGATAGCGAAGTCGGACAAGCTACTCGTGATAGTTTTAAATTGTCGGTCGTTTTACGAACTCGATTAAAATTGAACTCCAGTTCATTTCACTATCGTCTATCTCGATCCTCGAGATAATCCGATTCGTTTCTCAAGCGTTCTCGTCTTATGAAATCGATACAATTTCTTCTTAGAGGAGTTGACCAAAGTTCAAGTAATTTTCGTTCGATTCAAGGCCAAACATTTCACTATCATCAAGTACGTCTTCCAAGCAATAATTCAATTGTTATCCCAACTTTACTTGCCCATCCCCGATTTCTATCATTTACTTCATTTGGGGCTAATATCATTATCGTTGGTGCACACTTCCAGTTCCACATCCTAACTCTAAGTCTTGTTGCCCCAGATCTATCGTCCGTCCAGACAATACTCTAAAGTCGATCACACAGGTTTAATCACATGGCATAGGGTTATCCACCTATACGCTAGGTCAGCTCACAAGGTCATAGTTATAAGTCAAGTTCTTGTTTCATCGTACAAAGTCATTGCACGATGTCCATCCCAATCCTATGGTCAAACTATTGTTCGTTCGTACGGGATACTCTACCCAAGCTTGTTTCACTCAAATTTCTAAACATCGAGCAGTGTTCATCCTATTCACATCAAGACATTCTTCACACGAGGTCCGAGTCCGTTCAGCAAAGTCATCTTACAATAGGTTCTCCTCAACCAAATCCTATCGTACGTCCAAACTAGCAATTGTCATAGTCTATCTCTTCAAATATGTTTGATACAATTCACCTATCCATCCTATCCAATTCACGTAGTCGATCACAAGGTCGTCTATCATAGAAATATATCATACCCTGATCTCACGCAAGTCTGATTATCCACGGTGGAACATGAATCACCATGCCAACGCTCGCGTAGGATATTTGTCCTCATCGAGGCATAACTCATGCATTGAGTCTAGACTAGTTCATTCACGATACGTAGATTGGATCTACTCAATCCTCAAGTTTACTTAATCATCAATCACAAGTCCGAACAATCCTCAAATTCGCCTTCGCTTCAAACCACAAGTCGAAGCAATCCAAATTTGCCACGGCCTGATATTCGAGTTGATCATTCCCACTGGACATGAATCACCATACCAACGCTCACGCCGAATAATCACCCCAAGTCCGACGTAACGCATATACGAGGCTGGAGTTGTGCTTGCACAAGACAAAATTGTTGACATTTGTGGTTATTGGCAAACAATTGTAGAAGCATGGAAAAAACATAATTGCCCATGCGGCTCAGAATAGGAAAACCCATGCGGTTCAAAAACAGATGAGCTTCATGCGGCTCAAGAGCATCATGCGGTTCGAAAGTCACCAACTTGGAAATGCGGCTCAAGCAACACCACGTGGCCTTCTGCGGTTCGCTTCTACAATTGGCCATTAAGCAAAGGCCCTATTTAATGCTCTGACATAAAGGAGAACTGACGGCTTTGACATAAAGCTACAATAATGACACTGTCATAATGGTAGACTCCTAGGGAAACGAAGGAAATCTCTGACACAATCCATCAGACCCCAAAATCCTTCATGCGGCCTTGACACGTGGACAGTCACATGCGGCTCAGGCAGAGGCCACCCCATGCGGCTCAGGTAGAGGCCACCTCATGCGGCTCCGACAGAGTCTACCCTATGCGGCTCACGAGGACTATCTTCATGCGGCTCACTGAGAAGCCACCCATCATGCGGTCGCCTACACTCATGCGGCTCAGATCATCTCCATACGACTCAAATGTTCAGAGGCCACGCCCAAGCAGCTTTGACATGTGGCCAGCCTTATGTGGCTCAGTAGGGAACAATCCTCATGTGGCTCAGATTTCCTAAGTGGCTCGCGGTTAAGACACGTGGCAGAAGATTAGTTTTTCCCGTGTCCCTACAGCTAGCAGTATAATAATAGTGGGACACGTGGCATCAAATCAAGCAAGATTCATCAACGAATCCCAACAACCAGATTTAGTGCCATCCTCATAATTACTGGGATCAAATCAGATTATTTGTAATCAAGCAAGTTGAACACATGGCGGGAGATCCGAGCTTGGCATAATAAATCATGAGGATTTATGGCAATCATCATTAATTGCCCACAGAGATTTGATACAATCCACATTAATTGTCTAGATTCGCTACAATCAGAATTAATGGCCCAGATTAATTGATCATTAACCGCCGACTTCTCAAGGAGGCAATCATTGTAAACCCTAATGATTGCATCCCACCCCTATAAATAGCAAGGTGTCATTCTCTTACAGGGAGAGGATTTTTGGAGAGCATCTAGAGAGATCTGAAAAGAGAGCGCAGAGAGAAAAAGGTACGCACATAGGGCATCCTGAGAGCATTTTTTCCCCGAAGCCAAGGCTACATCCGATCGTCCAAGGAGTAAGGCAGAGCTGCCGTCGCTTTCCCGAGCCTCTATTGTCACCCCCCAGAATCTAAAATAAACAATTATACTTAGATTGCTGTACCTAGGTTTTCGTCTCTAGGCTTTCTTTGTACAAGCAAGTTTGTATTGTGAAGTAAAAGTCCAGTCCACCGATATAATTGTTCTGTTCTTTTATAATTCATGGCAAACACGATGGCGACTCTGCTTGGGACAAACTTCTTCACGACTGAGGAGTTGGTGACGCAATCGGATGTAGCCAAACTTGGCTCCACACAACAGAAGATGGTCGTCCCCTTCGACCAACAGGCGTTTGAAGAAATGCTCTCCGATGGGAGCGCTGGTCCGGTCCAGAAGCGAACCCGCACGAAAAAATCTCGCAGGGAGTGGAGGCCAAAGTCATTTGCTCCTTCCCAAGCTCTGGACGGAGTACTCTCTGCTGCCCAAGACGGCGAAGGCAGGTCTCATGCGGCTCCACTTCAAACCATAGAGGACTCTGTTGTTCCCAAGTCCGGCAGAGGAAAGCACTACGATGCTGGACTTGTAGGGGCAAAGAGTGATTCTATGTGCTCCAGGAAGAAGCCGAACAAAGGCACTAGCCGCAGGCTGAAGACTCATGCAGCCACGATTGCCAGCCGCATGCATGATGTCCATACGGCCGAAACTGCCAGCCGAATGCACGACACTCATGCGGCTAAGATTCCCAGCCGCATGGAGAAGACTTATGCGGCTGAGACTTCCAGCCGCATGAAGAAAGTCCATACGGCTACGATTGCCAGCCGCATGAAGACTGTTGATTCTAGCCGCATGCCGCCTGCTCCACGTGGCTCAGTCTTCGATCGCCTCTCCTATGGTCCTGATCTCTCATGCTCCCGAGAAAATATATCTGATTCTCTCCAGCACCACTTAGACTCTTCCTACTATGTGCCCTCACGCACTAGAGTGAAGAAGTCTAGGGCAGCGCGAGCTTGGCGAGCTCAGTCCGCTGTCCCGACCTCTGACCATCCGAGTGTTCCACATATTTTTATACGGGCCTCTGATGGAAAGTTGTACAGAACCACTCGAGTCCAGCCCCCAGCGGCAAACGGACAGAGTGGTTCCCAAAAGTCTCCCGAAACCCAGGGAGCAAACATGGTCGTCCCCGACCCATCTGACTTGCGTGAGGTTATCCTCCACAAACGTAAGAAAAGAGAAGAGTCCTCAGTGAGCAAGCAATCCTCCCACGGATATTACTGCACCCAAGTTATTGTCAACTGCTGCTGCAACAAGGCGGTAGCACAAGCAGACCAATGGTCCGTCTTCCGACGGTTACGACGCCCGAGCTCAGAAGATGAGGCGCTCCTCGTCGCCTCCTGCAATTCTACCCTGAAGATTCCTGGAAAGAGGGAAGAAAACAAGTGCCTCCAGCCCAAAAATTTCAACCGGCGTGACCAAGAGACTTTCTTCTAAACGGTTGTCTACCACCGCTGCAGGAGGAGTTTACCAAGGGACCCGCTCAAAGATGAAATCTTCCACACTTGGGGATTCGTCATCCACACTTGGAGATACTGGAGCTGGGGGTAGCACTCCTCCAAATATCCACGACAATCCAGTATTCCAAGAGGATAGTCCAGATACAGCAAATCTCGACGTCCCCGAGGACGTCCACAACTCTCAAGACGAGGCAAGCTCTGAAGCTGGGGGTACCACCCTTTCTGAGTTTGAACCAGAAGAGAACATCCCTACATACCCTGACGACTTCTCCGTGCGAGGGTACGACTCAGAGGGCACGTCCTCTACTGTCCCTTCCACCTCTCATCACATAAGGACGGTATTCATGACGGACAGCAACCAAGAGGGTCCCAGTGATCGCCAACGCATCGACACTCTGGAGGCCATATTGCATGCCTTGGTCAAATCTGTGGACGAGATCAAAGTCCTTCCGACCTTGTAAGGAAGAACGCCTGGCCAAACGAGCATGGGTCCCGCGGTCAATGCAGACTCGAACTCAGCTACGCCAAACCCGGGCGATAATCCTCCTGAAATATCGGCCCCCACCGCTGCAGACGAAGCCCGAGAGGCAAGAAGAGAAGTCCAGGAGCTCCGGGCCATGTTCCATGCCCGAAAAAATTGCCAAGACCTCAGGATACGACAACCGTATCCTGCTGCATAGAGAGATGTTCCCTTCCCACCAAAGTATAAACTATTCCACATCAATCCATATGATGGGAAGACATCTGCAAGCCGGTACATCACTTAATTTGAAGTCACAACCAACCATATGCCCCATGACGATGCCATCCTTACACGATTATTCATCGGGGCATTGGAAGGGGTCGCCTTCGACTGGTACCGTAACCTGCCAGACAACTGCATCCACTCCTTCGCCAGCTTTAAGCGCATGTTCTTGGAGAGGTTCTACGAAGTAGGATAGGACATCACAATGTCCACCCTCATGGACGTCGTTCAAGGGGAGAAGGAGCTGACAAGGAACTATATTGAGCGGTTCCGCCAAACCGCCATGAAGTTGCCGTCCGGTAATCCGGATTCCTCCTTGATTGAAATTTGCCAAAAGAGACTGCTTCCAACAATCAGCCTCTGGATGGGCGAAAGTCAATTTAAAGACTGAAGACGTTTATCATCAGTGCTGTAATACCTGTGGTTCGTATTACGTATTTCTGGAATACGTGTACGTATTTATTCTTGTATTGCATGATTTCCTTGCTTAATTTCCTCCCTGGGCTTGGTTTATTCTTGGTTTGGGTTGGCTTGGTTCGATTTGGGATTGCTCTTGGTTCATCATGAACCAAGGGGCAAGGGGTGAACCCCCTACCTACCACCACCACTCATATTTATTACCTATTCTTTTTCTCTCTCTCTTCATTAATCTCTTCTTCTTCTTCTTCCATTTACTCCCTTCACCTACCAGAGAGAGAAGAGAGAGGTCTAGGCAAGTGCAACTTGCTTCCATAAGAGAGCCCATTTTTATTGTTCTATTAGCTTCTCCTCATGTTTCTAAGACACATTAGAACTTGTCATTTTCTATTTTGAGGCTTTAATTTTTATAGATCTAAAAATTAGTTATTTTTGGATTTTGGTGGTTTTGATCTATCAAACTTCTTTGTTTTCAAGTTTTGATGGTTTCATGTTGTAGAGAATTTTATTCTACCCAATTTTGACCCTTGAAAAGATGGATTTGGACTTATTTTGACCAAGTTATGGACTTTTGAAGCTTTGGGTTCAACCATGGAGTTTCTGCTGATTTGGAGAAGACCGTGAGCAGTGTGCGCGAGCTTTTTAGCTTGCGCCACTGAGCTGTGCGTGCTCTTTAGCACAGCACAGTCTGACTCATACGCTGCCTTTTGGAGGCGTATGTCTCGCATATGCTGCCTTGGCAAGGAGTCGTATGGACCTCATATGCTGCCTTGGCAAGGAGTCGTATGGACCTCATACGCTGCCTTGATGAGGAGTCGTATGGACCTCATACGCTGCCTTGAAGAGGAGTCGTATGGAGTACATATGCTGCCTTTTAGAAGCGTATGTCTTGCATACGCTGACCTGAGCGTAGCCTGACTTGAGCGTAGCCTGACCTGAGCGTAGCCTGACTTGAGCATAGCCTGACTTGAGCGTAGCCTGACTTGAGCGTAGCCTGACTTGAGCGTAGCCTGACTTGAGCGCAGTCTGACTCAGGTGCAACCTGATGTTTAGGCGCAACTGGACCTGACCCTACTTACCCTGGATCTTCTATAGCCCTGTATATTGATATTTTATTAGATATTCAACGTCCATTTTATATCCTTATGCCTTTTGTCCTGAACTTGATAATCACGAATTTACTTGATATGTTTGGAATCGATAATTGAGCATGACGTGATAGTGACCCGTAGTGGTGCACTCCTGACATAATAACCTGACATGACCTGATAGTGGCCCATCGTGGCGCACTCCTGACAAGTACACTTGGCATGATAACCTGACATAATTATCTCGAATAGCTGTTGCGACGGCTACCTAACATGACGTGACCTGTATAATTAATCTGGACACCGTGGGCGATTGTGTTTGTATAAATAAACCAGTCCTGTCTTGCATCATATCTAGGACAGGAACTCCTGAGTACCACGGTCAGGAGTACCTACTAAAATGGACTAAAGCTAATAACTAGATTAATACATTAGTCATGACGAGATTTTCCAGCTACAGGCAATCCCGTTACCTGGGCACGCCTTGGGATCTGTAGCCTGCCGTCGAGTAGGGCACATTTCCAGCACACTGTCATGTGTTGCACCCTTCAAGCTACCTAAGGGTACATTCGTTTCCTGGACGATGTACCCACCTGAATTCAACTCTAATCTTTAACCCGGGTAACCTGGATGGTCTGCAGGGCTTGTGGCTGTAGAATAATCTTACTGCATCTTGTTAGTAATTAGGCTTGTGACAACCCTAGTTAGTTAAAGTATCAAGCCGTAATTCTTGATTGGCCGTGAAGTGATTGGACGGAGTCTAACCAGTCTAGTCTTGCCCTGATCCTGTTCCAGATTATTGAATGACCAGAATGCTTGTATTTATTTTACCGATAAATGGTGAGAATTCTAAGTTCTGTTCAGACGAAGGGTTACAACCCCGGTCCTTGTTTGGTTTACGGGTTGTAACCTGGTTATCTGAATAGTTCCATGGTTATCTCGTCGTATATCATCCTGGTGTATTTTCTTTATTCCCAGTTCTTACTTTTATTTATATCTTGTGCTGATTGCTGGTTTTAGTTCTTAAGTGAAGCCTCCTTTGTGGCACTTGCTCTTTCTGGGGTCTGACCCAGCTGGTTTTGTGTGGCCAGATTTCGGAGCAGCTCCAGAGGATCTACCGACCTTCCTACCAGATGGTGAACACTAGAAGGAATCCCGACAACGAGTGGGTTTTATTTTGCTCTCCCACTCCCTTGTAAAAATATTCTTTTGAGGCGTTTAGCCGACGAGCACCTGTTTAGCTCGATTGTACTTACTTACTGTCTGCCTACGGGCTGTAACATGATTAACAGATCCTAGGGTTGATCATGTATGACTAAACTCTTGCTAGTCCTAACATTTTGTAACGACTAGCTTCATGATCAGCTGAATATGTAATATTTGGGACGCCTTACTATTGTATATTTAATGATCATACATCTTGTAACTTTCACTTACTTGCTTGTGATTGAGACACTAGGCTTGTTCATGACCTTAAGAGACTGTTGGCTTGTAGATAAACCCTTATGTATCTAGACAGCCGTGACCGTATAGCGAGATGGATTCCATTTCATATACGTAGCTGGCTATGTCTTCCCCGCTCTCCAGTATTCTGGTTCTGGGGCGTGACATGGTTTAAGTGGTGGCCCATGCAGGTCTTGTAAATCAAGATATGTTAGGGTTTACCGAATAGATGTCTCAATCAGTATTCGTCCTTGATCTCTGCTCGTATCTTCTGAATCCCTGGATTCTTGTCCTGTTCATATGCTTGTATTATTGATCTGTCCTAGTCCTTCCTTATTGTTTCCTATGTCGTCTTCTTCAGCGGCATTGTTCGTGGTCCTACCGACCAGCAAGGCGGAGCACCTCCCGCGGACCAGCAGCAACCTGAAGATCAAGCCCAACATTCCGGAGTAGCCTCCAGAGTCGTGCCTTCTGGCGGAGAGCCACCAGTCCAGCCAGTTCAACCTGTAGAACATGATGACGGCACTTTGGTAGGACTCGTCAGGACCTTGATAGCTTCCCAAGACCGGCGTGGAGATGCCTTGCACCAGACAGTGACGGATGCTTTAACCCGGGGTGGTCATCAGGGTAACAGCGCGGCCAACAGCTTCAAGCGCTTGAACTTTCCATTCTTCGACGGTAGTGAAGATGCTATCGCGGCAGATGCATGGCTTCAGGACACAGAGGTGATTCTAGAAGCAGCCAAGACCCCAGAGAACGAGAAGGTGGCCGTTGTGCGCCTGCAGTTGATAGATCTTGCCCGCAGCTGGTGGACAGCGCAGGCCGTTGGATTAGCAGCACCCATTGCTTGGGCAGTATTCAGAGAGAAATTCTAGACCAAGTATTTCGATGTCGTGGCTCAGTATGATCTGCAGACGAGGTTTACCAATTGTCACGACCCGCACCCTAGAGTCAGGGCACGAGAAGTGGGTACGTCCAGCCTACGCCGCAGTATCGGCGGTAGAACGCTGTCCTAGGTTAATCATCTAACAATATAAAGTACATGTACAGTTTATACTCTCCGAATGGAGGTGACAAATAGAAAATAATCTCAATCACATCTAGGTAGAGAAATGGAAGATAGATAGATAGATAGATAGATAGATGGTAACTCAAAGAGACAGTACAATAGATAAAATAAGTCCAAGTGTCTAGGATAACATAACATCAGAATGTCAACTCATAATACAATAAGTCTAAGAGTCTATACATCTCCACATCTCAAAATACAATTCAGAATGTGAGACAAAAGATAATACAGAAAGACTGTCTAGCTAAACTAGTCTAGACTACAGGGGCAACATCCTCAGCTGCAGGTGGATCCTGCTGAGGGTCCACAACATAAGTGTCATCTAGTCCTGCTCCATAATAGGTAGACACCAGGGCCTCCTCCTCATCCTCTGTAATATTTTCAACAGGTCCAATCAGGACAGGAACGAGCACAATACATCTCACGTAGTGCATAGTATGATAGGAAATATAAAGCATGCAATAGAGTAAAATACAGAAAACGCTGAAGGAAGATACATGTAGCAAAAGAGAGAACTGTAATAAAATATCTACTATAATAGAGAACTAGCAGTGTCTAGTGAGTCAGAGTAAAATATAGACATGTGAAATAGCATAGGAGATTCATGACTACAGCTAGGAGTGATTCATGACTACAGCTACTGGGGTAATATCCACATGACTATTTTCACTCCCCCATCCCCAATCAATACACAAGGATCCGTTCAAGTTATGTTAAGATTCATGATAAGCCCATAAATGGGAGATTCATGAGAGGCTCTGTGAATTATGAGAGTACATGAGTCACAAGCGATTCGTGAATCTATGAAAGCATAGAGATACATGATGATTCGTGAAACGCACAAACATGTTGTATCTGATGCTTCCGAGGGGATAACATCTCATGAAAAGATCTATATAGTACCAATCCGTGATAACAATCGTGTCAGTATCAAGTAAGGTAATCTAGAGCAAGAATATAAATCCTGGCAAATATGAAACGGTCAGAGAATGTACTCGCCTGATAACTGAATGTCTGAAGAAGATATACTATCTAAGGAGAGGTGTATGGCTCCTAATCAGAGCAATACAAGTCACAATGTATCCACAATGGTAAAAATAAAGTATACAATGCATACTACATGATTCTAGGTCAATCTGGTCAAAAGTCAACTCTGGGTCAACTCTAATAGTCAACTAGGTCACAGGAAGTCAAACTAAGTCAATAAGGTCAAACAAGGTCAAACAAGTCAAATACTAGTCAACATGATCAATCTGGATCAAGTCTAGGTCAAACTTAGACCAACTAAGGTATTGGTCAAACAAGGACTAGTCAGTTAGGTAATTAGGTCAAACATGGTCTGACTAGTTGAGCTAGTCATTTATTAGGTCAATTAGGTCATGGTTTGACCAATAGTTGACTTTAGTCAACCATGGTCAACAATGGTCAACTCTAAGTCAAAGCTAGGTCAACACTAGTCTAACTAGTTAGGGTTTTAGTCAACTAGTTAAACTAGTCATTGTTGGTCAATCCTAGTCAAATCTAGGTTAATTAGGTCAAGGTTTGACCTAAGGTTGACTTTGGTCAACCTTTAGTCAACAAAGGTTAACTAGTAGGGTTTTGGGCCTTTAGGTCAAATTGAGTTAGCCCCCAAGCCATAGGCTAGTAGCCTAGGCCATAGGCTATTCTTAGGGTTCCATAGGCTAGTGATTATAGGTTTCTATATAAACCTAGACTTAGCAAGTTATACATATATATATATCTATATATATAAATATATATATACACATCAATCTACTATCTATATACCTATATGGGAATACCATATATACCATACCCAAAAACCCACATACATATGATACACTATATATGTGACCTAAAACAAATATATATATATATATATCAATATATATATACATATATATATATATCTATATATATAAAACTTATATATATACTATACATATATAAAGAGAGGAAAGTGAGGGACATAGAGAGAGAGACATAAAGTGAAAGAGGGAAAACATGACAGTGAGAGAGAGGGGAAAATGGGGGTGACTGGACAGTGGACAGGAGGGGGGT
Organism: Iris pallida; assembly: GCA_029216955.1. Lineage (NCBI taxonomy): Eukaryota > Viridiplantae > Streptophyta > Magnoliopsida > Asparagales > Iridaceae > Iris > Iris pallida. The sequence continues at coordinate 2,211,472 of JANAVB010006993.1, read as the reverse complement.
GTTCTCAGATTTCCTGAGAACAGGAATTGCCCCCCTCACAGAAAATACACACACACACAACTCATATATACATATATGTATATATACAAACACAACTCCCTATATACACTACCAAATACCCCCAAAATTCACCCACACTCACACATACATATATACTATATATTTATACACTGATAATATACCAATACATATGTAAAACATATCAAAAATAGGTTTGAAATTCATTTCTGAAAAACTGGAAAAAATCCCAAAACTGGAAAATAGCACAGTGCATAGGTAAACCTGTGTAAACCCATGTACACATACTAAACCGAGCTATGGCTCGACACTAGTGGTTGGTAACTGAGCCCCTAGGTGTCCTCTAGTGTCCCTAGGAGTCCACCACGATACGACACAACGTGTCCAACCGCCCAAAAACCCAATCGGGTAAATCAAGATACGCACACACACACGCAGTGTCGTGCACGTATGCACTTAACTCTAGGACACGACACACTTACACCCGTGTCTCGTGCTCGTGCACGAAGGTGAGCCTAGGGGTTGGGCACGTGTCCAATACCCTGTACCATGTCCACGTGTCTCACAGTGTCGACACGAGAGCCGTATCAGTCGTGAAAACACGACTGATGCGCGCGTTTGGCACTGCGTCGTGCAGTGAGTCACGTGCCTCGTGGACACGACACGAGCCACGTAGGGCCTCGTGGTCATGTCCACGTGTAGCCCAGGTATAGGGCTACACACTCGTGCAAATACGAGGTGTCCTCGACTCGTGTCCATGCGATACGAAGGCCGTTTCCAAGTCAAACTTTCGACTGGACTGTGCGCGTGCACGACAGTGCACGACCAGTGCACGTGTCCTCGTGTCCTCGATACGACACGAGGTGTCCTAAAATTTTGGGGGCATGTCTCGTGTCCACCAATTTTGGTGTGTCCTAGTGGTCTGTACAGTGAGAACTAAGGGGGTGGTAGCAGGGCACTGCACGAGGGCCTCGTGCAGTGGGTTCGTGTTCGATTTGGACACGAACACGACCCAATTTTGTGTTCAGTCCAGTGGGGTTGTGACCTAGGTGTCTAGGGCTACCCAAAAACATATTTTGTTTCACATTTTAATAAAAACCAGTTCTCAGTGGCATTTCAACAAACACAGTTTCCTAGTCTAGGATACGTGTCCGATACGGACACCAAACCAACTCAAAATCCTACCAAACTTGACCCACAGTTCCCTTATACCTAGATGCATGCAAATATGAAGAGAAAACACAAAATTAACAAGGTTTATGGGCATTTACCTATTTGTGCAAATCTAATAAAAATCAAAGAAGAGGGGAGGTGTGTATCCTTCAACTTTGTGATGCCAAAAGCTTCCGAATCCTCAATAGCAGGCCCTAACTAGTACCCTCTAGTGTAGGGGAGTCCAATGCAAGAAACTAGAGGTGATTTAGATCAAAATTGATCAAGTTGTGTAGGTTTGAAGAAATAGGATTTTTCTAGGTTTGATTTCATGTGCCATGAATGAAAGCAATGGGGTTAATATAGGATGGTGGGCTGCCAAGGGGGGGTCCTTGGCCGGCCATAGCAAGGGGGGGTGTCCTAGGCTTGCTTCTAGGTTAAGGCAAGGACTTTCATGGTAAAGGCTTGATATTTTGAGTAAATCAAGCAAAATATCATATGTAAAATATCTAGATATTTATCTCACTTTAACCATGACCAAGTATCTATCCTCTTAGTCATTCTAGGTTAGTAACTAACCTCTAGATTAGGCTAAACTTGGTTAGGGGCTCTCATGACACTTAATAATAATTAAACAATAATAAAAACACAAATCTAAATAATTCCAAATAATTCCTAGAAATTTACCAAAATACCCTTTAGGCTAAAAATCACTAATTTGGTGTTCTATGCCTATGGCTAAGCTCTCATAGTCATGGCAACTTCTAGGTTAGAGAAAACTAGGGTTTACACTAAGTTATACTAACAAAATCATAAAGTCATAAGTCATGACTTAGCATGACTTTAGAAATGGTTTAACTTAACTAAAATCACCAGAAAATCATACCATGACTAAAATACCACTAATAAATAATAAAAATAATAAATTTTTAAAAATCCCCAATTTCAGAAAATAGGGTGTTACACCAATCTGAAGCAAGGAGGCAGGACGGTCGACGGATATGCGGCCGAGTTTTCCAGACTCAGTCGGTTTGCTTCCACTTTGGTGGCAACCGAGTATGATAGAGCCCAGCGGTTCCAGCAGGGACTTCACCTGGAGATCTTGTTGGCAGTTGAGCAGTTTGAGCATCAGACTTTTGATGCAGTGTTGAGGGCAGCTAGGAGGCACGAGTATACCTCCCACAGGATTGTGGATAGGGCCGGAGGTCGGAAGAGATCTCACGGCCAGATGAATCAGTCTTCAGTACCGGCCCTGGCAGCCAGGGCTTTGACTATTGGAGCTCCGAGGCGAGCGGCCTCAGTAACGTCGGTTCAGCATTCAACTCCGACGCACCCTCAGCAGCAGAAGCAGAAGCAATCTTCCACAGTAGGTTGTTCTCATTATGGGAAGCCAGGCCATGTGGTGGCAGAATGTCACAGGACACAGGGATTGTGTCTGGCTTATGAAGCACCAGACCATAGGATTGGATCCTGTCCGAATAGGGGTGGTTCATCATCGTCCAACCTTTCTAGCTCTTCGATGAGAGGACCAGCTCCGGTCCAGCAGCAGCAGTATCCATTGCCGAGGCCCTTGTCGCCTCAGACCCAAGTATTCCAGCAGCAGAACCCCCAGCAGTATGCACAAGTCCAAGCCCAGAGTCAGAGCAGGCAGCAAGGATTTCAGCAGAGGGGACCAGCACCCCGAGGGCACGGTCAGGCTATGGTGATGACCGTGGAGGAAGGATTGGCACCAGAAGAGGTAGTGGCAGGTACTATTCTCGTCAACTCCTTTCCAACTTCAGCTTTATTTGATTCTGGTGCATCGCATTCATTTATGTCTGCACGATTCGTGACACGGATAGGACTGGAGCCCGAGTCATTATCAGTAAGGCTCAATATACTTACTGGTAACGGACTTGTGGGTGTAGATAGAGTGTTTTCCTCGTGTCGGACGTAGTTAGCGGTAGAGAATTCCCCGCTAGATTGATAGAGTTTCCGATGGCCGATTATGATGTGGTCCTAGGGATGGATTCGTTGAGGAACCAGTATGCTAGGATAGACTACCACATTGGCAGGGTTGTTTTTAGCATTCCAGGCGAGCCGGAGTTTTCTTTCTTCCGAGGCGAAGTTGAGTCATCTCCTCCAGTATTGCGGATGGCAGTAGCAGCAGTTCAGTTGCCCAGGATAGTCGAGAAGTTTCCAGATGTTTTCCCAGAAGAACTTCCAGGTATGCCTCCGGAGCGGAAGATCGAGTTCACTAAAGACTTGATTCCCGGGACAGCCCCAGTGTCAGAGAGAGTCTACAGGATGGCGCCGTCAGAGTTGGAGATATTGTACAAGATGATTGAAAAACTCAGAACCAAGGGATTCATTCGTGCTAGTGGATCACCTTGGGGAGCCCCGATGCTTCTTGTGAAAAAAAAGGATGGTACGTCCAGGTTATGTGTTGATTATCGTACCTTGAACTCAGTGACAATCAAGAACAGATACCCTCTTCCGAGGATAGATGACTTGTTTGATCAACTCAAGGGGGCTTCAGTATTCTCGAAGATTGATTTGCGCTCAGGTTATCATCAGATCAGAGCCAGAGAGCAGGACATCCCGAAGACAGCTTTTAGATCGAGATATGGGCATTAAGAATTCCTTGTTATGCCTTTTGGAGCAACCAATACATCGGCGGTATTCATGGACCTCATGAATCGCATCTTCATGCCTTACTTGGATCAGTTTGTGATTGTGTTCTTGGATGACATTCTGGTCTACAGCAAGAGTGAGGCGGAGCATGAGCAACATCTCCGTATAGTTCTTCAGATCCTCAGAGAGCACCAGTTATATGCCAAGTTCAGTAAATACGAGTTCTGGCTCGATCGCATTTCGTACTTGGGTCATATCATCGCTCGAGGAGGAGTAGAAGTGGATCCCCAGAAGATTGTGGCTATTGAGTCATGGCCAGTGCCCAGCACAGTTGCAGAGGTTCGTAGTTTTCTTGGATTGGCCGGCTACTACCGGCGGTTTGTTTCGGATTTTGCTCGAATTTTAGCGCCATTGACGTAGTTGACCCGCAAGGATGCACAGTTTGCTTGGACAGCAGAGTGTTAGAGTTCTTTTGAGCAGTTGAAGCGAGGCCTGATAACAACTCCTATTCTCACTCTTCCAGATGGGACCGGAGGATTCTCAGTGTACTGTGATGCTTCAGGCAGAGGTTTAGGATGTATTCTGATACAGCATGGGAAGGTAATAGCTTATGCGTCACGACAACTTCGTGATCATAAGAGGAATTACCCAACCCATGACTTGGAGCTGGCAGCAGTGGTGTTTGCACTTAAGTTGTGGAGGCACTACTTGTATTGAGACAGGGTGGAGATTTTCATCGACCATAAGAGCCTGAAGTATGTTTTCATCCAGAAGGATTTTAACATGCGTCAGAGAAGGTGGCTAGAGCTTCTTGTGGATTATAATGTCAACCTGAAGTATCATCCTGGGAAGGCCAATGTTGTTACGGATGCATTGAGCAGGAGAGCGGGAGTTTATTTTCTAACAGCGCAACCAGAGCTATTAGCAGATCTTCAGAAGATGGGTATTGAAGTTGTTCTCCCTTCCAGTGTGGCCTTGATGGCCAGTATGCAAGTTCAGTCCACTATAGTCGAGAGGATCCGGATGGCGCAGTCGATAGATTCCAAGCTTCAGCGACTCAGAGCAGAGTGTGAGGCAGGACGAAGACCAGAGTTATGCATTCATGAGGATGGTACACTTCGACATGGTAAGCGTCTTTGTGTACCCAGCGGAGATATCCGGCAGGAGATCATGTCAGGAGCGCACAGTTCGCAGTATTCCATCCATCCCGGCAGTACAAAGATGTACCGTGATATCCGGCAGCATTTCTGGTGGAATGGCATGAAGCGGGAGATAGCTCGGTTTGTCTCTCGGTGTTTGGTTTGCCAACAAGTTAAAGCCGAACATCAGAGACCGGCTGGACTTCTTCATGCCCTTACCGATTCCAGAATGGAAGTGGGAGCATGTGACCATGGATTTTGTGACTGGACTACCTAGATCCCCAGCTGGTAGAGATGCTATCTGGGTTATAGTTGACAGGCTCACGAAAGTGGCTCACTTTCTTCCATTCAGAGTTGGTCAGTCGACGGCTCAGTTAGCAGAGATGTACCTCAGACAGATTGTCAGATTGTACGGTGTGCCAGTCAGTATCACCTCGGACCGAGATTCAAGATTTACGTCGCACTTTTGGCGTAGCTTGCAAGAGAGTTTGGGAACTCATCTCCAGTTTAGTTCAGCATATCACCCGTAGACAGATGGCCAGTCGGAGCGCACGATCCAGACTCTTGAAGACATGTTACGGTCTTGCACACTTGACTTCGGTGGTTCATGGGAAGATCACTTGCACCTGGTGGAATTCTCGTACAACAACAGTTTCCAGGCCAGTATCCAGATGGCACCGTTCGAGGTACTGTATGGTAGGAAGTGCAGATCCCCGCTAGCCTGGGATGATATTGGAGAGAGACAGATGCTCGGTCTAGAAATGATTGCCCAGACAGTTGAAGTGGTCAGGCGAGTCAGAGATCATCTTCGAGTTGCCCAAGATCGCCAGCGCCATTGGGCTGATTCTCATCGGCGCCCTCTTGAGTTTTCGGTCGACGATCATGTATTCCTGAGGATTTCGCCTAACCGTGGCGTCATTCGTTTTGGCGTACGGGGTAAGCTTAGTCCTAGGTATATAGGACCGTTTGACATTCTGGAGCGAGTAGGAGATGTATCATATCGTCTCGCTCTTCCACCGTCGCTAAGCGAGGTGCATGACGTGTTCCATGTATCCCAATTACGACGGTATATCCCGGACCCGAGCCACATCCTGGATCATTCGAAATTGGTTGTTGGTACCAACCTTTCGTATGAGGAGAGGCCCGTATCTATATTAGACCGGAGAGAGAAAATCCTTAAGAACAAGACTATCAAGTTAGTCCGAGTTGCTTGGGGTCATCACTCTTTGGAGGAGTCAACGTGGGAGCGTGAGGATGATATCCGATCACGATATTCTGACTTGTTTGACTCATGAGGTATAATGTCTTCTTATGTCTCATGCATTTGATTCCTTGCTTGAATGAGTGATTGTCTGCCTAGTTATAGCTTGCATGTGCCATGTGATTAATGTGGCTTGTCATTGCTCTTCTAGCCTCTTGATTAAATTTCGAGGACAAAATTCTTTTAAGGTGGGTAGAGTTGTATTTCCTGTGGTTCGTATTACATATTTCTGGAATACGTGTACGTATTTATTCTTGTATTGCATGATTTTCTTGCTTAATTTCCTCCCTGGGCTTGGTTTATTCTTGGTTTGGGTTGGCTTGGTTCGGTTTGGGATTGCTCTTGGTTCATCATGAACCAAGGGGTGAACCCCCTATCTACCACCACCACTCATATTTATTACCTATTCTTCTTCTCTCTCTCTTCATTAATCTCTTCTTCTTCTTCCATTTACTCCCTTCACCTACCATAGAGAGAAGAGAGAGGTCTAGGCAAGTGCAACTTGCTTCCACAAGAGAGCCCATTTTTATTGTTCTATTAGCTTCTCCTCATGTTTCTAAGACACATTAGAACTTGTCATTTTCCATTTTGAGGCTTTAATTTTTGTAGATCTAAAAATTAGTTATTTTCGGATTTTGGTGGTTTTGATCTATCAAACTTCTTTGTTTTTAAGTTTTGATGGTTCCATGTTGTAGAGAATTTTATTCTACCCAATTTTGATCCTTGAAAAGATGGATTTGGACTTATTTTGACCAAGTTATGGACTTTTGAAGCTTTGGGTTCAACCATGGAGTTCCTGCTGATTTGGAGAAGACAGTGAGCAGTGTGCGTGAGCTTTTTAGCTTGCGCCACTGAGCTGCGCACGCTCTTTAGCGCAGCACAGTCTGACTCATACGCTGCCTTTTGGAGGCGTATGTCTTGCATACGCTGCCTTGGCAAGGAGTCGTATGGACCTCATACGCTGCCTTGACAAGGAGTCGTATGGACCTCATACGCTGCCTTGGCAAGGAGTCGTATGGACCTCATACGCTGCCTTGATGAGGAATCGTATGGACCTCATACGCTGTCTTGAAGAGGAGTCGTATGGAGTACATACGCTGCCTTTTGGAAGCGTATGTCTTGCATACGCTGACCTGAGCGTAGCCTGACTTGAGCGTAGCCTGACCTGAGCGTAGCCTGACTTGAGCGTAGCCTGACTTGAGCGCAGTCTGACTCAGGCGCAACCTGATGTTTAGGCGCAACTGGACCTGACCCTACTTACCCTGGATCTTCTATAGCCCTGTATATTGATATTTTATTAGATATTTAACGTCCATTTTATATCCTTATGCCTTTTGTCCTGAACTTGATAATCACGAATTTACTTGATATGTTTGGAATCGATAATTGAGCATGACGTGATAGTGACCCGTAGTGGTGCACTTCTGACATAATAACCTGACATGACCTGATAGTGGCCCGTCGTAGCGCACTCCTGACAAGTACACTTGGTATGATAACCTGACATGATTATCTCGAATAGCTGTTACGATGGCTACCTGACATGACGTGACCTGTATAATTAATCTGGACACCGTGGGCGATTGTGTTTGTATAAATAAACCAGTCCTGTCTTGCATCATGTCTAGGACAGGGACTCCTGAGTACCACGGTCAGGAGTACCTACTAAAATGGACTAAGGCTAATAACTAGATTAATACATTAGTCATGACGAAATTTCCCAGCTACAGGCAATCCCGTTACTTGGGCACGCCTTGGGATATGTAGCCTGCCGTCGAGTAGGGCACATTTCCAGCACACTGTCATGTGTTGCACCTTTCAAGCTACCTAAGGGTACATTCGTTTCCTGGACGATGTACCCATCTGAATTCAACTCTGATCTTTAACCCGGATAACCTGGATGGTCTGCAGGGCTTGTGGCTGTGGAATAATCTTACTGCATCTTGTTAGTAATTAGGCTTGTGACAACTCTAGTTAGTTAAAGTATCAAGCCGTAATTCTTGCTTGGCCGTGAAGTAATTGGACGGAGTCTAACCAGTCTAGTCTTGCCCTGATCCTGTTCCAGATTATTGAATGACCAGAATGCTTGTATTTATTTTACCGATTAATGGTGAGAATTCCAAGTTCTGTTCAGACAAAGGGTTACAACCCCGGTCCTTGTTTGGTTTACGGGTTGTAACCTGGTTATCTGAATAGTTCCATGGTTATCTCGTCGTATATCATCCTGGTGTATTTTCTTTATTCCCAGTTCTTACTTTTATTTATATCTTGTGCTGATTGCTGGTTTTAGTTCTTAAGTGAAGCCTCCTTTGTGGCACTTGCTCTTTCTGGGGTCTAACCCAGCTGGTTTTGTGTGGCCAGATTTCGGAGCAGCTCAAGAGGATCTACCGACCTTTCTGCCAAATGGTGAACACTAGAAGGAATCCCGACAACGAGTGGGTTTTATTTTGCTCTCCCACTCCCTTGTAAAAATATTCTTTTGAGGCGTTTAGCCGACGAGCACCTGTTTAGCTCGATTGCACTTACTTACTGTCTGCCTACGGGCTGTAACATGATTAACAGATCCTAGGGTTGATCATATATGACTAAACTCTTGCTAGTCCTAACATTTTGTAACGACTAGCTTCATGATCAGCTGAATATGTAATGTTTGGGACGCCTTACTATTGTATATTTAATGATCATACATCTTGTAACTTTCACTTACTTGCTTGTGATTGAGACACTAGGCTTGTTCATGACCTTAAGAGACTGTTGGCTTGTAGATAAACCCTCATGTATCTAGACAGCCGTGATCGTATAGCGAGATGGATTCCATTTCATATACGTAGCTGGCTATCTCTGTCCCCGCTCTCCAGTATTCTGGTTCTGGGACGTGATAAGTGCTACTAGTGCCGAAGACAGGTTGAAGAAGGCTCGCCAACTGGGATTGCACATCTCGGAGGGAGAGGACAAGGGCAACCGCCCTAATACCAACAACAACAATGGTGGTAACGCCTCCAACAATCGGGACAACAAGGGCAAGCAGGCTATGGTGGCCGACACAGCCTAGAAACCTGAGTCAAAACCGGCAGACAAGCAATGGCCGCAAATGACCTACTCCTTCGAAGACGGCCATGTCAAGCCCATCTTGGACATGCTCATACAAGGAGAAAGGATTCATCTCCCTCCACCAAGACGGGAACCTCGGCCGGCAGAAATAGAGAGTCCGAAGTACTGCCATTACCATCGGTACGTCCACCATGCTACACACGACTGCTACCAACTAAAGCGATACATCCAACAGCTCATCGATTCGAACGCTCTGGCCATTGATTTCGAAGAGGTGATCGTGGCAGCCAATATGGTTTCAGTACAATTCGGCAGCTTCCCTCCAACGGAGGCTCAAGACGGCGTGATACCCATCCCTCGGGCGACAATGGAGATTGCTAATCTTCCACCTCCTCGAGATCAGACGGCTGGTCTAGTGCCCCTCACCACATCATGAAGGAAGGTCATGTGGGTCCATCCAGACTTGGTATCTGAAGTGACTCAGTCCACACCACCCTCCATTGGCAAGAAAAAGAACAGAAAAGTCAGATCCTGTCGCACAATCTCGGTGGATGTCGAGGAAGCTGCAGCTGTCGTCACTCGGTCTGGTGCTCAATCCCAGCCTACACCAGATAACTCGGCTGAAGAACATCAGCCGACTACTGCTGACGCTCCGGGACCTTTTCAACCTCCGACGACCGACAAGCCTAGGCCGAAGGAGACTCGCTTTGACAAATCCCTCCGAAAAGAGGCATCTCATGGGCTGGAAAGGCCCTACAACTTTGACATCCTGGCACAATTGGCCAACACACCAGCCAAATTGTCATTATACGAACTCCTGAGACTCTCCAAGGATGTTCGCGCGGCTTTGAGCAATGCACTCCAGAACGCCGACGCATATCTAGCTCAGGTCAACCTCACGGGAGAGAGCCTGCCTGCAAATCTCCAAGACAGCGCTTGCACAGGAGCGATGCCCAACATTGTCTTCACTCTGCAAGATATGCTCATTAAGACCAACCTGCACGATCGTCCGTTATACTACACTGGATACATCGGTGACGTAAAGGTGGATCGAATGCACATTGATCCTGGTTCTTCCATAAGCATCATCCCGAAGGGTCTATTACATCATCTCCGTATTCCTATGCATCGCTTGACGCCACCAAGCACTGCCATCAGCGGTTTCAATTCGGGCAGGAGCTACCCAATTGGAAAGATTCGCTTGAAGTGCCAAATTGGCGATCTTCAGTCAGAAGTGACCTGTTACGTCATAGATACGGACACTTCCTACGATATCCTCCTGGGGCGCCCTTGGATACACGATTACATGATTGTGCTTTCCACGCTGCACCAGTACTTCAAGTATGTCGACAAACACGGCTTCGTGAGGACAAAATTTGCCGACATCGATCCCTTTAACGGGGTCGAATCCTACTACTCAGACTCCTGCCTATACGCGAAGTCGAAGAGGCACCTGGATGAAGATGTGCAAGCTCGAACTGAGGCAGCCACAGGATCAGAAGAACCTCTGACGATCTACCTCCAAGCTCACAAACCTGGCAAATCCGTACCCCTTACGGCCGCTCTGCGTAAGGACGCAATCAGCCTCTCGTCACAAGAAGGACAAATGATAATCCGGCTGCCAAGGTCCGGCCATGCGCCGAGACCCACAACGGAGCCACTAACAATCAGGCTACCGAGAGTCGGCCAGCCACAAGCAGAGAAGCTCAATTCCTCTGACAAGCCAATGACGATACGTCTTCCCAAGAAGAATTGTCACCCCGATGCAAAGTCTGGGGCTTCTAGCGAGGCAACAACTCCCCGCCCAGCATCGAGTATCAAATTGGGGTCGCTAGTTTGCCAACAACTCCACGTTCGGCCCCACCAACAGAACCCCTGATGATCAAGCTGCCCAGGTCATCCTCTCAGTCTTCATTTATACAGGGGGTGGCCGAAGAAGAGCCGGAACTGGCCAAGTATGTGGCCGCCCACACTGATGTTCCCTCCGCAGTTGATGTAATCCCGCTAGAAAAGATACCTTACTTCATCAATAAAGGGCTATCTTTGAACTACCTCGAGCTTAATAAGCTTTGTACAATGTATGCTATGGAACACGGTATAGGCACTCACCTACACATACAGGTGACAAATGTTTACACCGCAAACCAGCTTACTCCAGTGGAAGACGCTTACCGCATAATCGATTGAGGGGACCATCCAATCATCTTCGGCCGAAAGGATGATCCACAGCCCTTCACCATAGAGAAGGTCGATCTCGAATCAGATGCCGGGAGACTGCCTCTATATCTTTATATGCCCCAATCCAAATATCTCATACAAAAACAGGGGCATGATCCGGAGACTACGCCAGGCTTGAACTACGGCACTGGTCGACGATTACCTTTAAAGCCGCCAGTCCCGGCTGGCAAACTACGGAACTACTACAGCAAGACCCCATGTGGATTAGGGTATGTTACGCCCGCAACGACCCCTGAAAGTTCAGATGAGGAATGCGACTGGCATTCACATTCAACCGGGTCACCAACTTCTGATTCGGATACCAGCATCGGAGACGTATTCAGACAAGTCCTGTCTGTCAATATGGCATTCGTCGACGCTTACGAAGAAGATGAAGACATTCCTGAAATCCTCGAGTTAGAGCCGTGGGCCCAACAGCTGGATGCACAATGGAAAAAGCGGTTCGAACAGAGAGAACCTCCTACTGAAGATGAGGTTATACAGGTCTACCTCGACAGCAAATCTTCTCCAAAACCAATCTTCGTCAGTAAAAGCCTGACAGACGAAGAGCGAGAATCGCTACTGGAACTTGTCAAAGGATATATTGATGTATTCTCCTGGAGCTATGAAGACATGCCAGGACTAAACCCCGAGGTTGCCCTTCACAAGCTCAACATTCGGCCAGATGCAAAGCCGGTCAAACAACAACAGCGACGCTTCCGCCCGGGCATCATGGATGCGATCGAAGCCGAAGTCAACAAACTGATAGCCAGCGGCTTCATTCGTGAAGAACAACATTCGGACTGGATCGCCAACATAGTACCAGTCCTCAAGAAGAATGGAAAGATTTGAATCTGCATCGACTTCCACAATCTGAACGAGGCATGTCCCAAAGATGAATTCCCCCTCCCTATCACAGACATCATGATCGACAACACATGCGGCTTCGAATGTATGTCATTCATGGATGGCTTCTCGGGGTACAACCAAATCAAGATGTCTCCTGACGACGAAAAGCATACATCAATTCGAACACCGATTGGCATATACTGCTACACAGTCATGCCTTTCGGTTTAAAAAATGCTGGCACCATATATCAAAGAGCCATGGGTATCATCTTCAGAGACCACTTGCGCAAGACTGTGGAGTGTTATGTTGATGACATCGCCGTCAAGAGTCGCTATAAGGGAGACCATCTGCAGGATCTGAGGATGGTATTCGACCTGATACGAGCGCACAACCTGAAGATGAATCCCACAAAATCCTTCTTGGACGTATCCAGCGGAAAATTCCTGGGTTTTATTATTACTGCCCAGGGAATTCATGTAGATCCAGAGAAGACGAAGGCAATTATGGAGATGGGTCCCCCGAGAAATCTCCGCGAACTTAGAGGCCTTCAAGGGAGGCTAGCTTACATCAGGAGGTTCATTTCTAACCTCTCCGGGCGATGTCGGTGTGAGCACCCTGAATTTCGGGTTGAAATTTTTTCATTTTTATTTTGTTTTTTTGATTATTTGGTTTTGATAAATATTTTATTTTATTTATCTATCTGTAAGTGTACTTTTTCATGCCATTGATATTTGGAGTGTCAGGGATGTTCAACTCTGGAAATCTTCTTCATGAGTTTTGGAGTGGACATGATTACCTTCATGACGGTATATAGTGTCTCATCCAAACTTGTTCCCTTGTGCTCTTTTTGCTTCGCTGAACTTCGGGTCGATTTAGACCATTTGGTTATTATTTATTTTCCCACTCTTTTCCTTGATCATTTTCAGCACGTTACCGTGACTTTTAAATTGGGAGCGCAAGACCAGTCAGTTTCTTGAAACCAACTCCTCATCGATGATCTACTCGAGACGTTCGTCACCCATGACCTTCGTTTCCCACTCAGACACGTCATTTTGTGCTCCATCTGTTTCGTATAACTTTTCCGACACGTGACCCGATTTTATTTTACTCCACGGCGTTACATTCATTATCCAACTTAATTTGTGGGTCCCCTGTCGACCAAAACCTGTCAGCCCCAACTATGGACATGGCCCACTTTGAGCCTACTATCCGTCCGCCACTTGTGTCCCATTTATTGGAATCTCCATGTGCTACTTATTTACTCATGATCATCAACGTCTTTTTTTTAATTCAATCTTTTGCACAATATCCGGTTTTGACCCAATCCGGCCCCACCAAGTCCAGTCTAGCTCCATGTTGCCCTCCATCGGGACACCCTCATTTTTCCGTGTCCAAAATAATATTTAATACCCTATTACCTATTTCAATATTTATTAGAATTTTTCATGTATTCAATTTCTCATAGGAATGGCTTTTCCTACATTTGATTTCTAGCCCTTAGATCTCCCTACTTTAATCCCATCCATGCATTTTTTCTACTTTCAAATCAGCCAACCTAGGCCGGCCCTAAGTTTCATGAGGGAAAGCAACTTTTTCTCTCTCTCCCTATCATTTAATACCTATCCTCTTTCTCTCTCATCCCTTATCCATTTCATTCAAAACCAACTACTACAAACCAACAGCAACAAAACCGATCCATCTCTTCACTCCTCCATGGCCGACCACCCCCCTGGCCGGCCATGGCCGTCGGCCCCAACCCCGGCCACTTCTCCTCCTCCTCTTTCTCCACCAACTCGAGCTCTCTCCTCCTCCTACTCTCCTCAACCGCCACCACCACCATCGACCATGGCTGCCGTGGGCCGCGCCACCCTAGCTCGATGACCCCTCCTTCACCCTCATCAGCCAGCTCCGCCGCCTGCTCCCCCTGGCCGCACTGTCTGGCCGAACCAGCCACCGCCGGGGAGCGCAACAACAGCAGCAGCGCTGCACCATTGTAGGCGCACGCACACGCGCGCGTGCGGGCTGCCGTCGTGCGCCGTCGTACCGCCGCGTGGGCTGCCGTGGCTCGCCGTGGGTGCGCCCCACTCCGGCGAGTCCTCTCCTGGCGGCCAACGTCCTCCGGGACGCACCGTCGAGGCGATTCGTGCGTTTTGCACGACGTCCCGTCGTGACGCGCGCGAAATGAAGTTCGTTTTGGCGCCCCGTTGCAGCAACTTCGCACGCGTTTTCCCGGAGATTCGACAGTTGGATCGGCGATTTCTTCGCTCCGTCGCAATCTCGGTATATCCACCTTCGCTCATGTCAATTTTCGTCCGTTAATTTTATCGTTTGATACATGAAAACCGGCCACCAAGTTGACCGTTTAAATTGTATTAAATTTGGACAGTTTCACGGGGCCAACTTCGTCAGCTTGTATCTCCTCCACCGCAGCTCCGTTTGGCATGCTACCAGTTCCGGTGCGAAGCTGGTATAACCCTCTTACTACCCCTTCAGTTTTGTTTCATTGTGAGCTTGTTTGATTGGTTGAATTCGACGCCAAAGTTGGCCGTCCGAATTTGTAATTTCCAACTTGTAAAATTCCATTTTTGAACACGGGACTCCAGATTTCATTTCTGACACCACCATTAGACTTGTGGCGTCGTTCTGGCATGTTTTCATATAAAATTTGTTAGATTTAGAGAACGTGGGCCCGGGCACGTTTTTCGGTGCAAAACGGGTCCCACTTTCTGGGTCAACGGGACTTTTTGACGCCGGCTCATCGAAATCCAATTTCGGATATACCGTTTAGTTCGTATCGTCATTCTGGACTCGTTGACATATAATTTGCTAGGTTTTGGTGGACATTGGGTCTGGCACGCATTTCGGTGCAAGTCGGATATCAATATCCGGGTCAACGGGTCATTTTCAGATCGGCTCATCGGAATCCAATTCCGGATATACCGTTGAGATCGTATCATCATTCTGGACTCGTTGACAGGTAGTTTGCTGAGTTTTGAGGACTTTGGCTCGACACGCATTTCCGTGCAAATCAGAATTCCAAGTTCTGGTCAACGGGCCAAATGGAGATCGGGTCAACGGAATCCAATTCTGGAGATACCGTTGGGTTCGTATCGACATTCTGGTTTCGTGGACATATAATTTGTTTTATTTTATTGACTTATTTTCTTGCACATTTTTTGGTGCAAAACGGCTCCGACACGGATACCGTTTTGACCCGAAATTACCTTTTTGCCCTTGTGTCCAAATTGGACCGTTGGATAGGCTATCCTAGCTAATTTGACCGTTCTGGACACGTTGGCGATGTTCATTTCATCGTCCGACAATGTTTGTTGATAGTTTTTCTGAGTTTAACCTTTTTATAATTAATTAATAATTAATTCATATAGTGTTCGTATTTCGGGATTAGTACAACGAAACTGAGATCAGCCAATTCCAGTGATCTCACATTGCTAAAATTGACAAGTTGGACACGTGGATCACTATAATAAGATTATCCACCTTACCGATAATCTCCTTATCTCGATTTGCGTGTCATAAGTTTTGACGTACAAATAACGAAGTACACTTTATATTAGACTAGAATTGACCCAGTTTGACCAGAGTTGACCAGTTGACCCAAAGTCAACTGTAAGTCAACACTCGACCTAGTTTGACCAGATTATTGACCGAAGTCGACCTAGAGTTGTTTTGACTTAGAAGAACCTAGAATAATGTAGATTGATTATAGAGATTCATTTATTACAACTTGAACACCTTGTAACCTGTGTTGCTTTAAATAGGACTCTGTGGCTTCAGTGGGACCTCCTATACTTATCAGCTGTTCAGGTTATCGAGGCGAGTACATTCTCTGACCGTTTCATACTTGTATGGATTTACATTCTTGCTCTAGATTACTGTACTTGATGCTGACATGACTGTTATCACGGATTAGTACTATATGGATCTTCTTTTGAGATATTATCTCCTTGTATTCACTAAATACATATTGTGACGTGCGTTTCACTTCCATATTGTATTTATTGAATACCCATATCCTTGTATACTCATTGTGCATATTGTACTCTCATTATCACATGAGCCACAGGGATAGACCATTGTACACTATTGTATAACATTGTACATCCATTGTATAATATTGTACACTATTGTATAAGATAACGTAACTGGAGTAGATCCTTGTGTATTGATTGGGGAGGGGGAGTAGAATTGGTTATGTACTCAAATCCTATTGTACAACATTGTATAACTATTGTATATGTCTATTGTACACCCACGTACAATGGAGTTACCATTGCATTTTCCTAGCCCGTTTATATAACCAGATTGTACTCTAAATCACATGTTCCTTACAGTTCTTACTTATCATATTTAGATATTTCCTGTTATTAAATCTCTACTGTTTTCTATACATTCTTCTTTCAGCGTTTCATGTACTTTACTCTATTGCATGCTTTATATTTCCTAACTCGATATGAACTGCGTGAGATGTTTTGTGCTCGCTCCCGTCCTGACTGGACCTGTTGATAAATTTTACAGATAGCCTGGAGGGGCCTACTAGCCTAGAGGAGACACATTAGAGGTTGTTTAGGTAGTTATTTCATTTTGTCTGGAGTTGTATTTTACTTTGTGGATTATTGTATTGAGTTTTGAGATGTATTTATGGGTTTATGTATCATAGACACTTAGACTTCTATCTCCTGTATCTCTTTTGGATTTCATGTTTTATCTATCTTTATCATGCTCTACCTTAGATGTGATTGAGATTGTATCTGCTATGTCACCCCCATACGGGGAGTATAAACTGTTTAGTCTTATACTGTTAGATGCATTGAGACCTAGGACAGCGTTCTACCACCGACACTGCGGCGTAGGTTGGGCGTTGTTACGTTCGCGTGCCCTAACTCTAGGGCACGGGTCGTGACAGTCGGCCATTCACCCATCTCATGAAGAAAGGCGTCTCGTTCGTAAAGGATGAAGAATGCCAACGTGCCTTCGACAGCATCAAAGAATATTTGTCGAACCCTCCAGTCCTGGTGGCCCCGGTTGCTGGAAAACCATTCTTGCTATATGTACGAGCAATGGAGCATTCCCTTGACGCTCTGCTGGCACAAAATAATGATGCAGGCCATGAACAAGCTATATATTACCTCAGTCGAATGATGATTGGGCCAGAGCACCGATACACCGCCGTGGAGAAGGAATGTCTCGCCCTGGTGTTCGCCATTCAAAAGACGCGGCACTATGTCACAGGACAAACCATACATGTGATCTCACGAGTCAACCCTCTCAGGGTCCTCATGACTAAACCAGGGGCACTCAGCTCCCACCTCGCCACATGGGCAATATTGCTGTCTCCTTATCATATGATCTTCGTCCCGCAAAAGGCTGTTAAAGGTCAAGCTCTGGCAGACTTTTTAGCAGCCCACCCAGGCTCGGAGTCGTCCAAAATATATGAAGGAATCCCAAATGAGGTCGCCGACTCACATATGGCCTCCCATGATGATATATGGCGAATGTTCTTCGAAGGTGCTTCAAGAACTGGACCCAAGGGCAACATCGTTGTTAGAGTCGAGGTGGTGCTTATTTCTCCTTCCGGACTAGTGATCAATCGCGCTTACTCCCTCACTGAACCCTGCTCTAACAATGTGGCCGAGTACAATGCTTTGGTCATTGGCCTCCAACTTGCAAGAGAGCTGGAGGTAGAATATCTGGAAGCATATGGCGATTCACTGCTAATCGTCAATCAGATTCGGGGTTCATACGAGGTCCGCCATGAAGACATGATCTCCTATCACCAAATAGCGATCAGCATCATCTCGTCATTTGAAGGGTTCTTCATCGAACACGTCCCCAGACTCCAAAATATTGAGGCCGATGCCCTAGCAGGCCTTGCCGCTTCCCTAGCGGTTCCGAACTATGCTCATCAATCGGTGGATATGATAGGCCACGAACTGGTCTGTCCCAAGAACAACATTCAATTCGTGGTGAGTTATTCCGCTCAGACGATCGACGAAGTACCAGACTGGAGATAGCCATTCATTGACTTCGTAGTCTACGACATCCTGCCCGAGAACCCAAAAGAAGCCACCTCTATCAGAAGACGTTCTCTCAGATTCTTCTATGATACAGAGACAAAAATGTTGTATCGCCTATCCTACGACGGATTATTGCTTCGATGTCTGTCAAACGCAGAAGCCAAAGAAGCCGTACGCGAAGCTCATGACGGTGTCTGCGGGGCCCATCAGCCTGGTCCAAAATTATAAGACCGTCTTCGCCAGATGGGTTACTACTGGCCCACGATGGTAGCAGATGCGATAGACTATGCACAAAAGTGTAAAGCCTGCCAAGTCCACGCGGACTTCATCCACCAGCCATCCGAGTTTCTACACCCGACAGTGGCATCCTGGCCATTCGAAGCATGGAGAATGGATATCATCGGTCCGATCACTCCACCCTCTTTCCGAGGACATCGCTTCATACTCGCAATCACAGATTACTTCTCCAAATGGGTGGAAGCTGTTCCGCTCGCAGAAGTAAAGACTTCAAACGTGATCAGCTTCCTCAAGCATCACGTCATCTATCGCTTTGGACCGCCCCGAAGGATCATCCACGATAATGGTCCGTAGTTCGCAAGCCACGCCTTCTATAGATTCTGCGACAAGTACCGAATCCAGAATATTACTTCAACACCATACAACCCAGCGGCGAATGGGTTGGCAGAAGCATTCAAAAAAACTATCATCAAGTTGCTCAAAAAGTTCGTGTCATCCAACAAACGTGACTGGAACGAGAAGCTTGGTGAATGCTTATGGGCGTACCGTACTACAGTCCGAATAGCCACAGGGAACACACCATTCTCCCTGGTGTACGGGAGCGAGGCAGTTCTCCCATTGGAGACTCAAATACCCTCGCTTCGCGTCGCTCTCACTTACCAATTGACGACGGACGATAATTACCGTCGCCGGCTACAAGAGTTGGAGGCCTTAGATGAAAAGCGCCTCTTGGCTCAGCAACGAATCGAGCTATACCAAGCACGCATCTCCGGAGCCTTCAACAAGAAGGTTAAAATCAGAACATTCCAAGTGGGCGATCTCGTTCTGGCAGTTCGGAGGCCGATGGTCATGACTCACAAAACTGCCGACAAATTCCAGCCAAAATGGGAAGGTCCATTTATCATTGAGGCTGTATTCTCCAACGGTGCTTACCGCCTCGTAAAACAAAATGGAGACTTGCTCATGTTGCCCGTCAACGGCAAGTTCCTGAAGAAATATTATGTCTAAACGACATTCTCACAATTCCAGATTATTGAGTTACGTACCCGACGGTACTACTGAACTCACATCCACAAATTTCAGATTATTGAGTCATGTTCCCGTCGGTACCGCTGAACCCACATCCACAAATTCTAGATTATCGAGTCATGTACCCGCCAGTACCGCTGAACTCACATCCACAAATTTCAGATTATTGAGTCATGTACCCACCGGTACTGCTGAACCCACATCCACAAATTCTAGATTATCGAGTTATGTACCCGCAAATACCTCTGAACTTACATTTCGGTCACTCTTTTAGGTAGTAAGTCATGTATAACCATACCTCTGAAAGAGATCCTCCCTCATGATCCACTACCCGCACCCTCAGTGCACAAAAAGGGTAACAGATAACAAAATTTCCAAAACGACCACGTCGATGTTACCTCTGAGTCGTTTCACTTCCACCAAAAACAAATCACCCCTCTACATAGAACTTCCATGTCCTCATTACCTCTGAGTCGTTCTGTGTACCCCTTCATGGAGCCCACTCCTGCCATGTCTTCATTACCTCTGAGTGGGAAGGCTCCATCGAAGAAACCCTCATATTTGCCATGTCCATATTACCTCTGAGTAAATATGTTGGTTCTCTCCCAACTTATTATCCGTATCCAGAACCAGGGTACGCCAAGGATAATAGGTCCACAAAAAGTCTTCCATTGGGACAACTACTACAAGCAAAGAATAGAGCGAATGCTTCCTGTTCAAAATCAGTTACAATCACATGACTACATCTCATGAGCAAGCCAGAAAAGTTTTCTATTATTTCATACAGACGAGAAGAAAAAAAAGATTACATTGATGTCCAAAAAGAAGCAAAACACAAACTGCAGCTAAAAACAGACAGAAATATCAAGACAAAAGACGGACGTTTGTGAGAGCCCACGAGTCCTAGTTGCGGGGGCGCATATACCAATCCCTCAACCATTTTGCATATGAAGGATGTATTTGAGCAAAATCCTCGTCCGAAGTAGGAAGGTCAGAACTCCCAGTACTACCGCCGTCAGACTGGGGCTCTTCCTTTACAGCAATGGACGCCAGCTCTCTTTTCTGTTCCTCCGTTTTTTGGTATTACCTCCTCCTTGAAAAGCGATGACTCTTGTTTGGAAGAGGGCGGCATCTCTTCCTTCACAATGATCTCAGCCTTCGGCAGGGTTTCTGCAAAGATCAAAGATAAAAAGACCTTACCCTTAATGACAGGGTGAGCGCCGGTATGAACCCTAGGTGCCGCAGCCGACGTGGAGGCCACTACCTTTCCTTTCGCCGCAGTCTTCGCCGCAACCTTGGAGGACTTGGGAGCCATTGCTATCTGACGATCAGATAAGGAAGACGAAGATAAAAAAAGCTAGGGCAAGAAGAATCGAAGACAGGGAGAGAATAAAGAAGTCTCCTCGTCTCAAACACGCTTCTATTTATAGGCGAAGCCCGTAGACCGACGCATCGATCCATGTGCAGCGTAACCGACTCTGCGGTTATCAAAGCGATCCGACTATTCAAGGCTAAACTCTTGGGATCCTACCCCAAAAAGCGGGTTTAAATCTGACAGCAGATCAAAGGCAATTAATGACACGCACACGTGACAGGGAGCCCATGCGGCTAGGAAATGTATGCGGCTAGACAGGCCATGCGGCAAAGAGGTTCATGCGGCCAGAGCATCCTATGCGGCCAGCGGAGCTCACATAGACATGCTTCTTATTCAAAGTATTTCAATTTTGCAAATTAAAAACTTTGAAGGGGGTCTTGTAGAAGCATAGAAAAGAACATAATTGCCCATGCGGCTCAGAACAGGAAAACCCATGCGGTTCAAAAACAGACGAGCTTTATGCGGCTCAAGAGCATCATGCGGTTCGAAAGTCACCAACTTGGATATGCAGCTCAAGCAACACCACGTGGCCTTCTGCGGTTCGCTTCTACAATTGGCCATTAAGCAAAGGCCCTATTTAATGCTCTGACATAAAGGAGAACTGACGGCTTTGACATAAAGCTGTAATAATGACTCTGTCATAATGGTAGACTCCTAGGAAAACGAAGGAAATCTCTGACACAATCCATCAGACCCCAAAATCCTTCATGCGGCCTTGACACGTGGACAGTCACATGCGGCTCAGGCAGAGGCCACCCCATGCGGCTCAGGTAGAGGCCACCTCATACGGCTCAGGCAGAGTCTACCCTATGCGGCTCACGAGGACTATCTTCATGCGGCTCACTGAGAAGCCACCCATCATGCGGTCACCTACACTCATGCGGCTCAGATCATCTCCATACGGTTCAAATGTTCAGAGGCCACGCCCAAGCAGCTTTGACACGTGGCCAGCCTTATGCGGCTCAGTAGGGAACAATCCTCATACGGCTCAGATTTCCTAAGTGGCTCGCGGTTAAGACACGTGGCAGAAGATTAATTTTCCCCGTGTCCCTACAGCTAGCAGCATAATAATAGTGGGACACGTGGCATCAAATCAAGCAAGATTCATCAACGAATCCCAACAACCAGATTTAGTGCCATCTTCATAATTATTGGGATCAAATCAGATCATTTGCAATCAAGCAAATTGAACACGTGGCGGAAGATCCGAGCTTGGCATAATAAATCATGAGGATTTATGGCAATCATCATTAATTGCCCACAGAGATTTGATGCAATCCACATTAATTGCCTAGATTTGCTACAATCAGAATTAATGGCCCAGATTAATTGATCATTAACTGCCGACTTCTCAAGGAGGCAATCATCGCAAACCCTAATGATTGCATTCCACCCCTATAAATAGCAAGGTGCCATTCCCTTGCAGGGATAGGATTTTTGGAGAGCATCTAGAGAGATCTGAAAAGAGAGCGCAGAGAGAAAAAGGCACGCACAGAGAGCATCCTGAGAGCATTTCTTTTCCGAAGCCAAGGCTGCATCCGATCGTCCAAGGAGTAAGGCAGAGCTGCCGTCGCTTTCCCGAGCCTCTATCGTCACCCCCAGAATCTAAAATAAACAATTGTACTTAGATTGCTGTACCTAGGTTTTCGTCCCTAGGCTTTCTTTGTACAAGCGAGTTTGTATTATGAAGTAAAAGTCCAGTCCTCCGATATAATTGTTCTGTTCTTTTATAATTCATGGCAAACAACAATCAAGACACTTCCATTTTCATCCAAATAATCCTTTCTATCCAAATCCCAAGCCTAACATCCATTGAAACATTTAACACGATCATCATTCATCGAATTAGAGTACCCCGGAGTTATCGTATATCGATCTTTGATACGCCTCAATACCATCGATGATGTACATAACCTGACAATCTTCCTTCGTAACAAAATTTGAGTCGTGGAACTTAATTCCTTAATTTGCATTGTTCCATGCAATCTCAAGTCATTGAGCGACATCCATTCTAAATCCTTAGTCATTCTTCGTATCTTCAAACCAACGTTCATGCATGTAATCTTCCAATCGTGCTATCATCGATCCCGTCTATAAGTATTTTACCTCAACTCAAGTTTCACTCTATTCGACTATTCCGAAGTCGCATGTACGATCCACCAAGTTTTTTCGACCAAGACATCCATCTGTTTCATCATTCTGAATCTCTATTAAACTATTTCATAATTTGTACTACACATTCACAAATCGTCCGAGCGATATCTCGTTTGAGACTCTCAAAATTACAACCATCTAAGCGTTACTCATTCTAAGGCTTTGTACGATGAAATTGCTTGCTGATACACTCGTTGCTACCCGTAAATCCTTAATTTCGCTCAAATAATTTTTAAGATGTTCATACACCACTCAGGGTTCGAGCCACTCGACTAATCATTAAAACTCATTCTTATTCTTCTACGAGACTATAGCATACACCATTCGGAGTCAAGTCATTCTACAAATCTTTGAAATGATCATTCGATCCCAATCGACACGTTCAAATATACGTTTGCCCGTTCCTCAAAATCTAAGAACCATTCTCCGTGTTCATCTTAATGTTGGTCCGATAGCGTCTCTATTGATATAGACTATAAGTCTAACTTATTCTTATCCAAGAGATAGTCAATCTCGCTCGCAAACTCATTCGCACCAGAAGGTCTAGGTGCGCGATACTCGTACAACTTAGCCAAAAGACTGTGTTCATAGTCGTCTCGTTCAAACTATACTTCGGTCTCATACACTCGTTTGCTATTTTCAGCATAAGGTCATTCAGACACGCACAACATTTGCTAACTTTTAGCATGGGTTCCTTCCAACTCAATTCCGACACAGTTTAGCACAAAGGCCTTCACATATCGATCCCGTTCAACTGAATATTGTACGAGCTTTTGAAAATATTAGACTTATTGTATGGAACATCCTAAGGTACATCGAGAGAGAGCATACACTTCTTTTACTTCCAAACGAGCTTTCAAAACTGAGAGAATCGAAATAAAGTCCAAGGACGTAAAGCCATGCTCTTATACCAATCTGTCACGCCCCGCTCCCGGAGGAGCGATCGTCCTCACTAAGGCGTGATATCGCACGAGCCTAGGTTGCGCTCATGCAATGCCAAGTCTAGAAACGGCTGATTGAAGCTAGGCCACAAAGTCGCACAGAATGTCCCCATTTGCAGCGAAAAGTAAATGAACACAAATTTAAAAACAATCAATAGTCTTTATTGAGATTCAAGAAGTATTACAAGCGAAGGTAGGCCGAGATTACAATTTTCTCAAGCTCTCTCTCTCTCTCTCTCTCTCTCTCTCTCTCTCTGTGAAACATAAAAGGCGTGCCAAGTGCCTTACAAGATGGAAGGATTCATGGAGATGTTCTGATGCATTATGTCATGTATATGATGCTTCAGTTTCTTTGCAATGCTCCAAGGCTCCGGAGTTAGCTCCGCGCCTTAGCATGTTCGAGGGAAGTCTCCGTACCCTACGAGTTTCTCTCGCACCCTGCAAGTAGACTATGTGGTTATCAGTACATTGTCATGCACTGGTGGGAAGACTAGCTCGCCCACTCGCTATCATTACCAAAAATGTTCACTTTATTTTTGTGCACCATCTATCATTTATTATCTTACTAATCTTGCCTTAGGATTAGTTTTATGGCATATCATTCAAATCCTATCTCGTATTATCGATTTCAAGTATCGCATAAGCAAAATATGTGCAGCTTACCATACTTACCGTACGATCTTTCCTGTTCAAAGTAAACCAAGTTAGCCAACATATTAAACGTAAGGACTTAACAAATTATATAAGCAATTAAGATTGTTTGTGGCGTGTTCCTGCCTCAGGTGGACGAAGTATTTAAGTTCGTCAAGTTATGTTATACTCTAAAAGCTTTGTTCTAATGTTCATGTTCACTCAGTTGTTCAACTTAGTTCACTCAGTTGTTCAGCATAGTTCACTCAGTTGTTAAGCTTAGTTCATTCAGTTGTTCAGTCTTCTCAGATTTTCTTATTTTAATACAAGGTCGCACATGTGGAATGCCGCAATCGAGCCAACTTAATCTATATGCACCGGTTGCTGGCACCATAAGCCATTTTAGACCATACATCTTGGTATCGTGGTTCCCTATCAGCCGGCGATGGCTGGTACACCCTGATAGGCCACGTAATACCCGACTTACACCTCTTGGGTGGCCGAGCCCGCACCCAAGCCGCCTGTAAGCTATGATTCCGCCTAGGCCGACCACAATGTCGTGATCGTTGCCTTAGAATCCTTATTCATTTATTTTTCTCGTGCACCAAGTTATCCACGACCATTTCATATTGTCTTGTCATTTTTAACTTAACGGGCTGTCATTGAGCCATAGGCTATCTTTGTGCCATAGTCAATTACCGACTAGGTTGGCGGCGGCATCCG
The DNA here is from genome assembly GCA_029216955.1 of Iris pallida. Lineage (NCBI taxonomy): Eukaryota > Viridiplantae > Streptophyta > Magnoliopsida > Asparagales > Iridaceae > Iris > Iris pallida. The sequence goes on along the minus strand of JANAVB010006993.1, from coordinate 2,186,047 downwards.
TACAGTACGGGTAGCGAGCCCCGTTGCACGTCCCCGTCATACCTGTCGCTAATCCTTCTTGTCTTCTCTTATGCCTTTCTTTTCATTCATTCATTCATTCTTTTCTTTCTTTCACATGTTCATTCATTCATTCATTCATTCGTTCACTTATTCATTCATTTATTCGTTGATTTATTTATTCATTTATTCGTTCATTCATTCATTATGCAGCTTCCTGTACGGGAACCGCCTTAGCGACCCATTGGTCCTGAAGTCTTACGATGTTTCTATACTCTGCTCGGAACGACTATGTTGATAGTCTTCCTCCCCCATTTTAGTAAACCATTCATTGTTCCATGTCTCAAGTTGTGATATGATCTAGTGACAAACATTTCATTTGTAATTGAACGCATAAGTAAATCTACTCGAATGTAAGCTGTGCATTGGCACGAGCGTGGAGTGCGGTGTAAAGGTTCGAGTAATTCTCCAAGTTCATTTCCATGTTCTATACAAGCATACAAGATGTGATTATTCCCTTAGCTAGGTACGTTGAGTCATTTTATTAACATACATGGAGTTATCACCTAGCGATCTAGCAATACAGTCCGTATTATTATGTGTCTAGGCTAAGCAAAGACAGGTTCATCGTAGCCACCCACCTTAGCGATGATCACATCGGCCGAGCGAGACTCCGAGCGTGCCTTTGAAAGTCTAATTCTCGATTCTTCTTGAAAAGCCAACTTAATACTCGCATCGATACTTCATCGGGTCGACGGAACTCTTTGAGTCAACGATTCATTTGAGTCATTGCACATGTCTTTGAATCGGCGTTCCGCTAGGGTGGAGAGGGTTGTTACATTTTACCTCGTGGTTTGGTGTGCACACCCAATTCCTTGCACAGAATTCGTAGACAACACTCTGTTCTGGACACATCGTCGTACGACAGAGGTTTGAGGGGTCAAAACTCCATAAAAAATTGTGTAAAAATATAGAAATAAAAGATAAGATATAGAGAAACATTTTTCGTAAACTCGAGGCTCGTACCTATTATTTTCGTAATGCAAAACGTTGTTGAAGTCAGCACTACCAAATAGTCCTGTTCTGAAATCACCTTCAGTCCAACGAGTTTGTGAGGGAGTTTTAGGATAGGAAATGAATAGAATGTTATCCCAATGATTACATCGTATTTTTGAATATGGATAATCAATTAAGTTTAACATAATGATGTCACTAATATTCATATACTCACTATCATGTTGCTATTTAAACTTAGCATTGTCCTAATTGTCCTATATCATATTGCCATGCTTATATCATACTGCAACATATTTTGCTTGCCTAACATGTATTTGTAGACATGCAGTAAGCATGATCAAACATAATCAAACTAGGACATAGGCAATGAAGAATTAATGATGGACCAAAGACGGCGGCATACAAAAAGATTTCTCTGAATTGTCTAGCGACCTATCTGGGGCCTCGCATCTGTTTATCTTTGGACGACTGCTGTCAAGGAAAAAGACGTCTTCAGGTCTGCTCAAATATCAGAAAAAAGGCGTCATCAAAGGGCTCTTGGTTTTTCTATTTGTTCCAAGTCTGTAATCTTTAATTTATTGAGTCTAGAAGAATGTGTACGTTGAGTCGCACTGTGTCATCTCAACCCTTAGACATATCTCTCCAAGCTCTACCATACAAACAGACCAATTCCTGAACCAAACCCAAGCTCCACTAAGCCAAACAAATCCCATAGGCCCAAAGGCCATTCTGCCACCTAGGAGGCAGAGTTCGGGCCGAACTCTGTCTCCTGATTTTCAGCACCCTAATTTTTAGGGCCTGCTTGGTACAAGCTGTCCAACGTTCAAAAATTTGAATTCTTGGGGCAGAATTCGGGCCGAACTCTGCCTTCCCAGAGTAGTATAAATAGAGCTTGAATTCTCTCATTTCATATCATCTCTTACCTTCAAATATTCAAGCTTTCTAAGGTCTACTACTCCAAGCCTCATTCTTCCATATCTCCTAAGCCACAACTCTCCTTAGCCCAAGGTGCTCAGTGCGATATCAGCTAGAAGTTGTGTGCAAGAGTGAAAGAAAAGTTACTTGGACAATTCTATGTTTCGCCACCTGCGAATCTGTAAGAAGTTGGCGTGCTCTTCTGAGTAAAGGCACGTGGTTGTACACTATTTCACAAATAGTGTGTCACGATCCGCACTCGTTTTTTGGATGCGAGCTTGTGAGCAAGCCAGCTACGTATCGAACGAACTCCAGTCCATCTCGAATATGCAAACGTTGTCAAGGCTATGGTATACTGCCAACTCATGGCAATACAATCTATATCTCAATCCACAATAAGTGTACGAAACCGGAATGAACACTATGGGTCGTGGTCTGTAACCCACTAGCATATATGTCCGATAAGACTCCAAGAGTATAACAAGAGTCTTTAAACTGAATCAATAAGCAAAATATCTCATGATAAGGAATTAAAAACACGAAAAGATAACAATATAATATCAATAACAAATACCTGAGACATATATCACAATTATCTACCATCCAGCTCTGCCACTAACTCCATACAATCGCTAAACCTGAAGAGATCATCAGGTGTCACGACCCGCACCCGCTTTTCGGACGCGAGCTTGTGAGCAAGCCAGCTACGTATCGAGCGGACTACAGCCCGACTCGAATACATAAACGCTGTCAAGGCTATGGTATACTGCCAAATCACAGAAATGCAATCTATATCTCAATCCATAATAAGTGCACGAAATATGAATGAACACTATACGTCGTGGTCTGCAGCCCACTAGCATACATGTCCGATTAGACTCCAAGAATTAACATGAGTCTATAAACTGAATCAGTAAATAGGATATATCATGATAATAAAAGGAAAGCACGAGCTGGATGAACTGGATAATAAACATGGTATCAATACCTGAATCTCGTAAGCAATATCGTAAATATCTGGACTCCACAAGTGTCATAATCATCCGCCATCCAGAGCTGCTAACTAACTCCATGCAATGACTAACCTGAAGAGATC